>OZ010800.1:38285051-39485051 GCA_963932465.1 Maratus speciosus | reverse complement strand
CCCCAAATAAGACCAGACAGAAAATAGGAAATTACAGATAAAGAGAACATTGCTGACGCCAGACATGGACAGTAAATGTATAGCGAAAGAATAGAAAATTTACGATGTTGAAACCATAAATTTTCTATCAATTAAGATGGTTTTACAACACTGAACGTGGGTGGTGATTCGCATGAGAAACCTGACGCAAAGGGCAAAAAATTAAGTTAATGCTATGCAGTGAAAAATAAATTGGCACGCTCATAGATAGGGATGTCTAGAGTACCAATAAAGGACCAAGAGTAGCCTCCAATCAGAACGACAGCTCTGGGTAAATTTAGCCCTCCCAAAAAAATTGGATCTTGGAAGATGGAATGAGAAAAGATTATTAAGTCTTGTGTCTCGTCCTCAAGAGGTTCTATAATTTTTGTTAAGATGTGACTTCCTCTAAGACGACCCAGATAATTCAAAATTTTACATCAAGTTCCTTCGCAGCAAATTTTAAGGACAATACTAAATTTAGCGATTGAAATGAATGCTGAAAGCAGACAAATCTTTGTCACAAAAAAATGATTGATGCAGAAAAAAAGGAAATTATGATGAAAATTAATGCTGAGAGTAGACCTGTCCTTGTCATGATCTATTGACAAAGATCGCTGAGAGCAGACAAGTCTTTGTCCGGGAAATTAACTGATGCAGAGTTTTACAGAAGTGTTCACCTGATTTGGAGATGTAAGCTCAGTGGTTAGTGATGAGATGCGAATGCAACGAAGATATGATACATCAGCAGATTTCGCCTATGTAAGTGTACATTGTGGAGATGGAGCTCTAATTTTCATGCGTCACAGAGTGCCGAAAGAAAGTGAAATTGGTTTGTGAAAGATCCCCATGAACTATATATATATAAAAAAGGGAACTTTATGCCCCGATGAACTTACTTGTGTTTAGGATTCCATACACTATGAGTGAACTGTATGAGTTGGATGATTACAGAAAAGATCGAAGTCTATTTGGGTGAGAAATTCCTTATATTTATTTCAATATATATTCGTGGCTATTGTTTTCATGTTTTCTTATGATGTGTACATTTAATATTAAGCAACTAATTTTTTTAATTTCCACTAAAGTACATAATCTTATGTCATTGAATATTATGATTGTTTATGATAAAGATTTTAATGATAACGGGAATACTATTTTTCATAAATAAAATTTTGATTAAAATTTTGGCAAAACCCACCATCATCGGATCGTGCTGTGAACAAAAGGGGCAAGCATAAGATAACATAAATTTAAAAAAAAAAAGTAACAAAGTATAATTTTGATGAAAGTTTTGCTGTTCTAATGAGAATGGAACTATGTTATATTCTGATAAAATAGTAGATAATTTGAAAAGATTATTATGATATAAAAAATCATATTTGAGTTATGAATTTTATATAAATGAAAATAAAGTTTGTTTATGTATGTATACTTATATGTCTTTCCTTTGAATTCCTTCCTTGTTCCCATTTAGATAATATTCATAATTTATGGTATCTAATATTTTGGAATTATTAGAATTGGACGTTTCTCTATGCAACCTACAAGTTCGATATTTCCATTTCAACGTTAAATAAGGCGTCCTTGAGTTATTGCCAAAATTAATTTTATTCCAAAATTTTCTTCTCTCCTAATTTATTAAATAACATTATCCCATTAGATCTTTACACAACGCAGATCGGGATAACTGTTTCTATTGTACTAACCATTTTACTGTCGCGTGACCCTGTGTGTTATGGCGTCCAAATCGTCACAACACCCCTCCTCCCTTTTTATAAGTAAAGATTGTTTCATACATAATAAATACAAAATATCTTCCTAAAAAATAAAAAGATTTAATAAATATCGAGGATAAAAAAATTTTCTTTGTCAATCTGTCACTCTTTTCATGTAGTCCCAGTGCTACATGACCAAAATAAGGTGAAAACTGCAAATCGTGATAAGAATATACCACTTGGTGAGTATCTACTTTATGTTAATACAATGCATTTCAGAGGGGGGGGGGGGGGGCATCGCGAAAGGTCGTTGGTATTCAAGATGGCGGCTGTTATTCAAAATGGCGTCATTTTTTGAAGTTTCTTACTATACATGATATGAATGTGTGTTTCATGTGAATGTGTTCGTGAATGTGTTCCATGCTTAAACACGCTTAAATATCGCTACTCGCTTAAATTCACGTAGATTGCCATGTAATTTATATGTTACTGAAGTTTACAATAACATGTTCGGAAAAAAAATTGAAGTGTATAGCTTTTACAGTCCGTTTACAGGACCCTCAAAAGAATTCCATTACGTTATTGTCTATTAGTCCGGGTGCTACGGTTGAGAAAACAGCAAATCGTGATAAAAATATACCGATTGGTGAGTATCTACTTTAAATTAATACAACGCATTTCAAAAGGGGAGGCATCACGTAAAGTCGTGGGAATTCAAGATGTGGGCTGTTATTCAAAATGGCGTCATTTTCTGAAATCTCTTACTATCCATCATTTGAGTGTGTGTTTCAGGTCGATTTCGATCGTTTTAACGCCAAAAATTTCGTTTTTAACACTTTCTGTCATAGTTGAATGGGTTTATGATATCAGATTATCTGTTTGTTTGTCTGTCTGCTTGTCGTTCCACGTTCTAACTCGCTTAAATATCGCTAATTGCTTAAACTCACCCAGATTGTCATGTAATGTATATATGTTATTAAAGTTTACAATAAAATGTTCCGAATAAAAATTGAAGTGTATAGATTTTATAGTCCGTTTACAGGATCCTCAAAAGAATTCCTTTACGCTATTGTCTATTACTCCGGGTTCTACTGTTGAGAAAACAGCAAATCGTGATAAGAATATATTGATTGGTCAGTATCTACTCTATATTAATACAATGCATTTCAGAGGGGGAGGTATCGCGTAAAGTCTTGGGAATTCAAGATTGCGTCTGTTATTCAAAATGGCGTCATTTTCTGATTTTTCTTAGTATCCATCATATAAATGTGTGTTTCAGGTCGACTTCGATGTTTTTAAGGTCAAAAATTTCGTTTTTAATATTTTTCGTCATAGTTGAATGAGATTATGAATTCAGTTTGTCTGTTTGCCTCTTTGCCATACCATGCTCTAACTCGCTTAAATTCACACAGATTGTCATGTAATTTATGTATGTTATTGAAGTTTACAATAACATGTTCCGAATAAAAAGGAAGTGTATAGGTTTTATAGTCCGTTTACAGGGCCCTCAAAAGAATTCCATTACGTTATTGTCCATTAATCCGAGAGGTACGGTTGAGAAAACTGCAAATCTTGAGAATAATATACCGATTGGTGAGTATCTCCTTTATATTAATAAAATGCATATGAGAGGGAGAGGCATCACGTAAAATCGTAAGAATTCAAGATGGCGGCTGTTATTCAAAATTGCGTCATTTTCTGATTTTTCTTACTATCCATCATATTAATGTGTGCTTCAGGCCGATTTCGATGTTTTCAACGTCAAAAATTTCGTTTTTAATACTTTCCGCCATAGTTTAACGAGTTTATGAATTCAGTTTGTCTGTTTGTTTGTCTGTCTGTTTGCCATTCCATGCTCTAACTCGCTTAAATTCACTCAAATTGTCATGTAGTTTATATATGTTATTGAATTTTACAGTAACATGTTCCGAATAAAAATTGAAGTGTATAGCTTTTATAGTCCGTTTACAGAGCCCTGAAAAGATTTCCATTACTTTATTGTTTAATAGTGCGGGAAACTACATAGTGTGAGAAGAATATACTGATTGGTGAGTATCTACTTTATATTAATACAATCGATATAAGATGGGGAGGAATCGCGTCAAGTGTAGGAATTCAAGATTGCTGCTGTTATTCAAAATTGCGTTATTTTCTAGAATTCTTGTAATTTTTAAACTATTCATCGTATAAAAGTATGTTTGATGTAAAATGTATGTGCAAAATCTGTAAAAATAAGTGTGGCTGTAAAAAGGTTAGACTTTCTTGCACATTATTGTGCAACTTCAAAAACGAATGTGAGAAATATAATGATACAAAGTGAAGTTTTTATATTCTCTAACATTAAATATAACATGCAATATTTTTCATATCTTGTATAATTAAGGTATTAATAAAAATGCAGCTTTTTATTTATTTATTCCTTACATTTTCCTCACTATAAAATACAAAAACACTTTAATAATTGTCCTATTTTCATTTTAAGCGTATTTCTGATACTAAAAAGTTAATTTTTGCAGTTTAAAAATATCGAAATTGACATTATGGACACTTTTATATAATGCATAGATATAAAAATGCAAACAATTTTGAAAAACAGCCGCCATCTTGAATTCCTATGAATTTGCTAGATGCCTCAACTACTTATATGCTTTGTATTAATATGAAGTAGATACTGATTATTCGGGATATCTTTATCGCAAAATGCAGTTTTTTTCATACCCAGCAGCTCCACTAATAATAGTTGATTTAACTGATGATTTTTATAGAATTTATACATGAGTTACACACGCACGTATTCTTTTTTTTTTGGTGTGTCACTGGAAATAAACGATAAATACCATGTACACCTTATTCTATTGTAAGTATAGTATCGTGTAGTGCACCTCACTGATGTGTGCCAATTTGAATGTGTTTTAGAGAGTATAACGTCAGTAAACACGTTGCAAAAGATTCCCCTCCCCCTATAGACAATAACGTAATGGAATTCTTTTGAGGGCCCTGTAAACGGACTATAAAACCTACATGCTTGAATTTTTTTCCAAACATGTTATTGTATACTTCAATAACATATAAATTACATGACTGAATGAATTTAAGCGAGTAGCGATATTTAAGCGAGTTTAAGCATGGAACGGCAAGCAGACAGACAGACAAAAAAACAGACAAACTGAATTCATAAATCCATTCAACTGTGACAGAAAGTGTTAAAAAGATATTTTTGACGTTAAAACCATCGAAATCGACCTGAAACACACATTCATATGATGTATAGTAAGAAAATTCAGAAAATGATACCATTTTTAATAACAGCCGCCATCTTGAATACCCACGACTTTTCGCGATGCCTCCCCCTCTGAAATGCATTGTATTAACATAAAGTAGATACTCACCAAGCGGTATATTCTTATCAGGATTTGTAGTTTTCTCAACCGTAGCACCCGGGCTAAAGTTAATTTTCCGTAGAATAAAACAATTCATAAAATAACTTTTTTTGAGTCATATCTCTAAAACACACATTTGAAATACGAATAATAAATTATATCATGGGTTTTGCATAAATTTTTTATTTTTTTTTATTCGGAAAATGCAAATTTTATTTTAAAAGTCTGAAAGAAGTAGAATTTTTTTTTTAAATAGTTACTCAAAATAGGTACACTAACAGGAAAAAAATATGACTTGAAAGCAAACTATAAAGCAAGAAATGTATGAATGACTAAACTCTGAAGACTCTTTCTACGTGCTCATTAAAAGCTGCAGACTTAACTATAATAGAAATTTTTTAGTTTGAAGCCACAAAAGTGTTTCGAATACCAGTGGTTGGTAAAAAAAAATAAAAATTTTCCTTCCTGCAAACTAAATATGTAAAGTGTATATATTTAATATTCCTAATTCTAAATATGTTATCCAAATTGCTCCAGCACGTACAATTTTTCCGAGAAACACTTTTATAATAATAAGAATAAGTGAAGGATTATTATATTAAATTTCAATACTAGATAAAATTGAAATCAGGAAAAAAAAATTACTTTCACTCTCTTAGTTATCAAATTGATGAAATATAGCATGAAAATCTAGTTTGTTGATACTTGTACCATGCATTTTCCTTTATACGCCCCCCACCACCACCGCCATGTTTTCGTGTCTGAATTTACTATTTACTATCCACTAATATATTTTCATTCCTTATGCCGCTGTAACTCGGGCCTTTTTTAAACATTTCCCTCATTTTCAAAGATTTTTGAAGTTCATATTTATCTCACTCTGTGACTTACAATATGGTGTGGGTTTTTTGTGAGTGTGACGTGACGTACGTTACACGCAGTGACATAACAGTTCTTTTTTATTGCCAGAAAAATAAAATTTTACAGTAGGCAACATGTTTTGAAGAATTTTTGTAATTTTTTAAAGTTTTCTAAGACGTTCACACCTGAGTCACAATATGACATCACTGAGTGGTAGCATTTCGGTCACAGATGTAACGTGACCACAGTGACTCACATTGACTTCACAACGACGTCACTGTGACCATGCATGCAATGAGGGTAACTATAATTAAGTACAATACTGAGTTGTAAAAAAAGTCAGGCACTGAAGGGTTAATCAAAGTTCCTTCTACACATAAAACTGTATGGAAAAGTAATGGTTCTCTTATATAAAGCTAATTGAAGATAGCATATCTATTGAATAGAATTTTCTATCAAATCCTCTAATTAAAATGAAAAATCAACTACGTCTTCTACCATCTTTATAAATTCTTTATGTTTGTATTAGTTTCATTAGATATTATCTCTCAAGTTTCACTATTTGTCAAAATTTTAATGTCACACCTTTTAATATAACTCAGTCATTATTTTACGATTCAATTCAAAGACATTTTATTATAAAATAACACAAAGAATATTCAGTTTCTCTTGCTGTATATTTTATTTACTATATTGTATTCTGTGCGTAAGCGCTTTTCGCAGTACGAACAATTCTTATTTCGCTTCAATTTTAGATTTTAAGAATAAAATTGAAGTAAAAAATAAAACATTTTCATTTTAAAGGAAGTTTACAAATATATTTCCAGGAAATGACTTGGTGTATATCATTTTATTTAAGACTAGAATGGCTTTTGTGAGTTTGTACTTTTCTTTCCTTGTTTGTTATTTTCTCAAAATTCTTGTATTATCTACCCTATATATATAAAATTCTAATGAATCGAATTGAAACGAATGTATGTAACGATTCTATGAAACGATTGATTAAACAACTGATTACGTTTCACGGCGATTTTTCCTAAAATATGGAATACTTTGTGATGAAATTAACACCAAAAATCCGTATTGATCCACAGATCACAAAACTGGTATTAGAATTTTAAAATTAGAATCAGTTTTCGAAATATTAATTTTTTTCTCTAATTTTAAATACTTTTTTCTAATGATGGCAACTCAAATTTTAATCATAACAGATATCCTTTTTCATATTTTAGAAAAGGTTATTTTAAATTAATTTGGCGACGAATTTGGCCACCCTTAAATTTATGCTAAGAAATGCATCATGTTACTTTTATTAAGAATTCAATTTGTATTCCATTATAATTTTATTTAATACAAAACTTTCATTTAAAATTGAAACCTTTAAAATAAATGGCTTTTACTTCATTCTTTTTTTTTTAACGAAACGAAAAGAAAAATATTAGACACAGATGTCATATACGCAATGGGGTACCTAATTGACACCAAAATAGAGTTATTTTACCGGACATGGTAACCCAGCTATTGTTGCTTATTTATAATTAAATGTTTATTTGAATTTATTTTCTTTTTATTTACAAAAAATGTTATAAATTGATTTGTTCTATAGTTATTATTTTTTTTTATTTACTGTTATTTCATTTTAAAAATATCAGAAAATAATTTAAAAATACATATGTAACAGGTATTTGAAAACGAGATTTTCGCCAAATTGTCGTAAAAAAAATATCAAGCCAAACCCGGTGCGTATGTGACAATGCAACAAATCATGAGATTTAATTTCCACTTCAAAGCAACGTTTTAATGTTATTACTTCTCCCGTCGACCAATTTCGCCAAATTATATAACTAGCCAAATTATACAAATTGACATATTTTTTTTTTTTTTTTAAATAGCAAAAGAACAAACAAATTAGTATAACATTAATAAAAACACAAATAAAACGTCGAAATAAAAATCACTTGATGGCGTGAACATGTGCAACTTCCTTAAAGTCAAGTGAATGTGACATTTACGATCAACCATTATTGGCATTTAATCTTATAGTTTGGCGACAGATTTTTGGACGATGGGATAACCAAGTAGCACAGTTTTAATTTACCACTCGAAAAATAAAAAAATGCCAATTGGCGAGTTAAAAAAAAAGCTATTGGCGAGATTTTCACCCGGCTAACATAAAAGTACCAGGAATTCTTTGTGATCATGGCAACTTTTATGTAGATTTATTCGAAAAAATAATTTTGATTCTTTAATCAAAATGGAAACCTTTCTTATGAAAAGCGAAGGAATCAGCCCGTTGTTTATGGCAGTTACATGACTTGGACTATTATAATATAAACGAAATAGTGGCGATAGAATAATATTCGGCGACTCATCACGCCTGAGGCTGGCTAACATTAAAGTACCCAAATGGCCGCCTGGAATATAAAAAGCGAAAGGATCCGCCTAGAGCTGCTGATGATAGTCATATGACTTAGGCTATTATTACAGAGATTGTTTTCAATTTTAAAAACAGCGAAAAGAATAATATTTCCTAACGATTAAAAATTTATTTTACTTGACTATTAAAAACAGGGAAAAAAATTAAATTACTATTAAATGAGTGCGTGTTAAAGGCAGGAAAATATTGAAAATTATGTCTTGAAAATTGTATTTACACGTGAATATTAAAAGGGAAAGGAAACATTAAAATAATAAATACATTAATATGCATTTAACCCTTTCAAGGGTTAAATGCATTTCAAGACAAGGCACTTCTATTCGTAAAATTTTGAAATCAGTGAATGGCACCAGAATCTACAAACAAATTTCGAAATACTAAAATGCTTTTGTTCACTTACTTAATAAAAGGGAAAATTTTCATCCCAATATTCTGATGCTAATGTGGCATTTAAGAATTAAAATTAAGTGGTCCAAAAATGATCCACCGCCCTTGAAGGGGTTAAATCAGCAAATTTTAGTAATTGTATTATGTCAATCGTTTTACAACGCTGTTAAAAAATACCGAGAAGCAAAGACTCTGTTTACTTAATTCATTTTATTTTAGCTTCTTTTCAAATGTTTAACTGATCTTCTTTAACCAGGCACGAAAACAATCATTGGATGTCTTAACAGCAACTGATTCTACCTTAAATTTTTGTAATCAAAGGGAATTGAATGGAAACCCGTTTACAGGGAGAACGCTACATGTTTTTTCGGTATAATTCAATATTCTCTAATCTTTTTAAAACCGATCAGATTAGCCTGATTTTAGAATGTACAGTGTTTGAACACGGGTTGGCGAGCGTAGCTTGCAGAGGGCAGAGCCCCCTAGTAAATCAATAACTTTAAAAAATAAAACTTTGTTTCTTGTAGGTAATATGTTTAATACTTTAAAAGATATATTTTTTAATTCGTTTGGATATGTTAATAGTGTCACGAAGTATTAAAAAAAAAATAATGACTGTAGCTGAAGTAATCTTGAAGTGCTCCTGTGTTTTACTAATATTTTCCTCATTTTTGTAAATTAAAACGACCCTATCATTTAAAGTTACGTTTAAGAATCTGAAACCAAAAAAATACAAAACAAAAACTAGTTGCACTGCAAATAGAGGCGTCTTAAATTCAAACAGATATGTGACTGAAAAAGCAATTAAGACACTTAAACGTCTGAAAATAAAATTTCAGACGTGATAGATGTCTAAATTTAAGACACATAAACGTCTTATTATGATCATGACATAAATGAACTGAAAAAAATGTTAGAATTATGATTATATGTCTGAATTTAAGACACTTGCAATTTTAGACATTTCAGGAATTCAGCCATTTGAACAACTCACCAAGTAAAATGAACTGAAGTGAGTAGGTTTGTTTGTTGTTGCAAGCATGAACGGTGCGCGAGAAGAACGCGACCGGATTTGATTATTGCTGATTTGGCGGGCAACGCTTTTACTCAACGGATTGGCGAATTTGAATTAAAGTATCTCTGTACAGTTAATTTGTCTGAAGTGTTAAAATTGCTTTTAAATTTATCAACATTTGATAAATTATTTGAAAGTGTGACGATATATTTTTCCTCAATCCGAAATCTCTATAATGACGTTTGTTATTCACATAATAAATGGAATCGTCAGTCGTCGTTATAACCTTATAACGCATTTAGAGTTTCTGCTTTATTTCCAAAACATTACACTGATTGAAGATTTGAACTTTGAATTCTCTTACTTGTAAATCGAACATGAGTCAGAAAGTGAGTGAATCATCATTAATGAAGAGAAAGTAGTGACGCAGCATTTACTTTCTTTTGTGAAATAGTATGCACATCTACACATACATCCGTTGGTGTGTTAGTCGTTAGAGAAAATTTTTTTTTAGCATAGTGATCCGATGTCTGTATTTTATATCTTTGTGTCTTCATTTTATACATACTAGACGAAAATTTATATTCGGTGTATTGGAATGGTTTGTCAGTACGTGCTTATAAATGGAGATCGAAAAAAAAATCAATTGGGAATTATATTTTTCATGGAAATATAAAATTTTCAAATTTTCTACGATAATTTTTATTCAAGACTCACCAAATATTCAAAAGAATAGCATGATATTTATAAAAATACAGTGGTAAAATAATATGAATACGCATATATTTTTAAAATGGCGTTCAATATCGTAAAATAATATGTCCTTCAAACTGGATTAGCTGTTACAGTTTTGGATATTTACGCCAAGGTAAGGTATTCCACAGGTTTGGAATGAAAATTCACAGAACGTTCTTACATATATATTATTATTTATTTACTATTTAAATTATTCTTATTAGACTAATTTGCATTTTTAATATTTTTGTCTTTTTTTATCAAATAAATATATTTTGTGTGAAAAGATTTGTTTGCTTATTTCTGATGCTTTTCAATGAGTGCATATGATTTTCAGTATTAATAAATATATTTAATTCTCATCTAGATCTTTACTTTATAAATTAAAGTTTCATGTAGTAAATAATCTATTTATTGTTTGAATAATAACGTGAAAAATACAACAGTTTCAATTAGATTTGGTAAGATGTAAAGAAGTTTTGAAATTATGGAATTAATGTTTCCTGCATGCTATTAAAAAAGAATATTTATAATTTTGTTAATGATTGTTAAATAGCTCATATCATCTGAGCAACATATTAAAAAATTGTTCAGTATAAGTTTAAAAAGAAGCTAATTTTTATATAACTTTGCACAAGTAAGTTCTTTCCTTGCGAATTCCTTTATTTTATATTAGTGATATAATTTTACATACAAATTTTCATTTTTAGTGACAAGAGTGCCATTTATTTATCTTACAGAGTATATTATTGAAGTGATTTTTTTTTATATTAACAAATTTAAATTTATCTTTGAGAAATCATGAACTTTTTATTTTTTGTTTTATATTGTGGATATAGAGTATGAAAAGAAATCTCGAAAGTATAAGGGTTTGTGTTATCGTGTATTTCGGAGCATTTCTAAACTTGCAGTTTTTCCTATTGGAAATAAATCACTCTTATTGTATTCAACTGTACGCCGATACTATATATATATATTTATTTAATAATACTTATGAAAATTTATTTCAAGATGGAATATACCTAGTATGTATTTCCTGCGTTACATCTCAACACCATACTTGAATTTTAAAACATGAAGCGATCTTGAAAGTAATTATAAACAAATTATAAAAATCGGCGTAATTAATTAAATATGTGCGGAAAATATTAAAAAAATCAATTTAAATAACATCATGCAAAAAATTTCAATATGAAAAAAAAAAAAAAAAAAAAAAAAAAAAAAAAAAAAAGAAGAAGAAGAAGAAGAAAAAGGTGGGTATAAGAATTCTCGCACATGACAGTAGGAGATATTTTTCATTTTTGTAATAAAATTTAAGACCTAAATAAACATGTTGTGAAAACGCACTTCTAATGCAAGATTTCAAACAAGTATTGCCAATAATTCTGACTGATTGATAAAGTGTAACTATGCTGATATTTAATATATTTTGAAAAAGTAACATGGTTTGAAGATTAATTATTCTTATAATCATTTTTGCTCCGAGTATGTATATATTTTCATATTATTATAACATTTTTTAATACAAATTATTTTTATTGTGATGTTTATGGGAAGAAAAATGTTTTTAGAAGTGTTTTTCAACCCTCAAAGAATTTTTTTTAAGCATATCTGGGTGCTAAAAAGAATCCATGAAAATAATAATAAAACAGAAACTCATTAAAAAAAAAAAAAAAAAAAAAAAAAAAAAAATCTGGATTTTAAGTTTTATTTATTTATTTATTTATTTATTTTTTTTGGGGTGTTTGTGTGTGTGTGCCTGTGTTCGTTAATGACAACGTTAATATCAACACACGTTATCTTTTAAATTTAGTTTGTAGAATATTATTGAATAGTATCAACTGGACCTAGAATTTATTTGGAACATATTTCTTATACTGTCACAAAAAAAGTAAATACTTTTTACCCTTTAGAATGTGCATATAAATGAATATACAGCAAAACCTCTGAATAGCGGACACCTCGAGAGCACGGAATTAGTCCGCTATTTGGTGGTGTCTACTTTAAAGAGGTGAAGACGTACAGATTTAAAGGTGTTGGGGATAAGAAAAAAAAAAAAAAAAAAAGATGTGTCCGCTATTCAGCAATTTCCGTTATGGAGGTTTTACTTTAAATACACACAGTAAAACGGACATTCGTAACGGACATTCCTGACTGCGTAACGGACATTCCTGAATAGGGGATACGTCTGTTTAGCTAATCATAGGGCTTCTGCTTAAAACATGGGCTAAGGGTACCTGCTCCTTTTTGTTTTTATTGGGGGGGGGGGGGCTGGGCGTTGATACAATTTTCGTAAATCTGCAATTTTGAATACCTTTCGAAATTACGCTGATTATAATGAATATTTTGAACGGTTAGAGTAATATAGTATGATTTATGAAGGTTTTCGCTACACAGAGATTTCTGGTATTCGGGAATGTTTATTAGCGGACACTTCCGAGTTCCGAATTATGGTCACTTCTATTTAACGAACCATAACGTTGGGTTGGATTTTTTGCAGACGCAGGATTTTATTAAAGCATTAGCAAATTGGGCGATGCCCCCTTCCCTTTGTATTTTGGTGGCCCCAAATTTGGTATTCTATTTTTGTAAAACTGATATTTTGAATGTCTTTCAACATTATGCTGATTAATGCGCTGTTGTCAAATGTTTCAATATTTCTTGCTAATGATAAATAATATAATAACAACAACAAAAAAAAAAGTAAGAGTTTCATACTTTTTTTTTTTTTTTTTTTTTTTTTTTTTTTTTAATGTTGGGATCTCATATACTGAAAATTTTGTGTAATCTAGTGTTAGATTTTATTTAACACACAAATAAAAATGTCACTGGGAATATCTAATTTAAATGGAAAAAAAAAATGAACAATAAAGCAGGGATAAGATTCTTTCTGAAGGAGTTAATCATTTTTTTTTTTTATAAATGGGAATAATTGGTTACCATAAAGCAGAGCTGATTGCAGCATGGACAAACTGGGCTGTTTCTTTGTGCCTTTAGCTTTACGTGCTCCTACATTTGGTATGGAATTTCTATAAAACTGATATTTTTAATTTGTTTTGATCTTATACTTATTTTAATAAATATTTTGTACTTTTAGAAAATGATTAGGTTAAGAAAAAGAAATATTTATCCAAATATGTATTTGTATTTAATGACATTGAATAGGCTTAATTTTTTTTTGTAACAGTATATGAAAGGCGCGGGCGGGGGGGGGGGAGACGAATGAATACTAGATCTTTGGACTAGAATTAATTTAAAGTTCTCACTGAAAGTAATAAACGTTTTTTATGCGCGCATATATGATATCACATAAATACATTTTTAGGTGATTGTATATATATATATATATAATATCCTGTTCCAAAACTACAAAATACTGATTACAATCGTCATAAGTTCAAAAGTGATTTAAAATATCAGCTTTATGAAAATTTTGTACCCAATTTGGGGTACCCTAAAATAAGGGGGCAGATGCTTCAAAGTTTTCCTGCGCTGCGATCAGCTCTGCTTTATGGTAACAAATTATTCCCATTTATAAAAAAAGTTTCAATGTGGTCAAATATGGCTGCGTATGTGGCTTAGAAAGAAAAGTGGTCAAAGATGGCTTCATATTGGTGGTGGTGGGGGGGAGGAAACCGGCTCAAAGATGGCCGCAATTAAGACATTTGAAATGTCTGAAATTCAGATGCAAGAAGTGTCTAAAAATTTTCAGACATTTTAAAATGTCTGAAAAACGAACACTCTTGTTTCAGACACTTAAGTGTCTGAAATTCAGACACAAGAAGTGTCTGATAATTTTCAGACATTTTAAAACGTCTGAAAATTGAACACTGCGTTTCAGACACTTAAGTGTCTGAATTTCAGACATTTCAGTTTAGAGTGTGGAAGCCAATCCCGAAACTTTCTCCTATCCCATACATCTTAATATTTCAAAACGCAGTTACTAATGTTAAAACTTCATTATTATTATTTCAATACTGTAGATACTTTGACTTTCATCTTAAATTTCTGCTTTAGCCAATTAATCGGAATAAAAACGAATTAATCTCTATCATCATATTTATTAAAATCAGTAGTTTTTCGTTTAGAGAGCCCCCATCTTGATCAAGGCACCTTAAGAAGTCAATGAAGCCTGCTAGACAACGGGACAGCAGAAGAAATTTCAAAATATCTACTCACTTCTATCATACAGTGGTGGAAAAAATTATAAAGCCACTTGAAAATATGATATAATTAAAAAACCAAAAATGGAACATTTGTGAAATTTCATACATATATATTATATGCTACAAGGAAGTAAAGAAAAAAAGAAATTCATTAATAACTACATTAATAAAAGATTAATAGACTTAAGAAAATTATCTGTACAAAGAAAGTTGGAAACAATTATAAAGTCGATACATGTATTTCATCAATAATCGATGTGAGACCCTTTTTTTTCGATGACTTTGACTAGTCTCTTGTTCATTGAATTTAACAGACCACACAAAGTACTTGCATCAATATTGTTCCAGCAGTTTTTAATAGCATTCATCAAATCTAACTTTGAATTGAATTGTCGTCCATTTTTGTAAACATTTCGGGCTAAAATTCCCCAGAGATTTTCTATTACATTCAGATCGGGGCTACGAGCTGGCCATTGAAGGCATTTCACCTGATTAGCTTCCAGCCAAGATTTAGTTGACTTCGAAACATGAACAGAAGCGTTGTCCTGCTGAAATGTCCAGTCTCCGGAAGTTATAAGAGGAGCAATGGGTAATAAATTATCTCCTAACATATCTTGATACATAACTGAATTCATTTTGTTATGCATGAAAACAATTGGAGTGGTTCCACAGGCAGCAAATGCAGCCCAAACCATTACCGAACCACCTCCAAATTGACGCTTTGAAAAAATATGAAGTTCCTGTCGTAAATCATGCCAAAAGAATTTATAGCCGTCGGGTCCATCGAAATTAAATTTCTTTTCAGCGGAAAAGACAACATCTCTCCAATTTGTGCCTTCAGTTAAATGTTTTCGTGCAAAGTCTAAGCGAGCATTTTTGCGGTGCTTAGAAAGAGTAGGTTTTCCTTTAAATTTTTTAAATTGAACAATGGGATTGTTACTTAAAACATTTCTTACCGTTCGGCTTGTACATGGTAATTGTAACTGTTCTTGAATTTGGGCTGACGACATTTTTTCTGCGCAAGCTAGCTTCCGGATTTGTCTTGATTGCCTTACAGTTAAGGATTTCGGTCTTCCTGTACGCTTCTTACTGCCATAATCTTCTGTATTTCTGAGAAAACTGTTTACTGCAGCCTTGGACCTTCTTATTTTTCTTGCAATATTAGAACCAGACATTCCAGCTTCATTTAAAGTTAATATTTTAATTTGTTCGCCATTGGAAAACTTTTTTCCTCTTGGCATTGTATTAAACACACCAAATAGAAAATGAATGCTCGTAACACGTTTACATTTATCAAAACATCCCTGGCGACCTGCTTTCTCAAGTTTGGCATTATGCCAAATGAGGCTAGAACCATCGGCTTTATAATTTTTTCCAAGTTGTTTTTCATTGGTTGTAAGAAATCAGCATAATTTATGTTCCCCCTTCCGTTTTTCTAAACAAAGTTTATGCGTATTATTGCGATGTTGATCATGCAAATGTAAATAGAATTTGCGATATCAATTTTTCGTATTAGAAACGGAATTTATAAATTTCTTTTATCTAAAAGTAAGTATAAATCACGAACCTAAGCCCAAAATTTCCTAAAATTCTCTGTTCAAAAGACTATTTCTTAAAATAACAGAAAAATCCCTTCAATTTACTGGGGTATTCCCGCATTCTCGGGACGGGCACGGACCTGTAAATTTCAGCCCATGCAGACCGCTACTACAGTCCAGCATCATGTCGGTTAGCGCTTTTACCCGCACTCAGTTCGGGTCGGGTTGGCAACACTCTTTTATTCTTCTGTAACGATAGGTATATTCAGCGATGCTCAACAATTTTTCTGAATGCCGTAAATCGAAATTTGTGTATGACAGAAAAATGCTAATTACTCAAAAACTATGTGACCTAGAGTAATCGCTATAATTTTCCGGCAAGGTTTATATTAACATCTACTACCTCTAATTTTTTCATAATTTTAGTTTCAGTAGATTCGGAATTAGATGGGGGGGGGGGAACATATTTTTGCGCTACATTTTCAACAATATCTTTGAAAATATAATACCTAAAATTAAAAGAAATGTATTTTTGAGTTCAGCGTTACAAAAGCTTTCACGGGATACCCCGCATGATATACAAAGAAAAGATTTTTTTTTTCAAGTAGCATAATTAGCCCCTCTACTTTTTTACTAAATATATTTAAGAATGTTTATTAATCTGAAAATATGTGGGTCTTTGGTCTTTGGTTCTTTGGGTCAATGGTCTTTATTATTTCCCCGAATTTGAACTTTCCACGTTCCATAGTTTACGAGTAAAATGGCTGTGACGGACAGACAGACAGACGGACAGACACAGGAGTGATCTTATAATGGTTCCGTTTTTACTTTTTAAGTACGGAACCCTGAAAATTAAAAAAAATCATATTGGGTAGTATCAAACCACATTTCTTGACCCCTTGAGAGACGGTATTGCCGTTACGGCATCACATAATTTTAATTCCTAATTGCCACATTGGCACCGGAATTTCATAATAAAAATTTCACCTTTATTAAGTACGCGAAAATATATTTTTACTTGTTTTCAAACAATTCTCTTGTAAATACTGGTGTCAGTAAATTATTTCAACATTTTACGAATGCAAATACTTTGCCCCTGAAAGCGAGATAGCCAAACCTTGAAATTGAACAATACAGGGGTCGCATTCTATAGGAAAACTTTTACTGTTCCTACCATTACTTTGGAAATAATATCTTAATCGCACTTTTCTTTAGAATATGTTAAAGGAAATCATCATAAAGGTAACTCATTAAGGTTTCTGGTAGGAACAATAAAATTTTCTCTATACAATGGGACCTGTGGATACAGATAAAGTACTTAAGTACTTACGTAACAAATTGTTCATAGATTTACCTTGCTATTTATTTCCTTAACATACTCATATGACTTTTATACTTATTACCTATACTAAAGTACATAAGTACTTACTTAATTTTTATGTTTTTGGTATAATTAAATCTAATATTTGCCCTTTTAGTGCTTTTTTAGACACATTGACAGCAAAGGTTTCCTTTACAATGCTCTTTATTGACATATAATTTACATGATCTGCCTGGTTTAAATTTGTTTAAGTTGTTTACACTTTTTCAAACAGGACCTGATATCCCACATGAATAAAAATTAACGCGTGTGGAATATAGGCCCTCCTGGTCCAGTTACCCCATTTTATGGGGCAACTAGACCCATGAGGAAAGAATGGGGAAATATGTATATTTTTATATTTTTAAATGTTAAAATGTAATTTTGAGCATTTTTGTCTGATAGAGGGAACCTAACTGAACACATTTACAGAAGTTCAGACTTTAATTCAAATGAACATTAGCTTTTTGCAGCTCAATTGTCAGAAGCTCGAAAGTCACATTGTAAAATCATGGCCCAGTTGCCCAACCTAACCTTATATCAACAATGTTTTTTAAATCCTTTTAGACAAAAAAATCTATTGTTTTATTTTCCAAAAACTATTTGTTTGTTTATTAGTAGATGAATCGTGATGTTAATAAATGTATTCGTGGAATTTTCCTTAATTCCTGAAAGCAACAAATATAAAAATTTCAAGAAAATATGTATTTCCTGTATAAAAATACTGTAATTTGAAAGCTGATGGGTCAATCCATTTCAAGTGGTCCAGAAAATCATCAATTCGTTGCTCGACCATTTTTAAAAAATCTAAAATTTTTTGTACAACAACCCTAACATGATGGACGTTCAAAAGGATCATTATTTTAATTTTATTAATTTTTGTTTGTACATGGCGGCCATCTTTGTTTCATAGTCTGCAGCAATTTTCTCACAAGAAGGGTTTACGGAATTGTAAATAATTCATCGGTTATTTATCCAATTCAACTGCGGATTAAAGCAATTTGTACAGAATACATTGGGCTAAAAATCTGGTAATGAAGTAGTTTCCGAAACTAACTGCTATTGGTAAAATTTAAGCATAAAGTTTCAGTTTTTTTCCAAAATTTGTCCGATTACAAGAGGAAATATTCTAACAAGGAATACTGTCAACATGACATAATTTGTTTTACAAATAGGCCGAAAGTACTTGTACTCACACGCCGAGTTCCAGATCTGGGACTTGCTTTCTCTTCGCTAAAAAAAATCCCAAATTTTTCAAAAATGTCAAAAATCGCACTTTTCAGGCTTTGATATCTCTGGTGGGGCACAAGATAAAAATCTGAAAATTTTTTTCTATAAGAGTATTGTATGGTAGTGTCGTGCACAAGAGATTTCAGGATGGAGATTTGACTACAAGCTGAAATATGGCAAGGGCAACATGTCAAAACAATACTGCCAAACTATTGTTTTGTTGCAGTCACAGCTAAGTATTTATTTCAGAGTGTCATTTAAATTTATGTTTTTGATAATCTTTAAATAATAGTAACAGAAAATAAAGCCATTTGCAAAGCTTAGCAATTAATTAAAAAAATAATTATGCCTAAGGTATGAAATTTTAGTAACTAAAAGAAACCTCAGAACTTTTACATAAAGAAAAAAAATATTTTCATACAAGACCTGAGACAAAAACAACATAGGGAAAAAGAAAAGTTGTTAATGTTGTCATACTTGTTGAGACATGATCAAACGTGTCAAAACACATTCTTGCTTGTTGGTTCAAAAACCCCAATTTTGATCTTTCTCAAAATTTTATTTGTAGGAACCAAGTCTTGTTATCTCTTGATAACTTGATTGAAGATCTTGGCCCTGCAAGCTCATACTAGAAATATACTTTGAAATCACTATATGCAAGTCTGAATTCATTAATAATTCCAAGCTTACTTCTTATGCAAAAATGTGATTTTTCTGCAGTATAAATTTTGGAAAGGCTTTGGGGATCTTTACTTTCTGAAAATTACTTGAGGCTGATGCATGGTAACATCGCATAATGTTTCATTTACAGGAACATACTTATGGTAGGAACAAGTTTCAAGGACTGGCAAGCAGAATTAAATTTGTGTTTTTTAAACCAACAAGCAGGAATGTGTTTTGACACGTTTGATCATGTCTCAACAAGTATGCCAGAATTAACAGCTTTTCTCTTTCCCTATTCTGTTTTTGTCTCAGGTCTTGTATATATATATATATATATATTTATGTAAAAGTGCTGAGGTTTCTTTTAGTTACTAAAATTACAACAAAAATTGCTGAAACCATACAAAATGTAGGCCTTAGGCATAATTATTTTTAAAATTAATTGCAAAAGGCTTTATTTTCTGTTACTATTATTTAAAGATAATCTAAAAAATAAATTTAAATGATACTTTGAGATAAATACTTAGCTGTGACTAGAACAAAACAATAGTTTGTCAGTATTGTATTGACATGTTGGTCTTGCCATATCTCAGCTTGTAGTCAAATCTCCATCCTGAAATTTCTTGTGCATAACACTACCATACAATACTCTTATAGAAAAAAATTTCAGATTTTTATCTCGTGCCCCACCAGAGATATCAAAGCCTGAAAAGTGCGATTTTTGACATTTTTGAAAATTTTGAGATTTTTTTTTTTAGCGAAGAGAAAGCAAGTCCCAGATCTGGAACTCGGCGTGTGAGTACAAGTACTTTCGGCCTATTTGTAAAAGAGAAAAATATGTCATGTTGACAGTATTCCTTGCTAGAAAAATTTCCTCTTGTAAACGGACAAATTTTTGAAAAAAACTGAAACTTTATGCTTAAATTTTACCAATAAGCAGTTAGTTTCGGAAACTACTCCATTACCAAATTTTTAGCCCAATGTATTCTGTACAAATTGCTTTAATCCGCAGTTGAATTGGATAAATAAACGATGAATTATTTACAATTCCGTAAACCCTTCTTCTGAGAAAATTGCTGCAGACGATGAAACAAAGATCGCCGCCATGCGCAAACAAAAATTAATAAAATTAAAATAATAGTCATTTTGAGCTTCCATCATGTTAGGGTTGTTGTACAAAAAATTTCAGATTTTTTAAAAATGGCCGAGCAACCAGTGCTGGACCACTTGAAATGGATTGACCCTGATGAAAATGTCATATGTAAAAATGCATCGCTATTTATAAAACTCGATATTCGAAAAAACATTTGTGAATCCCGTATGTATCGTAAAATTGTTTTTTAGGGTTTCGTTCATCTGACGAAACCCTATTCGTCTCGCTCCTCTGTTTGTCTGTCTGTCCGCCTGTCCGTCAAGGAGCCCGTTCTCAGATACGATACATGTTGGAGACTTGAAATTTTCCATACTTATAGCTGAACACCATACATCATACGACAAATCATAAAATTTTTAAAAAGTCGTACATTTAACCCTTTGGTCTCCCACATGTGTAATTTAAACAATTCTTTCTAAGTGAGCTCCTAATTAGGTTGAAGGCGTGAAATTTTGCTTACTTGTAGCTGGACATCTCAAATCAAACGACAAATCATAAAATTTTTAAAAAGTCGTACATTTAACCTTTGGGCTCCCACATGTGTATTTTAATCAATTCTTTCTATGTGAGTCTCTAATTAAGTTGTAGGCGTGAAATTTTGCATAGTTATAGCTGAACACCTCACATCAAACGACAAATCATAAAATTTTGAAAAAGTTGTAAATTTAACCCTTTAGGGTCTCACAAGTGTATTTTAAACAATTCTTTCTAAGTGAGCCCTAAATAGGTTGGAGACGTGGAATTTTGCATACTTATAGCTGAACACCTCACATCAAGCAACAAATCATAAAGATTTGAAAAAGTCGTACATTTAACCCTTTGGGCTTCCACATGTGTATTTTAAACAATTCTTTCAAAGTGAGACCCTAATTAGGTTGGAGGCGTGAAATTTTGCATACTTATAGCTGAACACCTCACATCAAACGACAGATCATAAAATTTTCGAAAAGTCGTACATTTAACCCTTTGGGCTCCACATGTGTATTTTAAGCAATTCTTTCTAAAAGAGCACCTAATCAATTTGGAGACATGGATTTTTGCATACGTATAGCTGAATACCTCAGCCACACGACAAATCATAAAATTTTCAAAAAGTCTTATACTATTTACTCCTCCGGACTCTAACTTGTGTATTTTAATCAATTTTTCTAACCTCCGCCCTTTTCACCCGGGGAGCACTTTTCCAACTTTTGCCGACAACCCTTTGACCATTCTTTCATATTATGCACCATAGCTTTACATATTTTAGTTCCAAATTTTACCGCCAGGAGTGTCTAGTTATCTCGGGTGCTATGGGCCCAATCCCCTCGGCTAATATATCTACGGATAGCATGTAAAACGGAGTTTCGTTCGGATTGAGGTTTGTTTAGAATATAGTGCTGGTTGCGAAATGTGGAACTAACAGATTTCTCAAAAGGATAAAGTGTTTTGAAAGGAATATTAATCGAAACCCTCTGTGCGATCTGTGATCACACTTACCCACTTGTTTATTAAATATGCTAATTATTCTGTTAAACTTTAGACTAAAATTGCATGTTTTGAAGCGGTAAATCAGTTATTCCAAAGACAATTTTCCCAGTAAAAATATTTTAAACTATTTCAGAAATATTTTAAATTAAACATTCAAAACATTCTTCAAATATCAAATTTTCTAAACATTCACAGAAATAATTATTTTAAAAGGTAATGTTATTCTTTTAAATGAAATTATTAAGGCAACATAAGTATATTTATACAACTGAACGTAATGCAAAACGTAAACATGTTCGTAAATTATAAATAATGAAATTATATTTATAATAAAATTTAACAGAAAGAAATGCATACAGTTAATTATTTATAAAATGTCAATAACATATTTAGCAAATTTGGAATGCTAATTATTGGAAAAAGATAATTTGTCATTTGAGGTGTTCATAAATATCATAAATATTATTAATGATGTTACATCTATTTAAAAATGTTAAGATTTTAAAAATTACTTATAATCATCAAGTTAAAATCTTAAATATTTTCTAAACTAAAAACATATCTTTCAAAATATTGTAAAATGTAAGTTTATTTTTCGGTTAAATAAAATATAGACGACAGTTTGACAATCGATTTTCAAAAAGATCGTGGCATCTGATCGAATATTTATACTTGCTTAAAAGTAAGGGGGGACTTCATATTAAAATATAGCTAAATTATATCATAGGGACACTTTTAAAGAATCCGAAAAAAGTTTTGAAGCAATTTTGTCTTTGATCAGGTGAAAAATTATTATACCAACTGGGTTATTTGAGAAAACCGATATTCTAAACTTTCAAAACTTATTAAACTTTGATACCTCAGTAAGATATGTCAGAGCAGTATATATTTTTATTAGTGACTGCTGGGCAAATTTGTTTTCAAATAAATTTTTATCGAAACAAACTTTCTTTTTCTCCCTAACAAATTTTCAAATTTTAATTTTATGATTTGAACGTGCACGATATTCCAAATGCAGAGCTGAAATTTTATAATACATTTTTCCTTAAAAAAAAAGAAAGAAAAAAGAAAAAAAAGAAAAAAGGGAAAGAAAAGGAAAGGAAACTTCTACTTTAGATTTTTATTGTGTGGGGCGCATGAAACGTGTTAATTATAACATAATTATTTAGCTTCAATATTTTATAATTATTAGGTATATACATCTCACCATATTATATTTTTATACATGCACATGCACACTTATCCTAAATCTAATTGCAATCGTGACAGGTTCAAATATACTACAAAAGAGTAACAGTAATAAATGTTAAATAAGTTTATTTCACAAACACGAGTTTCCATGCAAGGGATATTGTAATTTAATATTTGCTAATAAGTTAGATGCTTTGCCTAAGAATTCACAGTCAGTTGTTTTAAAAACATAATGTGTATTTAAAAAATATATTATATGTTTGATCTCTTCTTTAACCCATTATTATATTGTGATTAATCGCAGTATTAGATTGGTACTGCGAAAGCATTACATTTAAGCTTTTGATAATTTGCTAGCGTATGATATTTTTTATTTCTATTATAAAATATATGCGTCGTCCAGATGCCAAATCGTCAATCTCAAAAAATAAAATTTTAGGAGAAAACTGATTTTTTTTTTTTGCCACACGTAGCTAAAATAAGATTGGAACCAAAACTCTTTACAGTCATTAGGACAGTATATTTGACCGGTTTTGTCATGCTTTAGAGACGGTTGAAACGTTTACTTAGAGCTTAAAAAACTGAAACAATACATTTTCCAATTTTGAGGAGTTCACGGGTTTTGCAACTAGACACACATATTAAGGGGTCCAAGAGACATTTTAAAATAATTTTTATTTATTGAGTTAAAATTCTGAATTTTTTTGTGATGGCTAACCTTATCATACAAAATCACATGATAAAACTTCTCATTTTTTTTATTTAAAATTTATTTAAAATGTGAGGTAATTTAAAACCGTTATAAATCGAAATATTATTTATATAATTTCAATCTTTTTTCACTTAAATTATTAAAAATATGTAAGTTTTAATTTTCATTCAGCATTTTTAAAAATATTTACCGTATTTACCCGCGTATACGTCGATCCCGCATATAAGTCGACCCCCCTCTTTCCTGATCAAGAAATTTGAATTTTTTAACATCCCGCGTATAAGTCGACCCCCCCCCCCCTCCTTTCCGATCAAGAAATTTGAATTTTTTTAAAAATACATTATTCAAAATCACCTGAAAAAAAAAGAAAGTACTAAATATGCAATAATAACGAAACTTTATTTTTTTTTTCATTTATTCGAAATCATATGAAAAAAAAGTACTAAATATACAATAATGAAGATAATAATATACTAAAGTAATGTGCAAAGTTAAACTGATTCAAGACCTGATTCAGTATCGGACTCGCCAAACAATTCACAAAAATCCTCCGTCGTTATCGGCTCATCATGATACACATTTTCAATCTCTGTATCACTACATTCTTCTTCGTCATTATCACTTTCGAAAATGGCATAATCTTCTGTGCCGTCTAGTTCGTTGCTTATGCAGCATTTCTTGAACGATTTTATAATAATTTCGGAAGGAATTTGATTCCACGCATCTTTAACCCACTGGACAATTAATGCAATGTCGGACTTTCTAATATTACCGCCCTTTGTAAATGTTGGACAACCGGATGAAATCTATTCTGCCCAATATTTTCTAACATTTGCTTTGAAGGGCTTATTGAGGCAAGCGTCTAGGGGTTGAAGGACGGATGTCAACCCTCCCGGGATTACAGCTATAGTCGTTTTCAGTTCTTTCGTCACTTCATTCACGTTTTCAGAAAAGTGGCCACGAAACGAGTCGTAAACTAAAAGGGAAGGCTTTTTGAAAACAGCTCCCGGGCTTTTACCCCACACATTTTTAAGCCAGTCGACTGTTCCGTCAACATCCATCCACCCCCTTTCATGGGCTCGAATCAGCACACCAGATGGAAATGTAACGGTTTTCGGCAACGTTTTTCTTTTAAAAATAATCAACGGATGAAGCTTACTACCGTCGGCCAAACAGGAAAGAACGACCGTAAAGCGGGTTTTTCGTGCCCAGTCGTTTTTACCAAAATGCTTTTTTCCCCTTGCAGTTCACTGTTTTATTTTCTGGTAGGTCGAAACACATGCGTGTTTTGTCCATATTTCCTATATGGCGAAATTCAAAAGATTTCATTTTTCTTTGATCGATGATGTATTTTTGAAATTTCATAATCTTCGCTTCCAAGTCAGGTGGTAATTTTTGTGCCAGTTTAGTGCACTGGCGTAAAGTCAAACCATGACGATTCATAAATCTAGTGCACCAATGTTCTGATGCACGAAACGTGTTTGGAACACCATACTTTTCTTCTTTTGCAAGCTTCATTGCTCGTAAACGTATAGCAGTTCTAGTGACAATATAACCATTCCGACGGCACTCTACAACCCTATCATGCAATACATTTTCGAGTTCTGGAAAGGGCGATTTTCCATGTCGCAAAGCCTTTTTGATTTTGGGATGTTTTCTAACTTTGCCTTATTCTTCCGCCAATCACGAATCAATTTTTCTTGAACCCCAAACTGACGAGAAGCAGCACAGTTGTTAGACTCTTCCGCAAAAGAAATAATTTAAGTTTAAATCCAGCTGCGTATGAATTTCGTTTCTGTTTTCTAATAACTAAATCAGCAATATCAGTAGAAACAAAGAGAAAAAGTGCAGTAAGATAAACGAGGAAATAATGAATAAGTGTACTATCAAAAACACGCAAAATGTAACGCGGGTCACGTGTTTTTAGAGAGTCACATGTTTCTAGCCACTCGCGGACAATGTGCAATATTTCGCAAACCCCTGCCTCTTTCGACCAGACAGTAGGCGCCAGAACATTTTTTCCAGTTCTTTAGTTTTTAAAGTAGTAATGTAAAATTTGAACGCAGTAAGTAGATTGCATTGTTTCTCTTGATCTTCGGAAAATAGAAGAAATGTTGTTTTAATTAAAAAAAAATAAAATTTATCTGGAGCATGAAAACGCTATTTTTATTATGGCTTCTTATCGAAGAATATAGTTGCTAGAAATTTAATTGTATTTAGAATCATGAGTTCTTGAATGAACAAAGCAACTAAATGTTTCATCTATAAATATGCAAATAATGCACCTTTTGTATATAATCGGATTGCTAATAATAATATTCTAAAGGATTTCTTGCTTTTGATTATTTACAAATGCTAAACACAAAAGTAGAACATTTCGATTTACTTTTCTCCAGAATATAATACGTGAAATTATATTAATTTTAATGTGATTGAAAATGAAACAAGAATTCTTCAACTAATGCTCTCCCTATAACAATATCTTGAATTGTGATATAACGTGAAATTCATGGACTACCCGAATATCTTCATTAGACGATTCAATTGTACATAGGGGGTGATACATTCTCGGAATTTTATCTACTGATCTCTCAGACGGAGGGGGGGGGGGGGATAGTAGGCGTACATTCATCGCCAGCACCACACAGTCTCCTCTTTTTTTCTCCTGGTATGGAAATCGAGAGCAAACGACGTCATTGTGTTATGGAATGCGAAAAGGGAACAATTGTCTTTCTGAAGGGCATTTTTGACTTCTGGTTAAAAAAAAAGGACCCTCGCATAAGTCAACCCCCCCCCCCCCCCCCCAACTTTAAAGTATATTTTTGTCCAAAATTTCTCGATTTATACGCGGCTAAATACGGTATTTATATATATTTTTTTTTTTTTAAATAGTGCAACTTTTTTAAAAACAATCCTAATTTCTCAAGTAAATATTTTTTTGAAATATGCTGAATCAGAATTAAAGTAAAATAATTGAAAAAGATATGTTCCAAGTTTGAACAGTTTATCTTTAACGGTTCCCGAGTTATAAGAATTCAAATACGGGAAGCGGTGAAAAAACCCATCATGAAGAAAAAAGCATTTCTATTAGAAGTTGTTTCCATGGTAGTCATTGCTTGAAAGCTAGATTTTGAAAGCAAACCAAAACAACAAAAAAAATATATATTTTTTGTTCTAATTCAGATAAAAACATCATTTAACTGTCATTTTAAGCAAGAAAACAGAGAAAGTTTTAATGAAATAAAATGTTTTTGCAAAATTTGAAGATTTTTGTGTCTCGGACCCCCTTAAAAACTTTATGCATTAACTATCAATACATTTACCTATTATTTCGTCTTTATATTGTGTTTATTATGTAAGTTTATTTTAAATTTAGTCTTTATTAAATGAGCCCAAAATAATAATTTTTACTAATCTATTTAAGGACTATTTACAACATTAATTTATTAAATCCATACGAAACCTTGATTAAAAAGTTAAAGGATACCTTCTATTCAATATTTTTTTTTTTTTCAAAATATTACGCATCTATCTTAGAAATCTCGGAAAATTGTAAAATTGGTATCATAAATGATAAGTAACAATCGATCGAAACAGGTTTTTGATACCGAAACAGAAACAGAAACTGAATTTCGATAATCTTCCTATTTTCTGCCGAAAACGAAAATTTCCAAAAAAAATTTCATAGTATTTCATACATAAGTATTAATTAATTATACGTGTTTATCAAAAATACATAATTATTAATTAATTATACGTGCTTATTAAAAATACATAATTATTAATTAATTATACGTGTGGCCCAGGTTGGGTCTCTGTGCCTCTGACCATAACTTTTCATCATCATATAAAATAAGATGCAATTAATTCAGTACCGACCACAGAATGATTCTCTAACTATATGAATTTCATCTAATTAAAAAACGTTTTAGATTACCTCGATTTATCTTTTATAATGATTTTCGTAAATTTTCATCTGTTATATTAGAACTTCCTCAAAGAGTATTAGAAACGCTCCTGAGGTTTCAAACTAAAAAAGTTCTATTACTGTTAAGTCTGAAGCTTTTAATGATATATGCTTTACTTGCTTTATAATTTGCACTCACATCTTGAGTATGTCATGACTGATAATTATAACCAATGAAGTTCCCATAGCAATAGATAAAGAGCGCCTAATTTGAGTCAATACAGCTTACATCAATGAGTATTGCTGAAAATTTTCGAGAGAAAAACGAAATTTTTGAAATACAGATCGTTTCAGACCGACGGAATTTTCGGCAGCATTTTCGAAGAAGACGAATTTTCGGCGAAACTCTCATTTTGGGCAGAAAACAAAAACGAAAGATTTCGGTCGATGTCTAATTATAAGCAAAGAGTAAATAAATAATCTAATTATAAGCAAAAAAAATTAAATAAATAAACAAACAAACAAAAAACAGTGTTTTGTCCCATAAACTATTTTATTGAATTTGTATCACCCAAACATTTTGCCATTAATGAAATAAAGGTAATATAATAAAACAAATGAAAAATATACTTCCTTATTATCCATGTGCCATTCAAGAGATTTAATGATATTTACTAAAAACGTTATATTTCTTTTCAGGCGATAAAAGCTTAGAAAGTGTACTTTTGATGATATCAAGCATATAATTAAATTTATAATACATGCATGAGTGATATTATAAATGAGTAAATAGTTCAATGCATGCTTACATACATGAATACATATGAATACATACATGCCACACATAAATACATCAAATGAATTTTTACTCCCAGCGGATTGTGTAAAATAGATCCTATCAATTTGAGCAGTAAAATAGACATTTTATTAAAATCCCCCGCCAAACCTCAGCAGAAACTCTTTATGTTGAAAAACATCTTGCTACCCTCTTTCTACCATATTTACATCTTTTCGAAACTCTATGCCGGTTATTTGAAGAAAATAGACATTTCAGTAAGAAAAGTTGTTAGAAAAATCCTCCATCTACTCCATGACCTCCCAAAGACTGCCTTCTACGCGATAGTGGTTGATAAGGGGCATGGGAGTGCCATCTCTTCGCTATCTGATCCCATTAATTACAAATAATAGATAAATCTACAACAAACCACATGAAAACCTGTTAAATATTGATAACTACCACTTTTCGTACACCGACCAAATAAGTAGATACTACCGTAAACAACTTTACTGCAGCGTAGATGGACAAGGTTTGAAAGAATCTAGTAAGTGCATGGCTGCTCATCGCAACGCTGCCTGGACGACAGATCAAGTTTCCTTAGTGGAAAAGTCTTTACGAGACTTTATTAAGGGCATTTATCTCAGATACGGAGTACTTTAGAGCCGTAGTCGTTGCGCGCGGTGTAGAATTAAAGACAAGAGTTGCAGAATGGGCTGAGGACAGATTGAAATAGTCAATCATATGATACAGAATTGCTATGCCACTTATCATGGTAGGGTAAAGAGGCACGATAACTTAGTTAAATATATTCAGCGCATCTCACAAGACAGAGGTATCACCGTCCACGGCGAGGATCAGTTTACCATTGACAATAGACTTTATAAACGTCATCTTGTTCTTTACACAACTGATAGAGTACACGTTCTTGATGTACAGATCATAAATCTGATAATACCATGAATATATACTTTTTCATGAATATACACATATATTGAATATATACATATATAAAATACGTTAAAAAATCTAAGGAATATGTATTAAATTTTATTACTATTATCACTTATTAAGATTCAAGTGAAATATCCGATATTTGTACAACAGCCTGCAAAACATGGTACAACCTATGAAAAATAAAAAGATTTTTTTTTTTTATGTTACAAAAGACAAGATAATAAAATTGTTCGTTCTTTTAGATTTCGGCGATACATGCAAGTAAATACAAACATCTCATATCAAAAGTTAAATTTACGATTTAATTATAGAAATAATTTTGCCGTACTCTTTCAATATTTTCGAAAACTTTTATTCCGGTTCTAGGGTTGACTTAGGACAGGTATACTCATGATTTATTTATCCTTTTAAAGAGATGTTGATTTAGATTTTAAGTAGTTATTTTAGATATATCATTTTAAGATGTGAAGATTTTTAGAATAAATTAAAAGTTTAGAGGGTTTCCCCTAATTAATAGGATCATAATTTATTGAAAAAATATTTTAATAAAACCCTATGTCGGATTATGCCGAGGAAGGATCGGCACAATTGTGTGGATGCAAGCTCGACTTTAAATCGCACAAAAAGTGAAAATTGTTTTTTTTTCTTTTCCTTTAGGATTTCTTACACAATTGTGTAGCTCAGGTCTTAAAGGGATATAAAATCAGCCGTATTAGTTTTAAGTACTTTTCGTATATGGAGGAACTCAGGACATACGAGAGATTCAGTAAAAGGTCTAAGATGTACAAGTGGCATTTATTAACCCTTTATGTACAGAATTATGAATTCATGAAAATTTTATCTCCTAATGAATTTTTCGTGTTTTTTTTTTCTTTTTTTTTTAACTACATTAGAAAATTTACATAATCATTAAATAAATTTTAGAGGGATTTAGAACGATTGAATGATTTAGAAGGATTAATTAAATTTGAATTTATAGGAATTTTGTGCAATATTTATAACCTCACTCAAATCTTTTATTTTAAATATTTTTCTTAGTATTTTGTGGAATTAGGAAATGTACAAATATAATGTTCTTACGATAGAAATATAGAAATATTTTCGAATTGAAAAAATCCTAACCCCTACCCAAAGTCCAGAAAGCTGAAAAGAAGCATAGGCAAAAGAAATCATCCTTTTAAAAACATTTTTGTTTTATGTAACTAATGATGCTTTTGGAACAAGCTAAAGTAATGCATCTATAACTCATTCTAAACTGTATTACGACTAATCGATGTATTAAATGAATTTTATAACAATTTATTTTATTGGTATGTATAAGTAGCGTCAGTAGATAAATGGTTAAAGACAAGCGAGCATTCAAATAAAGCCATGGAGCTGTGTGACCCCGGTACAAGAGGCAGGATCCACCCTACATCTTTGCAGCAGCGCGGTCAGAGATAAAATGACTGATAGACAGATTTGATTTTAACTGTATCGAGCCACCAAAATATTTTAACTTCGGATTATTTTAAACTCAAAGAATTCGTGACTTAAGGGAAATTTTAGAATTCTAAATCAGCCCAACTATTCATTAGCTCGTGTAAACAATGGCATGTGATGATATGTTACTTTCATCATCATAACAGGATTAGATTTACTTAGGGAAAATGCGATCACCAGGTCTCTACTGCGGACCAAGAAATTTAAACTGGCGACTGTATTTCAGGTACCTCAATTTATATATATATATATGTATAATAAATTTGAAATCACAAATATATGAAGAAATTGATAAAGTTCTAAAGATAATTTAGAAATGAACATATAATACCAGTATGTAAAATAAGAAACTATGAATGACTCACACAATCATCAGAGGAGCTTGTGAGTTCATTCATAGAAGATGCGTTATTCCATCAAATTAATTTTAGATGGGAGGGACAACAGACAAACGTTTAAATATTGTGAACTGAAAGATTAATGCTAAAGTAAATACATTTGGATTTCAAATGAATGAGACAGCAATAATGGTATATATATATACACTGGTGGACAAAACTTAAGGGCGAGTCACAAAATGCCAATATTCATTCACGCGAATATACAAAAGGAAGTGATATAATTCAAATAATCAATATCCCTGCAGAACAGCTAGTCCATATAATATCTCATTCATGTCACACATGGTCACAAGAGTCACAGTCACTACGGCGAAACAAAAAATAGGAAATTCCATACGTCTCTTTTATGAGTCTCAAATGACTACTATATGTGACACCACTGACAGGTCACTGTGACTGCTGCTTTGTGGCGAGTCACTGGGTGACTTTAAAATGTCGTTTCATTGAGACTTTCATGTGACTCTTATCTGAAGACTCAATTTTAAAGTCATTGTGAACGTTGCTATATGATAAATCACCAAATAATGTCACATTAAAGTCACATGGTGACTTTTGTCACATGATTTTGTCAAATGGTGACAGAGACCCTACTGTGAATTCACCACTGTGAAAGTCACCATGTGACTTTATTTAGTGATTTATCATAATGCAACGTTCAAAATGACTTTGAAAGTGAGTCTCCAGATGAGAGTCACACGAGAGTCTCAATGAAACGATATTGTAAAGTCGTCTGGGGACTAGCCACAAAGCAGCAGTAACAGTGACCTGTCAGTGGAGTCATATATAGTAGTCTTTTGAGACTCATAAAATAGAGGTATGGAATTTCCCATTTATTGTTTTGCCGTAGTGACTGTGACGCTTGTTATCATGTGTGACCTGAATGAGATGTTTTCTGGACTAGCTATTCTGCAGGGATAGTACTTATTCGAATTATGTTACTTCCTTTTGAGTATACGCGTGAATGAAAATTGGCATTTTGTGACTCGTCCTTAAGTTTTGCCCACCAATGTATGTATATACCCATATAGCATAGGAGCTCCCAAATTCTTCCTTGGGAGCTCCAATTCATCCCAAATTCACCCCAAAATTAAAATGACAAATGCAGGCTCTCATGGGGACGCTAACTTAATGATATCTTGAGGAGTAACGTCCTGAGAGATTCCCAAGAAGTAACCTCCTCGGGATGACATTCCTTGAGACGTACCTAGGCAGTCACCTTCTAGGAAGACCTTCCTGGGGATATCCCTAGCTCCTCAATAATTCCTCAGTGGCTCCAAGTCATCCCAAATTCCTGCTAATACTAAAATGACAACATCAGGATTTCTTGGGGAAGAGACTTTTACGATTTCCTCAGGAATTAGCTCCCAGTAACGATCTACGGAGTAACTTCCGAAGGACGCAACTCCTAAGGAAGTACCTACGAAGTCTCAGTGCTGGCACCTCATGAGTGATTCTGGAGTGCAATACTGAATTTCTTTTTATTAAAATAAAGCGAATTCAATTTGATCGGTATCGATTTTTAATGAGTTAGTTTTAGATTACTAATTATTCGATTTATTATTTTTTTAGCAAAATAGATAATTCTTAGTAAATTGTAATTATTTTTAATTATTGCAACATTTTTAATCTTTTTTCGCTAAATTAAAAATTTCCATTCAATATTTCAGTTAATTCACATTTTAAATAATAATTACTATTATAAGTCTTTTAAACAAAATTTTGTTAATTTATCATTATTTTATTAACTAGTGTAAATGTCCGTCCTAGGATGGTGGGTAAAAATTGTGTTTTTCACTTAAAATTTGAAAAAAAATTATAAAAATAATTGTTAATATGGAAGCGTTTAGATGAGTAAAGTTCGGCTAATTTGTGTTCTAATAAACGCACTATTAGCATTTAAAATACTTCTGGGTAAACCAGGCTTTCCGGCTATTATACCAAAACGAAATTAAGATTTCTTAATAAAACAAAAATTTAATAAATATGCAATAAAACTGCGTAGTTAAAAAAAAAAAGTTTGTCGTGCTGCAACTATTGAAATAATACTAATAATTAATATATTTTTTTAAATAACACTTTGAAATTGTATTTTTATCGTCCTTCCCCCTCCCCCCTACGTCCCTAAAAAAATAAATTTTAAAGAAATAAAAATCGCAGTGTGTTTTAAATCTGCCAATAAAACTTGTAAGCAAAACACGAAAGCTATTTTTATTCAAGCATAAATTTTATAAATGCCTTTTAGTGTTTCGTAACCTTATTTTTTTTTTTATATATATGTAGTTTTTTTTTTAATTTTTGCAATACAAAGAAGAATCAAACTTAGTTAATGCCTATTTTTAATAACTGTACAAAATATTTTTTGCTCAAAAAAGATGTTACATTAAAAAATATTCAGACTAAAATTACCCGCTCCCTTTTCAAATTATTTAAGTGAATTTCACTAAATGACTATAAATATATGCCTCTTCAAACTTTAGTTTTATCAGTCATAAAAATGTTTATTTATTCTTATTATTTAAATATTTTTATTAATGTTTAATTTAATATTTTTTTTTATCAATGTAATTTTGTTATTTTATACAATATTTATTTATACAACTAATTATTATAAAATTAAAGACTGTTATGTGTATTTACATAATATTTTGCAAATAACACATAAACTATATAAAATGTTTATAGAATGGAAAACTCATATGTTAGCTTTATAGTTTATAATTTTAGTATGTATAGATATCTTCACAATCAGATTTCCTTTTTCATTTAAATATAAATAATAGCCTACATGAAAAATATAAATAAAAATAAGAGTCTGAAAAACATAAATAAAAATAAGTCTAAATGCACAATATAAATAAATAATTTTTTTATGCTAAAATAAATATTTAAAATAATATTCATGGTTATTTATATAAACTTCATGCATTCACGCTAAATTATTTTAAAATACACGTAAGACATTCTGCTGATATTGTACCCCCCCCCCCCCCCGCCTTGCTCGTTTGTTTTGCTATCAGAAATCAACGAAAAATTTCGAAGGCGATCATCTTATTATTTGTGCTTACATTCATCTGACTGACTATCAATTATTCTTACGTATAACACAACTAATTTTTTTAGTAAATAAATAACAAGCAATTCTAGGAATATTGAGCTAAACTTTAGACAGAAAACAGGCATTAACTATTTTTTTCTTCTTTATATTACGACTCTTAAAACTACAAACATATCTGAAAAATTAAGATTTTTGGGAAACAGTGAAAAGTGTTCATAAAACTTACGTGTGAATAAAAATAGCATATGCAGTTTTTTTATGAATTTAATGTTGGTAAATTGTGCTTAACGTCTTACTGTATCAAACGGAAATAATCGTATTCTTTCAAGGAATGCCATTTGAACTTTGAAAACGACCGCGAAAGAAAATTTCACAACCGTTTTAACCTTGTCCATTCTAGAGCATAGATTCAGGACCAAGAAGGGACATTTACGGCAAAATCTGTAATGGCAACAGTAAAATTTCCTTGATATCATCCTATTATTTTTTCAGATGCATTTTTCTTAACCTGACGCAAAAGATAAATAGCCAAATCTTATTTCAATTGCAATAATTTATCTGGGTAATTTTTTAAGCATTACGAACATTCCCTTTAATGTTTAAATTAAATATTTTCGCTTTTTAATATTATCACTCATTAAAACGGATTTTTTTCTTTTAAATAAAAATTGTAACAGTTTTTTCTTTTATTTTTGAGGTGTAATAGCCGTTTCATTTTTTTTTTTTTTTTTTTTTTTTATCAATGATAAATTTTACCAAGAAATAAAATGGTAAACCTTATCGTTCAAAATAACAGAACTTTCCGTCATAATTCTATAACTAATCTAGGTATAATGATGTGTTATAGATTAAAACTTTTCCTGAAACGATACCTATCTAACGGTATACGTTCCGTAAAAATCCTTGCAGTAGAACTCGAAATCTAGGCGTTCGGAACGAAATTTCCGTTTGGATTTTATATATATAACTAGCAGGCTATGCCCGCTGCGCTGGTCAATATTTCCAAATGAACCTTGGATTAAACTAAATGGTGAATTTGAACTTGTATTTTAAACAATATGGATCTTCAGCTTGATCTTGCACATTACTGAAAACGATGCGAACGCCATTGCGATATAATGTTATCCTAAGCGTTGGACAAAATTTAGCAATTAAGAAGTAATTGTTTTAGTTGATTATAAACAGCGCACTTATGGTCGGGTAATGAGACTGTTATGACAACAGGAATTAATACCTCTGTAACTAATCAACATATAATGAAATCGTATGTACTAACACCATTCCTAAAAGTCATGCAACAGGGCCACTTGTAACAAAATATGTTCTGTATATTTTTTTAAAAAGGCTAAACTTTCATAATCAGGTACACTTAATTTTTGAACTTTTACTGTTGCTCTATAACTAAGTACCCTTGAACAATATGTATACACTAAAACCTTTCCAAAATTATTACCTAACTAATTGTGGTATATCCTACGAAAGTATTATAAACAATCGGAATGAAATACAAATTTCCGTTGTAAATATATAGTAGATGATGATGATGCGATTTTGTGTAATAGAATTCATAGTAAAGTTTTCGCTTCAAACAAAAACGATGCTTTCAACATTAATGCTAATACACCAATATGTGAAGTATCCGATTACGGAAGGTTAACTTGAATTCTCATGAGCAACTACTCAAAGAAAAGTGATTATGTGGCTTTTGTGATACTTTTATGTCAGCCGGGCGCAGGTAATAAATCAATAAAGATTGTTTTCATAGCATATTCTTATTTTATTATTTTCATTTAAAACACAAACTTCACTCATTTAATTTAAAATGCATGCCTTATACTAATTTCATTTAAAAAACTGAAAAGATAAACAATAACACGAAATAATGCCATAATTCAAAGCAAAAAAATATTTTTAATTTACATACGCAAAATGTAACTACTGCTACTGGGAATTTTAAAAATGCTATCAGCGAGATGTGCGCACGGTTGTTATAAATGTATCCATTGTTTCTTCTTATCGAGGAGCAATTTATAAATCGCACAATATTATTCCAATTCCAATTTCTTTCATTGAGGAACCTATGACCGGAAAAAATGGAAAAAGACTCTTGTAGATTCTTCGGATGACGGCATCTGACGCCATAAACCGAGTTTATATATATGAAAATAATTTTTAAGTCGTTACAAACATTGCTTTCATACTTAAATATTTTCATTGGTACTACTTGTTATCCCGTCGACCAATTTCGCCAAATTATATAAATCGCCAAACCGTTCGCCAAATTACATAAATTGACATAATCTTTATTTTAAATAACGAAATAACAAATAAATTAGCATAACATTAATAAAAATACAAATAAAACGTCGAAATTAAAATCACTTGATGACGTAAACACGTGTAGTTTGTTTAAATTCAAGTGAATTTGCTATTTACGATCAACCATTATTGGCATTTAATCTTATAGTTTGACGATAGATTTTTGGTCGACGGAATATCTAAGTAGTACCTTTTCCATTTTTGTTTTATAACGCTAAATTCTCAGTAATTTTTCCCTTTTATTTTACATAAAATCACTATTTTTTTAAAAAATTAAGATGCTTGCATTTTTATTTCAAACTCATAGAGCCGTTTTAATTTTTTAGCCAAAAGGGTTGATTTGAATTTTTTCTGTTGCTAGAGTAACGGATGTAATGATAGATATTTTGAGGTTTAAATGCCAAAGGCACCGCCAAATTAGAAAAATATGAAATGTGTCATGAACTGTTGGACTTATAAAAATTTATTTGGTAGCATTCGATTCAGCATACAAAACTACATTAAAATATGCTATCATTTGACGCATAATTTTGATATTCGATTTTTTTTCCCTCCCCGTGCAAAACCATTAGGGGTGACACTTTAGAAAATCCTTTCTTAGCAGAAGTTTATGTCATAAGAAGTATTTTTACCACGATTTACAAGATTTTAGGTTCAGTAGTTTGCGCTGTGCGTTAATTAGTACAATAATCCAGACTTTATTTTATATACTATATTAGATATGCGATTTTGCGGTGAATCGATGATCGAAAATTAGTCCAATATCATTTGAAATATTACATAACAGAGGAGAAAGTACGAAGAAAGACGAAGAAGAAATGACGAATTACAAAAGACTTGTAATTTTTTTTTTCAAAATGTTGAATTTTTCCATAGTAATAACGTATTAAAACATAAATTTCCTTAAAAATTATCTTTATTTCCTAGATTTCGAATCTGTGAATTTTCCTATAAATGAAATTGGCGAAATGAGAAAATAGATAATATTTGCTTAAATAAAATGGGTAATATTCGTTGATCTGAGTTCGAGTTTATAAATATCACATGCTTTCGGAATTACGGCGAAAAACATTTTAAAAAGTATGTAATTATTTTACAATATGTATGTGTGGCAAAAATTCACACTGAAATTTAAGTATTCGATTCCATTTTTAAAATATTAACTGATATCTATATAAGTTACAATTGAATATGAAAATGTACTCAAAAAATGATCTCTTTCACCTAAAAAAACACCATTTGTGAGAAAATCATCAAGCTAATGTCACGCTTATGCATTTTTGGCTTAAAATCACATTGTTTGGCGACAAAAGAAAAATAAAAAATTGTAAAGAAACAAATAGTAATTACACATGTGACTCAAAATTACATCTGCTTGTTTCTTCTATAAGTCACGTGATGGGACAATTAGATATAAAAAAAAGAAAAGAACATAACAGAAAGAAAATGTCGTTAAAATTTCATCTAATCAAATTTTCAGATTCGTTTCTATATCTAACGCAAGCGATAAAGAGCCAAATATTGCGTATCAAGTGTAATATTTCTTATTAAATTAATTTTTAAGCATTACAAATATTTCTTTCAGGTTTTGATTAAATGTTTCCGTTTTTTAATATTATCACTCATTAAAACGGATTTTCTTCTTCTTTTTTTTTCATTTAAATAAAATTAGTAACAGTTTTTCTTTTATTTTTCGAGGTTTAATAGACGTTTCAATTTTTTTTATCAGCGATGAATTTCGCCAAGAAATAAAATGGTAACCCTATCGCCCAAAATAACAGAATTTTCCGTCATAATTCTAAAACTAATATAGGTAGAATAATGTGTTATAGATTAAAACCTTCCCTGAAACAATACCTATCTAACGGTATAGGTTCCGTAAAAATCCATGCAGTAGAACTCGAAATCTAGGCGTTCGGAACGAAATTTCCGTTTGGATTTTATATATATAAATAGATAATAGAATAGATAATAGATTATTTATATATATATATATATATAATAGAATAGATAATAGATTATGTGTTATGAACTATCTCAAAGTTTAAAACAGATCGCATTGTTAGATTTCCTAATTTTAACAATATCGCGTTATGATAGTTCCACATTCCACCACCAGGGAGCTTACTCTATTCTTAACGAAAGCGTATCTGAACAAAACTCCTTCATGCAACCTTTCCGTAGATACATGAATCGGGAGGGGGGCGGTCTTAACCAATAATTTAAGATAATTGCTGAAATTACTACGAAAAATATTTTAAAGGGGCTCTACGCGGGCCCCTAATAGAGTTAGAGGAAATCGGAAGACGGCAAAATAATCGCGGGGAAAAGTTTGCTTGGATGCTTCGGAGCTACTTTTGGCGCGAGATCTAAGCTCTACGACCAATAGGAGCCCAGATATTTAAGAAAATGTGAAGTAACAAAGTCCAAAATAATAGAATTTTCCGTAATAATTCTATAACTAATCTAGGTATAATGATGTGTTATAGCTTAAAACCTTCCCTGGAACAATACCTATCTAACGGTATAAGTTCCGTAAAAATCTATGCGGTAGAAGTCGAAATCTCGGCGTTCGGAACGAAATTTCCGTTTGGATTTTATATATATAACTAGAAAGGTAGCCCGTCAAAAATGAAGGAAATTTAGATATAAAGATATATACAACTCATGTGCAAGAATATGAGTTTTCTCGCTTGTTCCGCAGTGATAGATGAAAATAACACATTTAAAGAACGAAACACATTTATGAAAAACTGTGTACAGTAGAAGACCACTAATCTGCACAGTTTGGTTCCAAGTGTTATGCAGATTTGAGGCTTTTTGCGGTCATGTCTGTTCAATCTTTGTTTACATTTTTTTAAATCCATATATTGGACAATTTAGATTGTTAAGCCTTAAAAATAAATAAATTTTACACTTGAAGTAAGGTAAAAACTATTAAATTATCGTATACGATTTCATGAAATGGTATTATATGGTATTATATGTGTGTGCTTCACGATCTTGGTTACGACGTTGGCGAAATTGGCTGCAACTTGTCCTAATCCTAATAGTGTGAGCCGCTATAACAAAAAAGTAACCAGTTTTTAGCAAAATTTCTGATATAAAGTAGTTTTCAAAAACTTGTGTAAAATTGCAGGCCGTTCTCATGTTATGTCAGTCCTAAGAATAATATTTCTAACACTGAAGAGTTTCCATGTATATATGAAATTTAGAAAAGCTTCTCCAAAAGAAAGGTCCTGAAAAGACATTGTAATTCCTCTAACTTCAAAGTTTAATCGGGCTCTGATGTTGGTTACTGAAATCTAATCAATACAGTTATTTTGAATATTACAACAGAATTAAATAGTTAAACTTATTTAACTTAAACCCGGCGTTACTTCCCGATGTTATTTTTTACTATTAAAAAAGAAAATTATTTAAATTTTTCAAATCATGCATTTAATTTTTTTTCCGTCTTTAATAACTAAATAATGAAAAAATATGCTTTTGTTCTGAGCTCATAAATATGACAATAAAAAAATGTAACTAAGAGACATTGCAAAATTAAATCTTTGGGATTTCAAACCATAAGCAAACGACACCGCCATAATTTTATCTACTATGACGTCATTAGAATATTGTCCATTGATTGTTGGAGAACTTACTTTGTGAATGATTACCTCAATGATTTAAATTTTTTTTAAGTTTCACGATGAATGAATCACTTGTGTTTGTTTAGGTTTGTGGAATGAGATATTAAGCTGTGAACCCAATTTCAACTAAAACTATCCAAGGATATATGTATTTTTAATTGAAATCAAAAATAATGCTTTGATCTCGAAATAAAAAGTTTTAGTTTGTATAATTAGTTATTTCTGTTAATTATTTATTTAGGTATTTTTCCATTATAGCGCATTTTTAAAAAAAGCTTGGCGCAATTCGGGCATCAGAAAGTGAGATATGTTGCCAAAATATATAAACAGCTATGAAAACAAATCTAATGAACTTTTATTTTTGTTTATATATGCACTTATATACATAAAAAATCGTTTCTAAATATATATAATATTTTTTTATATACAAATTACGGCACAGATTTCAGATATGAACCGGGATACCTAACTGCCGCCAAAATGGTGTTATTTTGCCTACTATGGTAACACAGCTATTGTTTTTATTTATTAATAAATTGTTTATTTACTTTTATTTTCTGTTTTTAATTATATAAACAGTTTTGGTCTATAGCTATTAATCAAACTTTTATTTATTTATTGTTATTTCCTTTTCAAAATGATAGCAAATAATTTAAAAATATATAAGTAACTGGTATTCGAAAGCGAGATTTCTGCCAAATTGGCGTCAGAGAAAAATTACGCCACCCCCGATGCGTATATGACATCTGTGCAAAAATTACGGCACAGATGTTATATTCGCCCCATATTGGCACGATTTTTTTCTGACGCCAATGTCATATACACACCGGGTACTTAACTCTCGCCAAAGTGTCGTTATTTTGCTTGATATGGTAACCCGGATGTTGTTGTTTATGCTGTTGATGTTTTCTCCAAATTGGCGTCGGAAAAAAATCACGCCAATATGGGGCGAATATGACATCTGTGCCAAAATTACTTCTGTTAAAAAATGGGTAAAAAAATAATTAAAAAATGGTAAATAGCTTTTTTTTTCATTAAATAAAGGTACTTGTTAGTTATCCCGTCGACCAAATTACTGTCGCCAAATTGTAAGATTAAATGCCAGTAGTGGTTGACATTAAACATGATCATGTGTTTCTTACGTCATCAAGTGATTTTTAATTCGACGTTATATTTGCATTTTTATCAATGTTTTGCTAATTTAATTGATCTTTCGTTGTTTAAAATAAAAATTATGTCAATTTGTATAATTTGGCGAGTGGTTTGGCGATTTATATAATTTGGTGAAACTGGTCGACGGGATAGCTAACAACTACCTAAATAAATTGCATACATATGGAAAAAATTGCTTGTGAGTAAATAGTTGAACAGTTGTTGTTTGTTGAGCAGTAAATAGGTTGTCAGAAAATACGTTGGCAAACTTCTTTCTCGCCAAGCAACTTTTCTCCGAAGTATTGTACATAAGCAATGATTGCTAGAAGTGCATTTTTAATTATGATATGCGCTTTTATGTTTCACTACATTTATACATACTATACTGTGTGTATAAATGCTACAGTTCATATGCAGGGCTACACAAAAGAATTCGTAAGGGTTACTGAGTATGAGAGTAAATTGCTTAAAGGTGGTTTTTAAAGGAGTTATGCGTTTTTACGCTGAACCGCATTTAGTTTACTAAGAAATGTTTGTATAATATAGATAAAATGATATACAGGGTCACGCAACGAATAGGATACATAACCGTCTATGGATGATAATATCTGGAAATGTGGTTTCAGTACTTTTAAGAGTAGTTTAAATTAAATTTTGGCTAAATAGTGGCATGTAATAACGATACTATTGGCTATGAACGGTAACTGCTACAATCAATTTTTAAATTTTTTTATGCGTCTTCTAAAATGTTTACTTAGTTATCTTATTTCCCCAAATAACGAAGTTTTGTTAAAGCATTCAGGATGTGTTGGAAAGTGTTTCATATTATATGCTTAACGCATGAATTTTCTTTCTTCTTTAGTCTTATTTTGAATTTATTTTATTCTTAATTTTTTAGTCTTATACTGCTTTAAAGAAACTTTGGCACAGTTGTCATATACGCCAATTTGCGAAAACATCAACAGCATAAACAACAACATCCGGGTTACCATATCAAGCAAAATAACGACACTTTGCCGCCAGTTAAATACCCGTTGAGTACATGACATTGGCGTCAGAAAAAAATCGCGCCAATATGGGGCGTATATGACATCTGTGCCGAAACTTTAATATTTAATTTTTAAACTCTTCGCTCCACACACCTTACATATAGTACAAACTATAACACAGATAGCGCAAAATAATAGACAGTTTGGTACTTTTCCACTGTAGGAGCTTTGGCGTTTTTTTAAAAGAAAGCTTGGTGTAATTTGGGCATCAGAAAGTAAGATTTGGGTTTGTTTCCGTTATACGGATACCTTTGTCGCCAAGCGTAATAAATGGCGCAAAATGAAAATCACGTGAATTGAAGCATTTGAAAATAAAAGAAAAAACATTGTGGATACTAAAGTGAGCATTTAAAAAATATAACATTTGAAAATTCCAGACTTTTACGAACTATTTCTTTAAATCACAATTATATACTTAAAATAAGTGAACAAATAACTGCTATAAAATAAAGCAATAAAATAAAACTCATATTAAACTGCTGGCATAAAATTAAAAATATCTTTTAGCATTTTGAAATAATTGGCGCATTAGCATACATTTTGGCATGGTGTCCGTATAACGGAAAAATATCGAGATTTGTTGTCAAATCCTATAAAAAGCTATGAAAACAAACTTGATGAGCGTTTTTGTTTGTTTTATATGTTTATTTTATATGTATATTATTGATGTTTTTATGTACAAATCACATCTGTTTCTTTATAAAATTAGTGAAACGTCTTTTTTATATTAAATAAATCGTATAAATATCGAAAAAAATGCGTGTGTATATAAAATGAAACAGTGGATAGATTCCTGGAAAATATGTTGCCAAATTTCCTTTTTCGCCAAGGTACCTATACTGGAAAAGTACCTAAAGCACATTAAAATCGCGCAGTTAGGAGCTCACACAGTACAGCGTCGTCTATTGGCGGTTATTTTATTAGTGGCATCGGGAGGAAGATGTAAAGATATACTTTAAATTCTCACTCATAGATTTTGAAAAATATCTTAAAAGAGCGGAGTTTAAATTAAATTTCGGTGACCTCCTTTATGAAAGATTAATGGTTTTAAATAGGAATTTCGCCAAATTAACCAGCTATCACCAAGTTGGCTAACATTTGGCGCTACTGTGGTAACCCTGCATTAGTTTTTTTCAACAATTACTCATTTCAATGAGGCGGTCCTACCGGAATCGTGAGGGACACACAGAGACTTGGATTTTATATAAATAGAAGATAGATAGATGATGCTGTTGATAAGTCTACTGTAAATCGATCGGCAGTAAAATTTTTTGATTGCGAGTCTAGAAAAGCCATAATTGTTGATGAAATCATAGCGGACATCCCAGTGTTGATTTCAGAGGATGGCCCGGGGGGGAATGTCCCACCCGGAGCAATGAGATGTCCTCCCCGGAAGATTTGAGATTTTGTGTTTTCAATGGTCAAAAAGTGCAATTTCCCCCCGGAACTCTATAATGTCCCCCCCGTAGCCACAGAAATCCCCCCGGAGAAAAGTGTCTGAATTCAACACTGGGACATCCGATCAGTGCCCAGACGATAAACATCCCAAACTCATCGAAGATTTGATACAAAATGATCGATGATTTGATACAAAGTGAATCTCTTAAAAGTGTATCGCAAACCATACTCGAATATCCAAGAAACGTGTGATCTTCATTATTGAACAACTGGGATACCGTAAAATCCGCATTTGCATAGGTTCTGCGAAACTTTAAGATTTAACTGATTCATTACCCTCCTTACTTCCCCGATCTTGCGCCTTGCGATTTTTATTTTTTTCCTTTATTCAAGAGAGGCCTAAGGGGTAATTATTACACCTAGTACGATGAGGAGAAGGCAGCTGTGAAGTTCTGGATTCGAGAAAAGATAGAAGAAATTTCCAATGATGGGATAAAAAAAAACTTGTTACACATTGGGAGAAATATGTTAGCCTTAACGGTGACTATGCTCAAGAATAAATATATGATTTTAAAGCAAAAGAAATGTACTTTAATGTACTTTTTGTCCGATCTCGCTATTCGTTTTTATTCATGCTCTACCAGCATGTGTGCATTTCTTTTCAGCCTACCCTCGTACTTAAAATGGTCTTAAAATAGTAACGAAGTACAACATTCAATTAAAATCAAAATTAGTATACTTTGTATATTATATAAACTAGGGGATCGCACCCGGGCTTCCCGGGTTACAGAATATAGTTCAAAACATTTTTTTAAAGTGAAAACTACTCATTTTTTTATATGCAATAATTTTTTTAGACTGCTCACTTACATTAAAAAAGCCTTTTTCATATGCAAAATACGAATTATACAATCAAATAAATTTTTGAAATTTATCAAAAGCGATATTTTCTTATTAGCCGCATGCTAAGAGACCAAGAATTTGCTAATTACGGCATCCTTTTATATTCTGATAATTTCAGAGCTAACATGTCTGTTAAATTTGTGTTTTATTTATATTATTTTATTTATTTATTCATACGGAAGTTTTCTTCTAATGGATATTAGCCGTAAGAAAATGATGAACTCTTTGTTTTGTTTTAAGGGCAAACGGATTAATCTTTCGTAATCGAGCTCCTCGTGCTATATATAAATTAAAAAATATTACATGCTTTAAAATTGTTTTTAAAATTACTAGGGGATCGTACCCGGGCTTCCCGGGTTAAAGAATATAGGTGAAAACATTTTTTTTTTCAATTGAAATTAATAATTTTTTATATGCAATAAATAATTTAGATTATCCACTTACATTAAAAAGATATTTTTCATATGAAAAATACGAATTATACAATCAAATAAATTTTTGAAATTTATCAAAAGCTACATTTTCTTATTAGTCGCATGCTAAGAGTTATTTGACCAAGATTTTGCTACTTACGGCATCCTTTTATATTCTGATAATTTCACATCTTATACATGCTTGTTAAATTTGTGTTTCATTTATATTATTTTATTTATTTATTCATAGGAAAGTTTTTTTTAGTGGATATTAGCCATATGACAGTGATGAACTCTTTATTTTGTTTTAAGGGCAATCGGATTAATCTTTCGTAATTGAGCTCCGTGCGATATAGATAAATTAAAAAAATATTTCATGCTTTAAAATTGTTTTTAAAAACATAGACAATCAGTAAACTGAGAAGAACTATGCAAACAAATTCCATTTGAAAAAAAAAATCCTATTTGGTGATCTAAAATTTTAAATTGTACGATTACAAATATGTTAGATTTGTGTTTTTTCAATATTATTATTTTATTTATTTATAAAAGAAGTATTAATTTCGTTAATTTGTCTTTCACAAATATGTTAGATAGGTGGGGGTTTTTTTAAATATTATTCTTTTATTTGTTTATAAAGAAGGTATTAATTTCGTTAGGCAAAAATAGTCAGAAACAAATGCTGAACAATGCTTTTGTTGCTTTATGTGCAAAATGTTTATTATTATTATGTATTGAAACCGGCACATGATAAGATAAACTTTAAAAAAATAATACTTAAAAATTATTTTAGAAAATATAATACATCAGTCAATTAAGGTACAGTTTTTAAACAAATTGTATTTGAAAGTAAATTTGTTCCGTATGCGAGATGAAAATTGAAAATGTACGAATGTCAGAAGATTAAAAAATTACAGTAGCGAAAATTTCAAGACCAAAATTTGATCGTGAAATGTTGTCATTCGCAAAATGACGTCAGCGTTACGCACGAATACGTTTGTACTTTATAATATAGATAGATAATCAGTAAAATATAATAAAGATCAATTATTAGCATGGGTTATCAATTGAGGATCTTATGCTTGGTATTCCGGAATGAAAAATATCAATTTTCACCTTCTCAAAATTTGCATTCGCACTTCTCATATCCATATTCATCATGTTAAAAAAATTTGTATTTTGTTTCATTATTTAAAAATCATTTTAACTCAATTCTTGAAATTAAATAATAAGCAGAAGTTCTCTTATACGTCCATTAAAAATATTTCAATTCTTGAAGTCACGATTTTCAGTAACATCTTTTATGTGAACAGACGCACTCTTTAATTGAGATTTTAATCTCAATTCCGGAAATTAAAAATTTCCGTAATTTATTTTTTTAGACGCATTTGTGTTAAAATGGCTAGTTTTATCTAAGAAAACGACCGTTTTCTTTTAAATATGACTTCATTTCACTTAAATAAGCATTTCGCCTATAATCTGAAACTTAGTATCAGTACACACGCAGAAGGAAAAACAATATAGAAAATTTAAGAGGAAAAATGCGTGTTTTCAAAAGCAATATGTCATTTTTCGTTATTATGCCCCTAATATAATATTATGCTCCTAATGGGATTTTGTACCACTAAACCATATACAATAATTTTTATCAACAATTTTGAATTTTTATCAGAAAACAGCATGAATAAAGATAAAAATACCTCATTATTTCTCTCTTGTCTGCAATAATGAAAGGTATCTAATTTTCACAATTTTGAAGAAATTTCATAAAATGCTTTTAAAATTAAAATATAACAGCGGGGATATTAAAAAAAACAGATAGTGCGATCACATCTACAAATGAACAGTTTTCAGTTTAAAAAAAAAATAATAGTAAAATTGGTTCAGCAAATAGATCAGGGTAGATTACTAAAAAACACAATTGTGTTTTAAATATATAGATTTTATAAAATTAGGAAAAATTAAATTAAGCAAATTATGTTATTTTGATAAAATTAAAGTAAAAGGCACTAAAGAATAGCATTAAAATTGTATTATTCGAGAGAATTTTGAACAAAAACTTCAGGAACATGATATTATTTTAAACCTCGAATTATTTGTTTGCTTGTCTAAATCGGCAAAGCAAATCCATCCAGGCGAGAATCATCAATTTCTGTAATATAAATCGCTATTATTTGCATGTCACCTTTCTTTTATAAGGACACTCTAAATTTTTGTAAAACATTGCGTTTTATCAGTGTGTGATTGCGATTACATTTTTTTCAAAAGTGAAGCATTTCAAAGCAGCTGGGCTGTGAAAATGACGCACTTCTGCAAAATATAATTCAGGTTTAAGAATTAAAACACACGCTTTTTTATAAAATGACGTCATTTGCATCCGTTAAAGCAATCCACTTTTAGAATCCAGTCTTAAACTTCGTCTATTGAAAAGAATGCATATGACGTCATTATCACGAAACAACGGATAATATTCTTGACATAGCCCATATTTTAATTTCAATATTTTTTCAGGTTTTATGAGAAAATGGCAACAAAACGATACAGTAATCTCCTATTTTCGACTATTTTCGTTTACTTTCAATAGAAATGTGGTACTTTTGTTGCCACGATTAGAAAAATGGTATTAAAAACTACAAAAAAATTAATATCTCAAAAATAAATTGAGATACAGCTTTCAAACAAATTGCATTTAAAAGAGCATTTTTTACCTTATACGACGGTATAAAAATTTAAAATGTGCGATGTTTAGAAGTTTAAAAATTTGCAGTAGAGAAAATTCAAAACCGAAATTTCATTTCAAATTTCAAAGTGTTGCCATTCGCAAAATGACGTATGCGTTACACACAGATATGTTTGTCCTTTATAATATATATAGGCAATCAGTAAACTGAGATGAACTTTGCAAACAAATTCCATTTGAAAAAAAAATCCTATTTGGTGATCTAATAATTTAAATTTTACGATTACAAATATGTTAGATTTGTGTTTTTTCAACATTATTCTTTTATTTCTTTATAAAAGAAGTATTAATTTCGTTAATCTGACTTTCACAAATATGTTAGATTGGTGATTTTTTAAAATATTATTCTTTTTTTTGTTTATAAAGGAAGTATTAATTCCATTATGCAAAAATAGTCAGAAGCAAATGCTGAACAATGTTTGTTGCTTTATGTGCAAAATGTTTATTATTATTATATATTGAAACCGGCACGTGATAAGATAAAAAAAAAATCATGCTTAAAAATTATATTAGAAAATATAATTCATCAGTCAATTAAGATACGGTTTTTAAACAAATTGCATTTTAAAGTAATTTGTTCCCCTGTGCGACGAAAATTGAAAATGTACGATGGTCAGAAGATTAAATATTGCAGTAGGGAAAATTTCAAAACCGAAATTTGATGCTGAAGCGTTGCCATTCGTAAAATGACGTCAACGTTACGCACAAATGCGCTTGTTCTTTATAATATAGATACTTAATCAGTAAAATATAATCAAGATCAGTTATTAGGATGTGGTCATCAATTGAAGCTCTTATGCTTGGTATTCCGAAATGAAAAACAGCAATTTTCACCATCTCAAAATTTGCATATGCACTTCTCATATCCATATTCATCATTTTTTTTAATTGTATTTTGTTTGATCCTTTTAAAATCTTTTTAACGCAAAACTTTTCACGATTGTCAGCAACATCTTTTATGTGAACAGATGCACTCTTTCCTTGAGATTCTAATCTCAATTCCGGAGGGAAAAATTTCCGTAATTTATGTTTTTTAGACCCATTTGCGTTAAAATGTTTAGTTTTATCTAAGAAAATGATCGTTTTCTTTTAAATATGACTTCATTTTCACTTACAGAAGTATTTCGCCTAGTGTCTGAAACTTAGTATCAGTACACATGCAGAAGGAAAAACAATATAGAAAATGTATGAGGAAAAATGCGTGTTTTCAAAAGCAGTATGTCATTTTCCGTTATTATGCCCCTAATATAATTACGCTCCTAATGGGATTTTGCGACACTAAACCCTATACAACAATTTTTATAAACAATTTTGAACTTTTACCAGAAAATAGCATGAATAAAGATAAAAATACCTCATTATTTCTCTCTAGTCTGCAATAATGAAAGCTATCTAATTTTCCCCATTTTGAAGAAATTTCATAAAATGTCTTGAAAATTAAAATATAAAAGAGGGGCTATTAAAAAAAAAGCAGATAGTGCGATCACATCTACACATGAAGAGCTTTCAGTTATAATATATATATATATATATATATTAGTAAAATTGGTTCAGAAGAAAGATCAGGACAGATGACTAAAAAACATACTTGTGGTTTAAATACATAGATTATATAAAATTAGGATAAATTAAATTAAGCAAATTACGTTATTTTGATAAAATTATAGTAGAATGCCCTAAAGAATAGCATTAAAATTTTATTATTCGAGAGAATTTTGAACAAAAACTTCAGGAAAATGATATTATTTTAAACCGCGAATTATTTGTTTGCTTGTCTAATTGGGCGAAGCAAATCCATCCAGGCTGAAATCATCAATTTCTGTAATAGAAATTGCTATTATTTGCATTTCACCTCTCCCTTATAAAGATACTCTAATTTTTTTAAAGCATTGCGCTTTATCAGTGTCTGATTTCGATTACATTATTTTCAAAAGTGAAGCATTTTCATCTGTGAAGAATTCCAAAGCACCTGGGCTGTGAAAATGACGCACTTCTACAAAACCTAATTCAGGTTTAAGAATTAAAATGCACGCTTTTTTTATAAAATGACGTCATTTGCATCCTCTAAAGCAATACACTTTTACAATCCAGTCTTAAACTTCGTCTATAGAAAAGAATGCATATTACGTCATTATCACGGAATAACAGACAATATTCTTGACATAACCCATATTTTAATTTAAACTTTTTCTTCAGGTTTTATGAGAAAATGGCAACAGAAAGATACAGTATCTCTTATTTTCGTTTACTTTCAATGCCTTTCAATAGAAATGAGGTACTTTTGTTGCCACAATAAGAAAAATGGTATTAAAAACTACAAAAAAATTAAAATCTGAAAAATTAATATCTGAAAAATAAATCGAGATACAACTTTCAAACAGATTGCATTTAAAAGAACATTTTTTTACTCATACGTCGGTGTAAAAATTTAAAATGTGTGATGTTTAGAAGTTTAAAAATTTGCAGTAGAGAAAATTGCAAAAACAAAATTTTATTTCAAATTTCAAAGCGTTGCCATTCGCAAAATGACGTATGCGTTACGCACAGATATGTTTGTCCTTTATAATACAGATATCAAAATTTAATGTTATACAAAAAATGAAAAACTAAATGTTCACATCAAGAAGATTGTCACTAAAAGTATGACTAAATTCTCGTTTTCAAGGCGTGTCTACACATCTAAATATGTAGTCTTCTTTTATAAGACATATTTTCTATTTTCGATCAAAAGATCATGACATTTTAAAATACAGCTACACTAAAAGTAAACATACGATGAAGACGGTAGAATGTTTCAGAAATCATTTTGAAGTGAAACGTAAATATTATATCTCGGTATACTTTGTACATTATATGTGTTTGAAGCATGTTTGGATGTAAAAGAAAAAACTAACGTTTACATTTTCAGCTGATTTTTCGATCTCCATTGGGGAAGTAAGTTAACTTTTGAAGCTAAATACGCCTGTTTAAAGGTTTTGCAAACATAACCTGCTGCGTGACCGGTTTGTATATACAATTTGAAATATGCTGCATTTACCTGTTTCTTTTTCTTAGCACATATGCAATATTTTGTTTACCTACCAGTGGAATCATCTAGTTTCTCTCTATTCTAAAAAAAAGTAACTACCGCTGTCACCGCCGCCGGTTTTGAATTTTTTGTGACCGGAGGTCTTTCTTCGTTAATATTAAGAAAAATAATGCATACAAAAATATGAAACTCGGTAGTATTATACAGAAATGTTTGATAAACACGCTGATGCAGACAGTTTTCAGATCGAAGAATTATTTTAAGAGATATTTAATGCTAAAGTTGGACAAAATCGTTCCACTAAAAAAGTTTTATAGGAGCAAAAACTGTTCATAGGAATTTAATCATTTTTAGATCATTTTATGCGTTAGAATTTGCCGGAGTGCAGATTGCATTAATTTTTTTATTTTCACTAATTTTTTGAGGTTTTATTTCTATTTTAAATTCAGATTTTCAGCATTTCTAGAGATATTTTTAACAGATTTTAGAAAGATATTAATTTAAACTGTTGCCAACTGCATAAACAGCGGAAACAATAATGTTTGCTTCAAAAAAATATATATATATTTATACGTGTAAATAAATTAAAAATTTATTTACACGTGACCATTATAAACAGATAAAAACATTTGGGATTAGAATTAAATAATTATACACAAAAAGCAGGAACTTATTAAAAATTACGTCATAAAAACTATAATTACACGTGAATTTTAAGAGAGAAAGGAATTTGTAAAACAATAAATTTATTAACATGCGTTAGAAGTTTTAAATAGGAGAAGTTTTAACCTGTTGCCAACTGCATAAACAACGGAAACAATAATGTTTGCTTCACATTAAAAATTTATTTACACGTGACTATTATAAACAGAAGAGATACTTTCAAATTATAAAATTAAATAATTGTGTATAAAAAGCAGGAACGTGTTGAAAATTACGTCATAAAAAGTATACACGTGAATTTTAAAAGAGAAAGGATATTGTAAAATAATAAATTCATTAACATGCGTTAGAAGTCTTAAATAAGAGAAATTATGTCATATTTACGTCACATTACAGTTATTACATAAAATGAACACAAAATAATATTGCAAAACGGTTTAAATTTAGAAATCGCGCTAGACATTTATTTGATATTTTAAGAGGATACTTTTCAACTATTTTTGTTAGGAAAGCGCAAATAATATTTCATTTCTAACACAAGCATTTTCACGTGAATATTAAAAAGAGAAAGAACAGTTTGGTCAAAATTACGTCAGATTAAAAACGATTAATTTAAAATGTCTCATTTAAAAGAACTTTCTTTTCACTTTGTTAAAAAATACCAGGAGACAAAGACTCTGTTTACTTAATTCTTTTTATATTAGCTTATTTTGAAATGTTGTTACACGTGTCTAAGTCATTAAGTTATTTTTATTTAGACGTTTTATTTGTATTTTTATTAATGTTGTACTAATTTATTTGTTTTTTCGTTATTTAAAATAAAAATTATGTCAATTTGTATAATTTGGCGAATGGTTTGACGATTTATATAATTTGGCGAAATGGGTCGACGGGATAATCAAGTAGTACCGCAGCGGATTGGGTGTTAAAATTCCCCAATCAAAGAGAAATGAATAGAAATCCGTTTATAGAGAGATCGCCACTGTTTTTTAAATTATAATTCAATCTTTCGAAATCTTTTTAAAGCCGATCAAATTAGCGTGCATTTAGAGTCTACGGTGTCTGGAAGGGGGTCGGCGAGCGTAGCTCGTAGGGGGCCGAGCCCCCTAGTCTTTAAAAAAATTGTATCGTTCATAGTGAACGAAAATATCTTTAAATGAAATAAAAATTTTTTTAGATAAATCTTTTCTACAATGTACTGTTCTATACAGATTTGATTGAAGGTTATTTTACAATTAAAAAAAAATCTTATGGAGCATATTTTGTAGTCTTCTTCATTAACATTACTATATTTCGAATTAAGTTGCCTTTTAGACTATTTCATAACAGTATATTCGATCTATTTTTTCCTAAGCAATAAAGTTAACGTAAAATATGCAGAAAATATGCCAATACCAAGAAAATATACTACATTATCAGATAGTTAAACAGTTAGATCAAAATGACACCATTAATATTATCATTAAGTCGTTAAAGCATAAAAGATTTTCTCATCATTCCAAAATAGTAAACACACAAATTTGAGATCAAATTTCAGTTAACAGAAGAATATAAAAACATTTGAAGGCAATTCGATATTCTTTTAAAGTAGCACTTGTAAACAGACAGGCTGTTAGAGATCAAAATCACTGTCAATAGACGCTGTTCGTACCTTTTTTATACAATTTTTATGGTATATAGAGAACTAGTTTACATAATATATTAATATTTTAAGCGTTTAGTTTGATAATCTGTATACTGAACTGCCTTTCCGCAAAGCCCTTTTTATGACAATAATGACGTTACATTTAAATGTCAAAAAATGCCATATCATTACGAAAAAATGTCATATAGATTTTTCGTGGAACCGAAAAATGTATTTTGACACATTTCTCTAACAGCTTTTCTATCTGCGTTTCGATAATGCCCTATCTAAAAGTCTAAAAGCAAAATAAAAAAACAATGGGTCCATAACAGTGATATTAGCAGGAATTTCACTGAAGGGTAGGATCCCTGTATATGTTTCTTGTTACATTTCTTTAAAGCACCGTTAACAGAGTACATCCGAAACCCGTTTCAACTTGCTTCGGTACCATTCTTTTATTTCTGATACCGTTTGTAACGTACTACCCGGTTTTGGGGGAAATCCAGCCTAAATCATTTTTTTCGCGAAATCACACCTGCTAAGGTCGTAGGTCAATGATTCCTTTCGGGTTACAAACTATCATCACCACTTCATTAAAGTTACTGCTCGTTAGCGTGTTGTTTCCATCGTTTGATTATTGTGTCAGAATTCACTAATCAGCCAATCATAATTCAGAAGGAAAAATTACGCAGCTTCTGGATTTTTGGTGCGGAGTGATTTTATGCTTGCGTTTGTAAATGGTGAAAAAGACAGCAGGTACGATAGCGGCATATCACCCCTTCGTGAAAAGCCCGTTTGTTTGCAAGTGTACTAAGTAAACGATGCTTAAGGGAATTAACAAAGAATTGTGATTTGCGGCTGCTTGATTTTTTGGGGGGAATTTTCTACTGATTGATGGCACTCTGGGTAAACACATGATGTTTCATATTTGAAGACTCTGGATAAAATACATTTTTTATTGTATGTAGAGTTGAACTTAAAAGTTTTGCCCACTTTCTCTTTTTTCGGTTTTCGAACCTCAAAGGGGAAAAACGCAATTCTTATGGCTTCATTTTGAAAATTCCGATTATGTAAAATCTTGTAATAAATCGAAATATAGATTATAAATTAATCATTTTCGGATTTTTTTTCTTTTTCTTATACTATAAGACCTTCCTTTATGTCAAATTTCTAGGTTCTAGGTCAGCAGGAAATACCAGGTAGGTATTGAGATTGAACCGTATAAGGTATGTTCGGTTGACCTAGAACTTTGAAATTTGGCACAAAATGTCTTATAGCACATGCAAAGGAAAAATTCTAAAAATAATTAATTTATAATTCTATGTCGATTTATTGCATGATAAGTTCATGAATTCCCATAATCGTTAATAACGCCACATTGATGCAATGTAACGGAATTGTTTGCAATGGTAATATAACATAATGGTACGGAACCCTCAGGTACGAGTCCTACTCTCACTTATACTGCTTTTTTTTAATTTAGAGTTATATGCAAAACCATCAACAATCATTAATCTCTCAAAAAAAATTTTACTGACATCTTTCAATGCATGTTTTACATTGTTTAACTAATTGATGACCAACATTATATATAGATTTTGTTCGTTTTAGTTATTTAAATGTAACAAGATTCATATAGTGTGGCAACATTTTTCCATTTTTCTCTGGATAAATGACCCTGATAAAGAATACTGCAGCGGGTTTTGCGTTCGGCGACATATCGTGGAGAAGGCTAAAGAGCATTTTTTTTTTCTTTTTAAGATTTATATCACGGTTAATTACTTCGTTTAAAATTGACATTGAGCATTTCAATGATTTTAAACAGTGATTTTTTAAGAATGATTTCGGGGATATACTAATTTCCAATGCTAAAAGTTTTAAATTAAAACTTCAAAACCTCTAAAACTACGTTTATTTCGACTGTTGACATGTTTCGACTCACCCCGAGTCATTTGTAAAACAAATAAATAAAACTGTTCCACATTTGCACGGTCTATGAAACGCCATCATTCGAATTTCCACGTATTCTATCGTAGTATGCAAGTTATTTTTTATTTTACTTAGATGTTTATTTTATTTTTATTTTCATAACAATTGAGTTGCTCGAGTCATATATTTGGTAAGTGAAATGATGCTGCATCGTTACATATCGATTTTTTTGCGCGTTACAATCTCTATGGTTTCTCTTATAATGGATGGATAGTATAGACTGGACGGGAAAATTATCAATTGATGTTCATACAGTTTTTTCAAATATTAATTCATTAATTAAATTTTAATTAATTAATTTTAGTTTTACATGGGAGACAAAAGGTTATTGAAGCATTTAATACATCTTCATATCTATAAGGGGGGTTACCATAGAGAGGACGGACCCTGTTCTGTCGCCAAATACCGCCAAGTTCGTCGCCAACTTTTCGACCAAAATAATTCGCCAAAAGCGACGCCAACTTGGCGATATCTCTAATATTTCGCCAAATTCCCATAGAGTTCCATTGTAAACCTACTTGCTTATAGAAAATCAACAAATTGAGATATTTTAATGCAACAAAAACTAATATTAGAATAAGGGATTACATTAAATTTTTCTTTGATGACATAAGTAGCAATTAAGTTTAAAACAAAATTTTTATATTACTTGTTTATACTCTACATGCTGAAACCAAAAATCTTTAGATAGGTTGCACAGAGTTTATCAGTTTAGCGGTTACAAACTTTCAAAACAGATAGAGTACACCTAGACAATGGGAAATACCATAGAAGTGAGTGGTCGGAAACGCTTTCCTGGCGCGGTAGTGACGACACAAAACACAAAAAAGGAAAGACAACAGGAAGAGGAAACATGTTTATTATTGTTAGTGCTGCTGGGATAATGCTGGAAAGTGCTGATGAACTTGTTGCACGCATCATGACAGCTGCTGGAGAAGCCCGCGATGTTACCTAGTCAGCCGGCTTTACTAGTCACTTATGGCTAATATTGGTTTAAAACTTTACGTAAACTTATATTGATTTAATAGCTTTTCTTTCTACATTTTAATGTTTATAGAACTTCTTTATTTTAAAAGCAATAGCTCCATTATTGATATAATGTTAATTTTTTTTTAAAACATAAATTCATTTAAAAGAACCGACATTAAACTTAAGTGTTTCATAGATGGCGTTATCTGTTCCGTAACCGAATATTCTTAGGCCTATCCTTTTTATAAAGTGGAATCGCCCAGTTCAATTTCTTCAAAGGTATAAATTGCCTTTCGATAATCAAACGCCGTTCTCTCTCTTTTCTGTTCGTTTCTTTAAAGTTATCGTTATGATTTTAATAAGTTTGAGTTCAAATTACAGTATATTTAGTTTGGGTTTTACGATGTTTTAAAGAAAGGTTTTAGTTATGATTTAAATTTAATCTGTTTTGAAAAGCTCCAGGTGTATTGAAGTTTAATCTTGTTTTAACCAAAGTTATTTTTAATGATTTACTTAGCTATTTTAAACAAAGTTGGCTCTGAATACTTTTCAACTTAAAGCTGTATTTTTATGAATGTTACATTGAATGAAATGGAATTTAAATGAAGAAGTCTCGTCAACAATATTTGACTTTTCTATGGTTTATAAAGGTTCAACACAGTTTTGTTACAGATATCTTCCACAGCACATTTATAGTTTCTCTGCTCATAGCAGTATAAGTGTATATCAGACCTGTATTGATACAGGCTAAGACGGGACACCCCCGGTATTTTCGAGAACATCACACCTTCCATGCGTCGGAAATGAGCTTCCATGCATCACGGCTAGGGGTGATAATTTCGAACACCTACTTTGATGACGATCGTTGTCTCTTTAATGTTCTTTTTTCTTTGTTGTACTAAGGAAAATAAGCATGTTTTCTTCTCTTACTCGTGCCCTGTCTTTCTTGTGTTTTGTGTCGTCACTACCGCGCCAGAAAAACCTTTCCGACCATGCATTGTTATTTCCCATCGTCTAGGTGTACTCTATCTGTCCTCAGAGTTTGTACCCGCTGGACTGATACACCCTGTATATATATTGCATTTGATGGATATGAAACATTTCTTTGAAAGATTTATAAATGTTTTTTTTCAATTTTGTGTTACTATTAAATTATAAACAATATTTTTTCGTGCCTATTTTGGATTTTAAATTAGCGATAAGACTATTACATTCTAATTTGGTCAAAAATTGGTTTCTATGTGCTTAATGGTACGGTTTTTTTCACGCACGCGGAGCTTAATGATTTTCCTTCATGTATTATTGATATGATTTTTTTAATTTAACGTTTCAAAATAATTTTGTGTATACAACACTTTAACATACTTAAGTGTAATATACTTAAGAACATATACTTTAGGCACAAAAGGGAAAACAATCTTAATTGCCTATTATTTGAGTTTTGTTACTTTGAAAATGGTGATGCTTTTGATCTTTTGGACAAACTGAAACGTCCTGTGCTCCTTAATAGGTGAGGGAATAAGAGTAATTTTTAAAGATTGCGCAAATAGCCTTTCATCTATTTCTTCTTTAGCGCCATTTTGCACTTAAGTGAAATGTTCAAATAATAGACGATAATTTACACATGCAAAAAGTAATAGATGTGAAAATTCTTAAAATAATTGTGAAATTTACAATAAAATCTTGTTATATTAAAGAAATAACGCATTGTTTAAAAAAGTATTAATGCATTTAATATGTAGTGTAATTTATTACACCTTCTTTTTTATTAAAGATTCGATACGTCTTGGCATAAGTTGTATGAGTTGTTGGCAATTAATTTGTATTTCGTTGTCATGATGCCAAATTTGGATGAGTCTTTCTATCAGGCCATTTTTGTGTGTGATGTTGCATTTCTTTATTTTTTTTTCTTTACAATGCCCCAAAGAATCTCTATGGGGTTCATATTTTGTCTGTTTTCAGGATTCCATATAATTGTTTTCTTTAATTAAAAATTAAAGAAATGCAATACCACAAACAAGAATGGCCTGATAGAAAGATTCATCCAAATTTGGCACCACGATAACGAAATACAAATTAATTGCCAAAAACTTACACAAAATAGGTCAAGACGTATCAAATCTTTAATAAAAAACAAAAAACAAGGGGATATACACTAAATATTAAAAGCATCAATATTTTTTAAATAATGTATTATTTTTTTGATACAACAAGATTTTATTGTAAATTTCACAATTATTCTAATAATTTTCACACCTCTGTATGCGAGTGTGTGTGTGTTTTGTTGTTGTTGTTTCTTTACTGTGAAACAAAATCGTCTAAAAATGTACTAACAGGCTCTGTAATTACATTTGATAATTGGGGTATAAAACATTGATTTTATTTTTATTACTCTTGAGTCATAGTGCATTTTTCAACTATTTTTTGCGAATAAATTCATTTAATTTTATCCAAAAAAGTTTTGAATCATTACCAAAACAACAAATTTTGGAATCGCTTTCCCAGAGAATCATTAACAAGCTAGAATGGCACTTATTTAAATTGATTTCCAATACCTTACGCATGAATATGAATAAGAACAAAATATACGAACAAATAGCAAACTGCAGAGTAAAGTTTTAACTGTCGAGCGTTTTATTTCGTCATTAAAACAGTGAACTGCATAAATTAGAAACATTTTCTTAAAATTAAAGTTGCTTAACTTTGTAGCGTTCCATTTAATAGTTGTAAATCTTTTTGAAGAAAAGTAAATGTTTACATGAACTTTATACATGGATATATTTAAATAAGAAGTAATGCAAACAAGTAATTATAGTACAAAGTCAGAATTTAACCATCCAACGTTTTATTTCCCGATCAAAGCAGTAAACTGCCTATATCTGAACACTTTTCTTCAAACTAAAGTTACTTTAAATTGCAAGCTAAATCTAGCTGTTGTAAATCACATTTCAAATGCTAAACCTTCGAATTTTCTTTAGGAATATATTTGGAAGGATTAAAAGAACAACAACTCTTGTCAAGCCCAATGAAAATCACGTGATATTAATGAACATTCGTAAAAAAAAAGTAAACACCCCCTACTAACTCTGCAACAAATTATAGTAATATAAACTTACTGGTGCCAAACGATCGGGAATACAGGGTACTTTTAAATGATGTATATAAAATTTGCGAAGGGGGAGGGGGCGTCTACAAATAATAAACCAGACCAAGCCATATAAAATATCCCGTCCCCAGTTACACATGATTCTGTGCACGACGTTTGCACATGGTACACTGAATCCACTTTTGTCTGATTTACCTTTAAGTTACTACAGCCCTGCCAAGTAACACACATAAATCTGTAATTGTATTGATTTTTATAGACTGGTGAATATAGGAAACAAACTATTGGACTGCGGGCAACATGCCCTCGATTAAAAGGGTCAAGTTGCCTATATCGCCACTTTGTCTCTTTGAGCGTCATATCAAAATATGCTGATAATATTTTTAAAATTCAGTAGGTAGAAAATAGGCTCCGAACAACGAACTTTTAGAGTGCTATTCAACAAAGTGAAACTTTAATTTGGAAGCAAAGCAGAAACGTTTATTTATAAGTTAAAAAAAAATTACATGTGGAAATTTGAAAATATAAAGTAGCTTTCGTTTGATTGCTTTTACGCTAATAACATTGTTATTGTTGAAAGGAGATCTTAAGTCACACGTCGCTCAGCTAGTAACACCATCAACGGGATAGTTTGAAAAATACATCGAATAGGCTAACGTGCCTCTAGAATTAACATGCCCCGATCCACCTTATTTATAAAATTTCACTTCATTTCCGAAAACAGCAATTATAAAAATGAAAGAAAATGTATATTTTACTCTCCTGCATAACAACAGAGTGATTTGAAAGTTTAATACAAATAAATTACATGAGTAAAAATTCGTCACTATTTCTAAAACTCCTAATTTAAGTGAAATCTATGTATCGTAAAATTGTTATTTTCTAAATAAATGTGTTAATTATTCTGTTAAACATTCCACTAAATTTGATGTTTTGAAGTGGAAAATCAGTTATGCAGAAGATAGAAGCAAATTTTACCACTACCAATATTTAAAACATTTAAGAATTAAGTATGTTAAATTAAACATTCAAAACATTTCTCAAACGTCAAAATTTTCGAAAAGTTCGCAGAAACAATTATTTAAAAAGAAATGTTATTCTTCTAAATTAAATTATATAGGCAACATAAGTCTTTTTAAACAAGAAACGCAACGAAAATGTTTGCAAATTATTAATAATGAAATTATGTTTTACAGTAGATTTTTGATAAGTAGAACATAAAGAAAAGTCAATTATTCATAAAATGTTCATTAATATATTTAGCAATATTTTTATTACAAATTATTAGAAAAGGTAATTTGTTATTTGAGGAGTTCTTAAATATAATAAATTGTGTTACATCTGTTTAAAATGCTAAGATTTTTAAATTTATGTAAAATCAAGTTAAGGTAATCTCTTTAAAATGTTAAGATTTTTAAAATTACGTAAAATCAAGTTAAAATCTTAAACATTTGTTAAGTAAAAAAATATTATTTAAAAAATTGTAAAATATAAGTTTATTTTTCGTTTAAAAAAAAATTAGACGACAGTTTGATAATCGATTTTCAAAAAGTTCCTTATATCTAATCATATATTTATACTTTCTTAAAAGTAAGAAGTGACTTGACATTAAAATATAGGTAAATTGTTTTGAGGGGACTCTCTTAAAGAATCTGAAAAAAGTTTTGAGGCAATTTTGTTCCTAAGCAGGTGAAAATGTATTATAACAATTGGGTTACTTGATGAAACCGATATTAAAAAGTTTCAAAACTTATTAAATTTTGAAACCTCGTGTCAGAGGAGTTTATCAAAATTTTATTAGTACTGCTAGAAAATTTCGTTTCAAATAAGCTTTGAAGCAATATTCAATATCCAGACATGGAATTTCATCACACTTTTTTTCAAAAGGGAAAAAAAAAAGAAGAAAAGAAAAGAAAGTCCTGAGTTCTGATTTTTTTGGACACTTGAAACTTGGTTATAACGGCAGGAATTTTTTAATATTGGCCCTGCACTTCTCATCTCATGTTCTCATAATCTCTTAAAAAAAAACTTTCATCAATTCACGGAGATTTTCCTTTCAGCACTGCTGCCAGGAAATTAGGATGGATTTAGGATTCTTTCAGTCTTTGTTATCACAGTTAAATATATCTCGTATGATAATTTGGCATTTCCCATCACTCTCTTTAGGTGATATTTAAAAGATATGACTCCTGCTACCCAGAGACTCCAAAATTTGAATCTCTTAGCGGAAATAAATTCAGTAAACAGATTTACGACTCAAATACCAAAGATATCAGCAGTATTATTGATGTCAAAGAATCCTCGTATGTTAATTTGGCGTTTCCCGTCAATCACTTAAGGTGGTATTTGAAAAATTTGACTCCTGCTTCACAGACATTTTCAAAATTTGGAGTTCTAGGTGGAATAAATTTCACTTTCACTACACAAATATCCAGACAAATTAATGTCAGGCATTCCAAGGCATTCCAATTAGGTTATCTAATAATTTGAGTCCTTTATTACTAGCTATCCAATTCGTGCGTTATCAGAAAAAATATAAACAATTTTACCCTAGCAAAAATCTCTTTAAAGTTTTTATAAAGGCTTACGAAGTTAATTCAGTAACAATCTCTAAATGTATTGCAAATCAAAATAAATAGTCCTACATATAATTTATGATAATTTTATTTTCGCTGGTGCTTATATTTTATGAGAAAATACCCAGTGAAATAAACACATGAACAATTAAATTGACAATTCTCAGTTACTATTTTAATTGTTTTGGTAAATCTCCCATGAACTGTTGACAATAAATAGGTTTTACTTTAAAATAAGTAACACAAATGTGAACTGTTTTCCTCAATATGGCAAGATCTTTTGAAAGCCAAAACTTCTGTCTTAACAGAAAGAGTTAAGCTTGTGAACCTAAATTTAAATATAGCTGACTAAAATATTTTACTATCAATTGAATCAGTTTACTTTTATTATGCAGCTAACTTGGAAATTTTTTGTTAGCATTTAAATTAATCTTTACTAACCTAACTTTATGAATTCGTTCTTCATCAAGAAATGAATAAAGGTTTTTTATCTGACCATTATGATTATTTTTTCCTATTAGACCGGAGACGGCTGCATAAATCATTGCCTAATGGAGTTGATGGCTGAAATTCCAAGAGTAGTTGAAGCTCTATTCGCATATTAAAATGCAACTGGTCCGCAAGCCTTATCTTGGTGGAAAACACCTGAAAACACGATTTTAGCTGTTGATTGGTAGGTTTAAAATTATGATTTCCTGTTTCCAGTGCTCCATATTTTCATACTTTTGGGTAAAGCCAAACACAATGATAAACCTACAATTCGGCCACTAAGATCCGGTCTGCATATGGTTCACACGAAGATATGACTTGGCAGACTAGTTGCATTTTAATATACGAATAGAGTTCTGTCTAATCATGGAATTTCAACCGCAAACTCTATGAGGTGATGGTCTTTGCATCCCGGTCTATGATTTTTGCAAGGGATTTACGTCTTTTCTAAATAATTCCCATTGTACGCTTTTTAACAAAACTATTTGCGCTGTGTTGAGAACTTTAAGGTCAGAGATTCTGCTTTCTTTCTTTTTTCAATTACAGTAGAACTCCAATCATCCGAATCAAATGGGACCCGACCCTATTCGAATAATCAGAAATTCGGATAATTGTATTTTTTCCGAAAAAAAGGTCTATTTTAATTAATTACTGTATATATGTTGAAAATGGGGGAAAAAAGCCGTTTTTAAAGAAAAAGAGATTTTATAGTATTAAATTAAAATGCAACAGTTTTATATGTTAAGCGTACTTACAAGTGCTGTACATTAGTACAGTATGTACCTACACTGTAAAAAATAGTGGGAACGTTTACTATTCTAACAGGAACGTTTCTGACAGTATCGAATATGTGAGAGCTATTTCTATTTTCCGAAACAACCGGGAACGTTCCTGAGTGTTTCAGTTTACTTTCCGTGAGACAGTGAAAGCGCCTGTACGCATGCGCTCCAAGTATTTCACCAGTATTTCTCCTTACGCTGAAACCGGAAGCAATCGCCTAAAGTGAAAGTCAACTCGTGTGTATGAGATGGCGACGTAGTGAGCTTTACGCTTTAACACGTGTTTTTGAATTAGCTTTTATTTTGAAAAAAAAACAGTATTATAGCATTTTTGTTATATTTTGGGGGATTTTTTATTGCGTTTTAAAATTATGCAAGAAATGTACCTTGGATATTACCAATGGACTTTTTTAGAGCTTTTGAAATTTAGCATTATTGAAGACGGAACGATCGTAATTCTGGGTAAGTGTTTTTTTAAATCATCTACAGTATTACTTTTACTTACTATTATTTATTATTACTTACTTCTTTATTAGTTTTCTTTGTTGCAATACACGAAAAGAAATTAATAACCTATTTATTTTTTACTATATCAGACTTTGTTTTGTCTGTTTTTTTATTATAATATATATACATGTGTGCATGCAAATAAGATAATATAGTTAAACTTGATGTTCATACTGATTGCGGTATCGTATTCTCCTTTTCACAGCGTGTTCTTAACAAACTATTAAATGCGTTATAACTTAAAAGAAAATTTATGTATTATATTTTAATCAAACAAGCTGAAAGTTCATTGTCATTTTACTTCTTTATTATTGATTGTTTTATGTAAAAAGTACGGTATTGTGAGTAAAAATAAACAGTAAACTATTCTTACAATTATAGGATTTATTTTTATAAATCATTATAGTAAATAAAATTGATTCATTTGTTTTGCTGTTTCCTGAAAAGCTTTCAAAAATTCATTTTTTATATTCACCTTTTTTCTCCCCAAATTTTGAAAGAAAAATAAAAAGAATCGTTTTAAGATCATTTACTTCTTTAGTACTCAGGTTCAGATATGTAAAATCCTCCCCCCCCCCCCCCTACAAACACACACACACTTTTTTGTAAATGCTTCGAAAAAATTAACCATTGCATTTTTTGCGATTTGAATTTTACTTGTTCATCTAAATGTTCTGGCTTGAAAAGAAAAAAGGGTCTCTCCTGATTTTGCAAGACTGAACTGTGAAAAAAAAAATACTATTGTTGTTTTTTAACACTTATGCACTTTACAGTAAACGAAATTGAAAATTTCTAGATTATTAACCATCAGCTTATTTTATGAAAATATAGTACACAAAATTTCTTGCTTTAAGTTATAAGGCATTTTAATTTATTAATATTTTGCTGTGAAAAGCATAATACGATATTGGATCAACAATAACATCAATTGCAATCATATCTTATTTACATGCAATTATTTAACCAGTATAAAATGTTATGTATTAAAATGTCTGTGCAACAAAGAAACGCTAATAAAGAACTAAAATAGTAAGTAAAAATAATGCTATAAATGATTTAAAAAATAAATAAAACGCTTTTCGAAAGAATTTATCATTCCAATTTCAATAATAATACAGTTCAGGAACTTTAATGTTACTTGTTAATCCGCATGGTTAAAAAAATATCACTGCAAGATGTTAAAACGCAATAAATTTTATCTAAATTATGAAAAAAGTATAATAATATTGATTTTTTTTTTCAGACTAAATCCTAGCAGATATATATATATATATATACAAACTCAGAAAAAAAGATAATTCAGAAATGAGCTTCCATATAAGACTGTTTCATAAAAATTCATTTAATAAAACTGGCTTCTTCACAAAATCCATTTTACTAAACTAAGACCCTTTCACAAAATAATCTTCAATAATTGAATGTTTAAATACTAGTGCTAAACTCAACTTGAGTAAATAATTAAAATTCATATAAAAAAGCTCAAATAAATGTACTAAAACTATTTGCAGGTGCATTTCACATAATATAAAATTATTTAAAATATATTAGAAATATCTTAAAAATACATTAAAATTTGTAATGTATTTTTGAGATATTTCTAATGTATTTTAAATGATTTTATATTATATGTATGCACCTGCAAGTAATTTTAGTACAGTTATTTGTGCATTTTTATGTAAATTTTAAAATAATCCTCGTCTTCAAAAAGGTTCCATATATATTCAGAAACCCTTCCGATTCGTAATAAAAGGTTTCCTATACATCCAGAAACATTTCTTAGTCTTCAGGAAGATTTCATATGTATTCAGAAACCTTTCCGATCCGTAATGAAAGGTTTCCGATATATTCAGAAACCTTTCATTGCGAATCGGAAATGTTCCGTATTATAACCGAAACAGTTTTCTGCTCGAATCTGAAACCTTTCCGTTAGTATCGTGCAGCACAGGTCTCCGTTACTTTCGGAAACGTTTCTGAAAATTTTTTATAGTGTACCGTACTGTAAATGAAAGTCATTGCTTGCTGAACATCTCGGTCAAAGTAAGCTGTTTGACAGTCTTCATACGTTTTCGAGCATCCAAGTCGCGCATCCGCTTGACAGTGAGAAGCTGCATTTGGTCACACTCAAGCAGAAACTCCATCCCCTTCAGCGCAGTTTCAAAGCCAGCAAATGCTTTACTAGCTAACCGTCCCATGTCTGCTGCAACTTCAACATCAAGGTTCTTCTTCCTCGACACTTTCAATAAGTTCATCATCATTTAGAATTTTAAACCCAAGGTCTGACGAATCACACACCATCCACTCTTCTATTAAAGCCATGGTGAACGAACGACGAAACGCACTCACAAACAAAAGAACGCACCGACGCGAAAGAATACCGTAACAGTAACAGATCAAGTAATCAACTAGCAGGTCACGTCACACTGACTGACTTATCAAAACGCAAAGTGGCAGGAAGTAGTGCGATTCCCATAGCGACGGATGACAGCAAATAATCGAACTTCACTATGAGACGGTGACTCATCATCCCAATAATGTTCGCGCTTCGCCTACACTACCTTCACAGAAGGAGAAAGAATACCGAGCGTACACAGAATCATTATTTTTCGAATCACAGTAAGTTTCCGTCTTAATTTTTTTTTTCTGAAATTCTGAAAGCGATTTGCATAATCAGCGATTCGAATAGTTGGATTTCGATAATTTGAGTTCTATTGTACTAAGAAAGCTGAGAAAAACTAAAATAAGAATTATCTTACATTAGTTATTACCGTATTTACTCGTGTATACCGCGCATGCGTGTATGACGCGCACTCTGTACTTTACAAGAAAAATGGCGATATTTTTTTTTTATCTCGTATATAACGCGCACCCTAAAATTGACATGAAAGTGAATGAATAACCAAATGGATTTCAGTAAAGAAAGTCAAAACAAATGTTACGCCAGGCCAGGAAAGAAGGCGAAAATCTTGTTTTAGACTCGGGTATGGCTGAGTATGGAAGGGCATGAGAGACACGTATTATGTGATGTATGCTTTGAGGGCGTCTTTTGCTTAACGAAATACTTGAGAGCGTCTTTTGACAACATGCGAGTGAGATGGGGAATCGATGTAGTTATACTGCGACATTTAAGTTGAAAGTAGTTCCGTATGCAAAAGAAAATGGTAACCGTACTTCAAGTCGGAAGTTCAGCGTTGATGAGTCAAGTGTGCGAGAGTAGCGGAATATGAATCAAAAACTGAAAAAAGCACCATCCAAAAAGCGTGGATTTCGAGGAAAAACGTGTAATTATGCGCATATGGAGCCGCAGCAACTTTTAACTCGTGTAATGGATTTGCGGCGTTCGGGATACTCAGTCTCGACGGAAATGTTGATATTGGATGCTTGTAAAATAGCTAGGAAAATAAATATTCCAAGAGCAGATTTCAAGGGGATTTATGGCTGGATGCAATGCTTTTTGATGCGTAACAGTCTCTCTATCAGGAGAAGGGGAAGAATAACGCTGTCGCAGAAGCCGTCGGAAGAATACGAAGAACAGCGTACCAAGAGATTCCAGTACATTATAAGGTTACGAAAACAAAAGGTATATCAGATGTCGCAAATCAGTAATGCAGGTGAAACTCCATTGTAGTTTGATATGCCGGAAGCCACAGCCATTCTTCCCATTGGACATAGAAGCGTTCAAGGAACAGACAAGCAACGATACACCGTTATGCTGGCCATTACGTCTAACGGCCGCAAGTTGACACCATATGTGTTTTTTAAATGTAAAACTATCCCAAAAGAATCTTTTCCAGTCGGCATTGTTGCAAGACCACAGGGAAAAGGGTGGATGACGGACGATCTCATGAACGATTGGATTAACATTGCGCGGGAATGTTGGCTAGGTGCTTTACGTCAGCATCGATGCTGGTCCTGGACATCTTCCGTGGACACACGTCGTCTGGAGTAAAAGCGAAAATTCGTAGCTCAACTGATTTTGTTGTGATACCAGGTGGGATGACGAAAGTGCTATTCCCTTTGAAGTTGTCATCAACCGGCCATTTAAAGTTGCATTTCGGCATGTCTACAATCGATGAATGACAACAACAGATCACAACCTCACCCCAATCTAGGGAATGAAACGTGCGCCACTCTCAACTATATATGAGAGAATATGGGAAGCTTGGAATTCCACCTCAGCCGAGATGTTAGTACAGATCTTCAAAGTGACTGGAATTTCAAATCAGATGGATGGAACTGAAGACGATATGATTTACGAGGATATTGACTGTGCCAGTGATGACGAGGAATTGCTAATTAGTGTTTAAATAATGTTACTAGTGCTGTTGTATAAAAAAAATGCAAGGAGTGAAATAAAGATGCAGCAATACTTCTATTAAGTAAGATTTTTCCAGTTTTTATTTCTTCTTTGAATACATTTTTTGATTCATATGTATATCGTGTGATTAAATCTAGCAGCAAAAAAATATTCCGTGTATAACACGCACCTAGGGATTTTGCCCTAAATTTTTGAAAAAAAAGTGCGGGTTATACACGAGTAAATAGGTACTTAAATCGATAATATCGTGCACAAAAGAATTAATAAAAACACTGAAGATATACCGGGTGTCCCAAAAAGGACTGACTGATTTTAAAATTCAATAACTTGCAAACGGTGACAGATATTTAAAAAATTCTTGCAGGAGGGTTATGCATAAGGTCAAAAGTTTTATTACAGTGATTTTCGATTTTAGTTTGAATTATAAACAATAGATGGCGCTGTAAGCAATAGTAGCTAAATACAGGCTCGATTTCTGGTCCTTTCTCTTGTTCCATGCTGAAAAAGGAGATGGAAATGTATTATCCGGGCACGAAGTACCAAAAATCGAGGCTGAATTCAGCGCCTATTGATCGCAGTGCCATCTATTGTTTGTAATTCGAACTAAAATTGAAAATCACTGTAAAAAAACTTTTGACCTTATGCATAAACCTCCTGCAAGAATTTTTTAAATATCTGTCACCGTTCGCAAGTTATTGAATTTTAAAATCAGTCAGTCCTTTTTGGGACACCCGGTACATGCAATTATTAAAGTCACTTATATCCTTATCCTTATCCTTATAATATTATAAATGTGAATGTGTGTCCGAAAGTTTGAATGAAGTCAGCGTCTAAACGGATGAATTAATGCTTTTGTATTTTTGGATATAGATGGATTACAACCCGGAAATGAACATAGTCTATGTTTAATTTATATTATTCAAATATTTTGCCTAATAATCCAAAATTTCATTATTTTGCATAGACAATGAATTGATAATTTTTATATAACATTAAACCATATTTCTTTAACGTTGCCAAGAAAATAAAAACCCGGAATCATACTTTATCCTCTACAGTTAATTTTCAATAAAGTAAAGTTGCAATTCTAGTGCTAAATTCACCTTGAGTAAATAATTAAAGTTAATATAAAAAGCACATATTAAATGTGCTAACATTGCTTGCAGGTACATACATATAAAATAAAATTATTTAATATACATTATAATACCATAAAAAATCGTCTGTCCTCATATTGACATTTACAACCAAGGTTGTACTGTACATTGGTTTTTAATGTATTTTAAAGACATTTTTAATGTATTTTGATATATTTTATATTATATATATATAGGCACCTGCAAGTAATTTTAGTACATTTTACTTGTGTTTTTTATATAAAGTTTATTTAACTTACAATTGAACGATTTCTACGTAAAAAAGAAAAAGAAAAAGAATTCAAAAGAAAATGACTATGACGTCATATTTGAAACGAAAATAAATATGTATCAGATGCACTAATAAAAGGTTTTTTGTCAAAAATGGCGTCGTAATTGGAAGGTTTAAGAATGAAAAAGAAGTATGTTATATATATAAAAAAAACAATTGGCAAAATACGATTTCATAATTGAAATAAAAGTTGCATTTTTAAATATTCGTTGAAAATACAATGAGGTTAAACATCAGCAGCTAATGAAAATAGATAAATAATGGCGTCATATTTAAAATGAATAGCTTAAATAATTTGTACTGATACTGATTAAAATGTTTGGATATATACGTAACATACAAATGAGATTTTTCTTTCAAATTTACCGTTATGTTTATCAGCAGAAGACATTTTTGTGGATTAAAGGGGAAATAAAACGGATTAATATATTTTTTATGCTATTTTTATTACTGAAAAAAGAATTTAATCTCTATACGAATAGATAGCGGAGAAAAAAAGACGATTTATGTCAATGTTCCAATAAAAATATGCTGATTAAAATAATAACTAAAAATATATTTTTGCACATTGAAACTTCATGAATCAATTTATTCCGCTGAAGCGAAATTCGTCCGTCAACATATTGAGATTTACAACCATTGTTGATTTGTCAACATATTGAGATTCAAATATAACTTCAGTACAATTATTTGGATATAGTGCTCCTATTCACATGAATTGGATTTAAAAATATTATATACTATTTTTATAAAATGACAGTTTAAACGTTTCACAAAGGCATTTTTAGTAAAAAGGTTTATCTTGTAAAAAAATATGTAATCTTTTTTCACGTAAAGCATTCACTTTTTAACGACATAAAAAAGGAGTTTATCTATTCGGTGTGTATGTATATTTTAATTAAATAAAATTACATATATTTACTTTAATTTCGTCAAAGTGGCGTCATTCTTATTGCATCAGCTTCAAAATTAGAAACGAAATTTTAAAATAACAATACAAAAAAATTTAGAAATAATGTTTTACCTCATAAATTGCATAATTTCAAAATGCAATTTTAGCTTACATCTTAAAGAAAATTTCTTACTTGAAATTTAGTAATTAATAAAATTAATGTTTCAAATATATATATATATATATATATATATATATATATATAACCATTAATTAAACATTACCGACCATCATCATAAACCGCATTATTGTGAATGATTGACAATAAAAATGGATGCCACAAACCTATAATATAGAACTGTATGTATAAAATAAAGTACCTTATTCTTAATTACAAGAATTAATAAGGAAGGAAAAAAAATAAGAATATGGATTACGAAAAAAATGAAAAACTTATATATTGAATTACGTTTTCAGGAGTACAGAATTCAATGATATAAGCAAATCGGTTGTTTTCTGTGAGAAAAAAGCTTAAAACTGAAAAAAAATTTTCTCCTGTTATATATATATTTTAATGTGAAATCTGCATATATATTTCTCTTACGTAGCGCTAAAAAAGGGATGTATTTGCAACTTGCTATTTGGCATCAGCCACAGCGACGATGCTGAGTGGTTAAGTTACGGTCACATGTCCTAACCCACTCGGCAAATCAAAATACAGACAGAATCTTTCTTTTAACGCAAACCGTTTGAGCAATACATCAATGACAATTGCTATTGGTCCGTTTTATGGAGACGTGAGGAATTCAGCGAATCAGCTTTTTGATCCAAGGTTGTATTTAGACACAGGTGAAAACGTTTTGTTTACAGTTCGATAGCGCGATATGTAGCATCTTTTATAGCATCTTATTATAGTTTTAAATTAATTTAAGCCATGATTTTCAATACTATAGGCAAAATGAAAGGAGAAGGACATCATCTGACACTAACATGCCATTTCAATTTAAACGGCGTCAATTTCCTGTTCACTTAGCTTTCTCAATGATGATCAACAAGTCACAGCACCAAACTTTTGATAAATGCATTTTTATTTACATTTTCAACATAATTTTCAATTACTTTTATTATAAATTATCTTTCATTTCAAAAATTTGTAAATTTCATAATGTTAAAGTGATTAAACTCATTGGCAGCACCACGTAATTTGTAAATTTCATATGTTGATTGCTCGGATCGCATAGCGGCCCAACTAAAAATGTTTTTCACTGTGTTTTCACTAAGGTTTTAAATTAATTCTGTTTCCAAGGTACAATTTTATTTATATTTTCAACAAAGTTTTCCATTACTTTTTTACACATTAAAAATGTTTGTAATTTTAATACGTTGTAATGATTTATGATAGCACTCATTCTGGCTAGAGTTGACATAAATAGTGGCAAGTGAGCTGGGATCGCGTAGAAGTTCATGGGGCTTGGCGAGCGTTAGCGAGCAGGGGGCTAAGACCCCTAGTAATATTAAATTTCATTAAGCGATTTTATGTTTTAAATAAATTCAAATGCATATTTTTGCATGATTCATGACGTGAAGATTTTTTCTTATTTCTACAAGTATTATTTCGTAGGGTGAAAAAGCTGGTAAAACCGTCGTCATATTTTAAATCATTAGCCGGTTTTCATATAGAAAATATTAGTATTTTATAGCAGTTTCACAAAATGGCGTGATTTCCATTGAATTTATCATTCGCAAACACGTACGTTTAACATGCTTTTACCGTACAATCTCCTGCTATGCCGGTTTCTATAAAATTTAATAAATAGTACATGAAATTCTATGTAAAAATATTTAGCAAGTAATTTTAATTGGAAGCTACGCTTTATATGTGACATCGTTTACGTGTAAAGCGCCGATGTCACTAATTAAGCAATAAATTCGCTTTTCACCTCACCCCCTATAATTTTTAAAGGTACCATGATTATAGAAAAACACAAGATAAAAACCAATAAAAGCACTCAGTAATAATCAGTTATCATTTTCTGAAATTCCTTTAAATTTTAAAATATCTAAATCTACAGTTAGAAACATCTCTGAAAGATATTCTCCCCCTCCCCCCCCCCCCAATTGGAGCACATTTTTGTAAATTTCGAATCTTCCATAATCCTAAATTACAACAAAGCAATCGATAAGAAATATTTATCCATATTTGGTGATTTTTCCATAAACAGATTTTTTCCGCTCTTTAAAACAATAAGCAACTCTATTGCTTTAGTAAATAAGCATTTACGCTTTGAGAGTCTTTGGAGCGTGATAAACATTTTAATATTATTGGTATATCTACAGCTGTTAAAAGTGTGATACTGTGAAATAACAATTCAGTAAATATTTGAAAGTTAAAGGCAGTTTTCGTACATTTATTATCTATATTTGAAGTTTTATGCTTCCCAAATTTGATTTTTTTTCCAAGATGAGATCTTTTGGAATAGAAACATAACGTTGTATGTTGATTTTTCGATTATTCCAATTAAAACAAAGTCATGTCAGAAGTGTCCGGAAGTTAATAACCACTTTCCCTTAAAATATTTTCTAATGAAATCTCTTTAACCAACATTCGTTGTCACAAAAACATAAATTCATGCATTATCGATTAACGAAATAAAAATAAAATATTATAAATATAAGTAATAAAATAGAATAATAGAGTTGTAAATTTATTCCTCATTTAATCTTAGAAAAGGCGTATGAAATTCCAAGCTCATGAGAGAAATTTAAATGATCATATTATATATGTATGTATATATATATACAAATTGTGTTCCATAATAACTAAAAGTAAAATCATAAAAAATCAAGAAATATATTTACATAAAATACATCATTTTCCTCAAAACTACTTCCTTCAGATGATATGCAACGGTTCCATCGTTCGACTCTCTTTTTAATATAAGTAGAGAAGCCGTTTTCTGGAAGCTGCTTCAAAGAACACTGCAGCTTACACTGCTAAAATAATTTCAGAATCTGTTGTTGAATTTGACAGAATAACTTGTTTCGGACTTGATAAGGAGTTCAAAATGGTGCATCCAAGTTTCATCACCTGTTATTACAGTCTTTATGATTTTACTCTCAGTTATTATGGAACGCCCGTAATATATACAGGGTGCAATATGTTATCTATCGCCGACCTTTAATTTCTCAACCGTTGGTTGTCGACATATAGTTCCAATTACAAAAACGTTTCAAATGAGCTAAATATTCATGCTGCGGTATTATTTAAAGTAAAAAAATCTGTTTTATAAAAATTACGAAAACTAACTTTTTATACGGTCCCCCACTTTCTAAGGTTATATTTAGTAAAAGTTTACACAGATCATAACAGATATAACACAAAAAGTTTGACATCTGTACTACGAAAATTGATCCAGTTATTAAATTTTTGCACAGGATTTTGTCTTTCATTGAGGGATCAGTTAAAAGATGAATTAAAGTAATTCGAGATCAAAATCAGGGTGCAGTGTCCTCTTTACGGCGAAGCCACCTTTAGCCGATATCTCCAAATTGGGGAATCACCAAATAGGATTATTTCATCTAAAAATTTGATCTAACTTTTATGAGCCGAACAACATTCAAACGTACCGACGATACCGGCTCAGGTTGGTTTCGCCGTAAAAGGGATATTGCACCATTATTAGGATCTCGAATTACTTTAATTCATATTTTAACTGATCCAAAATGAAAGGCAAAATCCTGTGCAAAAATCTCAAACTTTGAAATTTAATAACTGTGTCAAATTTTGTAGTACAGATGTCAAACTTTTTGTGTTATGTTTTTTATGATCTGTGTGAACATCTACTAAATATAATCATAGTGACTGGGGAACCATATAAAAAGTTAGATTTAGTATTTTTTTTATAAAATTTATTATTTACTTTAAATAATACCTCAACATGAATATTTACCTCCGTTGAAACGCATTTGTAATCGAAAATATATATCTACGACGAACGGTTGAGAAATTAAAGGTCGGCGATAGATAACATATTGCACCCTGTATACATAATATGTAAATTGGGATCATCAGAATGTTTCTATTATAAAATGTGATAAACGGATAATTGTATATACTTTAATTTCTCGAAATATTTGTTTACTTGATGCATTTATTCCTGTTTAAATTTTATGGGAACGAAGTCACGGGTAACAGCTAGTTAGAAAATAAATTAATAAAAACAGCGAAAACAGATATGCGATTATTTAAGTCACCTATATTAGAGTTTTTCAGTTCTTTTCTAAAGTCATTTAAATTAACAGCTTCAGGAATGTCTCCATTAGAATAACCCTTTTCATAGGAAAAATGGACAAATCCATCATAAGTCATTCAAAAATAGATTGCCAATACACTATGACGCAAAAGTTTAGACAATGAAGAAATTCTTACATACTTTGAAAAATATTTATTCAATTTTCAAATCACTGCTTGAAATTAATGTGCTGTACATATAAACAATATTTATAACAAAGAAAAGTGGAATTGTGCATATTGCAATAAATTAAATGGTAACAAAAATAAACTGCTGTCTCAAAAGTTTAGACACAAATTAAATAAAATCGAAATAAACAATTTTTAAAACCTGGTTGCGCATCCATGCTTATGTATTACGTCATATACACGAGATTGCATGGAAGAAACTAAATCTTGCATAGTTTGTGGATCGATATCGTACCATGCATTCTCAATAGATGTCTTAAGTTCCTTTTCAGAAGAGTATTGTCTAGCGTTGCTATAAACTTTGCGACACATGATGCTCCAAAGGTTTTCTATAGGGTTAAGATCTGGGCTACATGCTGGCCAGTCGAGAACTCTTATATTATGGGAATTAAACCAAGATTTTCAATGTTTTGCAGTGTGAATTGAAGCATTGTCTTGCTGAAATTCCCACTGAGGACCCCCTAGAAGCTCAGCAAATGGCAGTAGGTTTTCTTCTAATGTCTGTGTATAATGCTGTGAAGTTTGACGACCACTGGTGAAGGTCAGAGATACTTGTCCATTATAGCAAAAGTCTGCCCAAACCATCACCGAGCCCCCCTCCTTGTCTGCGACTAAAAAAACGTCGAGGTTCCTTCTGCAAGTCATGCCAATACGATAAACAACCATCTGGACCATCCAGATTCCACTTTTTTTCATCGCTAAATATGACTGACTGCCATTTCTCTCCATATGACATATGCTTTCGAGCCCACATAAGTCTTTGTAACTTATGATATGGTTTCAGAGCTGGTTTCTTCTGCATTTTGCTATAAACGATTGTTCCTTTTTCCAAAATTCGTCTACGAATCGTATCCTTTGATACAGAGAGTCCCGATGAGCTTTGAACTCCACGCACGCTCATTTGTTGAGTACTCGCTAGTCTTTGTATCAGGCGATGCTCTCGTACATTTGTCACACGTGGCCTCCCAGACCGACATTTTGCTTTATATTCGGAACCACTCGATAAAACTCGATAAATAGATTTTTTTGACCTATTAATAATAGCAGAAATTTCAGAAACGCTCTTCCCTTCACCTTTCAACTGCCAAATCCTTGAAACCTCATTCACTTGAATTTCTTTAGCTCTCGGCATGTCGACTATGAAGCGCAATCGTTTGCAGAACTTAAGTACTCCAAATTTGTGACATCATCGATTCTAAATTTGCATATGCCAGCGAATATTCAAAGAAATTTAGAATAGTGTCTAAACTTTTGCGACAAGCACATTTGAATTTTTATGAAAAAAATTAGTATTATAGCAAATAAAACGACTGTCTTTTGTACATAGCATTTTAAATCAGTTTTTGAATATATTTACAGATTTTTGTAATTCTGACGTCATAATTCTACAATTTAAAGCTGAATGACGTCATTGTCTAAACTTTTGCGTCATAGTGTATTAACTTTTCTTGTTAGAAGTTTTTCTTGTAGGGCTATCCTTAGATGAAACCTATTGCCACTGCATTCTTCATTTAGTTCTTGTGTTGTTGAAATTCTATGCGCAATAAATGTTTTTAGTTGGAATGGTTCTCTTTTAATCCAAGATAATACTGTCATGGAAACAGGCGACACGATGATTTTGCTTAAACTAATCTTGAGTGCAGAAATAACTCGTTTAATTAGTACTTCTGAACATAGCCCTTGTTTTTTAATTGTTAATTGCTTTAAAGGAGAATGTTTCGATTTAATAATCACTAATTTTACAAGCACTTGACGCAATATGGTTACTTATTTGCAGTAAATTGCCGCACCATAGGCTTCTTCAGACCCGTCACTGAAGTCATGTAACTCTATCATAATTGCACCTTTCAGTAAAATACACCTACTAATCTCAATGTTATTAATTAATTGTAAGGTATCAGAAAACCCTCTCCATTTCTTGGTCTCCTTCCCCAATAGAAATTTATCCCGATTTAATTGTAATAATCATTACTTCAGCATGACCGTATTTCCTTTGATTATAACAGGTGATATAAAAATCAAGGGATCAAATATATCCGATATAACTGACAACACTTGTCTCTTAACCCCTTGGGGACGAGTGACCGGTATACGTGCCACTTGAATAATCCTTGATCTTTAGGAAATATCCGAGATGAAACATATGACCGCTGCATTCCTTAATTTAGTTCTTGTGTTGTTGAAATTCTATACGCAACAAATGTTTTTAGTTGGAATGGTTCTCTTTTAAAATAAGATAATAATTTCATGGAAACTGGCGACAAGATTATTTTGCTTACTCTAATCTTGAGTGCAGAAATGACTCGTTTTATTAGTACTGCTGCAATAAATAAAATCCAGCAGTCAATTTAACTAGTGCAGCTAATTAAATTGATTAATTAGAAAATTAGTCAGTAACGAAGGAAATGCTCAGAATCCCTAATTATTCCCACTAGTTGTTTTTTATTGTAAAGTTTGCCTTATTTAATCAGAGCATTTTCGCGATTCAATTACAGAAAATTTTCTGCTTTTAAAAACCGATGGTAAAAGATTAAAAATTAAGCAGAAGGTTCTCGTCTCGAAGTGGTTAAATACGTTCACTTATTTCTGAATTTTAACATTAAAACTTAAACAATCTTTTGGGGGTTTCCACAAAACACAGAACGCTTTACTATATTTTTTCATTTTTTCATAATTCTCGATATCTTTGTCATGAAATTAAGTTATTGTGTTAGAGTTTGTGTACCCTAATTTAAAAGAAATTCTGCTTTATATTGTTCTAAAGCATTTTTAGTGGCAAAAGCTTGTTTTACAGAAGTACAGCGAAAAAACATCCTTCAAGACGCATAGCAATTTTTTACAGTTCAAGTTCAGATACTTTTTATCAATTAATATGACGATTCCGAGTTTATTTCACTTTCACAGTTCTCAGTTATAATATTTGTTAAATTGTTATTCTAATATTATATATCTGTTACAAGAGTACGTTTATTTTTAAATACATCACTATTTTCAATACTGTCATATAAATAAGCTATTGTCGTTCTATCGTCAATGGTTATATTTATTTCAGACGCTAAAGTCATCCAATAGTCAGTTTTATCGCCTTTGAACAATATTTTTTTTTAATTTAGTAACAGTACAGATCGGTAAAAACAGATTCACGCTCTTTTGAATTAAGACTTCGAACTAATTATTCTCATACAAACTGTGTTGGCACTCATCATTTCACTTAAATTATAAACAAATGATGTCAGAAGTTTAAAGCTGCCGGCGCTAATCTACAGCGAATCCTTCGTAAGTCGGCGGACCATGGTGATTACTCAATTTATATCACACTCTTACTCAATTCTGTTATATACACTATTATATTTGAAATATTCACAATATAATAAAATACTGCACTCATGGCTACCTCACAAAGCAAATCCATCGTACGACTCTTAAATAGAACGCAGACGATAATACACGTTGTCAAAAATACAAATATGATAGAATAGTATTAATATTTGGAAATTTTTCCAGCGAGAAACGTTCGCTTTGCATACAATATTTCAAATGAAAATCAAATTTCAACTTAATTGCTTAAAAGGCTCAAAGGCCAACCTAGTGAAAAAGATTCCATGCCGGGACTATAATGTGCGCTATACTGATGGTCCGGGTTCGTGTCCCGGTATGGAATCTTTTTCACTAGGTTGGCCTTTGCGCCTTTTAAGAAATTAAGTTGAAATTTGATTTTCATTTGAAGTATGATAGAACAGTGTTTGTTCATTTATATCAAAATATTACAAATATTACACTTATATCCTATAAATTTCGGAATTGTAAAATTAATATCATGAAAGATAAGAAAAAAAAAAGTAAATGAATAAAATGAAAAAAAACCTGTTTAGTCTCATGAACTCTTTTATTAAATGTATATCAACAATAAACCAATGGGGATATTGCCCGTTTCTCTATTTCACTACCATTTGTTAGAACGCAAAAAGATAAGTTTTTTATATTATTTTTACATATAACTGGGAATCGTATAAGTTATAAAATTAATTTTTAATTTTAGTTTTCATTTTAGCATGAAAATAGCGCATCACGTGTTGAAATAGTTATTGACGTCACTTCACATGTAAACAATTTCTCACTGCTGTTCTAATCCAGTGTTTAACGGCTGTTTACTTTTCATTCCTACTTTTGCTTATATTTCGTTCATTTTAGTTTTAAAAATGAGTAAGAAATCAGTATACAAGTATTGTATTGTCTCCTGCTGTACTGGTTCTAATACCAATACCACAAAAAATTGCTTTTTCACTTATCTAAAGATCCTGTCAAAAAACATACTTGGGCAAATGCCATGAAAGGGGATGAAAAATTTAATAACAAACTATCAACCAGATCTACACTTTAGTGATGTGAAGATCATTTTTCGGTAAGTAAATATATTTTCAATTCATCTGTATCTTGTTTATAAATCTAGAGATCATGACAAGTGATACGTAGTAATACGTATGATAGGACTATCATAGTGAAATATAAACTGGATAGAGAAATAAAATAATAGCCTGTACCTTTCCTCTAAATTAGAAAAAAGAATCAAATGTAAATAATCTGTAAAACGAATATATACGATTTAGGAAATGTTCAAAGATTTTATTTAACCCTGTCATTCATACGGGCCTCACATGAGGACAGATAAGTATTGCTGTGATTATATTGCTCTGAATGATCGTATTGCTCTAAAAACAAAAACAAAAATCAGTATTCATTTATGGAGAACTGATTTGTGGACAGATGATAGCTAGCTTGCAGCACAATAATAAAATTATTTTATAATGGGTTCTGATTTATCACAAAAAAAAAAAAAAAAAATGTGAATAATGGAAAATAATGAAAAATAATTTATGCATGAAAGGGTTAATGTTATTTTAGAAAGTACCCAATATATTGTTTTTTACCGTGGTAATTTCGTAGTTGAATGTCAAAGACAAGCTGAATGTATTAGTGTCTAACAATGCACTTCGCATTTCAAAAGAAATGAAATATTATTAATTTCGATATGTTTCAGTATGGTAGCTGAAGATTAAACTCACACATTCAAATTATTTCCAAGGCGCTGGTAACTTTACATATCTCTTTATTTACAGAGTAACGCAAGGCAGCGCTCAGACGCTTTCTCTAATACTCACATCTTCAGCACAATACTCAAAAGCACACACTTCACTTCACTTCAGATTATAGTGACTGTGATTTTAATTATGGGTGGCGCGGCATGTCTCTTTACATGAAATAGTAGCCAAGATTATATCTCTGAAGTTGTTTTAAACTTACATTTTTTCTATAGAAATGGGCAGAATGATTATGTGTATATATATCCAGTGTGTATCAGGAATGATTCTTCAAACTTGTGAGGAGATCGAAAACAGAAAAAGAAGACATTTTCACATAGGAAAGCATGGACGCAAATGAACGGATGACATTGTAGAGGACGATTTGTTGTTGAAATTTATGTGACGTGTTAAGCCAAAAACACCCCATAGCAACAATCGCATTCTCTCATGAATAACCGAAAACAGTAAGTAATCTACAAAGTGGCTTTATGCTGCTCGTTCAAAATAGAGGTAAGGAAAAATCGCTTACCTGTTATACATCATATATGGAGTTGGCTCAAAATTCGTCACCGTCTGCATGGCCAGGGATCCGTTGGAGACACTAATTCAATTTATCCTTTTTTTATGTGAAAATTATATTTTATTTTAATGAACGCTAAAATAGCAACACATGCAATCCATGTCTGTAAAGTAATATATTGTTAGTTTTTGCGTATATGTGAAAGAGGAAAAGACTCATTTTGAGTTTAAAAGCTTACATTTAAAAACATTATATTAGAGTACTAAGAAACTCCGTCTAATGGAGCAACTAAATTTCAAGAAACTGTTGAACACAAAAGCGGCAAAAACTTACGCCGCAAAAACAAATAATTAATAAAAGTCTATTAAAAGCCAAGAACATACATCTGTTCAAAAATTACTTCTATGTGGCGCAATAGTCTTTCATTAAAAGGCGAAAGAAAGATTCATAGCAGTCTTCATAACAATTCGTAAAAATGTTTTGAGATCACTAATTGGGTTCTTTTCTTATATAATTGGGTGCTATTGCTGAATTGTATATGGATGATTAATTTCAAGATGTGTATCTACAATTTTTGCTCACCCTCAAAGCTCTCTGACAAATCTAGCAGGTTGACATTTGTCAAGGTGACTTTTCAGAAGTAAAATGTGTCATTATATGTTAATAGAATATGCATCTAATATACGTTGATGCAGATATGCATTTAACTTACGGTGAGATAGGGTAAAGTGATCCGAGAATTTCACAAATAATGCAGAACGCTACTCCAACTGGCGCAAACCTTAGCATCAAATGTTTGCACGTGTTCATCAACAACTGATCAAAACGGGATCGGATACCAGTACTTATCGTGATAAAGGAGGCAACCGATCGGCACGGAGTGTTCCATACGAGGAAACTATCTAAGAGTGCTCTGCATATATTTGCCTCTCCTACCAGTTTCCCCTTTTGCACCGTAAATTATGAGAGAAAGGCAGTAAGTAGGTCACAAACCGATATGAGAGATCCGATATTGATAGTCAATTGTTTCCAAATATGCCAATAGGTGGCAGAACTGTTCAACTGTAAGATGTCAATTTTGAATTTATGAGACAACAGTTGTACAAGATGAGCAGGGGCGTTCAAAAGTGGTTGATGAAGAACGATGTGGTCGTCCTGTTGCGATGGCGACAGAAGAAACAGTGCGGAAGGTTGAGGAAATGGTTAGAGCTGACAGGCGAACAACATTAGACAGCATTAGCAACTGCAACAGGGTGTTCACATGGTTTTGCCTAGGGCTGACTCATGTAGACATTGAATGTGCGGTACACAGATGGCTGAGAGTACAGTCCAAAGACTTTTATGCACATGTATTAGAAAACTCATAAAGAGATGGGACAAATGAATTAATGTAAATGAAGATTATATGTAGAAATAAACATGCCTTTTAAGTATTATCTTGGTTTCCCTTTTTATTGCCTTTTGTGACCTACTTACTGACTTGCCCTCGTAGATGTATATCTGCATATTCATTTAACATTTAATATCTCATGCTATTTTTGCAATGTCACCTTGTCTAATGATGACCGGCTGGACTTTTCAGAGAGCTTTACGCGTGAGTACAAATTGAGGATATACAGCGCCATCTACAACGTCCTGCGTTTGTTTGGGTCCATACTTTCCTATGTGAAATTGTCTTCTTCTGCTATTTCCTGCCTACCCACCAAATCTGAAGGATCATCCTTGATACACCCTGTATATAAACTGATTTTAGGGAAAGTGAAAGGGAAATCTGAACCGTAGCTCCAAGCTGCAAGCCTGATGGGGTGTTTCCCTACGGACGGCCTAAACTCATTTGTTAGTCCATCCTTTTGGTAGCAGTTAAAAATAAATATTCAATGTTTATATTTATGCTGTAGTAAATAATAAAACTGTAAGATTCTCAATATAGCTGCCTGGTTTAAAACATGACGAAATATAATAAATACAAAATATTAATAACAAAAACACTACTTGTAATAACTATAATAGCAATCACAATAAAATTATTAACAATAAAATTTAATGAATATATATGAAAACTACTTACAGTGGGAAAAAAAATCACAAATCATCGTCTGAAGAAGTGTCCGAGATGTATGGATAATTATTTCTAAAAATGACTTCTTTTTTCTCTATAAATCTCATTAGTGCTGATATTCATTTCATGAGAACGGGTCTTTCACTATAATTAATACAATCCGGAATCGACATAGCTCTATGTTTTTTAACGTGATAATATGTTATTAGAGGACAATCCAATACTTAATGAAGTGAGGTGCAGGGGAGAGCACATACACAAAGAGGGGAATCACGTTTACCTATGTCGTAAAGGTCTGGAAAGGGCCGTGATTTGTGAAAAAAAGAAAAAGGTAACGATTATTTACGGTAAATTGAATGGGAACGCTTGGTAATAAGTTATGTGTGTAGCGGCCTGTGTCTTCATTGTCCCGTATTTTCTGACATTCATTTTTTATTTTCTGTTGTAATTTATATTTTAAATGAGAAGCCGGTTGTGGAAGGACGTATGGTGTGACATTAGTGTCCTCTACTGTCTTTTTTTGCCTTGGTAACAGCTAATCTGTTCCCTGTGACTCCTGAGTGCCCTTTAACACATTTAAAATGGAAAATTTTGCTGGATTTGTGTATTAAACCTAGAATATCTGAAATCATATAGTTAACTGTATCTGTGTTTTGCAGAGACATTAAACCTGAGAGGCTATTTGAAGAGATTAGACATGATTTGTAATCAAATGTATCCGCCCAAACCACAGCGTTTTTAATGGCAAGAAGTTCAGCTTGATAAACGTAATTCTCTACAGAAAGACGAGCATCCCACGCATGTATTAAGGAATTCTCTTTAAATGCACAAAAAGCAGATCCGGTCCCTTGATCAGATTTTGAACCCTCTGTGAAGATATGTATTGTGTCGTTGTATTGAGACAAGTCTCCTTCCTTGATACCATTCCATGTCGGATCAATGACATATTTTGAGCATTTACCGTAAAATTGTGGCGCAAAATAATTTTGAGTAGAGATCCCCAATCTAATCACCGATGAGAATTCTGCTTCGCATTCCAACTGGATATCTAAAGGCGGCAGGTTAGTTAGGGTCTAAATTGCTCAAGCTGATGTTTTCTTATAGGGTAACTCCGGGAGAGTGCCGCATCCAGGATTGATGCCGCACCCCTTATATTTCTTGCAATTATCGATAGATTGTACTCAAACGCGCAGTATAGGTGCGCAATGAGATTATTTTAACCTGTGTATAGCGTGAATTCCATTTCGATGTTTACTTGTAGATGTACAATCCTTATTTTGAGGTAAGTGCACTGTCCAAACTTTTTAACACGTTATGTTTAAATACTTTTCATCCGCTACTTACTAAATGGATGCATGATTTCGTAGTCAAAACTAAGAGCAGCGTTTGTATAGAGTGCTGTGTGCATGGTTACGCCATTTTCCTTAGCGATGGCAGGCCACTGTGATGTGCGACGTCTGTATCATGTAAAATGGGATACATGCCACACTGCAATTCCGGTATACATGCCGCAGTTTCTTTTGTACGGTATGATTAAGTGTTTTTAACTTTTCCTTTTCATTTTGCGCAGACTAACCAACTTAGGCATGTTATCAAGTTTACTGAAACCAAAGGAGAAAAACGGAAAAATAAAAAGTAAGAATAGCAAGAATGATGCAAGTCAAGATGGTAATTATGAAAAAAATGGATTATGCGTAACGCAGACGTTCTTTGCAAGGAATGTTTAGAAAACTACTCCAGAAAAGAGGAAGTGTAATTGGCTGTGTTGCATCATGTGTCAAATGTAGTTACATAAAGACTGTACTTTTTCAACATTTTTTGAGTAGATTGTGATCGAAAAAAAAAAACAGGTCTATTAACCCATTCGGGACCATGGGTGCATATAAGTACCTTCAAAAAGAGCATATAGTCTTTGTTTCTGGTACCAGTGAAAAAGAAAAGTGATATTAATGCTCTTTAATTGTTTAAGTAAAGGTAACTTTTTTTTAAAAGTGGTGCCAACCGAATAAAATTTGTGTAGAAGCCGCCGATTCCGAAAGGGTTAACAAATAAATTACGTAAACACAATTTTACTTTTATTCTTTTCCCTTTCTAATACATTGATGTTACGTTGTTGCTGAAATAACGATTAAAATTTCATGTAAAAAAATAAGTCGATAGTTTTAATAGTGAAAGTAGGCAAGCAATTATTAATTTGAATCTACTAATGCATTTCATTGTACTCATTTAGTTTCTTTTTGTTAGTACATCGTTAATTATAGTCCAGATATGAATATTTTTTAAATATTTTTATTTATAATTTCATTCTGTTCTTATTAAAAGCGCGGCATAACTACCGAACAAGTGCAGCGTCTCAGCCTGAATATGCGGGTGAAGCGCCGCAATATAATGTTTTAGAAAAAAATTGTTAAAAAATATTAGTTATTTGTTTTGAAGTTTTTTGTCGCAGTACACGTGTTGTATATTTAACATCAAATATCTCAGCGTGATTTGTTTTATTTTATGTCCACCACGGGACTTTATACACAAATTAAAAAAAAAAAAATGCGGCATAAATCCCGGAATTATCCGATCCTCTGGGGAGGGAATTATTTGTTTACAAACTTTAGATTAGGCTTTTTAAAAAGTTAATGAGAAAATAGATAAATTGTTATAGTAGGCGCAAATGTAGGTAGCATTTTTAATTTTATCATAACCAAAGCGTATTCATAATTAATGAGAATGTGAAAAAGTACACTTTGTTCAGAAATTTATAAGAAAATGCCTAATTAAAATTTATATTTAATTTTGCAAACAAGGTTTCCTAAATTTTTGTGTGTGCGTATTGCGAAAATAATTAATGTATTAAATTAAATATATTCAAACTAAAAAAATAAGATTGACGTTAGTAATAATTTGACAATAAATCTTCTTAATTTTATCAAGTACTAGCTGTTACCCGTGACTGCGTTCACGTAACATTTAAAGAAGAAGAAATTCACCAATTAAGCAAAAAATTTCGATAATTAAAAGCATATATAATGAACCTTTTATCACATTTTATAGTAGAAACGCTTCTGATGATCCCAATTTACTTATTTTTATTTGTATATATATATATAGGATCATTTAAATTTCTTTCGTGAGCATGAAATTTCATACACCTTTTCTATAATTAAATGATAATTAAATGAGGAATAAATTTACATCTCTGTTATTCTATTTTATTATTTATATTTATTCTATTTTATATTTATTCCGCTGAAGGATATTGATTTAATTTGTGTTTTCGAGACAACGAATATTATTTAAAGAAATATATTAGTAAATATTTTTAAAGGAAATGTGTTATTAACTGGTCACTTCAGACGTGACAATGATAAGATTAGAATAATCGAAATATCAACATGCAACATTATGTTTATATTCCAAAAAATCACATCTTGGAAGAAAAAAAAAGATAAATGGTATTAAAAAATAATAATCATACGTGGTGAAGCATCAATGCTCAAAAATAAATAATACGAGTACGAGAAATATCTTTAACTTTCAAATATTTATTACACTTTAATTTCACGATACCACACTTTTATCAACTGTAGATCTACCAATAATATAAAACTTTTTATCATGCTCTGAAGACTCTTGAGCCTAAATACTTATTATTTAAGCAATATATTTGCTTATTGCTTTCGCGGAAAAAATCTATTTATGGAAAAGCACCCCAATTATGAATAAACATTTTCATATCTAACGTTGTGCTGTAATTTTGGCTTTCGAAAGCTTTGACATTTTCGGGAATATGCTCCAACTGGGGCAGAGATTGGGTTTCATAGAGATTTATAACTATAGATTTTAAAATTTTAAAATCGAAAGAAAATTTCCCTTCTTCCTTGGCCCTTTTCGATAATCATGATGCCTTTAAAAATTAGAGGGATCTGAGGTAAAAGACAAATTTATTGCTTAATTAGTAGTTTTGGCTCTTTTTTACACGTAAATGATGTCACATGTAAAGCCTAATCTCAAATTAAAATTACTTGCTAAATTTTTTTAAGTCGACTTTGATGTGCCATTTATTGAATTTTATTGAAACCAATGTTTCTGGAGATTGTACGGTAAAAGGGTGTTAAACTTATGTATTTGCTATTGTTAAGTTCTTAGCAAATTACGCCATTTTGTATAACTGCTATAAAATGCTAACATTTTCTGAAAGAAAAGCAGCTAATGATTTAAAATATGACGACGCTTTCACTAGGTTTCTTTTTCTTACGGAATGATACTTGTCGAAATAAAAAATATTTATATTCTTTCACTTCATGAATAATTTAAAACTATGCATTTCAATTTGTTTAAAACATAGAATCGATTAATGAAATCCAATATTATTGTACATTTAGAAAAACATTGAAACATTATTTTTATTAAATATACTAAATTTCAAGTAACAAAATATATTTAAAACGTAAGCTAAAATTTCATTTTGAAATAATGCGACTTTTGGTGCAAAATTTTATTTCTAAAAGGTATATTATTATTTTAAGATTTCGTTTTAATTTTCGAAGCTGGTGTAATGAAAACGACATCGCTTTGACGAAATTGAAATAAATACAATATGTTAATGTTTTCGTATTAAAATTAAAGCTTTCCATGAAAAAATATCACATCATTTTTACCCGATAAAGCTTTTACAAAAATCGCCTTTGTGACATGTTTTAACTGCCATCTTTTAAAATAGTATATGATTTTTTAAAACTTAATTCTTATGAATAGTGGGCAATAACTATCCACTTAAGTGTACAGAAGATATATTTACATCCTTGGTTCTAAATTTCAGTATGTTAGCAGACGATTTTAACTTCTGTTGAATAAATTCATTCATGAAGCTTCGATGTGTGTAAATATGTTTTCAGTTTTGGGAAATTTACACTTTAATCTTGTTTTTGTATCATTTATACTAATTGAAATTCAATTCTTTTTAATTTTAATGAGGAAATAGCATCAAAAAATATATTAATCCATTTTAATTCCCCTTTCTACAACCAAAAATATCTTCCCCTTATAATCATAGCGTGAATTTTGAAATAAAACTCTCATTTGTTTGTAACTTATATTCAAGCTCTTTAACCAGTATGGACAGTATTCCTTTGACGTCACAATTAGTAAAATGGTTGTTTTATAGCCTCGAACTGAAAGCGAGAATAGAGTCCATTAGTAAAACATATTTCTGTTATTCATTTAAATATGACGTCATTATTTATCTATTTTCATTATTTACTGATATTCATGTCCCTTGCATTTTTAACGAATACATGGAAATATCTGTTTTATTTCAAATATGACGTCATATTTTTCCAAGCGAATAACTTTATTAATAATATGATTCTTTTTCATTCTTTTCCCTTCTAATTATGACTCCATTTTTGGCAGAAAACCCCTTATTAACGTAACCGATATTCATCCTTGATGTATAATAAAAAATAATTCCACTTTTTTTCGTTTCAAATATGACGTCATAATTATTTTATTTTGAATTCTTTTTATTTTAATTTTTAATTAATTGTAGAGGAAAAATTATTATTCCAGATTTAGAATTTCTTGGCAACGGGAAAGAAAAATGTTCAAATTTTATCGGTAAAATGTCAATTGATTCTGTATGAAAAAGTATGAAATTTTGAATTATTAAATGAAATATTTGGATAAAATAAATAAAACATAGCCTATGTTCTTTTCCGTTTCATAATCCATCTATATGCAAAGATACAAAAGCATTAATTCATCCGTTTTGATGCTCACTTAATTCAAACATTCGGACACACATTGACATTTATAATATTATAAGGATAAGAGTCTCTTGGGAGCATTCCACCTGATGGGCCAACTCTGATTTAAAGGAATGCTTTTCAGTTATGAACAGTTTGAATACAATTTCTTAATATAGTAGTTAGTAGTTATTATTAGTTATCTATAGCCATACATTTTCACGAATTTTTATGTCAAAATATACCATAAAAACCATAAAAATTGAAGCCTGCCCCTTCTATCTGACTCCATGTTTTAGTTTGTTTTTTAATTTCATAAATATGATCTCTCTGGAAGTGAAATTTTATGTTTAAATCATCAAAAATATATTTGCATACTTATGATTAATTCTTGAGATTTCGTGATAAGCAATTGTGTCAACCACTTTTGAATAATTTCATCACGAAGCTTTATTAACGTTTCAGTTGTACAATTGCGCACTTAACTTTTTCAGCCTTTCAAAAAATTGTGTTTACTGCGGGTACAAAAAATTATACATTGAAATAACTTCCATTCTTTTACCTTACCGTTTCCAGTTAGTATGTTTTTATTTTATTACCAAGCCATTTTATTACCAAAAATAAATATTTTTAGCTGTGAGTGCTCGATATTTTCCCTTGTTGTCATACATACAATCACAGTAAAAACACGTTTAAAAAAATATATATATAGTATCAATATTATAAAGGACAAACATATCTGTGCGTAACGCATACGTCATTTTGCGAAAGGCAAAACTTTGAAATTTGAAGTAAAATTTTGGTTTTGCAATTTTCTCTACTGCAAATTTTTAAACTTCTAAACATCGCACATTTTAAATTTTTATACCGTCGTATAAGGAAAAAAATGCTCTTTTAAATGCAATTTGTTTGAAAGCTGCATCTCAATTTATTTTTGAGATATTAATTTTTTTGTAGTTTTTAATACCATTTTTCTTACCGTGGCAACAAAAGTATCCCATTTCTATTGAAAATAAACGGAAAATAGTCGAAAATAGGAGACACTGTATCTTTCTGTTGCCATTTTCTCATAAAACCTGAAAAAAAATTGAAATTAAAATATGGGCTATGTCAAGAATATTGTCTGTTATTCCGTGATAATGACGTCATATGCATACCTTTCTATAGACGAAGTTTAAGACTATATTGTAAAAGTGGATCGCTTTAGCGGATGCAAATGACGTCATTTTATAAAAAAGTGTACCTTAATTCTTAAACCTGAATTATGTTTTGTAGAAGTGCGTCATTTTCACAGCCCAGATGGTTTGAAATTCTTCACAGGTGAAAATGCTTCACTTTTGAGAATAATGTATCGAAATCACACACTGATAAAACGCATTTTTTTTACAAAAATGTAGAGTGTCTTTATAAAAGATAGGTGCTGTGCAAATAATAGCGATTTATATTACAGAAATTGATGATTCTCGCCTGGATGGATTTGCTTCGGCGAGTTAGACAAGCAAACAAATAATTCGTGGTTTAAAATAATATCATGTTCCTGAAGTTTTTGTCCAAAATTCGCTCGAATAATTAAATGCTATTCTTTAGGACATTCTACTATAATTTTATCAAAATAACATAATTTTCTTAATTTAATTTTTCCTAATTTTATATAATCTATAGATTTAAAACACAAGTGTGTTTTTCAGTCATCTGCCCTGATCTTTCTGCTGAACCAATTTTACTAATATTTTTTTTTTAACTAAAAGCTCTTCATTTGTTTTACTAATATTTTTTTTCACTAAAAGCTCTTCATTTGTAGATGAGATCGCACTATCTGTTTTTTTTTTTTTTTTTTTTTTTTGTTGTTGTTGTTTTTTTTTTGTTGTTCTTTAGTATCTCCACATTTATATTTTAATTTTAAAAGCATTTTATGAAATTTCTTCAAAATGGTGAAAATTAGATAGCTTTCATTATTGTGAAAAGAGAGAAACAATGATGTATTTTTATATTTATTCATGTTATTTTCTGATCAATGTGCAAAATTGTTGATAAAAATTGTTGTATAGGGTTTAGTGTCGCTAAATCCCATTAAGAGCAGAATATTATATTAGGGGCATAATAACGGAAAATGACATACTACCTTTGAAAACACGCATTTTCCCTCATAAATTTTCTGTATTGTTTTTACTTCTGCATGTGTTCTGATACTAAGTTTCAGACACTAGGCGAAATGCTTATTTAAGTGAAAATGAAGTCATATTTAAAAGAAAGCGATCATTTTCTTAGATAAAACTAAACATTTTAACACAAATGCGTCTAAAAAACATAAATTACGGAAATTTTTACTCTCCGGAATTTAGATTAGAATCTCAAGTAAAGTGTGCGTCTGTTCACATAAAAGATGTTGCTGACAATCGTGACTTCAAGTTTTGAGTTAAATTGATTTTTAAATGATCAAACAAAATACAAATTTTTTTAAAAATGATGAATATGGATATGAGAAGTGCGTACGCAAATTTTGAGAACATGAAAATTGCTGTTTTTCATTCCGGAATACCAAGCATAAGAGCGCCTCAATTGATATCCACATCCTAATAACTGATCTATATTATATTTCAGTGATTAAGTATCTATATTATAAAGAACAAACGTATCTGTGCGTAACGCTGGCGTCATTTTGCGAATGGCAACTGTTCTCGATAAAATTTCGGTCTCGAAATTTTCGCTACTGCAATTTTTTAATCTTCTGACCATCGTACATTTTCAATTTTCGTCGCATAGAAAAAAAAATTACTTTCAAATGCAATTTGTTTGAAAACTGTATCTTAATTGACTGATGTATTATGTTTTTTAAATAATAAATATAATAGTAATAATAAATATTTTGCATATAAAGCAACAAACATTTTTCAGCATTTGTTTCTGACTTTTGCATAACGAAATTAATACTTCCTTTATAAACAATAAAAGAATAACATAGAAAAAACCCCACCAATCTAACATATTTGCGGAAGACAAATTAACGAAATTAATACTTCTTTTATAAACTAATAAAAGAATAATATTGAAAAAACACAAATCTAACATATTTGTAATCGTACAAATTAAATTTTTAGATCACCAAATAGGATTTTATTTTCCAATGGAATTTGTTTGCAAAGTTCATCTCAGTTTACTGATTGTCTATGGTTTTAAAAACAATTTTAAAGTGTGAAATATTTTTTAATTTATCTTATGGCGTGTAGCTCGATTACGAAAGATTAATCCGTTTGCCCTTAAAACAAAATAAAGAGTTCATCATTTTCTTACGGCTAATATCCATTTTAAAAACCTCCCTATGAATAAATAAATAAAAGAATATAAATAAAACAGAAATTTAACAGACATGTATAAGATCTGAATTTATCAGAATATAAAAGGATGCCGTAAGTAGCAAACTCTTGGTCAAATAACTCTTAGCATGCGGCTAATAAGAAAACATCGCTTTTGATAAATTTCAAAAATTTATTTGATTGTATAATTCGTATTATCCATATGAAAAGTACTTTTTTTAATGTAAGTAGGTAATCTAAAAAATATTGCATATAAAAAAATTATTAGTTTTCGATTTAAAAAAATGTTTTCACCTATATTCTTTAACCCGGGAAGCCCGGGTAATATCCCCTAGTTTGCTTAATAAACTAATGATTTTTAGGTGCAAAGTGCGATATAATATTTAAATTGAATATTAAGTTATTTCTTATTTACAAAGAGTATGAAATTTTGAAAATAACCATGGAAAATTTTATTGTTTGCATTCACATTAAAAACTTTGCACTAAATTATACTACATATAATTCAATTTCTTTTAATTGTCAGGTTGTTCTGACTTTTATCTTGTGCAATGAAATATAATATACTACTGTCAGTCATTAATTTACAATGGAAGTTGTTTCATTAAGTTTATATTAAATAGTCACATTTATTTTAAGTTACATGTTAGTGATTTAATTTTCCAGTTACATAAATTATTATAAGTATTCTAAATGTATAAAAAGGAAATTACACAGGTTTTCTTAAGAATTATAAAAACAGTGTATCTTGAAAATAGCAATACTTTTAATACGAAAAGATTTATTATATTATTATTATTATTATTATTACTATTTATACAAATCAAGTTTTTTACTAGCGTGCAGTACAAAGTAATAATGACTGTATTTTTTGAAAGTCCTTAATGTTGTGTAAAATTAATAATTATTAATTTAATAAAATTTAATAAAATTTAATAAAATTTAATAAAATTAATAAAACAGAAGGGGAAAGGAGGCAGATTTTGGGTAAATTTTTAATATTTAATAAAGGTAAATTTTTAAGGACGTTCTTCATGCAACAAAATTTTAGAAAACATTTTAATTGTAATTAAAATTTTAAAATATATATTAATTTTTTTAATAAACCATTTCTAAGCAAATGTTTAAAAATAATTCTGGAATTTGCAATATACGGGGTGTTTCTAAATGAATATCGGGGTTTTAACGCTTGGTAGTATTTATTACATAAAACTTAAAGTTATAATTAATACATAAAATGAAAGAGCAACTGAAACAGTTTTACCTACAAGCTTGCAAGTTTTCAATGTGAGCAACTTTCACCACACGGCACACATCAAGTCGATAGCTCAGTTCTTCCTAAACATTGATTAGTGTTTGTGGGGTCATTGTTGTAACAGCTGTAATCGTCAGGTGGTAGTGGAGGCACATACACACGATCCTTTATGAACCTTCACAGGTAGAAATCCCAGGAAGTCAGACAGGGTGAGTGTCTGAACAGAACTTCTTTGCTAATCAACGTTTGGGAAGAACTGAGCTATCGACTTCATGTGTGCCGTCTGACGAAAGCTGCTCACACTGAACAATTGTAAGCTTGTAGGTAAAACCGTTTGAGTTTCTCTTTCATTTTTGTATTAATTATAATTTTAATGTAATAAATCCTACCAAGCGTTAAAACCCCGATATTCATTTAAAAACACACCGTATATATATATATATATATATATATATATATCACAGAAAATAAAGTAAATATAAAGAATTTTTTATATTTAAACGTTTCTAAAAATATTATTATTTAAATCTAAATATACAAAAAACAAATATTTACATTTTACCTTTAGCTCTTCGTAGTTCTGTTTCTGTGAAATCAGGATTTCTCCCCAAAACATTAAGAAAACATCGATACGGCATCTACTTTTGGAAAATTCTTCGATTGACGTTTCACGTAACCGATTACGATCGACAATTTCAGAATGAAAATGTTATAAATAATAAAAACGAATGTGATATGGTTATGCATAGTTTTAATCATATCTTTCCAAAAATGAAATTTAAAAAACGAGAATAACTGTAAAATGTAGATAAAAACGGATGGTAAGTACTAAAAGAAATGGGAAAAAGAGCAGACGAAAATGTAAACATTGTGTAGTGATATCACAGCCAATCGCGACGCATTCTCACGTGGTTTTGTTTTGATTATTAGCGGTATTAAAAAGTTAATTAAAAGTTATTTTCAGTTCTTTTTACGATTCTGACAGGATTTTTGAAGAATACATCATTCATTTTATCAATTATACAGAGCAGAAAGTATAATCCGCCCGAGTGCAACTTCCCTATTCTACCAATAATTGGTTGTAAAACAATGTAGCCAAGCGAATGAAAACGGATACTTTCATATTATCGGTGTGCTATTGGAGAGTTTTAAAGGTATTTACTAACAACAAATAATTTCTGTTGTTCTTTCGGACGGTAATAACAAGAGTTATTTTGATGAATTCAAATATATAATTTTTATTATGCATAGACAAATGAGTACATATTATAAATGACTTCAAACCCTAATACATAAATACATATGAATCCATATATGAACACTGGGGTGGGGCGAAATTTCTTTTCTCCTTCAAATCAAAATTGGGCGGGGTAGGAAAGTTGCTCTATCAGATCCTTATTCTAAATATAAAATTTCGTTGAAAAATATTAATATTAAATACTGCTCCAAGGTCATTGAATATTGAGAAAAAAACGTAAAAGCGCTCGCCTATAGAAAAAAAAATATTCTCCAAATAAAAATGGGCGCTGTGGGTCTCTTTTATATCCTCATTCTGAATAAAAAATATCTTTAAAAAATATTAATATTAAATATTGCCCCAAGGTTATTGAATATTGAGAAAAAACGTAAAAGTTGTGCATTTTCGCCTTTTTTTTCCTCAAATATACAAGCTACTTTATTAATTTAATTTAAAAGGATGGTCATCGAATTATTATTATGTCTTTGTAGTAAAATTATATAATATTTATATTAAATTCGCTTTTATTATACTAACTAAATGACTATACTTTTTTAAATATATGTGAAATTTGGATAATTGTAATTGCTTTATATTTTTCACTTAGCCTATGTAAAAAAAAAAACGTAATTTGAAATTATTCTTAAAAAACTATAGCAATAAGGTAAAAATTATTTACTATTACAATTTACAAGCAATGAAGTAACCGTTTTATTTACTGTTTTTGTTTTTAAAAACTGCCATTTTTTCCCGAGACTCCAGACAAGTTTTAATGAACTCAACGCGTCTCAAAGGACCACAAACAGCAAAAGAATCCCCCGTAACAAGTTTCCTATATCTTTCAGTGGCTTGATTGAGACAAGGGAATAATTGAATCTTAGGTAATATGTCTTCATGCATTGCCTTTGGATTTAGGATGGACTTTGTAAGAATGTTATGATCTAAGAATTTATTTAATGGTGGTTGTGTTACGATCACTTCAGCCCAATTTATAAAATCTATATAGACTTTGGCTTCAAAATTGACCTCAGGTAACTTGAACGTAAGTAAAGAATTTCTTACATATTATGTAAGAGCGTTGGTACTACGCAGAATAATAAGATCTCGAAAGTCAAGAAATTCTTTACGTACGTTCAAGTTACCTGAGATCACGTACGTAAAGAATTTCTTGACTTTCGAGATTTTATTATTCTGAACAGTGCTAGCACTCTTATAAAATATGTAAGAGTGTTGGCACTATGCAGAATAATAAACGTTTCAAGAAAACAAAAGATCAAGTTACCTGAGATCAATTTTGAAGCCAAAGACTATATCGATTTTATAAATTAGGCTGAAGTGACCGTGACAAAACCATTATTAACTAAGTTCTTAGATCATAACATTCATACAAAGTGTATCCTAAATCCAAAGGCAATAGATGAAGATATCTTACCTAAGATTAATAATAAATTTGAAATCACAAATATATGAATAAATTGGTAAAGTCCTAAAGATGAATTAGAAATGAACATAGGAAACCAGTATGTAAAATAAGAAACTATGAATTACCCACTCAATCTTCAGAGGCGCTTGTAAGTTCTTTCATAGAAGATACGTTATTTCCTCCAATTTTATCGGCATTAAGCCTAAAATGACAAAATTTAGCTCCTTATAACGCAAATACAACAGAAAATAGATAATAAAAATCCAAGAGATCTAAAAAAGGTACACCTCACACAGGATATTAAAAATTAATAGAGCACAATACCTAAATTACATACTAGGAAGCAAAACGTTATTTTTAGTTTAGTCTTACAACCTTATTATTCTGGCATTTTTAATGGTACTCTCTTTATCAAGTAAAAGGTAATTTTAGCTTGCTAATTATTATAGCTTAGTTTCAGCTGTTCAATTTCACTTTGTTCATTTTAATTACCTAAGATTAAACTATTCCCTTGACACAATCAAGTCACCGAAAGATGTGTGAAACTTGTTACGGAGGCTTTTCCAGCTGTTTGTTGTCTTTTGAGACGCCATGGGTTCATTAAATCTTGTCCGGAGTCCCGGAAAAAAATGCCAGTTTTTCAAACCAAAAAAACAGTATGGACTACTACACTGTAAAAAAAAATCTGTAAAGTAACTAAAGTTTTTTTTAGGAAACTGGGATTCCAAGAACTTTTTATGTAACGGCAACATGAAAAATTCCTGTAACAGACGCTGTTACAGAAATTTTTCCTGTTGCCGTTACATAAAAAGTTCTTGGAATCCCAGTTTCCTTGAAAAATTTTAGTAACTTTACAGATTTTTTTTTACAGTGTATAAAATGGTCCCTTCATTGCTTGTAAATAGTAATAGTAAATTATTTTTACCTTTTTACTGTAGTTCTTTAAGAATATTTTCAAATTATATGTTCTTACATAGGTTAAGTAAAAAATGTAAAACAATTACAATTACCCAAATTTCACATATTTAAAAAAAGTATATTCGTTGAGTTAGTATAATAAAAACGAATTTGACATAAATATTACATAATTTTGCTATAAATATATAATAATAATAATAATAATTCGATGATCATCCTTTTAAATTAAATTAATATCAATAGTTTGTATATTTGAGGAAAAAAATGGGAAAACGCACAACTTTTAAGTTTTTTCCCAATATTCAATAACATCGTGGTAGTATTTAATATTAATATTTTTCAAAGATATTTTATATTCAGAATTAGAATCTGATAGAACAACTTTCCCACCCCGCCCAATTTTGATTTGAAGAAAAAAAAAATTCGCTCCACCCTAATGAACACAAATGAACGCATACATAAAAGAAAACTTATTTCTGTATACACAGATTATGATGAATATATATAATACTTCAGAAAATCTAAAGATTATGTTTTAAAGATATATTATCTTTCAAAATAACCTTTTACATTCATACAAAAATTCGCGGTATTTCTTGAATGATCTGCATAACAGAGTACAAACTAAGAAAAATAAAAATAGATTTTCTGTTTCAAAAGGCAAGATAATAAAATTGTTTGTTCTCCAGATTTTGGAAATACATGCGAGTAAATAAAAACATCGCATGTCGGAAATTAAATTTTAGATTTCATTTTGAAAATCATTTCGCAATTTACCTTTCAATATGTTCGAAAGTTTTTATTTCGATTCCTGATTGGCTTAGGATATGAGTTTTTAAAAATATAACTTTATAGTAACTTTTCTGTACATTTAGAAAATATTTCATCGTCGAAGTAACTAGTTTAACTGTTTTGGATAAGGACTAATTATATCAGTCTTATTTATAACCAACAATGCTTAGTGCTATAATTTTTTTTCAGCGAAAGTAAGTGTGCAAAACTCAAAAAGTATGCAAATCTAAAACAATACTAATTGTATCTAAAACAATATTAATTGTACTCGAATTTTTTCACAGTTTATTTTTTACTAATAACACTGTAAAATCTACCCTATATATATAAAACTGTAATGAAACGAATTTATAAAACGGATATTGTGAAACGACAGAAATGAAATGAGTTTATGAAACGATTCTATGAAACGACTGATTAAGCAACTGATTATGTTTCACGGCGATTTCTCCTAAAATATGGAATACTTTACGATGAAATTACCACCAAAAATCCGTATTGATCCGCAGATTTCAAAACTGGTATTAGAATTTTTAAATTCGGCTTAGTTTCCTAGATATTAATTTATTTTCTAATTTTAAATACTTTTCTCTAATGATGGCAATTCAAATTTTAATCATAACAGATATTTTTTTTTCATACTTTAGCAAAGGTTATTATTTTAAACTAATTTGGCGACCAGTCTGCTAAGAAATGTATCATGCTACTTTTATTTATAATTCGATTTACTTGAACAATCTTTCGCCAAATTGAAAGATTCTGATAGAGAAATAAAGAACTCAAGTTTTTATGTTAGCGGGACGCAGGTGATAAATCGCCAAACATTTTTCCCGTCGCATTTTTTTGTACTTCATTAATTTCATTTAAAATATAATCCTTTCATTCATTTTATTTAAAATACAAAACTTTCATTTAAACCTGGAACATTTAAAATTGATGGCTTTCACTTCTTTCTTTCTTTTTTTTAAACAAAACGGAAAGAAAAATATTAGGCTCAGATGTCATATACGCATCTGGGTATCTAATTGGCACCAAAATGGCATATTTGATCCACATGGTAACCCGGCTAGTGTTGTTTATTTAATAATAAATGTTTATTTACTTTTACTTTCTTTTTTTTAATTATATAAAATGTTTTGTTCTATAGTTATTTATTATTATTTTGGTTATTTTCGTTTTAAATTAATAGAAAATAATTTAAAAATACGGTACTACTTAGTTATTCCGTCGACCAATTTCGCCAAATTACATAAATTGCCATACCACTCGTCAAATTATACAAACTGGCATAATTTTTATTTTAAATAACGAAAGAACAAAGAAAATACAAATAAAACGTCGAAATAAAAATCACTTGATGACGTAAACACGTGTAACTTGCTTAAAGTAGAGTGAATGTGACATTTACGATCAACCATTATTGGCATTTAATCTTACAATTTGGTGATAGATTTTTGGTCGACGGGATAACTAAGTAGTACCAAAAATACATATGTAACTGGTATTCGAAAACGAGATTTTCGCAAAATTTTCGTTAAAAAAAATCACACCAAACCCAGTGCGTATATGACATCTGGCCAAATATTAAATAATGCAACAAATCATGACGTTTAATTTCAAATTCAAAGCAATGTTTTAATTTACCACTCGAAAAAAAATGCAATTTAACAAATTACAACGACCATTTGGAAAACGATTTTTGCAAAGACTAAAATTTAAGACATAAAAAATCGCACGGAGTTGATCATACATTACGTACGCCATGGATTACTTCTTCGGTACTGTAAATTTTTAAACTTCTACTGCGGAGCTGGTCATTCATTACGTACGCCATGGATGAAACATTAATATTCCTGGACCAATTTTAAATGAAATTTCATTCTTAAACTTCTAAACATCCCACAATATTACTTTTTACACCGTCGTAAAGAGAAAAAAATGTACTTTTAAATGCAATTTGTTTGAAAGCTGTATCTCAATTTGTTTCTGAGTTATGATTTTTTTTGTAGTTTTTATTACTTTTTTGTCATAGTGGCAACAGAAGTATCCATTTCTATTGAAAGTAAAGGGAAAATACAGATTACTGTATAGACCAATCAGTAAACTTATAAAACGTGGATTCAACCATTAAAACGCTTCAGATATGTTTTGATTTCCTACCCTGATGGAGGACAATAACCATTTTTCCAATGGTTAAAAAAATGCTAACTGGCGAATTGAAAAAAAAAGCTATTGGCGAGATTTGCACCCAGCTAGCATAACAGTACCAAGAATTCTTCGCCACCATGGCAACTTTTACGTAGTTTTATTCGAAAAGAAAATTTGATTTTTAAATCAAAATGGAAAACTTTCGGCACAGATGTCATATACGGCCCCATATTGGCGCGATTTTTTTTCTGACGCCAATGTCATATACGCAACAAGTACTTAACTGGCGCCAAAGTATCGTTATTTTGCTTGATATGATAAGCCGAATGTCGTTGTTTATGCTGTTGATGTTTTCCCCAAATTGGCGTTGGAAAAAAATCGCGCCAATATGGGGCCGTATATAATATCTATACCAAACTTTCATATGAAAAGCGAAAGGATCAGACCGTATTTATTTATGGCACATACATGACTTGGACTATTATAATATAGTTGAAATGATGGCGATAGAATAACATTTGGCGACTTATCACCTGTGCCTGGCTAACATTAATGTACCAAAATGGCACCTGGAATATAAAAAGGGAAGTGGTCCTCCCGGAACTGTTGATCATAGTTACATGACTTAGGCTGTTGTTATAGAAATTGTTTTAAAATACCGGGAGACAAAGACTCTATACACTTAATTCCTCTTATTTTAGCTTCTTTTCAAATGTTTAACTGATCCTCTTTAATCAAACACGAAAACAACCATTGGATGTCTTAACAGCAACTGATTCGGCCTTAAATTTTTGCAAACAAACGGAATTGAAAGGAAACCCTTTTACAGGGAGAACTGCATAGCTTTTTTCAGTATAATTCAATCTTCTCTAATATTTTTTAAACCGATTAGATTAGCGTATTTTTAGATTCTGCGGTGTCTGAACGGGGGGTTGGCGATCGTAGCTTGCATGGGACTGAGCCCCCTAGTATAAAACTAGCATCCGTCAGGCCGAAATCGCGGAGCATGGATTCGCATAAAGTTAAAAGATAATGTTTTTTTTATGTTTTATTTTCATGTTTTCTGTTTAATAGTATAAAAGTAAGTTTGAAAAGATAGCCGTCGAACCTTCATCAACAAATGTTTAATTCAGCCGTCAGTTGCCTCAGGTAATACTCAATTGCTAACTTATCAGCAAGTGTTTTCATCCTTCTAATTTGGTCGAGCCTATCCTTTGCGAAAATCGCTTCAATGAGAACTTCCTCTAAACGACAAACTGTACTAAAAGGGACATAAATTGCTTTAAGTGGCGACTCCTTTAGACCAATGTCCACAGCAATTTTCCACAAAGTTAAATTCTGGGATTTGTGTATGGTGGCAGGCCCTGCAACTATAAAAAGCAATTAACGGTTCGTGAGCATGATGTATTCTCTTCTTTCCAAGATTTACAAACAGGTTCGATAAGGGAAAGTCTTTCAGTTAGAAATGGCACGTAATGATCATCAAAATGAATCATTACAAGCATGTGCCAAACCTTGAGGACTAATTCCTGAGCCATAGATGATATCTTTTACCGTACTCGGTGCACCGTTTTCCAATCCCCACTCTGTCCAGATATTGGTACGTAACATAACTCTGTATCCAATTGCTAAGAAAAGTCCAGCCTAATGTCCGGATGCGTGATCGCTTCACTCCATTTTGCTATTTAATTATTGTGGTCTGCTAATATTCTTTTCAAAGGACATTTTCATCTTTAAATCATTCAAGTTCATCTGGAAGCAGTATAGCCGTTGCATGAGAGAATAGAGGTCTTCTGAATCTTGACCCACAGAAAGCGAAGTAAGAGTCTTTCGAGGCTGTCTTTCCTGATCGCCACTTTGTTTTATTGGCTTTGAAAGGCGAAAAATGTTTCAAAAGTCCTAACCATTGTTTGTCCTAAGCCAAAATGTCTTTTATAGAATGTCTCTTATATAGAGGGATGTCTTTTACCGGCTGTAACTACCCACTATCTCAGGATTTGAAAACATAAGCCTCTAAAAAGCTGAATGGTATCTTCTTTACCCTCGAGACATCTTTGATCAAGGTAAGCCATCAGATAACATCCGATCATTGAAAATTCGTCAATAATGAGAATTAACACTGGATCAGTGCTGAGTTGTAGATTTCTTGATGCCTGACTTTCCTAAAGCAGCGAACCATTTAAAATACATTGATACTTTTAGCACAGACTTAATTGCCTTTCCCTCGACGGTAATTGTAGTAGTACCTGCTAGCTCCAAAAGCATGATGACCTCTGATCCTAACTACTCAATGACTCGTTTACGAATTTTTTTTATTACCGTATTTTTCCAGCTCCTGCTTTTCCAATAATAAAAATTGACTTAAGGAAATTCGTAATTTTAGTTTGCAAAGACGAAAGCCGTTCTGTGTATAATTGAAGTATATCCTGCTGCTCTTCTGTAAATCTGATATCAGAATTACCATAATTTTTATGCATTTTAATTTGTTGTTCTTTACAATAATTCAGAAATGTTAAAAGCAAAGAGAAACCACTGGGTAAGAGAGTAGGGGAAGGTGTTTTTTTTTTTATCCCTTTGAAATATTTTAATTTTCGTAGCCTAACTATCAAGGCTAAATTAAATTTCTTTGTTTTATTATAATCTGTATCATCTGGTGTATCATGCGTAATTTTTTAAAGTTTCTAGAATTACTTTTATTATGTTTAATTTCATTTTTAAAAAATATTAACATTGTGGTCAAAGGTACAACACATAGTTGTACCTTTGACCAACCAATTAGACAACGCAACAATGAAGAAAAAAGTCATTTTATTCGCTATCATTGTTCCTTGCGTTTAGGGTGTTGCTTTTGTTTGTTTTTTCAGCTTCAATAATTAGATTTTCAAGAATATCAGTCAGGATACGAGATTTCCCTTTATGCTGATCACTATTTAACATTTTCCTTGCTTGCACTTTTGGAAGAGGTCTCACAGTTTCAGGTGTTATGGTAAGTGGCGATAAATTTAAACTGCTACATTGAGGAATGGTATTGTCAGTTTGAGCTGCGCCACCCACTGATGATTTATCAAAATCAATTTCATTCAGCATCGGTCTGTCTGTTACAGTAGCTGCAAGAAATTCGTCATCAGAGAAAACTTTATCATTGAAAGTCACAATCCCTGTAACCTGAAAACCTTTCATAATATTGTTTGTAACTACGGCTTTAGAATATGCTATGACCGCAAGTTCAGCAATGTTGTAGATTGAAACAGACTTTCTAACATTTCCTGGAGCAACCATCCAATTATTTACAGCATGATTATAAAAAGGCTTTCAAAGGACACCCTTTGCACACTCTTAAAAACACCCTTACCAATAGGTTGCATTTTATTGCTAGAGCGTGGATGAAACGTCATTAGTTACACCACTAGCCTTGGCTAAAACAATTATTGGTATGGTAATATGAGATTAATGGTTATCAAAGAATAACAATACTGGTCTTTCAGTACTAGGTCTAACATTTTTTATAAAATGTTGAAATAACTGTTTTAATATGGTCTCATTTTACCAGCCTGACGGGTTTGGAGCCCCGATTAATCCAAGAGGCGTTCTGTGAAGCATAAATGGTTTAAAGTTGACAGGGGAAAAACAAACAAAGGGGGAATGATGTTTTCGGATGCGCTAACAGCAATAATCATAGTGATAGTTGTTCCCTTTCGGCAGATGTTATCCCTTTAACTTATTTTTCTTTTGAGGGCTATGAGTTTAGGAGGTACATGAACTGTGCTTACCCCAGTCTACAGATATTTTTTAATTATTTATGAAAAACTGAAGTAAAAAAAATATCGTAAACTAATTTCAAGACAGTTGTAGTAAGTAAGTCATAAAAGTTTAAATGTTTAGAATTTTTTTAAGAGTTTTGTACCTTTGACCTGGTCAAAGGAACAACAACTAATAATGGTCAGAGGTACAACACCCTGCTAGTGCAAATTACAACATATGCTACAGTTTTAGGGTTAGGATAATCATTTTCACAAGCCGCACCATATTTATAAAAGTCTATAGCTATCATTTCAAGTTATTTCTATCAACAAAAACATAGCACAAAATATATTATTAGGCAAAACATTAACAAATAAATACTTACATTTTTTATCATGGAAATGGATTACTATTAATCACAGGAATTCCCTTTGACTTGAATAATCCACAGTAGGATGCACAAGCCCTCTAGTGAAAGAACTATGCACTAATTACACCAAAATTCAAAAAATGCTGCTAGATGGCGCTACAGCCTAGGTGTTCAAAAGAACAATATGGCAGAGGTACAACACCTTCCCCTATACGATAAAGAAAAACCATCAGATGTATTTGAGCGATTACCATTTGTTCAATGCAACTCAGATTTTTGAGACAATTAAAAATTAGAATTGGATCCATCGAATTAGCGTAAGAAAACTTCAAAGCCCCTTCAAAGATTTGCATGTCTGACAGTGCCCATAATTATATAATATGGTAGCAGGAAAAGGCTTGTAACACATATTACAGCACCCTTAGGTGGTCTGCTATACTCCAGTATCAAGCTTGATAGCTTTATTCATCTGGATTGTTGCTATTTCGTTACTCTTCAGATATTCGTAAGACAGCTGGCATATTGTTATGCGACTTTTCCTCATAAAATTACGCTCAATAATTTTTTCATCTGAATTGCTTTCTTGTAACTGTCATTTTTGCAACTTCTGCATATAACGTTAGACACATTTAAATATTTACCTTCTTAAAATGTACAATAAATCTAGGAAACAGGTTTAAAAAAATCAGGGATTAATTTACAAGTTTTAGTGGACGTGATTTCTCGCAAATGATGTTTCATTGTTATAAACATTTTCCCAATCAGAAGCATAAAACTGTATACGCATATGCCATAAAGGCAAATTCTCGCCAAACTTGATGACATTTGGCGAAATATCACCAAATCTGGCGACCAAAAATAAGTCGCCAAAAATGAAACCAACTTGGCTGTAGCTGACTAATTTGGCGAAAATCCCATTCAAATTTAGAAGTGATGAATTTTTCTAATCGGGGTCTTCGCATTTTGGCTGCGCGTTTCTCAGTAAAATTAGCTAAAATTTTAAAACCAAAAAATAGGGATGGTGCCTTTTCCACACGATACATGATTTTTTTTTTTTTGTAACATCTTGCAGTTTTTGTACATCTGGAGAAAAAATTCTTATCTCGTTCACTTCAGAATGTTCACTTGCATTTCAGTTGCATCACATTCACTTATGGAGAATTGAATTGGGAATTAAAATTTTCGAATTGGGACCGCTAGTAAAGGGTAAATTTGCTCGCCAACCAGCAAAATTTCTCAATACAAACATACATACATGTGAATACAAACATACATGCATAAGGATATATACATACATATGAATACATACATATACATATGCAATAATAATAATATAATACCCAAGCTAATACCCAACTTTGTATTCTCCGTATTCGTACTCGATTTCGTTTCTTTTCTCTTAATTTAAAATTCATACTGAATTGCATCGATTTTGGAAGGTTACGGAGAATGTAAGGTGTAAAAAAAAAAAAAAGAAGAAGAACTCGTGTTCGTTACGTACGTAGTAAGTAAAACTTCTAAAAGTCAATCAATATCACAGGTTACAAAAGCTGACGTCATAACGATGCGGTATATAATTTACAATAATGGAGCTAATGTTTTAGTTAATAACGAGTTGAAACGCATCAAATTTCGACGAAAGAAAATATTTTAAAGGGAACTGCTACTTTGATTTATAATAAACTTACAGAATTAATTTCAATAAACAAAATCCAACATACGTTGTTTAACCCTTTCAGGGGCAGAAAAATTCTGTTCGTAAAAGGATGAAATAATTGACTGACTCCTGCATTTACAAACTATGCCTTGGAAAATAAAAACCTGTTTTTCGAAACTTTCATTATAAGAGCAAAATTTTATTAAAATATTCTTAGCGCCGTTTGTCAGTTTCGGAATTAAAATTAGGTGATCACGCCATGTGACCACGGCCCTTGAAAGGGTTAATGTAAGTCTTAAAACAAATATATTTTTAACCTAAAGTTACCAAATTACTATTTTCATAAGCTTCAGCTGTTAAAATTATTGAAAAATTAAACTTTAATTGTATACGTAATCAGTACAATATAATCAAGATCAGAAATTCTAATGAATTTGTCAACTGAGGCTCTTATACATGATATCACGCAATGACAAATCAGCAAAAATTACTTCACTTTGACACAGTCATAGAACTTTTTCCCCGTCAAATCAAAATCTAACGTCATTTTCACCGTCTGAAAATTTACATACACGCCTCTCATACCCGTATCCACCATTTAAAAAATGTTTTAACACGCAATAGGATATTAATAAATGTATTTACAAATTTAAATTCGAAATGTGTCAGCTACAGCTGCTACAACTTGGCATATGAACATTCGCACTATTGGGTCTAATCTCAGAAACAGTGACTAAAAATTCTAGAAATGCATGTCTTTGAAACACATTCACTGTAAAATATTTAGTTTTATGAAAGGGAATTATAGTTTTTTTTTAATACAATATTTATGACGTCATTTTTACTCACTGAAAAATTTCGCCTTGAGTCTCAAACTCAGTATCAGCGGAATGAAAAAGTATTGAATAGTAACAGCTTTATAAAGAAAAGTGCGTATTTTTAAAATCGTGACATCATTTTCATTTTACATTTTTTTTTATGTTACTTTTAATTGTAAAAGAAAATGGCATCATAAAAGACTAAATCAATAAATAAAACCGATTATTTCTCTGCAACAATGGAAGTAATCTGATTTCCACCATTTTGAAGAGATTTCAGAAAAAACTTTTAAAATTAAATTTAAAATATAAAAATAGAAATTTCTTAAAAATTAGCTAGTGCTGGTACATCTGCAGATGATCAGCTTTCATTAAAAAGAATAATTAGTAAAATTGGTTCAGTAGAAAGCTCAGGGCAGAAGATTGAAAAAACAGCCTTGTTAATAATATATATATTTAAACAATCGCAATGTTATCTCTATGGGAAAATTGAAAACCGACATTTGAGGGTGTTAGGGTTGACGAATATTTATGATTTTGAATACCCGCCGAGATTTTGGCACTACCGACGTCCAGCTCATTTTTTGTGTCGATGCGACAAATATTTTGGACGCTATCGTGTTAACAAAAGTGTAATTTTTCAGGGAAGCTGAAGCTGTGCTCCGACAATAAATGTTTCATAATATAGGAAAATAAATCAATTCTTACTTAAGTCAACAAAAAGTTTTTTTTTTATTTTAGTTACTTTTTATGAAATAGTAATTACAATTAATATAAATATGTAGCATATGCATATGACAGAATCGCAATATTAAGTTTAAAAAAATGTATTTGAACTTGAGGGGATGAATAATATGTATTTTATTAACGATTGAAAATTTAAATAAAATTAATTAATTAAATTTAATTAATGAATTAATATTTGAAAAAAACTGTATTAACATCAAGTGTCGTCCACTACAAGTTTTAAAATATGTATTTGAATTTCAGTGGATGAATAAGAAGTATCTATATTATAAAGGACAAACATATCTGTGCGTAACGCATACGTCATTCTGCGAATGGCAACACTTTGAAATTTGAAATAAAAATTTGGTTTTGCAATTTTCGCTACTGCAAAATTTTAAACTTCTAAACATACCACGTTTTAAACGTTTACACCGTCGTATGCAGAAAAAAATGCACATTTAAATGCAATTTTTTGAAAGCTGTACCTCAATTTATTTTTGAGATATTAATTTTTTTATAGTTTTTAATACCAATTTTCTAATCGTGGCAACTGAAGTACTTCATTTCTATTAAAAGTGGTTTAGTTATCTTTATTGATTATATTCTTACTGATGCCATTTTCTCATTACAATTAAAAATATATTTTTTAAAAATTTGAACAGAAAATGACGTTACGCTTTAAAAAAGACACAATTTCCCTGATGATGCTGTTATATTTCACTATTTTTTCATTTCGCTGACTTTGAGTTTGAGACAATAGGCAAAATATTTCAGTGACTGAAAATGACGTCATATTTAAAAGAAACCGATAATTTTATTTGATAAAACGAGATATTTCCCCATGAATACGTCTAAAAGTTATAAATTTCTGGAATTTTTACGCGCAGGTACAGAGATTGTTATAAGACCTCAAATCACGAGTGGGAATTTTAACATGGCAAGTTGTAATAGTTGACAAACGTGACTTAAAGCTTGAAAATATATTTATCAATAACCTATTGCGCGTTAAAATGTTTTTAAATGGTTAATATTGATGTGAAACGTTGAAAATGACTTGATTTGTTTAGATTTAAAGGGGGGGGGGGGGATTCTATGATTATATCAAGGTGAAATCTTTTTTGCTGATTTTTTCATTCCGTAATACCAAGCATCAATTGATAACTTAATCAAAATTACTTACCTTGATTATATGTTACTGATTACGTATATGAATAAAGTTTAATTTTCCAATAATTTTAACAGTTGAAGTTTATGAAAAAAGTATTTTGTTAATCTTAGGTTAAAATATGTCTTTGGAGAGTTAAATTAACAAGTGTAAGATGGATTTTTTATTGTAATTATTGTTGTCGATGTATTATAAATTTGATGCAACATTTCCTAAGTAAACATTTTCTTTCGTCGAAATTCGACGGGTTCCACCTCGTTTTATTAACGATTGAAAAATTGAATAAAATTAATTAATTTAATTTAACTAATTAATTAATATTTGAAAAAACTCTATTAATATCAAGTGCCACCACTACAAGTTTTAAAAAATGTATTTGAATTTGAGTGATGAATAATAAGTATTTTATTAACGATTGAAAATTTGAATAAGAGAAATTTTTTCTCCCATATAAAAATAAAATTAATTAACTAAATTTAATTAATTAATTAATATTTGAAAAGACTGCATTGTCATCCACTAAAAGATTTTAAAAATGTATTTAAACATGAGTGGATGAATAATAAGTATTTTATTGACGATTGAAAATTTGAACAAGATATATAAATAAGGTGAGTGTGAACTAATAGTAGGAACTGAATGAAAAAGAGCTCTGAGACATCTCAAGCAGCAAAGGCCACCACTCCACGTGGCTATTGTGCGATAGAAACTCACGCCTGCCTCTTCTATTTAAAGCAGGAAAATTGAAATAAAACGTCTTATTATTGAGATTGTGGCTTGAGCGTATTTTTTTCCCTTTTTTCCGTGTTTCATAGCATACAAAATACGATACAACATGAAAATTTAATTATGCAAAATTTTCGCAAACTGATCTGAATTTAAGAGATGTCTGGGATTTGAGCAAATAGTTCTGTAATTAACGAAATACTATTTATAACGGCTTTCCCGTTATATATTCATTTAACCTCCTCTCCCCTCAAAAATCAACATTTAACTTTACTAGTTCATTATAAATTGTCATTATTCTCCCCCCCCCCCCTTCAAATAAAATATTTAGTTTAAATTTGACATTTTAGTACTTAATTTCATAAATCGGCATTTATTCATCCCCCCCCCCTCGCACTACTGTAACTTTCAATTAAACTTTAAAAGTACGTTTTAAATGCATGCATCATTTATCAGTCTGTTCTTTTTCTTTCACATTCACACAGATCTTAACCGCAGTGATTTTCCGTTGAGATAAAATAAAAGAATAAAATAGAAGTGAATGTCTTTCGCATCGCTGCCGACCATATGTAATGCATATTTGCTCAGCCTCTTGGCTTGTATTAATAATCAATTCTCACCCTTGTATTTTGTCGGATAAAAGCCATATGCCTCTTGCTGACTAAATTCAGCTGTCGTTAAATCTGTAACGTGCATGTAATATCACGTGTTAGCTATTTCCTTAGCCACTCTCCCTTACCGCAGGAATTTTATTTCTAGTAATCCTAAAGAGCCCGCCATGGCGTAGTTTTTAACTCAATGTAAAACTTCTTGATTGTTTTGTCTACCCAATTTGTTTTTCACCAAATATCTTACATATGGTTATCTAATGTTCGCCAAGCTGTAAGTAATTGTAACAAAATCTGACTCACTTTTGCTCCTGACTTCGAGCCATGTAGACTGCAATTAAGCCCCGCTGTGGGCTTCTGCCAATGGGACAGTTAACGAAACTCTCCCCGTCCCTCTGTACTTTTTCACGGCCCTCCTTTAAAAGTTCTTTACAATAAATGTTTAAGTCTCTCAAAGTATTGTGTTGCAGTTTCCTTTTGTTCATTTATGAATCTGGGTATACGAAATCATCGTCATACTATTATGTAAAATGCAAATAGCATTTTATCCTCTTTTATGACTAATGATTTAAGATGATTAATAAAGTAAACAACACAGTTTCAAAAATTAATGTGATAATTTATATATTTAAAATTTATCCTGATGCTTTTGGATATTCCTCTAATAAATACTTTATACTTGCATAATATTCCAATAAACGTATCACATTAGACCTTACTAGAAAATAAGCAGATCAAGATCCCACCTTTTCCTTTGCAAGGTGCATTTTTAATTTGATTTAATTTAATTTAATGTTTATAGATTACATTATTGTTATTCTATGTAAGATTACAAGTAATTCCGTTGGATTAAGTGCACTACTACCTGCTGTTGTAATATATTATCTTATGTTCCATGATGTCTTGTATGAATAAATACATATTACTTAAGAGTGTACAAAATATACATTTGAACATTCTCTCATAGTTTAAGACACAAATTCTATTGCAATATGCATTTTCATAAACAAATACAATTCACAAAATTACCATAATCTGATATAACAAAATGTAATGCTAAACAATAAATGGAAATACACTAAATTATTTTACACTAATTACACAGACAGATATATAGACATACAGACATACATAAAAACGCGAGTTTTCACTATAAACATCCTCAGTTTATTTTTCTGTGTTTCTCTGTACATCCTTCGTGTTTCTATTTCTAAAATTTTAAGATTAGAAAATGTCCATTTTTTTCCATCTTCCATCGGATTCCTACAAGTAGTGGTTATAAGGAGGGATAATCACTTTTCCTGATTGAGAAGTGATAGATTTTGCTTGGTATTTCGGATTTAATACAATCGGTGAGTTATTGCTGAACGTTTCCTATGATAATTGCAATTGTGCGTCAGTCATTCAAGACTCATTTTTATCGTAAATATGTTTCAAGTTTCATAATTTAATTTTATGAATGTAAATTACACAAGTGAAATGAAGGGAAAGGTATGAAAATATGCGTGAATTTTTATTAAATCTAGCTTTTTGTAAGTGACTTTAAAAACTTTCTTTATGAATTCTTACAGACATAAAAATCTTGAAAATGACAACAATGTGAAAATTCGCTTAAAGTCAAAATTGATATATTTTATATACTGAATATCTATTAAATTTTAACATTATTAAAATATCTGAAAATATAAATTTTCACATTAAAAGATTTTGATTAGAACTAAAACTTCATTTTATAAGGCCTCGTAATATAAACACACATTTAGAAGTAGCGTTCCCTTTTTTGAGTAATATTGTCTTTCTTTTTTTTTCCTTTTTCTTTCGAGAAGCTTTCGACCACATGATCATAATATTTTAAAATCCAGCTATAGTAAAAGTAAAGATTCCATAAAAACGGAAGACTGTTTCAGAAACCATTTAGAAGTGAAAGGTAAATATTGTATCTTGGTATAGTTTGCACATTATGGGAGTTTGGAAGCCTGTTTGATTGTAAAAGAAAAAAAAATAAACATACATATTTTTCCTATTGTTTTAGGATTTCTATTAGGGGAGTAAGTTAATTTTTGAAGTAAAAATGTCTGTTACAAGGTTGTGCGAACATAAACTACCGCGAGACTGAATTATATAACTGTTTCAAAATATCTACATTTACCTGTTTCTTTTTCTTCACACATATACAAAATTTTGTTTATGCACGAAGGGAACCATATAATTTTTTTAATGTATATTTTTTAAACTTAAATTTTCATAAATCGAGTGTATTTTGGAAAAGTTGGGAAGTTGATTGTTTCTGAACAGAGTGCTTGACTTTTCTTTTTCGTTAATGCGAAATATGCAAAATATTTGCCAGAGATAGGAAAATATATTATATTATCATTTACTATTATTAATCTTTGTAAAAGTCTTTAATATCTGATATTTAAACCGAAAGAAATCAAAATGCTACCAAAATGTCACTATGAATACCGCCATTATGTCATAACAGCACAAAGTAGTCAACACACAAATTTTCGGTTAAGAGGGGAATGTAAAACTTACTTAAATGGGACTGAATATTTTTTTAGTACTTGTACCAGGACCGAATGTTGCAGTTGTAACTAGATATAATTAAAAAATTACTGGCATTAGAGACTATTTAGATTTGTTTACACGTTGTTTTGTTTACACGATTTTCATAATATTCACAGAATTATTCACCATAAATTATTTATGCTTTAAGTGTTCAATTTGATAATCCGTATACCGAACTACCTTTCCAAAAAGCACTTTTCATAACAATAACGTTTTTTCTAGTATAGAAAGATGTATATTACCCCATGTCACGAATAGTTTTTGTTAGGAAAGAAAATTAAAATTTTGTAAGTTCTTCCCGCAAAAATTGGATATTTTTTACAATAAGTCATTTCTGTAAATATTAGTTTAATAAAATAAATAAAAAAATACCTGCCGTCCCGGCCTACAGGCAGAGGTAGATTTCGAAGTTAAGTATACTAATTTCGCCAACAAAAACTAAATTATTATTAGATATAAATCCACTTTAACAGTTTTATCTGTCTGCTTTTGACGAGTTTTTATTTCCTTTTTATAAAATAGCTGGCTTTATCAGAATCATGTTAAGGCGATGTTAAAAAAAAAATATTTTTCCATACTCAACAACTCGAAATTTTCTGGCACATTTTCAGATTCATTTTTAATAATAATAAATAAAAAAAAAATATGAAACATGCTGACGTGATTTTTGAAAAGATTTATAAGCGACCTGTGTTTTTATTTTTCTTTCAATTAATTAAAACTTGATTAATAAACAATTATTTTCTCAGTAGGGCAGTATTTTTCGTTTCTAACACAATCGCTTCGGGAAATTTTGTTCAAAATGCCCACTTTGAAATAATTTTTTTAAATATATTCTTCCTCTATCAAAAAATCGATCATTATTGTACATTATATAGTTTCTGAATAAGAGAATCTAGCAATTGGGTGCATTTGAGAGCTAAAATGAATTTAAAAATGAGTAAGAAAATAGACAGTTTGGATTTGAATGCACCCTTAATAAGATGAGTTTTTTCTTCAACCGCTATGTATTTTTAATTTGTTTTTGCTGTAAGAATTGTCACTTGTCTATATAAATGTTGAAGACAATATTAAGAAGATATATGATAAATTCATGGAGATTTTATATCTTGTGAATTGACGGAGTTATGCAAATTTTTCTTCTTTCAACTCCCCTTTTTGTTTTCCTTTTTTTTTTTTTTTTGTTTTTTTTTTTTGGTACGAATTGGTTCTATCAAAAACTTGTGAATATAAAAGTTGTAGATAATATTAAGGAGATGTATAATAAAATTATTGGATTTGATATCTTGAGAATTGACGAAGTAAGGAATTTTTTTCTCCCAAAAACACTATTTTTTGCGCTCCTTAAGCCTATTTTAAATTTTATCAAAAATCTGTGATGCATGAATTTTTGGCGCTATTTTTAGAAGTAATAAAAACTTTAAACTGATTTGATATGTACAAAAATTAAGAAATTGTGGGGTTTTTTCTGTTTTCACAAAACCCCTCCCTATTCCATCCCCTTTGTCCGCTTTTGCCCATTAACGAACTTGACCGAGATTTTATGTCCCTTGATTTTATGTATTAGTTTGAAAGAGATTTTTGCAAAATTGCGGAAGTTATCGTGTCCAGAAGAAAGTGATAACACAATTGCTTCGGGAAATTCCGTTCAAAATGCCCACTTTGACATCATTTTTTGAAATATATTCTGCCTCTATCAAAAAATCGATCATTGCTGTACGTTATATAGTTTCTGAATAAGCGAATCTACCAATTAATTCCGTTTGAGAGCAAAAATGAATTTAAAAATGAGTCAGAAAATAAGCAGTTTGGATTTGAGTGCCTCCTTAATGCAATGATTTTTCCAACACAATCCGCTTCGGGAAATTCGGTTCAAAATGCCAACTTTAACAGCAATTTTTTAAAATATATTCTGCTTCTATCGAAAAATCCACCATTTTGGTACATTGTATAGTTTCTGAGTAAGAAAACGTAACAATTAGCCTTTGAGATCAAAAATGAATTGTAAAATGAGTCAGAAAATAAGCAGTTTGGATTTGAATACACCCTTACTTAGATGATTTTTTTCTTCAACCGCTATGTATTTTTAATTTGTTTTTGCTGTAAGAATTGGTCCTATCCAAAACTTGTCTATACAGATGTTGTAGACAATATTAAGAAGATATATGATAAATTCATGGGGATTTTATATCTTTTGAATTGACGGAGTTATGGATGTTTTACTTCTTCAAACCCTCTTTTTGTTTTCGTTTTTATTATTATTTTTTTTTTGGTACGAATTGGTCCTATCAAAAACTTGTGAATATAAAAGTTGTAAATAATATTAAGGAGATTTATAATAAAATTAATTGTAATTGATATCTTGAGAATTGACGAAGTTATGAAATTTTATCTCCCAAAAATCCTATTTTTTGCGCCCCTTGAGCCCATTTTTAACTTTATCAAAAATCTGTGATACATAAAATTTTGGCCCTATTTTTAGAAGTAATAAAAACTTTAAACTGATTTGATATGTATAAAAAATAAGAAGTTATGGGAGGTTTTCGGTTTTCGCAAAACCCCTCCCTATTTCCATCCCCTTGGTCCGATTTTGCCCATTAACGAACTTGACCGAGATTTTATGCCCATTGATTTTATGTATCAGTTTGGAAGAGATTGGTGCAGAATTACGAAAGTTATCGTGTTCAGAAGAAAGTGATATATATATATAGATAGATAGATAGATAGACAGATAGATAAAGTTTTTTTACTGAGGGTGGACTTGGGTTCTAGGGGTCATGATCGGTGTAGATCTGCAAATATTTTTCAGAAATTCCAGCATAGGAACGATCCCAATAGGTAGTATTTCATACGAAATCTACCTAAAATACAGATTTTCTAATATTTTACAGATTTTCTCTGTAAAATTACTATATATAACTGTAAAAATAACAGATTATTTCTGTAAAAGTAACAATAATTAAATGTAAAGGAAACAGATAAGATTTATAAAAAAATAAAGGTTTTTCTTCTAAAATTAACAGGTTTTATCTGTAGAATCATCATATATAACTGTTAAAATAATAGTTTATTTCTGTAAAAATAACTGAATCTAACCGTTAAAAAACAGAAAGTTAGTTAAAAATTTTAGATATTTTTTTAAAAGAAACCTTTTTTCACTTGCGTCCTGGATCACAGATTTTTTCCGTAAATTTCACCGATTTTTTTTTTTTTTTTTTTTTTTTTTTTTTTTTTATCAGTGTAACAGCTTTCCATAGTCAATATTTCAATAATGCCCTATTTAAATGTAAAGGGGGAAAAAAGTGAAATTTAGCAAATATATCAATGAAGGATTTTGTCCCCATATCTGGATCTTGTTACATTTCTTTCACCAAATTAGCGGCGGATTATGTACAATTGCTTGTGTTGCCTGGAGAGAATTTCTACTGACTGGCGGCACTGTGGGTAAAGACGCAATGTTTCATACATAAATATTGTGGATAAAATGTGTTTCTAATAGTATGTAGAGTTGATCATAATTTCTTTTTCAACTTTCTGTTTTCTTCATTTAGAGTTATATGCAAAACTATCAAAAATCACAAATGCTTCAGAAAAACTTTCATTAGATTCTTTAAATGCATGTTTTAATTTGTTTGCCTCTTTTATGATAAAAATTATACCTTTTGTGTTTCAGTCATTCAAATACACATAAGTTTCATATATTGAGACATATATTGTGTTCATATATTGTGTTTTTCGTTTTGCCCGGAGAAATGCTTTTGACATAGAATTCTACAGAGTGTTGTGAGTTCGATAATATGTCTTAAAGAAAACCGATGAGCGTTTTTTTTTTTTTTTTTTTTTTTTTTTTTTTTTTTTTTTGGGGGGGGGGGGGGGTAGTATTATTCAAACCAAAGAAAATTACTTCTTTTGAAGATTTTCAGAGGGGTTTTCTTTTCGCATGTAATATCTCGCCTTTATAAAATTCTGTTTTCACTTGGTTGCATATTTGGAACCATTTTCTCTTGAAACAAGACTTTTTCATTTTCTTTCTTTTTTAACACTTTCCAACGAAATTGCAAAGTGTTTGTGCATTCGGTTTGTCTGACCGTCTGTCTGTCTGGCCATCTCACCATGCTCTTACTCACGCAAATATACTCGAATTACCATGTAATTGAAATATGTTATTGAGTTTTACCGTAGCATGTTCTGTATTAAAAAAGAAGTGTGTAGCACTTCTAATTCATTTACAGGGACCCTCAAACGAATGATGTTACATTATGGTCTATGGGAATAAGTCCTTTACAGTGCATTTAAATTTCGTTAAGCCATTTTAACCATATTGAAATGATAGACATCACTGAAGTTCAGTGCAAGATGCTTACCGTAGAATATGGTACTTGTAGCACTTATTGTTCTTCTGCAGGGACATTCAAAAGAATTCCATTTTATTATGGTCTGTGGTGAAAAATCGTTTACAATGTATTTTCATCATATATTACAAACATAGTGAAACTGGTACAAATATCTAAAGTGCACTAAAACATGCTTTCTGTAGATCTTGCACTATAAGGCATGTATAAGGCCACAGAAAAGTATTCGGTTACAACTGATATAAATTTCTAAGGTGCACTAAAACATGCTTTCTGTAGATCTTGCACTATAAGGCATGTATAAGGCCGCAGAAAAGTATTCGGTTACAACTGATATAAATTTCTAAGGTGCACTAAAACATGATTTCTGTAGATCTTGCACTATAAGGCATGTATAAAGCCACAGAAAAGTATTCGGTTACAACTGATATAAATTTCTAAGGTGCACTAAAACATGCTTTCTGTAGATCTTGCACTATAAGGCATGTATAAGGCCGCAGAAAAGTATTCGGTTACATATTTGGCTAGGGAAAAAAACTGTATGGAGCATATTTTAATTATGTTGCACTATTTCAAACATATCGAAACTGGTATACATTACTGTAGTTTACTGCAATATATTTGCTGTTGAATATGATGTGTATATTATATCCCTCTTTTACAGGAACACACAAAATGTTTCGGATACAATACTGTATCGGACGTATTGTCTATTAGCGATAATTGTGAGAAATGCTTTTTCAAATAAAGTATGCATTTTTTAAGTAAATTTTTGCATACTACGTGGTGTGAATGATTTAGACCATATACAGAGCTAAACAAAATAATTCGTAAGCATTACTTGGTGTGAGTGTGAATTTCATAAATATGGTTTTTAATTGATTTATGTAATTTTAAGCAGAACTATACAAACACTTAGTACCTATAAAAAGAGATGATTGTAGAATATAAATAAAATTACATACAGAGCCACGCAAAGAACTGGATAAGATTACGTCTATGGATGATAATTTTTGAAAGAGCTTTTTTCGTATCTTTAAGTGTGTTTTTGCTTAAAATAAATTATTTAGCTTAATATGTGACGCGTATCAAATCTGTTGGTAATATACAGGGCTGTACAAAAGAATTCAATTATGTTTCAGCCTTTTTGCTGGATGTAAACTATTGGATGTGAACTTTCAACTTATTAAGCATTTTCTTAGAGAACGGAATTTTAGCATATTTTGTAGTATAAATAGAAATCTATAGATAAAATATAGGGCTGCACAAAACAATTGAATTTCTATTCCTGATATGGACGGTAATTGTTGAAGTCTGGTTTTCAAATGTGTAATGCGTTTCTAAAATCTTTACTTAGGTAGAAATTCACTTAAATTATTCTGGAAATATATAAAAATATATATTCTGGAAATATATAAGCCATATTTAAAGTTTCTAGCCTCTTCAGTATCACAGAAATTGCAATTTAGAACGTTTTTTGCTCCTGCAACTGCCAGTTAGTACAGTGACACAGTCATGAAATAGAGCCTATGTTGGAGCAAGAGCTTTCACCATCAATCTCCAACTATTGCTTTCGAAAATGGTTTGGTACTTCATGAGATTGCTTAGAAATCGCAATTTAGAACGATTTTAAAACGCTTTTCCGAATTTTTTAGGAGATGTTCTTAGAGACCATTTATAGTATATGAGTAACTACCATGCCTAGTTTCCAGTTGCTAGCCCCTGCAGTATTACAAAAATCGTAATTTAGAACGATTTTTGCTCCTGCAACCTTCCAGGTGGTAGTGACACGGACATGAAATAGAACGTATGTTGGAACAAAAACTGTCACCATCATTTCCAACCATTAATTTTGAAATCGGTTTGATACTTCCTACGACTGGGTACAAATCGCCATTTAGAACGTTTTTTAGAACTCGTTTCGCGCCTTTTCACCCATTTTAAATTTCGAATTTAAAAAAAGTTCCTAGAGATCATTTATATCTAATTAGTAACTACCATGCCAAATTTAGAATTTTTTTGGCTCCTGCAACCCCAAGATTGTAGTGACACTAACATAAAATAGACCCTGTCTCGGAGCAAAGGCTGACACCATCATTTTCACACCATTATTTTTGAAATCGGTTCGGTACTTCCTGAGATTGTGTAAAAATTGCAATTCAGAACGCTTCTAGCGCATTTTCAACCCCTTTTAAATTTTGATTTTTTTAGGAAATGGTCTTAGATATCAGTTATATCTAATAAGTAACTACCATGCCAAGTTTCCCGTATCTACCATCATAGCATGCATAGTGACAGTGACGTCATTGTGATGTCACTGTAAGTCACTGTGGTCACGTCACATGTGTGACCAAAATGCCACCACTCAGTGATATCACATTGTGACTGAGAAGTGAATTTCTTAGAAAACTTTAAAATATTGCAAAAATTCTTTAAAACATGTCATTTAATGTAAAAAATATTTTTCAGGCAATTAAAAAAAATTTTGACGTCACTGTTATGTCACTGCACATCACGTCACATATGTGACAAAAAATCTACCATATTGTATAGCCACATTGTGATAAAATCACAGTGTGAATTACAAAAATCTTTGAAAATGAAGAGAAATATTTTAAACAGGCCGTCTTAGTGCATTTGGGAGCTTGGAACCGATTAATTTTGTTCTATACTTTATTATAATAAATAAAGTCACTTTTATACATTCTATAATATTTTCCTTTTTTGTTAATGTTTAACTAGTTTAAGTGACTCTTTTAAAATAGATGCTGTTATTTGTTTCTGACTTTTTAAATAAATTTAACATTTTCTGAATATATAATAAAATATACAAAATATATGCAAAACGCATGACATATTTATTCGTATTTTTATTTTTTTCCCCAGAAAATTCTTAAAAAATAGTTATTTTGCAAGTTGTTTTATTCTACAGGAAATTATAGGAAAAAATGGATAATTATAAAGAAAAAACTTTCTTTCACCATAACCTTTATTTATTTTTTAGGAACATATTTTGTGTTTATTACATGTGATACAAACTATAACTTTTTTTTAAAAAAAAGCCTAGCATTATTGTCCATTAAATTGATTTTATATACTCTAAAAATTATATTATGTTTTATTCGATACTCCCTAATAAGACTAATTTCATTTTTATAATTTAGAAAAATGAACCTTTACAACCCATTTTATCTTGAATTATTTTGAAACTGTTTGAAAGCAAAAATGAAATACATAAAAAAATATCCAAACAGAAAAGTTTAGTTAGAGACACTTTCAATAATACATTACGCATTTAACTTACAAATCTACGAGGACAAATAAAATAAAACATCTGCCAGAAATTGTGGTCTGTGAAAACCAGAAGAGGAACAATGTATTTGTTTTTTCAAATTGAGGCGGCAGCTGGAGAATTAGTAGCTGTGATATGAATGTCTACAGTTCGTACGGAATTTTATAATTTAAAAAACATTAACAGGTTTACGGCCAAGAACTATTTTACATAAAATATCAGCTCGAAAAATTACAATGCCAGTGGCGTTAGTTAAAAAGAGCTCAACAATGTCATTGTACTGGATTCGGAAATAATTCTTCGAGAAGCTTTCCCTATTTAGATTTTTAAAATGGAGTTACAGAGGGCGATGTAGAATATAGATACGACGAATATAGATGTAGGACGATAAGAAATTGGTAAGGAAAAATGATTTTCCTGTTTACTTTTATAACTATTTTAGTTAATTTCATATAAAAAACATGTTATAAAAACAATAAATGTCATGAATTAAATTTTTATCAGTTCGATAATCTTATTAAATTCAATAAATTTAATGTTTATTTTGGTGAACTAAGTCACAACATGTCAACGATTTTAATCAGATGGTAAATATCATTCATTTTAATTGGATTTTAATAACATTTGTTTTACTTTTTTAAGCTATAGGTTAAAATCACATTTACGGGAAACAATTATGTGTTAGAAAAATTGCAGTATTTTGAGAAGTTTGTAATTATCTGTTTATTGCAAACATAAAAAAATACCTTGTAGCCAATATTTTTTAATACTTAATTTTTGTTTTATATGCTTAAAATGCTGTATTCGAACATCCCAGTAATTTCAACATTAAATAGAGCTTAAAATAATTCTTGGTTTTAAAACGATTTACTATTTACGTGCATAACATTTTATAATGTATATGACGAAATTTTAGTCTAATGACATATATATGAAATATGAATGAGGCATATATGAAGCATATTATATAATAAAACGCATCGATATTATATAGGATAAGTGTGCAAATAATGGACACCCTTCCAGTAATGGACACCCTTGAATGTTTTTGATTTATAAAAAAATAATTAAAAAAGATTTAGCTTTTATTATTTTTTATAGCCCCCTGTTTTATAATCTGCGTTATGTTGACACTCTTAATCAAAGCAATCAGGAAACAGAAAATAATGCTTGAAAGTTCCACTGTTTCTCACTGAAAATCTGAATGAACATGTTAAGAGCGTAATTCACTTAATAAATATATGTATTCTTTATTTTCTTGCAAAACTTCGATGTTTCTGTTTTGGTAGTAATAGAAAACTTTCAGTATTACATGCTAATGGCCATTTAGAAATTTCATTTATTTTTAAGGTTTTAAGACCCGTGTCATTACTGGAACGCTTGCTCAATTTCCAGGACTGGATATTCTATGTGAACATTGATAAAAATGCAATTGCAGTAATGTTCATGGTACATGAAAATCTTTTGACTTAAATGAAAACCTGTCATTAAATTTAATTCCGTATTTAAACTGCACTTGCCAGAATGTAATAACACCAATTTTTTTATAAATACCTGCTTTCAATTAATTTTGCGTGGTTAGTAAAATTTTCAATATTTTAATGAAATTATTTTTTTTAACTCAGCCTTGCATATTTTATAATCTGGGTTGGGTTGATTGTTGACGGCAGATTATATACTCGAGGGATAGAGGCCCAAGGGGGATTTATAACCTGGCAATCAGTTAAATAAATCAGGAATCAGAGAAAGTTGTTTAAGGGCATAGGAAAAAGAGGGGTTCATTGGGCTTGATCCCTCTCAATTAAAAAAAAAAAAATTGCAGAAGTTGTTAAAAATAAGTCTGTTACTTCCTGTCTTAAATTTTTCTTAATCATCTCTGACCAAAAAAATAAAAAAGAAAAAAAAGAAAAAACTAATATAAGAAATTAAATTTATATTTATAGTAGTATTGAAACTAGTAAATCTGCAGATCAGTGGCATCAAATGTCAGTTCTGCACTTTTATTTTGAAATTCTTTTATTTTATGTAAAACATTCAACCTTCGGAATTATTTCTTTGATAATTCTCACATATATTTTATAAATCATTGATATCCTAACTGTTAAATTTATTTAAAAAAGAAACTATTTTGTTTCATTAGTATGCGTTCGTTAAATTCTGGTCTAAATGCAGTCATAAAAACAATTATATCTACTAGTTTTCGTGGAGTGTCCATTACTGGGACAGAGAGAGTTCATTACTGAAAGAGAGAGTGTCCGTTACTGGAACAGAGGATGACCATTACTGGAATTTCGGGTGTTTTGATATATTTTTGTCATTTACAATAAAATTTTTCATTAATATTGGGAAATGAGACTATGAGAATAGTTAAACATTATTGATAGCTGAATGTATCTTGAAAAAATTGGAATATAATAATTATAACAATTAATTAAAAAGTAGTTTTTAAGAAAATTCCTTAAGGATGTCTATTACCAGCTTATTTACCCTATATGACATGTACAACATATATAAGACCTATACATTAGATATATATATATATACGTATATAAGTTTAACTAGGACTGTGCCAAAATTACAAATGAAAGGTTCGTGTAAGCATACACTGTAAAAAAAAATGGCAACGTTTCATGTAAAATCCAGGAACGTTTTGCCTTTTCTCAGATTTTCAGAATAATTTAGCTCTTTCCTGTGAAATTCTGGTTTTCTTATCTGAAACGTTCCTGAACAAAAGTTGGGAACAGCAAAACGCTGCGGCCGCCATTTATTACTTTTTTGCTATAATCCGTTGCTCGCGCGCGAGTGTCGAAAACGAATTCCTTAAATGAATGTAAAAAATTCAATATGGAATGCAAATAAATCAATAGACGACATAATTCTTTACGTCTCTATTGTCAAGATGATTCAGATGAAAATACAATACCTCTGTGACATCGCTAAGAGATTATCTCTCGTACTTGTCTGTGGAATGTTTAACGAGCAGACCGTGTAAAAAAAATACACCTATTATTTGGAACTCCATTAACCAGGGGACCATCAAACATGATTCTCACCGATTTTGATTAATTTAAAGTATGTTTTAGAGTTCTTATCTCTAATTATTCTTGTGAAAGGATTTCTTCAAATGGGTCTTAGATTTTCAGAAATTAGATGCCGAGGTTTAGCATACGTTTCAAATACCCATTAGTTTGCAGCTCTCAATGTGTCTTTCGTGGTGTGGACGCAGAAGGCTCGCACGCCACCCGTACGGCCCGAGGTCGATGCTACCTCTTGACTTTTTTTTTCGTTTTTAATTAATTTTATATTTTAACACTTGGCAATTTGATTTAAATTTGATATATATTTGACACTTTGAATTGCTGCAAATTTGAATTTTTTTTTATTTTCGGAAAAAATATACAATTACGTTTAGGATTTTTTTTTTCATGAAAATTTATATGTATTTTATCTAACTTGTAAACTAACATAATTACTGACGAAAATCCAAAATATTTTATGTCTAGATTTTTTTCTAATTATTATTTACATTTATATATTTTCATATTTTAAGCAAAGTTCAGAAACAATATATCATATATATATTTACTTTATTGAATTTTAACTGAAAATTTATTTTTTCGTGTAAATTATAAATAATAATTATGATGTCAATTTCAAAATATTTTTTCATTCGAACAAATAATGATAATAAAGCGAAAATTGTCAACTGGAAATGTAAAAATCGTCTGCGGATCCCGCATGCTGTGAAATGTCAGTAATGTTTTGCTCTCAACAGAAATATTCCTGGTATTTCGCCGGAAACTTACTGGCATTTCTGTAGAATGTTTTTAACATACACAGTAAAGTTCCAGTCATTTTCAAGAAATGTTTCTTGGAAATATTGGGCAACTCAGCTGCCCACTTTTTCCCAGGAACGTTGCGGAATTTTTTTTACAGTGTACATGCACAGGCTATATAAGGAGCACTATAATAAGGAAGTACCAAAGCGTAATGCCACAGATTGTTGCATCGCCTTCATTTATACTGAAGATTTTCAGCTGAAATCAGTATGTTACAAATATTATACGCATAAAATGCACGTGATTTTATCAAAATATAATTCTATATTAACTTTAACAGAATGATTTTAATTGGTAAATTAATCAAACGAGTTTAAATTTTCCTAAGTGAGTAAAAATTTTTGCTGCAAATGCTCTGCTAACTGAGCTATCCCTGTCAAATTTGCGGACACAATTTACCTAGGGAACTATTATTATATACTCATACGAGTAGAATCTGTTATTCATACGAGTAATATGAAAAGTAATTAAAGTATTATTAAATATGGTATTAAAATAATGATAAGTATAGATTCACATTCACTGGGTGAATTTTGTCCGTCATATTTATACAGGATAGCTCAGTTGACGGAGCATTGGCAGCTTGCGCCAAAGGTCCCTAGTTCGATTCCTGAGCTGGACACTTTTTCACTCAGTTAGAAAAATTAGAACAAAAGATAATTTTGCTTGAACATCAGCGTTTTTGTTCAGAAATATTAGCAATCTGTACAGTTTTATACATGTGCTGATTCCTTTGGATGTTAAAGTGAGTAAAAGCTTTTGAAGAGAGGCAAAATTACTCAACGACAAAAAATTTTTAATAAGCTACTACAAAATGCGAGAAATAAAAAAGATTTTTTTCTTTTCGCCTTACTCACCACTGCAACAGAAAATAGTCTTTGTGTGTCAGTTATAAATAAAATTAACCCTCTTCAATTTTCAGCATGTAAGAGGAATATGTATAAATATTTTTAAAATGGAATATTTTTCAAATATTAAAAAGAACACAATCTGTTACATTTGTAAGGCATGTGAGGGAAATTGAATTTTTCACTTTAAATTAGAAGAAAGCATTTATACTATATGTTGCTATTTATACATATTGTACAGTATTTGTTCATAAATTGTGAGTATATGGTTTTAAGACTCCAAACCAATTCTAACAGAAAGATGGTATGCTGTAATTATAATTTCAGACGATCCTATTTCTTTTAAATTATTAGAGAATCGTCAAGAAATCGTCACAAAATTATCAGTGTTAATGAAAATTTCATTAAAAATGACACATATTTCACAAATTGGTCACAATGTGACTCTAACACATTGTCGCTTTCGTCCCAAAGTAATTGCCTAAATAGTCACAAATGATACATTTTTCACAAATGTGTCACACCATGACTTAAAAATGTGGTCACAAACGGGCTCTAAAACGGCCATAACAACTTCACATTCTACTCACTATGACTTCACATCGTCGTCAAGTGACGTCACATCGACGGTCAGAAAGTCACAATGTGTGACTTCACAACGACGCCGATGTGACTTTACCATGCCTTACTGGAATGTCCTTCCGTAACAAAAAAAATCGCAATTTAGAACGTTTTTTGCTCCTTCTCACCCTTTCTGGTAATGGCGTCGATATAAAATATAGCCTATCTTGTTGCAAGGGCTGTCACCATCATTTTCACTCCATTATTTTTTAAACCGGTTCGGTACTTACTGAGATTGCATAGAAACTGCAATTTAGAACTTTTATTTTGCTCCTGCAGCCCCCTGTTGGTAGTGGCACCGATTTAAATTAAGGTGTGTCCCAACGAAATAAAGCCATCGTAACTCTGTTCCGTAACTGAACACGAAACAAACAAATAAGAACGAAACAAATATATTAAGAAATTCTATATACAAATACATATTTGCAAGGAGTAACTCACTCCCAGCTCCACTTGGGCTGGAATTAAAGATGAATGTGTAAACAAAGAGGGGGGAAAGTGTCCCGCCGAAATAAAGCCACTGCCAATATTAGTATTTATTGGCAACTACCGACATTCGAGCTGCTGTAGTTTAATATTTTTATGACGTCAGGATGTTGTCAAATAGTTGTTTTGTGCCAGTCGAATTTTGTGCAGACTTTAGAAGGTTTTATTTTCTATTTCTTCTACAGTATTGCAATGGAAAAGAAAACCCAGCTATCAAAGTTCGAGAAAGCACAAATAACAGATTTAAGGAGCAAGGCCTTTGACATAGACCAATATCTAAGCAAATCAAACGATCTAAAAGCGTAATAGACAATTTTGTGAATCAGGGCAATGCGTACGGGTATAAAAAAAGGAGTACCTGCAGAAAAATGTCTTCCAGGCAGGAAAGAGAAGTTTTACGTCGCCTTTCACTAGGTGGTATTTCCCTCAAACAGTTGGACGAAGAGGATAACATCCCTGTGACAAAATCAACCCTGTCATGAATTCAAAAACGTACGAGCATCTTGCGAAATAAGAAAAGAAAACAGCCTCCGATGTTGAACGCTATCCACATGCAAAGGAGAGTCTATTGGGCCAAATATCATTAAACCTGCAAGGACCAGCGGCATCGTGTTATAGCGTCAGATGAAAAAAAAAATTTGGATAGGCCAGAGGGCCTTGCATTCTATTGGTATGACATTAGAAAATAAGAGGAAATTTTCTTCCAAAGACAGCATGGTGGAGGCTTAGTAATGGTGAGGGGAGGATTTAGCTAGGGAGGTAAACATAACCTGGCTTTTCTATCAGGCCGCATGAAGGCCGAGAGATGCTAGAAAACCATTTACTGCCATTTGCAAAGAGAATTGGTGGACTAAGTTGGATTTTCCAGCAGGAAAAGACCTCCATTCACATTGCAAAATCCTCCTGGGAATGGTTTTTCGATAATTGGATGCACGTCATGGAATGGAATGTTCTTTTTTCCCTGATCGCAATCCCCAAGAAAATGTATGAGGTATCCTCAGTAGGACTGTACATACGAATGACAGACAGTTTCAATCTTTGCAAAATTGAAGATCATCATCATTGAAGCTAGGGAGAATACTGATGCTACTGTCCTCCAAGGAATGGTAAACGGTATGCCACATCGTATATTCCAGGTCATTCCAAGTTATATATAACCATGGTGCATATATTGTCTATTAACAGTAGTGGCTTTATTTCGGCAGGACACTCACCCCCCCTCCCTCCTCTTTTTTCACAAATTCATTTTTTACCTGTCCAGGTCAGGCAGAGAATGAGTTATTCCTTGTAAATATGTATTTGTATATAGACTTTCTTAATGTATTTGTTTCCTTCTTATTGGTTTGTTTAGTGTCCAATTACATCATACAATCACTGTGACTTTATTTCGGTGGGACATACCTTTGAGCCTATGTTGGAGCACGGGCTGTCATCATCAATTTCCAAGCATTGTTTTTTAAATTAGTTTGGTACTTACTGAGGTTGCGTAAAAATCGCCATTTAGAACGTTTTTTAGAATTCTTTTCACACATTTTCACCCCTTTTAAATTTCGAATTTTTTAACAGATGTTCTTAGAGATCATTTATATCTAATAAGGAATTACCATGCCAATTTAATGCATCTGGGCCTTCGTGTAACTGTTCGATTAAGTAGAAATCGCCATTTAGAACGCCTTTCGTGCATTTTCACCCCTGTTTAATTTCGATTTTTTTAAGAAATCTTCTTAGAGATAATTTATATCTTACTAGTAACTACCATTCCAAATTTCACATTTCTAGGCCCTTCAGTAACACAAAAATCGCATTTTTAGAACGTTTTTTTGCTCCTGCACCCTCTTAGGGGTAGTGGCGTCGACTTAAGATATAGCCTATGTTCGAACGTGGATTAACACCGTTATTTTGATACCATTACTTTTGAAATCGGTTCGGTAGTTCAGAGATTACCTCCTACAAACAAACAAACAATTTTTACTTCTTTATAATATTAGTATAGATATTTAAAAATCTTAATTTATGGTATTTTTAGTTTTCATTTTTAAAATGAATTCGGATTTTAGTATTAATATAACTAATGCGCATGCGTGCTAGCAAGGAACGGGATTTCTCCTTCTTTTATAGACTTTCGGGAAGATTTCACCGATAAAACATGTTTTCTAGGAGTACGGCATTTTTTGGAATTTCGGAATTATTACATTTTTTTGTTAAAGAATGAGGAATAATTTAGTGTATATAAACGAGTTTTTCTGACATCATATTTTAAAAACGTGAAGCAGTACTGTATACTTTAATACCCTATGCAAATTTCGCGATGTTTTCTTAATTTTTACGAAATTTAAATCTTATAACGGAAAAGGAAGCAAAGAGTTGGACATACATATCATTTTTAGAATCTAATGAAACGGAAACGGGACGACCTGCAGAACGTGATCTCTCCGACCGATGTATTTATTTATTTATTTATTTATTTATACAGACAGTGTTTGTTCACACATTTTTGTAAGGAATTCGATTTATTTTTTTTAAAATGCAAATATTTGGGGGAAATTTTTCTGGCAACAGCTTATTATTTGTAATTAAAATTATCGTCTTATACTTTATAATTTATTCTTCTTTTAAAATGGCATATATAAACAACCTGTGGATTGTAGGATACATTTTTTTTTCGTTTTCCTAGGTAAATATTCTTATTCAATACAAAAAAAAAGTGAAACGCATGGTAAGTTTCTAAGTGCAAAATAAATAACATTTTTAAATCCCGAGGGAAATCCCGTCTATCAGTACATCTACATAGATAAAATGACTCTAAATGAAAACAGTCTTGGAAAAAAGATACCATTTTGAGACTGGAAAGAAAGTTTCAGTGAAGATTTATGATTGTCGCAGGTATCTTTTACAATGGGAAAATAAAATAAGAAGAATGTAAAAAATATTAAAGTGAACTCATGATACTACCTGGAAAAACTATTAAGACTGGTATTTGCAGAAGAATTTCCATTTTTCACCCAAAAATTTTTCATTGTATTAACTTCCAGTAAGATAAAGCTACCACCAAACCTCTAAATCTATTGCTATATTTGAAGAAAAAAGTGAGAAATTATACCGGAATTGAGGCTGTTCTATGCCAATGCATCCCGCCCAAGTACTCAGACGTGTCTCCTATAAATTACTGTACTTTTGGACGTTTAAAATAATCTCTTTGTAAGAAGTATCCTAAAACATTGGATATTCTCTAGAAAATTATGGTCGACATGTGGAAGAAAATCAATCTTGATATTTTAGGAAAAGCTTTTTTCTCCTGGAAATCAATATGATAGATGATATATCAAATAAGGACTATGAGACTGAAATAACATATATACCCTATATATATAAAATCCTAATGAAACGAATTTATGAAACTGAAGTATAAATCGACTGATTAAACAACTGATTATGTTTAACGGCGATTTCTCCTAAAATATGGAATACTTTGCGATGAAATTAACACCAAAAATCAATATTGATCCGCAGATTTCAAAACTGGTATTAGAATTTTTGTATTCGAATTAGTTTTGGAAATATTAATTTTTTTCTAATTTTATATACATTTTTCTAATGATGGTAACTCAAATTTTATCAAACAGATATTTTATTTATATTTCAGAAAAGGTTGACATGGTAACCCGGCTATTGCTTTTTATTTGATAATAAATGTTTATTTACTTTTATTTATTTTTACAAATTATATAAAGTATTTTGTTCAATGATTATTAATGATTTTTTTTATATTTCCTTTAGAAAATAATAGAAAATAATTAAGAAATACAGTACTACTTAGTTATTCCGTCGACCAGTTTCGCCAAATTATATAAATTACCAAAACACTCGCCAAATTATACAAACAGACATAAGTTTTATTTTAAATAGCGAAAGAACAAATAAATTATTATAACATTAATAAATATACGAATAAAACTTCGAAATAAAAATCACTTGATGACGTAAACACGTGTAAATTTAAAGTCAAGTGAATGTGACATTTACCATTAACCATTATTGGCATTTAATCTTATAGTTTGGCGATAGATTTTTGGTCGTCGGGATATCTAAGGAATACCAAAAATGCTTATGTAACTGGTATTTGAAAACGAGGTTTTCGCCAAATTTTCGTAAAAAAATAAAAATCACGCCAAACCTGCGGTGCGTATCTGCCTAAATATTACCACTCGAAAAAAAAAAAAATGCTAACTGGCGAGTTGAAAAACAGCTATTGGCGAGATTTGCATCCTGCTATTGTAACAGTACCTAGAATTCTTTGTGACCATAGCAACTTTGATGTAGTTTTAGTCGATTTTTTTTTGATTTTTTAATCAAAATGGAAAATTTACGGTGCCATATTGGCGCGATTTTTTTCTAACGCCAATGTCATATACGGAACGGGCACATAGCTGGCGCCAAAGTATAGTTATTTTTCTTGATATGGTAAGCCGGATGTTGCTGTTTATGCTGTTGATGCGTTCCCCAAATTGGCGTCGTTAAAAAATCACACCAATATGGGACGTATATGACATCTTTGCCAAACTTTCATGTGAACGGCGAAGGGATCAGACCGTATTTGTTTATGGCATTTGAAGACTTGAACTATTATAAGATAGATGAAATGATGGAGATAGAATAATATTTGGCGACTTATCACCTGTGCCTGGCTAACATTAAAGTACCAAAATGGCACCTACAGTATAAAAATCGAAGTGGTCCGCCTGGAACTGTTGATGATAGTCACATGACGTGGGCTATTGTTATAGAGATTGTTTTAAAATACCGGGAGACAAAGAAACTTATACTTAATTTATATTATTTTAGCTTCTTTCCAAATGTTTAACTGATCCTCTTTAATCAAAAACGAAAACAACCATTGGATGTCTTAACAGCAACTGATTCGCCCTTAAATTTTTGCAATCAAAGGGAATTGAAGGGAAACCCGTTTACAGGGAGATCTGCACAGCGTTTTTCAGTATAATTCAATCTTCTCTAATATTTTTTAAACCCATAAGATTAGCGTGTTTTTAAATTCTACGGTATCTGAAAAGGGGTAGGCAAGCGTAGCATGCAGGAGGCAGAGCTCCTAGTTAGAAAATAAAATTCTTATCTTTGTTTATGCATTTTTAAAAAATTGTTTAAAAAATGTGTGATTAACCCTCTATATACGCATATATATACATATATATACATATAAATATGTTACTGTAAAAGACCGAAATCTGGAGAATGTCGAGTTTCACCGGTGAATGTCAACATTCACATAGTCGCTTGGTGTATCTCTCTATTCTAAAAAAAAGTAACTACCGCTGTCACCGCCGCCGCCGCCGGTTTTGAATTTTTTGTGACCGGAGGTCTTTCTTCGTTAATATTGAGAAAAATAATGCATACAAAAATATGAATATCGATAGTTTTATACAGAAATGTCTGATAAACACGCTAATGCAGACAGTTTTCAAATCGAAGAATTATTTTAAGAGATATTTAATGCTATAGTTGGACAAAATCGTCCCACTAAAAAAGTTTTATAGCAGCAAAAACTATACATGGCAGTCTAATCATTTTTAGATCATTTTATGCGTTAGAATTTGCCGGAGTGCAGATTGCATTAATTTTTTTATTTTGACTCATTTTTTCAGGTTTTATTTCTATTTTAAATTAAAATTTTCAGCATTTCTAGAGATATTTTTTACAGATTTCAGAAAATTGTACTAATTTAAACTGTTGCCAACTGTATAAAAAGCGCAAGCAATAATGATTGCTTCAAATTAAAAATTTATTTACACGTGACTATTATAAACAGGAAAAAACTTTCAAATTAGAATTAAATAATTATGTATAAAAAGCAGGAACTTATTAAAAATTACGCCATAAAAAGTATACACGTGAATTTTAAAAGAGAAAGGATATTGTAAAATAATAAATTCATTAACATGCGTTAGAAGTCTTAAATATGAGAAATTACGTCATATTTACGTCACATTATAGTTATTACATAAAATGAACACAAAATAATATTGCAAAAAAGTTTAAATTTAGAAATTGCGCTAGACATTTATTTAATATTTTGAGACGATATTTTCAACCATTTTTGTTAGGAAAGCGCAAATAATATTTCATTGCTAAAAAAAAGTACTTTCACGCGATTATTTAAAAGAGAAAGAATAGCTTGGTAAATATTACGTCAGATTAAAAACGATTCATTTAAAATGTCTCATTTAAAAGAACTTTCTTTTCGCTTTGTTAAAAAATACCAGGAGACAAAGACTCTGTTTACTTAATGCCCTTTATATTAGCTTATTTTGAAATGTTGTTACACGTGTCTACGTCATCAAGTTATTTTTATTTCGACGTTTTATTTGTATTTTTATTAATGTTGTACGAATTTATTTGTTCTTTCGTTATTTAAAATAAAAATTATGTCAATTTGTATAATTTTGCGAGTGGTTTGGCGATTTATATAATTTGGCGAAATTGGTCGACGGGATATTCAAGTAGTACAGCAGCGGATTTGGCATTAAAATTCCGTAATAAAAGAGAAATGAATAGAAATTTGTTTATAGGGAGATCGCCACTGTTTTTTAAATTATAATTCAATCTTTCGAAATCTTTTTAAAGCCGATCAAATTAGCGTGCATTTATAGCCTGCGGTGTCTGTGCGGGGGTTGGCGAGCGTAGCTCGTAGGGGGCCGAGCCCCCTAGTGTCCGAAATATTTGTTAAATATCCTTATTTCTGACTTACACCATACAATAATGGTGAATGTTGAATATGTCGGAAATTTTTATTTACTTCCCCGAGTTTCAGGCTCGATCATTAATTTTTAAATCATAAAAACATTTGAATCGCCTGTGATCCAAAGGTTTTCTTCGACACACGTATCTCCGTATATTTTTCTGGTATGAAATTTTGAATATTCTGAAACATATATACAGTCGATTGCTATTTCACACAGGTTTTGAATTATTATTTAACCGGTTGAGTGCGGAGCAGCGCGACAGCGCTCCTCTTGTTATGTGTCAAATTTTCAGGAAGCGCGATAGCGCTACTCTTGTTATGTGCCACAAAGGAAGCGCGGAAAGGAAAGGGAAGCGCGTTAGCGCTCATCTTAGTTTGTGCTAAAATTGCGGAGACGGTGATAGTGCTCCTATTTGTTGTCTCAGTATGGTGTGCTTTAAGTTGGTTGCACTAGCGAAGCGTGCCATTTCTGTATATATCGTCGACTTACAAGTAATTTTTTACCATACAACCCATACACATTCGCATTTTTGGCATATATCCACAAGATGTGTTCCGCAGTCAAACGGTTAATCCATTCGTGGCCTAACGTCCTATTAATGGGTCTCAGGACTCTTAATCTTTAAAATTTTCGAAACTTTAATTTTTTTATTTGTTAAACTCGTATCCTTTCTGAGCATTTTGATATAATTGTTTCCTTGAAATTCCCTTTACAACAGAAGTTATGGCTTTTAGAATTATACCTTCTTAATAGCTGAAGCAAAGTGTCCAAAACTTTGAAGTCATTTTTCTCGAAATGACGTTTTTGGGCATAATGCACACGATATCTCCAAAACTCCTGATTTTTTTCATGACATTTTCAAAACATGTGTTTCGTATTAGTCTGTATAAACTGAACCTAAAATTTCCTTTTTACTGTTCAAAAAATATTTTTTTAAGTGACTATACTGTTGAAATTTTCTAAATTTTGCATTAGCTAAATACAACTTTGTATTAAAAATATAAAAATGCTTTAAATACAAATTTATTTAGGTTCAGGGTAATTATTATAATCTGAAGTATAGGCACCAAAATTTTCGTTCTAGTTGCAAAATTTATTTTGTAATCGCGCGCGTAATCTGTTATTCCGATTTCCTGCATCTTTCATCTCAATAAAAATTGTGTTTTAAAATCAAATACATTTTAAGATATTAAATGTTGGAAATGGTCTTTTTTTTTCATTTTTTCCAATTTTAAGAGTCCTTGGTCCTTTTTTTTTTTTTCATTTTTTTCCAATTTTAAGAGTCCTGAAACCTGAAATGATCATGTCTTTCCACTAAGTATTATTTTGTTTTAACAAGTAGTTTTGTTATTAACTCCATGTAATATTGATAGAATCCTAATTCTAGTAATGTATCCATTATCCAGTCAATTCTCCTTTTTTTTTTTTTTTTTTTTTTTTTTTTTTTTTTTACAATATAGAAATAATTTACTTAAGTTTTATAAATTTTACATACTTAATAGAGTGATTGTTTTATATAAATAAATATATATATATAACTACCGTTTCCTCTTAATGGTATTTTTGCCATAAAAATTCAGATAACAAATAAGGCAAAGATTGCTATTTGTTAATAAATATTATAAAAATCTAGAAACGTAATTACCCGAAAAAACTGTTTCAGGTATATTGGTTATATTAGCCAATGTTTTTAGTTATCGCTAACACAGTTGGCAATTTAGAGGAAATTATGGATTCAAAATATCTACCACTTTTTTTTTTTTAAATGGCAATTTTTATTATATTTATTCAATGAAAGTCTGCCATTAAACAAACGAAAATTATTATTAAAAAATGCAGGTATTTTTTTAATATAAAATTACTCTTAATTTTCAATACTAATCGATAACATTTGAACTGAAATACCAATATTGATAAAATATTAGGTTTAGTTTGGAAATATTTGTAGTGAAACGTGAATGCTGCATTAAGGTTGCTGTATATTGTAATAATCTCTAACAAAACGTCAATATTGTAATAACACTTACTCTATGTTGGAAATATTAAGTGAAATCGTAAAATATTTGTTGAAAGCACTGCACAAATTTGTACAATCTGTAAGTTGAAACATTTGACTCAAAGTAGGTTTTATTTTTATAAGTTTTATTTTATCTCATAGAAACAAATAAAATATGTAAACTTTATTAACTTAAGCGAAAATTTTGCACATTAGGAAAAAAAAAATGTATGTAACGGATAATGAAGTCAAAGGCATTTAATCATATGTTTTAATGTTGACTTCAGCCATATCTTTTCACACTTTCACATGTATAACATTATTAGAATTAGACTACTATCATTACTACATGGAGATAATACCAAAACTAATGGTTAAGGCAAAATAATACTAAATGAAAAGACGTGTTCTCTTAACCGCTTGAGGGGCGGTGGAATATATTATATTCCAACTAATTTTAATCAAGATTTGCACTAGAAACATGTAATTACTCATTTATTTTATAACTATGATGGGAAGAAGTTGTAAAATAGCTTTTCCTTATTTTGAAATATTTTTTTTGTTCATTCCGGTGTGAAATCAACATTACGGTAACACAATTATTTGTCCCTGAAAAGGTTAATGGGACACTTCACCCCGAACGACTCAAATAACAATTTCATGATTCCATGAATAGTGATCGGCTTAATATCACAAGTAATTCAGAATATTCAATATTTAATACCAGAAAAATAAACTGAGAAATACATGTGTCTAATTCGAACCGATTAAGCATTGTGGAATATGCACGCTGAAATTAGTTTTAGCAGAAAACATTTCAGAAAGTATTTTAGAGTAGTGTAGTTAAAAATTGTTTTCTCGTTTACTCTCAATTAATGTATTTAATTTTTAAAAAAATCACGACTCACTGCTTATATTTATTCAATATAAATTAGGATATTGAACAAAAAAAAAATAAAATTTAAGAAAACGTTGCGCGCACCATCAAACCTAGCATAAATCTGACAAAGCTGACTGATTCGCAGTAGAACAAAGAATTTGGCGACAGACTGTAGCCTCTCTGTTAAATACCGCTTCTCTTTTCGGCCTTCACCAGAGCATATGTGTGATTGTCGACATTCCCCGGTGATAGTCCGAATGTACAAGTATATAATTAAATATTCGGTCTTTCACCGGCGTTTTTGGTATATGTTGACATTCACCGGTGAAAGTCGACATTCTCCAATTTCGGTCTTTCACAGTAACATATATATAAATATACACGATATGGCCAAAGGTGACTAGACACTTGCGAATTTTGACGTTTTCTTAAATATCTAAAAAAATACATGCGGAATTATCCTGAAACTCCAGGTGTGTAAACAGAATAGTACAGGTCATATATTTCCGTAAAGATTTTTGCGGAAACCCCATAGGGGACCGTCAACAAATTGAAACAGGACGAATATCTTTTAGAAAACTAGAGAAATTAAAGATTTTATAAAAAGAGTCCCAAATTTTGTCAAGTTTTTTTGCTTATAATTTGTAGAATTCTTAATATAAAAAAGTTCTTTTCATAAAATATGACAAATGACATTCTACACAATACCCTGCAATCAGAATGGAAAAATAATAAAAATTGTCTGAAAAATAAGCAGTTTTACTAAATAATGATTCACTGTGCACACCCGAATGCAAACAAAATATAATTTGCATAATGTGTTAGTTAAATGCATAGAGCAACTTTTGTAAAATTATCAAAAACGTAGATTGAAAATTCTGAAAATTATCCTTGATAGAATAAGTTCAAAATCCGTTGTTTCCCAAAATGAAGCAAAAAGATGAGGGGTTGTATCCATATATCCATTGATTAGTTCCAGTATAGCATACACAATATTGCATGTGCTACTGTATTTTGATACAGCCCCTCATCTTTTTCTTCCCTTTTGGAACAACGGATTTTGAGCTTATTGTATAAACGATAATTTTCAGACTTTTCAAACTATATTTTTGAGATTTTCGGAAAGTTGCTCTATAAATATAGCTAACATATTATGCAAATTATATTCTGTTTAAATTCACGCATGCGCAGTGAATCATTATTTAGTAAAACTATTCATTTTTCAGACAATTTTTATTATTTTTCCATTCTGATTGCAGGGTATTGTGTACAATGTTATTTGTCATATTTTCGGAAAATAACTTTTTCTATATTAAGAACTCTACAAATTATAAGCAAAAAACTTTAATTTCTCTACGAATATACATGCTATTCTCATAAAAATGAACACAATTTATTAAAATAAAACACTTAATCATAATCTACAGTTTGAACGCTTTTGCTACATTACTACATGAGTGTTTACATGGCTGTCCAAAACATATTCGTTCTTTTCAATTTGTTGACGGTCCCCTATGGGGTTTCGGGAAAAAAAAATCTTCCCAGAAATATGTCACCTGTACCATTCATTCTGTTTACACACTTGGAGTTCTTAGGATAATTCCTCATGTATTTTTCTAGATATTTAGGGAAACGTCAAAAATCGCAAGTGACCGGTCACCTCCATATAGTGTACGTACAGTCGGGCATCGTAATCCCAACACAAATTACTCCAACAACTACGAATTTTTCAAAATAAATAAATTTAATATAATTATTGGGGTACATAGGGGAGAGTAGCCATATTTGGACCGTCGCTTTAATTGGACCGTTGCCATTCTGCCGTTAATTACAGGAAGAGGCTCCATCTACCGCTGAAATCCTACTCATCAGAATGACGTCACTCATGATTAGAAGAAGCAGCCGCCTGCCACGTGCTGTTTTGAGACAATTTAAAAAAACCTAAATTTAGCTGTTTTGATCTATTTTTTTCTTATTAAACGTAAGTGAATATTTTAAAACTAAGGTAAGTTGTTATGTTTTCATATACATATAAGAATTCATCTGTTTATTGCGCATATTTTTCAAGTGGATTTGTTTGATTTCGTTTTTGTTCTTAGTCTTGAAATTAACTGTTTTAAAAAATGGCGCAGTTGCCGTAATTAGGCCAGTTTAAGTTGCTTAAATTGGACCAGATATGCGAGCATAAATTTGAAAAGTATGTAATGAATATCGAGGACGGTACTCTTTGTACACTATTTTTTTTTTATATTTTATAATGGATTAGTATCTCCATGCAACTTTTTTTTTGTATATCTGGATTAATTTTTTTATACAGTTTAGACCTATATAAACATAAAAATAATGTTACATGTCTATGCAATAAGTTTTGTATGCAGTGTCTTTTATCTTGTACGTAATTGTATTTATTTTCTTTGAATTCTTTATTCCTACGGCATACTTGATTTACAGAGTTGAATTCAAACATTTTCCTCCTGCAGGATATTTGTGATGGAAGAATTTTTACCGTTCTGGAGGGTGGAGTTATACTTTTTTGCCATTAAAACGCATAAAATCTCAAACCTTGATGAAAATGTTGAAAAAGGCATAGACAAACAGTCTGGAAGAAAAACACCCGTGACAACAAAAGCTGTTAAAGATTTGGGAAACAAAAAGCAGACAGTAAGTTGTGAAGAAGTTGATCTGCAACAAGGCTGCAGTTACAAATCCTCCTCAAAAGCAAAAACAATCATTAGAAATGTAATTCCCCTTGCTAAATTCAGTTAAATCAAAGTACAGAGGGACCAAAAAACAGTTGTGTTAGCATCAGCGCCATATAAACTAAACCTTGAAATGAAAAAAGAAAAACAAAAAGCAAGCTTTCACTGCACAAAAGCAATTGGAACATCGAGTTTTAAAAAATAGACGTACTGCAATTAGCAAGAAAATGATGGAAAAGAAGAACTACAAACATAATGTAAACATAATGTAAAGAAAACTTCTGTTGCAAAAAAAAATAAATAAAAAGTCTGATAATTCAGAATCTAAAAAGAAAAATCTAGACATTGATAATTGGTTTTGCTACTTTGTAAGAAAAATAAAATAGCAGACATGATTCAGTGTTCAGATTGCCATATATGGTTTCATGTTGTGTACGCTGGAAAACAAGAACAATAAGCAAAATTCATGTATAAGCTTTGCATCGTTCCTTACATGATATTCAAGTTAGTTAGTTAGTTATAATTAGTTCCATAATTTCTATTCTTAATTACTGATAACTTTAATTTATATTTTGAATACATTTTGATTTAAAACAATTACCTACTCTTATTTTCAGATATTTGATTTCATTATATTTCGTTGTTGTTATTTTGTTTAATTGTTTCATTAATCGCAAACTTTGCTTTTAATGAAATTAGTTATATTCCCTAATTCATTAAAACAACCTGATATTATTTGGTCAAATTTAGGAGACTGGGGGTCCAACTTAGGCGACCAGTTGCTGAATTTGGACCACTTTTGTGAAAATTTTCAAATTAAAATAAAATTTAAGATTTTCAAAAAGAAATTTATCTAAATATTTATTTAGAAACTAGATGAATAGATTGACCCTGTGTAATGATCTTTTGCAGATATTCGAAAAATTAAGTGAGTTACACCTGAAAATATGTGAAGTGGTCCAAATTCGGCCACTCTCCCCTATAGACGTAACATTATTTATGTATGGTTTCTTCTATCATAGAATTTGTTAGAATAGTCATAGCAAAGGTACCTTTATAAAAATCAGGGAAATATTTATCATATATTTTTCGTATTACGTCTTCGCATCCTATGACAAAGATTTGATATTTATCAAATTCTGCTTGAACTACTTCTAAAGTACCGGCTAATAAAAAGTTGAGAAAATACGAAAACTAAATTTTTAAACTGCCTTCGAAGAATACAATTTCCAATTAGAAAAATTTTCCTTTTCCATTCGTGAATTAAACACAAAAAATTCCATCTTCATGTTTTCAAAACTCACAGAGATATGTCCGTTTAAATAATTCGTCAGGTTTTAAGGAATTCGACAAAAATTGAAATACGTGTAATTAAAGAAAATATGTTACTTTAAGAGTTGCAGGAAACATGTAAAAAATATATTTATTAAGTTAGAATTTTCATTTTTTTTATTTTTTTGTGATGGTTAACCACATAATTTGCAAACAGAATCACATCCTAAAATTTCTCATAAAGTTTTTTTTTTTTTTTAATTAAAATTAATATTATTTTTTTAAAGTGGAGTAATTTTAAATCGTTATAACTATAAAAATTATTTGCCGAATTTCAAAATTTTTTCATTTAATTAAATAGGAAAATATAATGTAAATTTGTTTCAGGATTTTTTTAAATAATTGTTTTTAAATATAAATTTAAAAAATGGTGTAACTTTTTTTTTTTAAATCGTATTTTCAAAAGTATTTTTTTTTTTAATTTGCCGAAACAAAATTAATGTAAAATAATTAAAAAGACATTTTCCAAGTTTGCACTTTTTTTTTTAACAATTCTTAACTTATAATAATTTAAAGATAAAAATGGTGAAAAAAATACCATCATGCAGAAAAATGCATTTAAAGTTTAAAAGAAAAATTGACTCCTAATAAAATGTTTAACGCTTTTTTAAAAAATTGCAGGTGAGTAATTAACACCTTCCTGTAGTTTAAACTTCCGATTCAGTATAACTTCTGTCCTTTTCACCTTCTTTCTATACTATTTAAATGTCCTTCAGTTGATTTAAAACAATGCTTTTTCTAACATGCCGATTAAGAATTGTTTCATATTTTTAATCGCCACAACTTCAGGTTTTATATCGTCCCTGCGACGCCGTTAAAAATGCCTGTATTCTGGGGCCGGGCCAGACCCGGATCTTACTTTTCTCTGAAGGTTCAGCCGGGCCAGGAATTAACGTTATTTTCCATACCCAACCGCCCCCCATACCGAACCATGCCGACTTCCTTCTTCCTAGGTCTACACGGGGTTAAATTTTCAGTCCCCGTCTTAACCCAACCCGTATTAAAATCATTGTCTCTGACTGATCTGATCCGTGTAAAAATCAGTAAAATTTGGCCCAGCCCAAAAATTTTTACAAAAAAGTACATATTTTTAAATCACCATTGCGTCATTCCATGTCAGCACATTCAGGCATGTAACCCACCATCACAAATTTTGATGAAACTGCGTGTGTTTGTTCTTATTATTTAGATATGATCACCGGCACTCATTGGTGAAATAGTTTCTGAGAAAATAATTATCAAAATTTTTAAAAACTACCGTCAGTTGGCATTCTTGACTGCTCGATTTTCAAATGTGGCATGTCATATATATAATCATATTTCAATATCTACTCAACAAACCATCTTCAAATAATTTATGCATAATAAATAGCGTACGCAGCTTATGAAAAAAATTACTGTTAGGCTTATAACATCTTAAGTGTGTCTAAAAAAAATTTTTAACTTTGAAATCCTGAATTTTTTATGAAAAATAATACATTAACAAAAAAAAAAAAGCATTATCAACAAAAGGCGGAGTTTTTATTAAATTTATTTTTAGGGGGATATACTTAAAGGTGTCCTTTACCAGGTTATGAAATAAAAAATATTGGAATTTTGGGTGTTTTACAGTATTTCCTATTTAAAAATATTTTGAGGGGCATTCCAAATCAAATCAAGCAGAGTCATTGCAACTCAGTTCCTCTAAGACATTTAATTCACTGTCACAAATTTCAACGAAACTGAGTATGTTCTTAGCTGATTTTAAGACGTAATCACTATTAATTTTCTTGATCATAAATAAAATATTTTTTAAGCTAAAAAATATCGAAATTTTGAAAAATAGATAAAAAACATTAATGTCTGTTCTATAGTCAAAGACTGCATTAAAAAATGTCATTTCAATATGAAAATCACTAAGTAAGTTTCATATAATGTATACGTGACAAATAATGTATGCAGATTATTATTTTTTTTTGTCATGTTTAAACACTAAGAGTGTCTTTGATCCTGTAAATTTTTAATATCAAGAATTTTATGATAAATAATTTGTTAATCAATAATTTATTATTAACCGAGGACAGTCTGCTATTACTTTTTTTATTCTACGTAAAGATATATTTTAAATGGTTATAAAATAAAAATAGTGGAAATATAAGCAATTTTAACAAAATTTTGATAAAATGAAATTTTTAATCATAAATATTGAAGTTGTTCATGTTAAGATATACTATAATGATTAAGATATAGTGTAATACTCCTCTTCTTTAAATATACTATATTGAATAATAAAATAACAAATATTATTTACAGAAATATACATTAAATTAAATAATATTCAAAACATACTAATACTCTTTGTTACAGTAAAAATAATAAATGTATGAAAATTCTCTTTCTAAACATGTCACATTAAATTATTTATGGGCAGAATGGACTTTATTTCCTTTAAACTAATACATTCTTCCTTTTTTGTAGCCGTAGGAATGTCTAACACAAGAAATCAATTGAGATAAAGATATATGCGATGCATCTTCTTTCTTGTCTGGGGATCAGTAAATATTCTCTCTGATCTTATGAATGCAGAAATTTTACTTATTTTTACTCTCCATCTTTTGGAATTACCATTCTCTCAATAAAGAGATTGTTATGCGAACATATGACATATGAATTAGCTCTCCTTTCATAAGTACCAGTAAAACACGAATTTTAATACTTAAAATTTAAAAACACAACCCCTTAGAGACAAAGTCTGTTTCTCAGTAGTTGCAATGGATTCTATTGTACTTGTTTTCACGTTTCGTGTACAATCTTTTATGACACATAGTCCCAGTCTCTTTACCTACACTACATTGTTCAACAGCCCACTCATATTGCAAAATAGTTTCAGTTGTTCAAATAATAAATAAACTACATTTAAAAAGCTTAATACCAACTTATTATCTTCAGGGGATAATAATATTCAAACAACATAAGGAATTTAAAAATCAGTTTTAACTGAAAATACATGAAATTGTCACTTAAAATGTGGTTGTTCATCGAGTAAAAGAAAAAAAAATTAAAATAAAATTTAGTGAACCTAATATGCTGACTGACATGACACATATGATGACACTTCTAACAAAACTACTTAATTCATGACCATCTGCCACAAACCCGAAAAATCAAAAAGAAAAAATCAGCTGTAGTGTGAATGTGATATACTCACACGTTGTAGAAATAAGAATGTCTTTGTGAAATTTTCACCTATACTTCAATAAAATATAAACATGTACACTTTTTCATTCATTCAAAATTGTCATGTTTGTATTTCAGTTGATTAACTCTAGATGGCAGCACCAAAACTTTTATTTCTTCCCACAGTTCTTTTACAGAGAATTCTCTTATGTTTACTTTTGTGTAGTCATGTGATCTATGTTCTGTAATGGTTGTGTTTGCTTGTGAAGTATTTATTAAATGTTTTAATGTCTACCAGCGACCTCGTTATTCAGAATTTTATTAATTATTATTAATTAATTACTAAATATATATTAAAAATGGCGACGTTGGAAAATAAAGGTGGTAATTTAACCGGAAAAAGTTTACCGAAAATAAGTGAGTCGAATGAAAATGGCTCATGTTTTGATTTCAAGCACTGCATACGTTCTGTGTAATGTCATATATTAATGCTTCATAGTCTTCTACGCTATTTACGGCGGTGTTAAGTGATATTACATTTACTTTTACATTGTTACATACTTTTGCTACGTTTAATAAAGTAAAATGTTTTCCTACTTTAAAGAATTTGATGAAAAAGTGGAAAGTTTCACAACGTACGTGAAACGACTGGAACCAAATTTCAATCTGCATGACATAACAGAGCAGAAGAAAGTTCCTGCTATTTTAGCATTGATAGAACCAAAATTATATGGTTTATTATGTGATTTATGCTTACCTAAGAATTGTGAATCTTTAAAATATAATGAAATTGCTGACATTCTGATTAAACACTTAAGCCCCGCCCCCAATTAATTCATTGAGAGAATTAAATTTAGAAAATGTTTTCAAAATGAAAATGAATCAATTCAAGATTTTGCTGCTAGATTAAAAAAGGCTACGACCTTTTGTGCATTTACTGGTGATACTCTAAATGAAAATTTGCTGGAACAGTTTTTTCGCGGTCTGAAAAATGAAAATATTCAGAATAAATTGATAACTCAAGTTGATGATTTAAATTTCGAAAAAGCTGTTGAGAAAGCTTTAGCTTTATATAATGTAGATATTGAAATTGCTGAAATTAAGCATAAAAATTTCAATGTAAATAAAATTTCCAGTACGAAAAATATACAAAACAAGAAATTACAAAATCGTTCTCAAAAACAGAATGTCAACAATCATGTAAATAATACACATTCTGACATGAATAAAAATAAGTTAAAATGCTATCGATGTGAAAATGCCTCTCATTTAGCAAATTCATGCAGATTTATAAATGTTACTTGCAATCTTTGTCGAAAAAAAGGCCATTTAAGCAAGGTATGCAGAAGTACAAATTCTCAAAAACAGGTTAATTCTTTAAATACTGTAAATGTTTTATCTGTTAAGTATGATAAAGGCTCTAATCCAATTAAGTTGTCTGTTTTCATTGAAAACAATGTTAGAGCTGATATGGAATTAGATACTGGATCCGGAATTTCTGCTGTTCCTTTAAAAAGATTTCGCAGAATTTTTCCTGATCATAAAATTTTTCCTCCAGATGTTCCGTTAAAAACTGCAACTGGTGAAATTTTCAAACCTGTAGGTTATGTTGAAGTAAATGTTACTTATGAAAATAAAACTAGAAACGTAAAGTTGTATTTGATAAAAGAAAATAATTTTCCATTATTATTTGGTAGAGATTGGGTATCTGAATTCGATATTTTTCCACATAATTTAAAATCAGTATATGTGAATGAAGTTGTAAAGTATTCTGATAAAATACAAGGTTTGCTACAGGAATTTTCTGATTTATTTACTGATAAGGCTGGGGAGATAAAAGGCTTACAGGCAGAACTTTATCTTGAAAAAGATGCTACACCCATATTTTGCAAAGCTAGGACTGTCACTTATGCACTACGTGCAGAAGTCAATGAAGAATTACAAAGGTTACAAGACGTATTATTAAACCAGTTACAAACAGCAAGTGGGCAACTCCTATAGTTCCAGTGGTTAACCCTAATGAGAAAATTCGTTTATGTGGTGATTTTAAAGTGACATTAAATAAATTTCTGAAAGTTGAAAAATATCCTTTACCTAAAATAGAAGATATGTTAGCTACATTAGGTGGTGGTGTACACTTTACAAAAATTGATTTAAATCAAGCTTATCTTCAGTTACCTGTAGACGAACAATCACAAGAATTATTGACCATAAATACACCAAAAGGATTATTCCAATTCCTTAAGTTACCCATGGGTCTTGCTAGTTCTCCTGCTATATGGCAAAGAAAAATTGAGCACATTTTAAGAGGAATTGAGGGAGTTACAATTTTTATAGATGTAATTGGGGTTACAGGTGAAACAGATGAAATTCATTTAGAAATATTGAAGCAAGTATTAGAAAGATTAAGGGAATATAACATTAGGATAAATAAAGAAAAATCATTCTTTATGGCAGATGAGATTACTTACTGTGGTTATAAAGTTGATAAACATGGTATTCATAAAACACAAGATGAAATTGAAGCAATTTTAAATGCTCCAAGACCAGTAAATGTATCTCAGGCTAAACATTTCTAGGCTTAGTTACATATTATGCTAAGTTCGTACCAAACTTATCTACTATTGCAAATGCTTCTAATAATTTGCTTAAGAAGAATGTTAAATTTCATTGGTCTTATAAGTCTGAACAAGCATTTAAAAGTATAAAAAAAGAAATTACTTCTGAAAGGGTTCTTACTCACTTTAATCCTAAGTTACCTTTAGTTTTAGCTACTGATGCTTCTCCTTATGGTATCTCTGCAGTTCTTTCGCATATGATGCCAGATAACACTGAAAAGCCTATTGGGTTTGTGTCCAGAACTTTGCCTACTGCAGAAAAACGGTATAGTCAAGTTGATAAAGAAGCATTAGCGATTATATTTGGTGTGAAGAAATTTTTTCAATATTTGTATGGCAACAGGTTTACCTTATTTACTGACAGTAAACCTTTAGTGTTTATTTTTTCTCCTTCTAAAAGTATCCTTGTTTTATCGGCTGCTCGAATGCAACGATACGCAATTTATTTACAAACATTCCGTTATAAAAAAACTACTGATCACGGAAATGTTGATGCTCTTTCACGACTTTCTTTACGTAGTGAAGATTTACCTCAACAATTAAATTCGAATGATGCAATTGATGAATCTGAACTGCTTCAAATTAATCAACTCTCTATCTTACCATTCGAAACTTCGAAATATATTGCTTCAGCTACAAAATCTGATCCCCTTTTACGTCAAATTTTTCATCACCTCATTTCTGGTTCTGAAATTACTAAAAATTTACTTTTTGGTGGTAAACAAGAAGAATTCACTCTTCAACACAGTTGTATTTTAAAAGGATGTAGGGTAGTTATCCTTGAAATTCATAGAAACCAAATGTTAAAAGAATTACACTTTGGTCATTTTGGTATAGTTAAATTGAAGTCTTTAGCCCGTAGTTTTGTATGGTGGCCAGGTATAGACCAAGATATTGAAGATCTTGCACGAAATTGCACTACATGTGTAAATTTGAAAACTAATCCTCCCAAAGTTGATACACATCATTGGGAATGGCCTACTGCTCCATGGCAAAGAACTCATATCGATTATTTTAGTCCTGTTTTGGGAAAAATGCTTCTTTTAGTGGTTGATACCCATAGCAAATGGCCAGAAGTTTTTATTGTTCCTAGTACAAGTTCAGAAAATACCATTACTTGTCTCTCTTCACTTTTTGCACGATACGATTTTCCAATTTCATTAGTATCAGATAACGCTAAACAGTTTACATCTGAAGAATTTGAGACATTTTTGAGAAATCATGGTGTAAAATATAAGTTCAGTGCTCCATACCATCCAGCTACAAATGGACAGGCGGAGAGATATGTGCAAATTCTTAAACGTGGATTAAAAGCCTTAGCTTCCGATCCTGGTACTTTACAAATGAAATTAAATAGCTTCCTTTTGCAATATAGGAAGATGTCTCATGTTACAACGGGGAGAGTCCTGCATCTATATTTCTAAAACGTCATATAAGGACAAAAATAGATTTGATAGTGCCAAATGTTACAAATTTCGTTCATGATAAACAAGATGTGAAAAAGTCCAAAGTTAAAATAAAAGAATTTGAAATTAACCAGAAAGTAGCTGTAAGAAATTATACTCCAGAAGCCAAGTGGGAAATTGCAAGAAAGGGAAAATTACATTATAGAATTCAAGTTGGTTCGAATATCTGGAAAAGGCATGTTGATCAAATAACAAATGTAGGTTCAGAGATTTCTTTAGTTAATGATACAAATTCTGAAGAACGTGATACAGGAAATTTCAGAAGTGAAAATGCAATTGTGAAACAAGGTGATTTTCCACCAATACAGCCTAGTATAGCAGCTCCACAACCAGTTGATTCTCATGAGCCATGTACTCCAGGTCCTACACCAACTGACTTGCATCCTGATTCTCCAAAACCTTCTGTGCCCACTAGTTCAATAGTTGATGCTGCTGAACTTAAATCTAATTCTTCTTCTCCTTCTCCACAGGTACTGAGACGATCCGGTCGATACAGAAGACCTCCTGACAGATTCAAATATTAAGTGGGGGAGAGCTGTCATGTTTGTATTTCAGTTGATTAACTCTAGATGGCAGCACCAAAACTTTTATTTCTTCCCACAATTCTTTTCCAGAGAATTCTCTTATGTTTACTTTTGTGTAGTCATGTGATCTATGTTCTGTAAGTGTTGTGTTTGCTTGTGAAGTATTTATTAAATGTTTAAATGTCTACCAGCGACCTCGTTATTTAGAGTTTTATTAATTATTATTAATTAATTACTAAATATATATTAAAAATTAAGTAAAATTTTTATAATACTTTGTTGTCATTACAGCAGATGTTAAACTTTCCCTACACACTGTTTGATAAGTTCTTAACTTTTAGACCTTATTGATATCATATCATACAGTTTATCATATGTATTGTATAGAAGTGTATAAAAATATATATGCTTTATTAAACATAAATGAATAATTTTTAAATAATTTGTTTGGGAACAGTGTGATATATACAAATTTATGTTGAAAATCCATCTATTAGCAATATAGTGATGAAATAAATAAAACAAAAGATTATTAGAAACTGAAAAAAATGACAAAACTACATCTCATTTTGTTTTAAATAGTTTTTTAGTTAAAGTTATTTTAAGAGTACAAATATAATGGATTTTGCAATTTTTTCGTATTTTTAAAGCACAATATCTCAAAATTTTATTCAAAAGAGTAAAGTTTGGTAGTTTTTTAATGCCAGCAGCTCAAAGTAATCCAAATATGAGTTTAAAGATCAAGAGTGTCATTTTGAAAATTTCTATTGGGCGGTGAGGAGCAAGTGGTTTTTCTCTTTTTTGGAAAGGATAATTTCTCTTCGCCCTAGAAAACACACATGGTTTTATTAAAATACAATATTGTTTATTTTTTCCATAAGAAACGAACATAAAAGATAATTTGAAAAATAAAATAAATGTATAAATAAAAAAAATCTTCAGGGATGATACTTTGAATAAATTTTATATCTGAAATTATTGATAATTTTAAATGTGATTTAAATACTACTAAAAGAAACCAAAATCCGACTATTTTTATTTCAGATCCAGTTATAATGTAGTATTATGTACAATTTAAAATAAAATAAAAAATAGTCATAGAACTCCACCTTTGATTGATAAAGATTTTTAAATAATTTCATTATTTTTTGTAAAATATATTTGATTTACAAGATTGTACACTTTATTTTACACATTTAAAATATTTTTAACATTACAGGAATATTTTTTCATAATCTACATACATATTTATCTTGCCTAATTTATTTGAAGAAGATATCTTTTTTAGATATTGAAATATGATTTTATAAGGCAAATGATGCCTTTCAAAATTGAATAATCAATAATGCCAACTCATGGCATTTTTCTAAAACTTTGATAATTTTTTTCTTGGAAACTATTTCACCAAGAAGGAAAAAAATTACTGGTGATCATATCTTAAAAGTAAGAACAAACACATGCAGTTTCAGTAAAATCTGTGACGGTGGGTACATTTTCATATTTTACTGCCTGATTTGATGTGGAATACCCTTGGTTATTTTACAATTAAGCTTTAAAATTCCTGTTTTCAAAGGACAGTAGATTTAAAGGCAAAAAAAAATAAAATAAAATACGGTAAAACCAGTGATAAAGAACCTGTGTTTGTCGAATCCTGTCTTAAACGGAAAGATGTGTTCATCCATACAAAGTGAATATAATAATGCCTGAGAAAAGAACAGACTACAATTACACCTCCTAAGAAGGGAAATTGTCTATAACGCATTTTTTTCTTTCCTATGTGACTCCGTCTTAGAAGATTTTACTGAGTAGCTTTTTCAAAATTTCCAATATATGGAATATGGATTAACGATATTAAATAATAAGTGAAACATTTAGATACAAATAGAGATTCATAAAAAAATATATCACAGCCTTTGGTGGTTCTTTAAAAATGCAGATTCCTCCATACAAAACATCTTTTAACCACATTGACGTAAAAAACTCCGTTTTGTAGAAATTCAGTTAGGCCGAGCCGGGCTCGGGCTAAGATTTTAACTTTTTCTAGGCCGGGTCGAACTTTTTTTCTATGGGTCGGTTCGGGACCGGCCCTGGATATTTCGATCCTTGCAGACCTATAGTGCATACCTCCAATATAATTTGAAAGCAGGTTTAATGTAAAATCTATGCCCTGCTATTTTATGTCCAATGGAGAGGCACTGTCTTAATTCGACTTTTAATAACGTACAATTTGTGGATGATCCCTATCTTGCAATCAAAATGAGTCAATAACTCGTCGCCAATGGCGGGTAAATGGTGTAGGTTACGAATTTCGGATTTTAATATCTCAGCGGGTTTTTCAGGTATCGAGATGAAATGTTTTGTGTTTAATTCAGGAATGGATACGGAGAAATTTCCTAATTGCAAATTGTACTCTATGGTGGCTGTTTAAAACTTAGTTTTTGTATTTTTTCAAATAGACCCCCATGGAATTGCAACTTATGCCATTAATTCTGAATCTTTTTTAATGAAGCTTTGTAATTTGAAGTATGTGTCTAGAGACAATATTGTAGGAAATAGCCTATTGTTTGGATCTTTATGAATCACCCTGAATCGTTAATAATGTGCACAGTGTAACGATATTTGTCTCATAACATTTTCGAATAACGCTTAACCTAATAATATTTTTAACTTGAGAAGAAGGCATACAATTACTGTAAGAAACGAATATTTTAATATAATTACAATATACATATAAATAAAAATATGAGCATCGTCTCAAATGTTATAAGAGTACATATATAAAAAATTACACATCTGAATTTTAAAACTTCGTTTGTTAGGGGTCTGTAACTAAAGGGAAATAATCCCTTAATAAATACATCATAATCCAAGCATTAAATATCAATTCTGTTTATCTGTTTTCAATAAACGATCATGTGACACTTATTTCTATTTTAATATTTATTAAACAGTTTGTATCATGAAAATACATTTCTAACAATATTAAGGTTACGTTTGATTTAAAATTTTAATTTTCAAAGGAAATTTCATAAACTTGTTCTATGAAACGTACTTCGAAATATCTTTGCTAGAAGAAAAAGTATATATTCCACTTTCAAAGTATTCTATCAAAGCAAGCATTAAAAAAAATTCCATTCATATATTTACTATATTTCAGCTTCAAAATAATAACATTTGATCTTTATACTTATGTTTAAAGAATTGTTCGAAAGCGAATTGTAGCCTAAGGAAATTTTGATTGTAAAAAAGGAAAAAAAATCCAGTCATGCTCGCTTTCTTTTATTGGATATAAATTTTAAATAAAAACATCTTTTGTTGTTGCATCTAAAGTATAAAATGTAAGTGGAGCCAAGAAATAGGTTTGAAGGAAAAAATAATCTAAATAAGCAAAATTAAGGGCATGATTGTAATTGAAAATTTCACCTTAGCTCCTTTGATGTGATAATATATGACGATTAAATTTCTTTGGCCATTTTAAAAGTCTTTTGAGGTACATAAAATCTATGGGAAGGAGTGAATCGAACAGTTTACAATAAAGCTAATGAAAACGTTTTTGTGAGGAGATCTCGTTGACATATGACAAGAATGACTTGTTATTTTAAATAATATGGTGTTTTTCAGATAATTGTTATGTGATGTTTATTTCAGGTTTTTACTTACATACTAATTTCAATTTAATACTGAATGTACATGGATGTATCCCTTTTCAAACATTGAAATTTATTTGCAGAAATGAGTTCACAAACAAAACACTATATTAAAAAAAATACGAGGGCGAATCAAAATGTAGAGACTCCATTGCTCTAAATTTTATTTTTTTCACAGCTACCGGACTATATATACACGGTATTATAGAGTTAATCTCACTCCACTTGTTTAGTATTTTCCTTTTCTAATTGACTAATTAGAACCATGGATTTGAAGCTATAAGAAAGATTCGTCATTGAAATTTTGGCAAAACAAGGTTGTGCACCTAAGAAAATGCATAATCGCTCCGCAACCGTTTATTTGGACGCTGTAATAAACATCAGCAATGTGCGGCGTTGGATGAAGATGTTTGGAAAACAAGAAATGAAAATTGTAGATAATCCCAGAAGGGGCCGACCGACAACAACAGTCATAGATGCAAATCGAGAACATGCTTAAGAATTAATTTAAGGAGACAGACGTGTTACAGTTCAGAATGCTGCTGATGCGCTGAACATCTTCCATAGCTCTATTCAGGGAATAATTAATAACTTAGGATATCACAATGTTTGTGCTAAGTGGGTTCTCAAGCGATTGCAAAATTGGGCTGGTAAATACAGCTTCACCCTCGCTACAGCCCTGATTTGAGACGATTCTGACTTTTTACCTTTTTGGATCTATGAAAGACAACCTACGTGGTTTAAGATTTAATGACTTGGATGGCGTTAAGGCACCTTAAAAGTCATAGGTCAAAAAAGCAAAACCCTGAATTTTTCCCAATAGTACAGGCAATAGGCGATTGTACCTGGCAAAATTAGTGGAAGTTCTGGAAATTATCTTACTTTATGTTTTTTGGGCCGCTGAATCCGAATTTCTAACTTCCCATCAAAATTTCCCCCCGGCAAGCTCCCCCCCCCCAAATTTCGGTAAAATGCCCTCAAAAAAGGTTTTAATTAAAAAAATCAATCTTTTTTCTATTTTAGGGAAAAAGTATCTAGAAATTCAGAAAGTAGACAAAATTTGCAACAAATTAGATACATGACATTATGACTTAGGATGAAGGGGAAGGGGGATCTGCCTCGGAACATGCGCCGCGGTGCTGCGTGGACTAAGTTGCGCAATTCCACTTAACCACTCACAAGTTTACATTCGCACTCCCATCTCTCCTCCGAACTTTCTCTATAAAGGTAAAATTTAAGTTTTTGGGGTCGCTGAATCAGAATTTTTAACTTACCCCCCAAATCCCCCCCCCCCCCAAAAAAAAATAGTTGTTTTTCAGTTAAATTTTTTATTGTTTTAGGGGAAAAGTATGTAGAAATTCGGAAAGTAGACAAAATTTGCAACAAATAGGATGCATGACATTACGACGTAGGATGAACGGGGAGGGCGAGGGCTGCCTCGGAACATACACTGCGGCGCTTTTGGCATTAAGTTATGCAAGTCCAGGTAATAGGGAATTTTACCTGGCAAAATTAATGCTAGTTCTGAATTTCGGCTCACTTTATGTTTTTTGGGTTGCTGAATCCGAATTTGTAACTTCCCACCAAAATTTCAACCGGCAAACCTCCAAAAAATTGATTTTTTGAAAAAAATTGGTTGAAAAAAAATTATGGAAAGTTGGAAAGTTGGTTTGAAAAAATTGGGGGGGGGTGGTCAGGGGAGAACTTTTGCGGGTAAATTAAAATTTCGGATTCAGCGACCCAAAAAAAACTTAAAGTAAACCTTATAGAGAAAGTTCGGAGGGGAGATGGGAAGGCGAATGTAAACGTGTGAGTGGTTAAGTGCAATTGCGCAACTTAGTCCACGGAGCACCGCGGCGCATGTTCCGAGGCAGATCCCCCCTTCCCCTTCATCCTAAGTCATAATGTCATACATCTAATTTGTTGCAAATTTTGTCTACTTTCTGAATTTCTAGATACTTTCCCCCTAAAACAATAAAAAATTGATTCTTTAAATAAAAACCTTTTTTGCATTTTACCAAAATTTGGGGGGGGGGGTTGCCGGGGGAAATTTTGGTGGGAAGTTAAAAATTCGGATTCAGCGACCCAAAAAACATATAGTAAGCCGTTTTCCAGAACTACCATGAATTTTGCTAGCTAGAGCCCCTATACGGTCTCTATTGCCTGGACTACAAATGGTTTTCATGCCTGAGTTAACCGATAGCACAAATGTCTGTAAAAGCATGGTGACTATGTTCAATAGTAGTTTTGAGTAGAGGACAGTTTACGCTATGATCTATATTAACGTCTGCTGTTATTAGTTCATAACAAAGTTTTTAAGACACATGAGGCATTACTTATTGCTCCATCTTCCCATTCTTGAAATTCTTTAATTATTTTGGAGAATTTAGGTATTTATTAAAGTACAGTTACATTAAAACTTTTAAATTTTAAACACTAGAATCGAATCAGAGTTTCTTTTTAACTACAGAAAAATAGCAATCATTTTCTTAAACACAGGTTTTTAAATCATTAATCCTTCGCAAACAATATTTGAAACCTAAATATGTTTCCAAAAATATAACTAAAATAGAACCAATAGTATATACTTAAGAAATGTGATTGAAATACACTTTATTTATGTTACAATCAAAAGTATTCGTATTGCAAAAATAATTCAAATCTTTTCTAATGAAAATATTGTTATTTAGAGGTAATATATGATTTTTTAAAATTCTGTGATGTTGTGTAAATTCTCAAAACAGTTTAATAGTTTTTATAAGAAATTAGTATATAGGAAATAAGACAGTAACTTAAATACGTGATAATAAATAGAAATTTCTGCGGGTGATAAATTTGTATTTGATGTTTAAATGCCATTTCAAATAACGTAAATTGTGAATCATTTTCGCAGTGATTAGTGGACATTTTATATATTTTAATTGCATATTTTTGATATTCACGAACAAAAGAATTGTAATGATAATTTTATACATAATTATTAAAAATATTTCATAACAGATGTGTTGACATTGAATAAAATATTTAGAAGGTGTCTGTTGATACATGTCATTGTCTTTCATTCAATATGCTTTATATTTCTGTCATATATAGATTATATTTATATATAATGTCTTTACAGTGATTTGACATTTAAAACAGCTGACATTTCTTAAACTAATATCAAGTATATTTAAAGACAAAATATTACTTAAAGGCACGAAAACAAAGTTCGAAAGGCTAAGCATCGCACATGTGTTATGAGTCGCCTTTAAGAATTAAAAGAATACCGTTATGAAATTCCCATCATTTGGTACAATGAAAGGACATTAGCTCTTAAAAAATTTATTGATAATTCAAATCACGAAACTCAGACGATAATTCTCATAAAATTGTAATTTAAATAGTGTAACCTTTGCATTGTAAACACATAGACGAAAAATAAAAATGTGAAGTTTCTATCAATAAGCTAGCAATAATTCTAACTGTAAGAATAATTCAAGATATATTGAAGTTTCTAATATTACTGCTAGTAATTTTTTGCAACTTCTGTAAATCATCTGCGTAGACAAATTACATTTACATAATTAGTGTAGCGAGAAACAGCTGTGGCATCAGCACATACTCTATAATTCAGTCCCTATAAAAAATAAATGCTTGATATCTAAATTTTTCTATGTATGTTTATGGCTCAAACTTTCTTTAATATGGGTATTATATTTCTTAATATATTAAAAAAATTTTGAATGATCGTATTACTACTTTCACATAAATTATGGATTTTTTGATATTTTGAAAGAAAAATTAAATTTCTTTGAAAAAAAAAAATATCATCACGGAAAAACACCCCGAGTAAAAGCTAGGTTCAGGCCCGACTAGAAGTTTTTGTGAAATATCGTAGACCAACAAGCCCTTTCCTGACAGTAAAATCAAAATGAAATCGGTTGGATTTTAACGCTCGACGTCCCGTTATAAATCTGTAGACGTTAAATGTGCGCTACTAATGCTTGACGACGTAACCGAAATATTCATGACATATATTTTTTCACATTTCCTGGTGGATTTTTCTTAAAGAATTTGCAAAATGATTTGAAAATGTTTTTTTCAAAAATGCATTAAATGCCTATTCGGTTTAGTGTTAAATACAAAAGTCTATATTATTCTTGTGACTGTGATATGTGAGCTAATTTTCATATCGGAGCTATCAGCATTACCGTTTCTTAGTTACTGTGTTTACTCAAGCGCGCGCGCACACACACAGTTGTGTGTATGTGTATGCCTATGTATATACACTGGTGTCCAAAATTAAGGACCAGTCACAAAATGCTAATTTTTAAGTAAGCGAATACTCAAAAGGAAATAATATAATTCAAATAATTACCATCCCTACAGCACAGCTAGTCCAAATATCATCTCATTCATGTCACACAGGGTCACAAGTGTCACAGTCACTATGGTGAAACAAAAAATAGGAAATTGCAAGTCCATACTACAAAATAAACTATAAACCTAAATCAAGCTTACTAGAAAAGTTACTGAATGTAGAAAAATCTAAACTGAAAGGTTCTGGTGGAAGGTATCAAGCAAGAACACAAAAAATAGCTGACTTCCTGGAATATGAAGTAGGGAATGAATTAGCTTTTAAAAACAAAGAATCCAAAACTAGTCCTTACTACGGCGAAACAAATACTCAAATACACGAATTCTTCAGAGATTTTAACACTGAACAAATAACCTCAATACAAGACAAATTAGCTAAGGAAAAACAGGAAAATCCTGAAATAAAAGAATACAATGAATATTTACTTGACCATTTGCAATTAATGCACTTTATACAAGATGCCGAAGATGTAAGACAGGAAAGAACCAAAAGGATAAAACAGTTGTCACATAGAGAGGAAACACCATCAAGAAAGCAGTCCAATCTTCAGCAAGCGATACAACTGCGGGGACCCTTTCAGAATTCAAGCATCACAAAAACTAAAAACAAGCAAGTAAACTCATCTCCAGTAAACAAATCACCGATGACAATGGGTGTAGAGTTATTACCATTTGAACTGCATGGGACCAGACTGGATCCACTGGAGAAGCTTCCCATTAAACAATTGATTAAAGAGTACAAAATACTATTGCAGCAAAACAACAAGGAAGGGAGAGCAGAAGCGGAGATTTACCTGGAAGTGATATTCTCTAAGGCACAAAGCATTGAATCCTTGATACTACGGTATCAAAATGAAATCAACAAAGACAAACAAGATCTGGAGGATGAGCTACAGTTGAGAATCGATGAGCTATCAAAGGAAATTACAGATTTAAATTCAAAACTTACAGAGAGCTCCAAGTTGGAGGTACTATTAGAAAACAAATTGGAAGAAAAAAGGCAAGAGAACAAAAAACTAAAAGCAGAACTTAATTGTCAGGAAGTAACAATAATAGAAAAGTATAAAATAAAAGAACTGCAAGCAGAGAATGGTAAACTCAGGACTCAACTCCAAGAAAATCTAACAAAACCAAAAACAAAAGAAAAGAGAAACCAAACAAATATTACTAAGACTACATCGATTAAAACGCAAACAGAAATGACACAGACGGATATAACTGGCCTGGAACAAAATCAAGACTTCGATATGACACACTTAAATGCTAAATTGAAGATGATTGAAAATCTAATCAGAGAAAGCATAAATGTACAAGGTGACAAGAATGCTGCGAGGATAATTATAGATACTGAGCAGACAAGTGGCGGATTGCAACAAAGAACATCAAACTCAGCTATATTAATCAAAACAACTAACAATAACTAAACTCAAGGAATTCCTGAATGAAAAACTCCTAGAAGAAGCTGATATTTCACCAATATACTGTAGAACGGCTAGACAAAAAGACACTATAATCCTACAAACAGATCAAGACACACATACAGATAAACTACTTAAAATTATTGAGAACTACTTAGAAATTAAAGAAAACATAGAAATAACCTACAAATTATCTAAAAGTTTAAAAATTATCATCACAGGCATACCAACATCGGTTACAACAACAAAACTCCTGAATTACATAAAAGAGAATACTACGATCTGCAACATAACAATTGATAAAATTCTCCAGAAAGAAAAATCACCTAATTATCACATAATCTTAAATCTAGACTTCAGTGATGCACAAACATTACTAGCTAAAAAATCATTGTTGGTAGGTCTGAATAACTGTCAAATTCGTATATATAGGCCAATTATCCATTGCGGCAATTGTCAACTTTATGGCCACTCGTCGACCAACTGTCGCGGAGACTCAATATGTGCAAAGTGCTCGCGTGGACACCGTACTAGAGACTGTCCTTACGCCAATGACCCTTCACAATTTCGCTGCACAAACTGTCACAAGCGTAATGACTATCAACAACATACAGCCGATTCCAGCTCCTGCCCAGTGTATCAGTCGCAGTTGACTGATAGACGCAGAGATAACAGACTCTGACCTTGATTTTGTCTAATCTGAACTTTATATATCTAGAACAATTACTCACAGGACTATCCTCACTGTATATACATCACTATCATAGAACTTTAAATTATTTAACCATATTTACAATTTTACTTCATTATCTTCATATATTTTTTATCATAATAAGTGTATCAGCATTTGTCCTAATATTTCAGCTGCGGCGGGGATGGCCTCCAGTTATGGGCAGTGGGGCCACCTTAGTTGAGCTTAAATTTGTCCTGTGATTGTCATTTTAGTTCTACCATCGCTCCGTGTATTTCATATTTTCTGTCAAAAAAAAAACTTATTTATTGGTAAATAATTATAACTCTAAATTATTATACTACTTTATCAAAAAAAAAAAAAAAAAAAAAAAAATCATGGGTCCACGTGGTGTATGGAAGGGTGTTATTGAGATTGTTTAATTTTTAAGAACTTAAATACCACTAGAAATATTGTAAATACGAATAAATATTTTTGTTTAAAAGGGGGAAAAAAGGGAAAAAATATTTCTTATCAAAAGAAAAGACGAATGTAAATACTTAAAAATTTTTCAAATAGTACACAAATTCCAAAACATATAAATCATAATTGAAATACATTTCTAGGCTCGCCCTGAAACAATAGGGCATCCAATTGTGATTGGTAAAGAATCGCCATCTTAAATAATAATAAATTTTCACAGGCGGTCCGGGGACACGGCACTTGCCTTCTTTCCCGGAGACTGGGGTTCTGGGCTCTTTTCCGCAGGTAGTAAAACTTTTCCCTGCCCTGGGCTTGGGGGTTACACCTAACCATAAGCCAAAAGCGGGTTCCCAGGGTGGGTGCTTACTTACTTACTTACGTCTCATTATGAGTCTCAAATGATCACTATATGTACTCCACTGAGACGTCAATGTGACTGCTGCTTTGTGACGAGTCATCAGGTGACTTTACAATGTAGGTACACTGTGACTCTCGTGTGACTGTCACTTTTAGACTCAATTTCAAAGTCATCATGAACGTTGCATTATGAAAAGTCACCAAATAATATCACATTATAGTCACATGGTAACTTTTCACAAAAGAGAACAATGGTGACTTCACAATAGTCTGTCTGTCACCTGAAAGTCATCATGTGACTTTAATATGACATTATTTGATAACTTATCACAATGCATCGTTCACGATGACTTTGAAATTGAGTCTGCAGATGACAGTCACATGAGAGTCACGATGTAACTACATTGTAAAGTCACATGATGACTCGTCACAAAGCAGCAGTCACAGTGACGTCTCAGTGGAGTCACATATAGGAATCATTTGAGACTCATAATGAGATGTATGGAATTTCCTATTTTTTGCTTCAACGCAGTGACTGTGACACTTGTGACCATGTGTGACATGAATGAGATGTTATACGGACTTGCTGAGCTGTAGAGATAGTAATTATTCGAATTATATTTTTTTCTTTTGAGTATTCGCATACTTGAAAATTAGCATTTTGTGATTGGTCCTAATTTTGGACATCAATGTATTCTTGATTTGGACGTTATTTATTTTGTCAGTTTTTGTCACTATCTTTTAATTAATAACTTTCTTTAGAGGATTCAGAGTCGTACTTAAGTGCGTGAGACAGGTGCTGTCTCACAGGGTCTCAAGGATTTGAGGACGTTGCACCTAGGAAGACTCCGCGCTCAAAAAAATATTTGATACAGATTAGGTAAATATTATTATTTATTTTGTAATAAAATTCTGCGTAAACATGCTTATTGGTAAGATGTAAAATGTTTTATCAATAAAATGTTCGGTTGAAAGTTGTGGACACTCGAGAAGAGAAAGATTGTTGGTAGCTTCTATTCAATCTACAGTGAGCAAAAAAAGTATTTGCACGCAGACGATTTTTTCCATAAGTAACCATAGAAAGGAAATTTGATACTATTCTCTTAATTATTCATTTATTTAAATAAGAAGAAAATAAAAATAACTACTCATTTTCCTTAAACAGTAATATTACACATTTAAAAAAATTAATTAATATTTTCTCATACCTAAAAAGTATTTGCACAAGAAGCATTGACTGTTAGAAAAGGCATTAAATGTGAACATTATCCCGCAGTACATTAGCCCCGCACTTTAAAGTCACGTAATATATTAACTGGAGCAGGGATTCAGGGGAGTTTTTGTTCTAATGGCACCGAAAACGTGTGAACTGTCTGTTGCTATCCGTGAGAAGATTATATTTCTTCACAAAGCTGGATTAAGTTACCTAGGAATAGGTAAAATTTAAATCTAAACTTTTCTAGTGTTCGTTATGTAATTAAGAAGAAAAAAGAAACTTGTTCGACAATAAATAAGCCGCGAACTGGGCGTCCAAGAAAGCTAAATATCAGGCAAAGGAGAGCCATCATAAAAGAATCTTCAAAAAACCCTTTTCTAAGTGCTCGAGAATTGTCTGTTGATGTCGCTTCAACGTCGGGAACAATAGTTACACCACAATCAATTACAAATATTCTCCATGATGCAAATATTCGAGGAATAGCCCCTCGAAAAACATCATTTATTAGTGAAACAAATGAGGTGAAAAGACTTGAATTTGCAAAAGCTTATGTCAGCAAACCACTAGAGTTTTGGAAAACTGTTATTTTTTCCGATGAAAGCAAGTTCAATATTTTTGGCTCAGATGGTAAGAAAACTGTACGGCGAAATCCAAATACTTCTCTTCAAATTAAAAACTTGAAACCAACTGTAAAACATGGCGGTTGTCATGTAATGATTTGGGGATGCATGTCTTTTAACGGAGTTGGCGAAATGATCTTTATTGAAGGCAATATGAATGGTAAACAATATATTAATATATTGCGAGATCATTTATCTAATAGTGCTCTGAAATTAGGGATTCCTAATTCATATTATTTCCAACAGGATAACGATCCGAAACACACTCCATATATTACGAGATTATGGTTGCTTTATAATGTAAAAAATCAATTGAAAACGCCACCACAATCAGCAGACCTCAATCCGATTGAAAATTTATGGCATATTTTGGATTTGAAAATAAAGAAAAGGGAAATTTCTAACAAATCAGAACTTAAACAGGCTCTTAGGGAACGATGGCTACAAATCAGCAGTGAAACATGTCACAAATTAATAGAATCAATGCCCAGACGATTACAAGCTGTAATTGAAGCAAAGGGCATGCATACTAAATATTAGCACTGTTTTTAACTTATAAATAATTCCTCTAGTTCTATTTTTATTGCTAGTGAGCAAATATTTTTTTGGCAGTACAAATGCTGCTTTTTTATGTTTTCATATTTTAAATATAATTATTAAGTCAGAGATTAAATATGTTTATTTGTTTTGTAAAAGTGTTGGCATTTTTAATTCTTAGTTGCTTTTTATTTATTTATACATATGCTACAACAAATTTACCTGGTGTGCAAATACTTTTTTGCTCACTGTATATGTACTGTTATATTATTGCCAGATGCATAAGAAATCTGGACAGAGGCATGAAGTTTTATTCTTAATCGTAATTGTTAAAAGGTCGGTGCTGATGATGAATCTGATAAAAATGCTCACTATTATTTTAGTGACTGCTTAAAAGGTAACAACACAGACTTGCTTTCATTTTTGTGTAGCCAACCAAAACTTTCATACCCGGGCCCAGCTGGGACAGTGAAAGTTATCCTGACCCGTTCTTAAAATTAAAAGCTCGACCTTGGCCTGTTCAGAATAAAAAATCATTACCTCAGGCTAGACTCGATTCAATCTATGCTGAAAGTTTCGATATTTCTTAGTCACTATTAATGTACAATTAAAATACTCTAAAAAATACTGCATGCATTATTTAAAAAATAGCATTTTTCAGACTACTTTACCGTAAGTTATTGAGTGTGGAATTACAATATTAATGATCAGGTAAGACATTTACATTCAAACGAAGACTCAAAAAAGTCCAATAGTTAAGAATGAAAGAAAAGTATGATTAAAAAATATAGATTTGCAAAAATATTTCTCTTTAATTTATTCAAACGAAAATAAGCTTCTAAATATTCTGTTAACTAATGAACAGTCGTCAAAAAAAGAAAACAGAGAGAGGAAGAAAGAACACCCTATAATGTAAATATGTGTAGATTCTTTTCTGCTTTCAGAATATAAATATAAATTTTAAGATAATGGTCCTTTACATATTCAAAATTGTGCCAACTTTATATATTCAAATGATAACATCCACTTTTTATACCGTTTCGAGTTCCCATAATCAAGACAGTCCTGAAAAAAGTGTTGTTTATATACTTTTATAAATAAATTTAAAAAAAAAATAAAAATATCTTACAAGGACATGTATCGGGAACATTCGGTTCTAGAAAAATAATACAGAAATTTTTAGTGTAAAACAAACTCACTGTATGTGTAGGAAAATACCATAATATTTTCTTCCGGTTAATCTCCAACATTTTCTTTTCTGTGGATGCTTTGATAACAATTGTTAGGCCCCTTTAGAACATCAAAATATCAAATTAATCTAAAACTAGTCGGATGTACCAATCCCAAAACTTTCTTCTATCTCATACATGTTAATACTTCAAAATTCGCTATCACACTGCCAAAATTAAATGGCAATCTATGCATCTCATGAGGATTCTAACGATATGAAATTCCGTGCATTAGTTCTTGAGATATGACTATAGCTGAAATCGTCTAAATTCAGCAAAATGCTGCCTAGCAGCGCCACCTATTGGGTGATTTATACCGAATCCTAATCAGCAACAATTTATGTCAACGTCTGACTGAATCTGAAGTTTGGAGAAAATCCGTACATTAGTTTTTGAGATAGAGCAATAGCGAAAATCGTGAAAATTTCTGCATAGCAGCGCCCCCTATTGGGTGATTAACACCAAAACCTAATTAACAACAACTTGTGTCAACATACAACTAAATCTGAAGTTAGATGAAAATTGGTCCATTAGTTCTATTGATAGAGCTATTGAGGCAATCGTGGAAAAGGCAGCAGAGAAGCGCCACCTGTTGGGCGATCTACACCAACACCTAATCAGTAGCAAGTCATATCAAGGACTAACTTAATCTGAAGTTTTATGAAAATCCGTTCGTTAGTTCTTAAGATAGAGCTATTGGGAGAAATCGTGTAAATCCTGCAAAATTCATCATAACAGCGCCACCTGTTGGGCGATTTACACCAAAACGTAATCATCATCAATTCATATCAAGGACTAACTAAATCTGAAGTTTGATCAAAATCCGTGCATCAGTTCTTGAGATAGAGCTATTGCAAAAATCGTGAAAAATGCAGCATTGCAGCGCCACCTGTTGAGCGATTTACACCAAAAACTAATCAGCATCAATTTGTATTAGGCACTAACTGAATATCAAATTTTATTAAATTCCGTGCAGTAGTTCTTGAGATAGAGCGCCCACAAAATTTGTGTCACATACACACAGACAGACAGACAGACTCACAGAGTCACAGACAGACATTTTGTAAAAACATGTTTTTTGGAATCTCTGACCCCTAAAACGTGTAAATCCGTCGAAAACCGGAATTCGAAAATTTTCATGAATCCAATACTTTCTTCTTGTAAAGATAGAAGAAAGTAAAAAGATTGATTAGAATGAGCTGTATACTTAGATACTCATGCTTTAAAAATTGTGCTTTGTTTTCTGTGACATTATATTTCGAACAAAATTCATGATTTTTACTTTCTTCTATCTTTACAAGAAGAAAGTATTGGTTTCGTGAAAATTTTCGAATTCCAGTTTTCGACGGATTTACACGTTTTAGGGGTCAGAGATTCCGAAAAACATGTTTTTACAAAATGTCTGTCTGTGAGTCTGTCTGTCTGTCCGTCTGTCTGTCTGTCTGTCTGTCCGTCTGTCTGTCTGTATGTGACACAAATTTTGTGGGCGCTCTATCTCAAGAACTAATGCACGGAATTTAATAAAAAATGATATTCAGTTATACCCTGATATAAATTGGTGCTGATTAGTTTTTGGTGAAAATCGCTCAACAGATGGCGCTGCTATGCAGCATTTTTCACGATTTCTGCAATAGCTCAATCTCTAGAACTAATGCGCGGATTTTCATCAAACATCAGATTCTGTTAGTCCTTGACATGAACTGAAGTTTTGTGCATTTTGGTGTGAATCGCTCAATAGGTGGCGCTGTCGTGCAGCATTTACCACGATTTCTCAAATAGCTCAATCTCCAGAACTAATGCACGGATTTTCATCAAACTTCAGCTTCGGTTAGTCCTTGACATGAGTTGAAGTTTTATGCATTTTGGTGTAAATCGTTCAATAGGTGGCGCTGCTGTGCAGCATTTTTCACGATTTCTGCAATAGTTCAATCTCCAGAACTAATGCACGGATTTTAATCAAACTTCAGATTCTGTTAGTCCTTGACATGAATTGAAGTTTTATGCATTTTGGTGTAAATCGCTCAATAGGTGGCGCTGTTGTGCAGCATTTTCCACGATTTCTCAAATTGCTCAATCTCCAGAACTAATGCACGGATTTTCATCAAACTTCAGATTCAGTTAGTCCTTGACATGAATTGAAGTTTTATGCATTTTGGTGTAAATCGCTCAATAGGTGGCGCTGCTGTGCAGCATTTTTCACGATTTCTGCAATAGTTCAATCTCCAGAACTAATGCACGGATTTTAATCAAACTTCAGATTCTGTTAGTCCTTGACATGAATTGAAGTTTTATACATTTTGGTGCAAATCGCTCAACAGGTGGCGCTGCTATGCTGTATTTTTACTTTCTTCTATCTTGACAAGAAGAAAGTATTGGTTTCATGAAAATATTCGAATTCCAGTTTTCGACGGAGTTACACGTTTTATGGGTCAGAGATTCCAAAAAACATGTTTTTACAAAATGTCTGTCTGTGAGTCTGTCTGTCTGCCTGTCTGTCCGTCTGTCTGTCTGTATGTGACACAAATTTTGTGGCGCTCTACCTCAAGAACTAATGCACGGAATTTAACAAAAATTTATATTGAGGTAGTCCTGATATAGATTGGTGCTGATTAGTTTTTGGTGTAAATTGCCCTGCAGGTGGCGCTGCTATGTAGCATTTTGCAGGATTTCCACAAAAGCTCTATCTCAAGAACTAATGCACGGATTTTTATAAAACTTCAGATTCCGTTAATCCTTGATATGAGTTGGTGCTGGTAACGTTTTGGTGCAAATCGCCCAACAGATGGCGCTGCTATGCTGCATTTTGAAGCATTTACACGATTTTCGTAATAGCTCATTCTCAAGAAATAATGCACGGATTTTCATCAAACTTCAGATTCAGTTAGTGCTTGACATGAATTGACGTTTTGCCCCTTGTGGTGTAAATCGCTCAACAGGTGGCGCTGCTATGCTGCATTATTTGAGATTTCCCCAATAGCTCTATCTCAAGAACTAATACTTGGGTTTTCAACAAACTTCAGATTCAGGTATACCTGGATATGAATTAGTGCTGTTTATGTTTTGGTGTAAATCGCTCAACAGGTGGCGCTGCTATGCAGCATTTTTCACGATTTCCACAATAGCTCAATGTCCAGAACTAATGCACGGATTTTCATCAAACTTCAGATTCAGTTAGTCCTTGACATGAAATGATGTTTTGTACCTTTTCGTGTAAATCGCTCAACAGGTGGCGCTGCTGTGCTGCATTTTTGTGATTTCCACAATAGCTCTAGCTCCAGAACTAATGCACCGATTTTCATCAAACTTCAGATTCCGGTATACCTTAATATGAATTAGTGCTGTTTGTGTTTTGGTGTAAATCGCTCAACAGGTGGCGCTGCTATGCTGCATTTTTCAGAATTTCCCCTACAGCTCTATCTCAATGACTAATGCACGAATTTTCATGAAACTTCAAATTCAGGTATACTTTGATACGAATTGATTCTAAATTGATGTAAGTTCTTTTACTATTTAAATGATTTAACTGACGTGATTTATATAGAAGAAAGTTTTGTGATGGCCACAACATACTAGTTTTAATATGATTTTATTAATAGTTTTCATAATTCCGTTTTTTTTTTAAATTAACAAAATGTCTTAAATATCTTTGTGTCCATGCATTGTATCACATTAAAAAATAATTGCGGGTTATTTTGGGAAGATAATAAATATGTTTTCACGAGAATTAACAATAGCATCCTGTTGCTTTGAACACCCATATCGTCAACAAGGCCACCTACCACCGGAACAGTCCAGTATAATGTGTTAAGCGCCTAGCCACTTGGCAGAAATTCCTGATCGCCGCATGGCAAACCCTCCTACCGACACCACAAGTAGCGAGCCCTTTGGGATCACAGGTGAGAGCAACTTTGGGACTGAACAAAGCTAAAATTACCAAGCGAGAATAAATTAATAACACAGCACACGCTCATCACACCTCAACAAGCCACCCTAGACGCAATAAAAACTAGATGCTAAGTATGGAAGCTGAAATGCGATATATATCATAAAAGGATGGAATTTAGAGAGATAAGATAGTGTGACAGCCAAAAAAGAAATGACATACAGGAGATAAGAATTAATTTATGGCCGAAAAGCATGGCTCAACATTTTCGCAGAGGGAGACCAGTCTTTGCCTTTCTACATTATCCCACCAGGAAAAAATTAGTTCCGTTGGCTATCCTAGTGTAGCGGGTAATATAGCTCGTGCGAATTTCGAAATGATTCGCCTAATAAAGATGCGTTGTCGTAAACAATTCCTGTAAATAATATTAAACATACATAAATATTATGACACTAACTACTAATTTTAATGCCTTACTTTATACTTGCTTATTTATACTTTTTTAATGAATAGCAGTAGCAGATGGATGTTATATTAGCATGAAATTTTGTCTATTTGTTCCGAAAGCCATCTGATCCCTTTTTTACCTTTATTTTGTCGTTATTTGTCATTACGATCCAGTTGGGAATGTCAAAGTTGCTTATTTGATGTTGTGATATTCATCGGACAATAGAGTTATGTATAAAGAGGGCGTGACATATATTTTAGAGTCTACCAGTTGCGAGTGAAGTAACTGAGGAGGTTGTCAAAAGATGGCTGCTGATTTTTTACATCAGATCAACGGTTTCTCATTCCGAAGCAAACTTCCACCAGTAAATTATAAATAAAGAATTTTCCCTTATTTTAGAAATTTATTCCTGAAAAATGTCTTTTACAAATATGGTAAAAATTTTCTATTAGTTTTTACTAGCGGAATTTGGCTTGGATATTATAATCGCTTTCACTGACATTGACTGGATGTTGTCTAGGTTGTCACAATATGGCTCAAACGCAGGACCTGACTACAGCAGAAATAAACTTCCACCAGTAAAAATAAATATTTATTTTTGGCCATAATTATGACTGAAATTCTGCATTAAAAGGCGTTTAAATAAGGATAAAATTTCTACTCAAATTTACTTGTGGAAGTTTACCCCGAGGGTAATAAGCCACTGTTAAACTGGTTACAGTTGAAGCTTCACCATTTTGAGGATATATCAATACCTCTTTTTTCATAGTTCCATAGATCAGATGGTGTGCAGGCTAAGTGCTCGCTAATAAGTAGTGTGAGGATGTTTGTTCTCAACACTCAGCAAGGAAAAGTAAAAAATCGATGTACTTTTCCGGGTTACTTTGAGAAAAGGAACTAAGAATTCTAAGAACTAAGAAAGAAAGACGATACAATTTTTAACATGTAGATGGCTCCTTTTAAGATTTGTATTAAAATATAAAAATTAGACAAAATTCCTGCTCAAATAGAACCTATAGCATCTCTTTTCGTTAATTTGGGGATTAATAAGAATGGGGACGTTATCTCTCTCCCCATCAATTTACCAAAAATAAATAAAGGAGATAGAAAGAAAAAGAACTGCCGCTGCGACATGACACGGCCAGGAGGAATTCTCGGCCAGACCCAAGTATGAAGAATAAATAAAAGCTCGAGTCCACTCCAAGTCAGATGAATGAAAATTGGGCCAAGTCGTCATAAACATATACTAAAACGTATTACCCCCTCACTCCGAAAAAATAGTCTAGTCATCAGTATGCCACTGTATATGTCATGCCAGCTTTTCAAATGGTGATTACGTTGTGGAAAGTAGCCTTGCCAACTTACAGTATTCTTTTAAATTCAAAATATCTCTCAAAATTTTCGAATAGGAACCTTCGCTATTTTTAATCATGTAATGTTTGTCATTAATTAAAATAAAATAGAAATTGAATTGTTCAATGAATTGAAGGAAATTGTTGCATTGAATAAAATAAAAATTATTATTAAAAATGTGGTAGATAAACAAGAACGTAAAATCATGCGTCCAGCAGAGATTATGTAACATTTTCCATCACACTCGGATACTGTAATGACACTTTACAGTTTCATAAGGTGACAGATGTCTCGATAACAGTTTAGAAAATGGTGAAAACTCGATTACTACAATTAGCATCAATAGTCGAAAAAAATCCAAATTTTTTGTGCAGACCTGTATATAATCTATAGATTTGTATATATACTACGTAGTATGAAAACGTTAGTCAATTAAACGCATAGTTCAATTGAAAATTTTTAATCAGCAAATTTCCTTAAATAAATGGAAATGTACTTGAGATCTTTCGTGTAGCCCTATATATGATCTATAGAATTTACACACACAAAGTAATATGCAAAAAAATAGCTAAATTTTAAAACGCGTACACTGTAAAAAAAAAAAAAAAAAAAAAAAAAAAATCTGTAATTTTTACAGAAAATAATTGCATTTTTTACAGAAAAACCTGTTTTGAAGAAAAGCAGTTTGTTTTTGTAAAAGAAACTGAATTTTGTAGTTTTTTCATAAAAAATCTGTATTTTTTGCAGAAAAAAACCGTTTTAATGAAAAATTACAGATTTTCTCTGCAAATTAAACGGTTTTCTACTGGCGCCAAAATTGACAGTTTTTTCCTGTCGATTTGACAGATTTTTTTTTTTACAGTGTACCACAATTGAAAACGCGTTTTCAATAAATCTTCTTTATAGGCAGTACTGTAGCCAAATACTTTTGTGTGTCCCTGTAAATGAACGATAAATTAGATGCACACCAGATTAAGTGCTTTGTATTACATCTCAGTGATATACACAAATTTGAATATGTTTAAAATAGTGTAACATCTTTAAAATGCACCGCAAAACATATTTTCCCATAGGCCGTAATGTAACTTTTGAGTGTCATTGCAAATGAACCGTAAACGCTACATTCCTCATTTTTAATACCGAACATGCCATGGTAAACATCATTAACAAATATGAATTTAATGATATTCTGACTATATTTATACGAGTTAGAGCATGGATGCGCGGGACAATAGACGGAAAGATTAACCAAATCCATAAGAATTTGGATTGAATAAACTAGAAGGGCCAATCAAAAGTTATTATACCTGACCTCACTATCGTTAAGGATCGATCGTTTTGATAGAGAACGGTTATATAACTGTAATTTAACTGTATCCTGACGATATTATTGTCAGAAGACAGTTAATTTATGGTTATGGACCCGTTTTCTATAAAAATGGTCGATAGACCGTTTGCTGTAATTTTTTTACAGTGTAACATGAATATATTTTTTTATTTTTGAATCTAAAAAAAAAAAAAAAAACATTCTACGTAAAAAATCGTCTCGAGCCAGTTCTTTCTCTAAAGTCTCTAGCGTAATGGTTTCTTTTGAACTCTTCTTTTAATTCCTTTAAACAAAATTTGTTATATAGTTTTATAAAATATAAATCTTATACTCAGAATCTATTTAGTATAAAAAATAAAATCTTAAAAATATGCTTTTTAAAATTTATGGTAGGTCATGAACCATGGAAGAATAGATTGTTTCTTCAGCACAGAAAAGTGTTACAAAAATTGCAAAACAACAACAACAATAAAAATAAAAATCCGTTCTAAATATTTTTTCTCTCCTCTTTTTTAATAATGACGCGTTCAGATAAAAATGATAAAAACGAACCTTCAAAAACGGGAAGTCATGTACTAAGTGAAAAAATAAATTCTAGTCTTGTTACGCTCCGCTGATTTAGACACTCGGAGATGACTTATTAAGTGCATTAAACTGTCGTCTTTAGAGAGGCGAAACAGTTATTCAAGGATGACGCATATATATATATAATGGAACATCTGCGTCATTTTGGTACTTCTCAAACTTACATAATAGCTTTTGTAATAACTTCAAAACTATTTTGTAAAAAACAAATTTCAAAGTTATTTTTCATTTATATACATATTTTCCTAGTTTCCTGTTTGGAATAAATCTTTAGTCATCCGAACTCCAGTCATCCGGATCGTGAACTGAATCAGAAAATGAAAAATATAACAAGTGGGAAATTGCACGTCAAACGTGGCAAAAGGGGTGCGTTCGTACTATAACTAGTTGCATAAATATTTTTTTGCACCGCATATTGTACTGAATGTATATTTTAGTGCACTTCATAAGTATATAATAATTTCATTCTGTCCGAAAGGTTGTAACAACATTAAAATGCACTTGTAATATTTTTTTCCTATTGGCCGTAATGTAATGGAAAACTTTTGGCTGTTCCTGTCATTAAACTATGCATCCGATTTTCATAACATTTAAAATGACTCGATAAAATCTTGCAACAATATATATTTAAAATTTAAGACCATTCTTTTGAGCAGTTCATGCTCTGTTATATGCGGACGGACAGACAGACGAACAGACTGACAGGCAGAAGGACCGAACGATGACTATATGTGTTACGTAATTATATAATTACGAACGCACCTAAAAAGAAAAGTACCCAGTTAAACTGATGGTATTGAGCTCACAGGCTATTCACAGTAATTGTATATTATACTCTTATTTCAAAGAATAATGCCCCTCGAAAAATAAATTAAGGGGATAACACTTATTACTGGACATAATTTGTTCCTTTCCAATGCCGCGGTTCTGAAATTTATTCCCAAGCAAACGACGTTTTGGAACCTCGAACCTAAAGGAACACTATTGTCCATAACGGCGTTATAAAAGTCGAAGAGGCAGCGATATTTTTATCTTAACCATTTTATACAAGCTGATTTTCAAATGCGTAATTAACTAGCTTATCAATTCCAAAAACAGCCGTCAGCTGTCGCGACAGAGGTGGATAAGCCCATGGGAACCGAAAAAAGGCCCAGTCAGAAGGTAAAGCATGACAACCCGATTACAGAAGATAGTCACCGTTCGTGATAATTCCAATCAATCTTACATAACTGAGGTAATCTTTTTAAAACAGGGAACATTGACTGATTTTAGAGGTGGCGAAATCTAAACGTTGATCGTCGGGTGTAACTCGCAGGGGGCAGAACCTTCTACTATAACAAAAAATATACATATGTAGATATATGTAATTATACATACGCACATATGTGGAGTTCGCTGCACCTGGTTACGGAGTGAAATGCAATTGTTTCTAGTGTCGCGCGAATATAGCACGAAAATTGCTTCGAGATTAAAAAAGCGATAACGAAAGTAAATGCAACAGAATAGGATTCGATTAACGACGTGTAAAAGAAACAGTTTCTCTTTTTCGATGATATATGACAGTCTATTTAATGACACGAGAGCCGTGATTATAATATTTTTCAAGTGAAAACATGGATTGCTTTTATATTATATTTCAGTGACGGCGATAATAAGATTAGTTAATTGGTGTCCCTCGTTCGAGTTTCTCGTCCTGTCATGTCAGTAAATCTCTATGTCAATGTCTAATTGTATGATATTATTGTTGTGATGTCTCTTCCTACACATATACATATCTTTATATCACGCAATTTATCACTTATATTTTGCCATATACGGTCAGGAGAGGTAATTATGACCACTTTTTACATTTTCAACATTGTTATTTTCTTGGCTTATTTCTATTTGGAAAAGTGGTATTTTTAGTATATGGAAAGTAACTTTGATCCTGTAAGAACACTTTTTAAAAGTTTTAATTCTCATACTTCACCAAAAACTCACAATCACATAAGTTTGGGGAAATTATGACCACTATTATTTTATCTTTATACTTGCCAATACACATTTGTTTGGGGGTAATTGAGACCACTTTGAGCTCCAAAGTGAAAAATTCGTTTATCAAAAATTTTATATACTTAGATTCAAATTGCTATTTGGATCTCAAAAAGGCTTCAGACTAGTGATAAAGAATACCTCAGATTAAATATACATTATGAGGTTAATATCTAAGCTTGAAACAAAATTTTACCATACACAGTGTTCACCAATATGACGGTGGTCACAATTACGCCATGGTCCTAATTATCCCACCTGATACTATCCTTCATGATTTTCTTCTTAGAATCTGTCACAAAATAGTTTGAAAAGGTTTCAAAAATGGATTAAATACCTAATCCGTCGTCCGATTGGTACTACTCCGGGAACTGGTGACATCGAAAGCTACCGTAATCACGGAATTGAGATTTTTTTTATGTAAATCGTTTATGAGCCATACGAACAAAATGAGCTAGGTATGACTAGGTTTGACAAGCCGAAAATACGTTTAATTAAATTAATTATTATTATAAAAAGCTATAATGTTTTAACCGTCATCGCGGAAATTGATCACTCTTAGAGCCTTTTACAGGTTTCCCAAATGGTCGCCAACTGAATACCAATAAATTTTAACAGAAAATTTTATGGTAGGTTTACGCTAGAATTAACTTTCAAAGGTGATTCCTGGGCGGTTTGTAAGAAAAATCTAAAAAGAAAATTTTTCTAAAAAAATATTGGTATTCAGTTGGCGAAACATTTGGTAGCTCTGCTTTTCTAGAAAATTTTGTGCTCTTTCAGAAAAACTTGGTATGACTAACTTTATTCTGCCGGATGCGTATGCGATAGCTATTTTAACCTCTTGAGTCCTGAGTATCCAAATGGGTACCTCGAGTTTTTCCCTTATAAAAACTAAACTCATTGATTTTTATTAATTTTGACAGCGTTTCTACATAGCTGAATGTTTGTGCTTTAAAACGAAATGAATAAATGGCAGCACAGAGGCTGATTTCCTCATAAAATAAATGTTATCTTTATCTGAGTTTGCAAAATGCCTTCTAAACAGTATGGCTAAGACTGTGGGTAATTTTCAAAATTATTTAACCTAAAAACTGTACTGTAAAAATTTCAGGTTTTGTGGATTATTCACTTATTTAGAGAACGTAATTTTTTTATTGTGTGAATTTACGATATTGATTTCTTTTTTGGGGGGGTGGGGAGTCAAATAATTTATAATTCATATTTGAAAACCCAAATTACCATCCCCCTAAAGTATTAAATTCAGATACATACTTTTTTCTGTCATCTATGATGCCATTTTGTTTGTGCAAAAGCAATGAATGAGTTTTTGCGGTAATTTTTTAACTTCGGGTCTCAAGCGGTTACGGAGACAACATGTGACATGTGATAAAATTTCACATTTATTTTGCTTTGAATTTTTACCGGTGGCTGTTTTATTTCGCGACTGGACGCTGGCCAATTGTCGGCTTTCCACGAAAACGGTAAATCGTTACAGCTTTTTAATAGCAATAAATTTAATTAAACTTATTTTCGGCTTGTGAAACCTGGTCATACCTTGCTCATTTTGTTCGTATGGCTTATAACCATCGATTTACATAAAAAAAAATTCAATTCCGAGAAGACAGGGCTTCCGACGTCAACGACTCTCGGTCTATACGAAATTCTACACAGTTCTTGCGACTATGGTCTATAACATATTTCCCTAATTGGAGCGAAATCGAAAGTATCGTATATTTTTCACTCACACAAATTATGACTATAATACTCTCTTGAAATTCCGCGTTCGAAAAAAAAATACCCTTATTAAAGGTAAGAACTAGGATGCATTTTGAAAAATAATTTTCTCTGCCTTTCGTTGGATTTCTCAACTATATTTAATCCTTTCGAATGCATTATCGAAAGAACATTCGAGGTTTTCACATGTGAAGAGTGACTTACAACTGTTAAGTTTAGCTTTACAACTCCTGATTTGAAGAAAAATTTTCCTGATATATGCAGTTGACTGCTTTGATCGGGAAATAAAACGTTGCACAAATAAATTCAAAATATGTATTCTAATCATTTGTTTGCATTAGTTGTTCTTATTTAAATATCTCCGAGTATAAAATTCATGAGGAAGTTTTCTTTTCTAGCTCGGTAATAGATTCGTAGCAGAAAGAATTAGATATGTGATAAGAATAAGAACAATTGTGCTCAACAAGAATGTGATAAGAATAAGAACAATTAGATAATCTCTATCAACATCATTTATTCCAATCTGTAAAAATGTCTTTTCAATATCAGCAGTAAATGCACTTTTTTGTCTCTAAATTTTTAAATTACATCTAATATATTAGGGTTCAAATTCAAACCATTTAATAAACAGTCATTCAAAGACAATTTATATTTTCCCTTAGAAGTGGTGTCATATACAATTCTTACCTTAGTAGATTTGTCATTGCGAATTACCGGATGATGTGGGATAAAATAACAATTTTTATCAGTAATCTTAAAATTGCATTCTTCAATAATATTTTTATTTAACTGGTCATTTAATATTTCTTCGTATTGCTCAAACAACCAAATATTTTGCTTTAATCTTCTATTTTACCCATTTAAACGTTGTATAGCAATTTCATAGTTCGAATCCAAATTTTCTGGCTCCATCTTCCAAAGTAACCTGGTTTCATAACGCTTATCTTTATACACTATATTATTCTCAAATTCCTTTATCACACTATTTTCGGCTTCATTAGCTACATTTTAATTTTGCTTTATTCCTAACATATCAAGTTCCCGAATTGCCTTAATATCACTTATTTTTTTTTTTCATCAATTATTAATTTATTTACACTGACATAAAGATTGGGTTTAGTATTAAAAGTTGCCTAACCCTGTAGAATTGTCCCAAATATAGTGTCAAGAGACACCATTCTTTTGCTTAAACGCTCAATATTCCCCGTTACTATTTCCTAGGAACTATCCGCACCTATTAGCATATCAATAGGCATTTTTTTTATTGTCAGAATACCAAAGGGGCAATCTTTTCAATTTTGTCTTTACCCATCCGCTTGGTATATTCCCCACATTGGCTCCTGTAATTTTATTTACAACTAATGCATTTAAAGTAGCTTTCATAATTTGATTGCGCGGATATAGGAACTTGACCCTGACACAATTATATTCATCCGTATTAGGCCTTTTTTCACCGAAAGCATGAATTTGTAATTTTTCAACTCCGATAACCGGAAGCTTTAATGTATCAGCTAAACCCTTACTTGTAAATAATCTGTGAGAGCCTCCATTAATTAAAATTCTAATCAGTATGTTTTTAAATTTTGAGGAAATTACAGCAGTGGAAGTTTCCAAAAAAACAGTTGAGTTATCATTTAAATGTTTTGCACTACATGTTGAAACAGTGGTAGATAATGCATCATTGCTTTTATTTTCTATGCTAGTGATAGCCTGAAATTTTTTAAACTTCTTATTTTCATTACTTTTTTTGCATAAAAGTGTATTGTGCCAACTCTGCTTGCATATATTGAACGTATTTTTCCTCCAACAATGCTTAGAGTTTTCCCGTTTACCACGAAGACATTTAAAACAAAATCCACGTTTTTTAGTATTAATTTTCCGCTATGCGATGCCAATAGGACATTGTTCTGAGCCATGTTCCTTAGAAACACAAAATACACATTTATACCTTACATGTGTTGCATATATACTTGTGGGGAGATTTTCTTTTTTATAATTATCATTTTGTAAACGTCTGGTTCTATCCTTATTACTATTTTGATTAACTGAAACTGAATTGCCTCTCTCATTCAAAGAATAAATATGTTCCCGGGACTGAATCTCAATTTTAAGAAAGTCAAGTAACTCTCTAACATCAAATTCTATTTTCGAATTAGCCTTTTAATTTTGCCTTCTACTAAATTCCAGTGTGAGGTCTTCAGGTAACAGTTTTAATAATATTCGATAAAGAAGGTGACCATAAGAACCAGAAACGACATTGAGTGTTTCCAAAGACCTAATATTAGGGGAAAGTAGGGGAATGACGCTCAGAAGGGCAATCCCGCTCACCCAATATCTCTAAACAGAATAGAATTGAAAACGTTTGATCGGTAGCGGCACTTAGCAAACTTCATCGTAAGTTCTCAGTAAGGATATAGTGACCGTCGGAAGGAAAGTATTTTTGTGTCCTCACGTTATTAATTTGCAGTTGTTTTATTATAAAATTCTACAACATCTAACTTGAAGGTAAGAGTACACTCTTATTTTCCAATATTAATTTACTCATTATGTCTACAAAATATATACATTTAACTGCACTTTAATGCTTTTATTTATTTTTGCAGTGCGTTGTTACGCCAGTTATAATGCATTAAAACTCAACATGACGATAACGGGTAATGGCGCTCGCGTGGAATTCCAGAAGAGGTGTTTCCAGTGGACAACTTTTTTTAAATTCAAATTAATTTATTAACACCACTTTTTTGAAATGGTAAAATTCCCCTGTTTTCACTTTAATTAATATGTCATTAAACAAGGAGAATTTTACGATTTCAAAATAGTAGCGAAAATCAAAAACCCTAAATTAAAAAAAAAGTAGCCCACTATATGTGTAACACAATATGTGTGCACAATATTTGTAAAGTGGTCGCAAAAAGTCTGCAGAGGTGTGAACAGCCCACACAACTACACATGGGACTTTTGTCATATTTAAATGTTGTATTCAAACTCTGAGCGCAATTACCCTACCATGTCGGGCATTACCGCTCAATCGATGGTTATTTAAATAAAACGATAAAAAAAAATTCTTAAACTTTTATGCAAATTATTTGATTGCAAACTGTTCCTTATGCTTTGGAGTTATACCTCGTTAATAAAATATTGATTTTTTTGTCTAAATTTGACTAGCTAATCATGTTTTCCCTTAAGTGAGCGCCATTCCTCTACTTTCCCTTACATATTCAGAGGGGGAAAGGAGACAATGCAACAGGTCGCGACATCTATTAGGCATAAAATTCATAGAGAATCAAACACCTAGGTTTCTTTCTGTTATCATTAAACTTTGCATGTTTCAATATTTTTTACAAGAAATCTCCTGCAAACTTCATACCTTGTTTACTATATAATTTAGAACTACTATAGAAACTACTATAGAAAAATTCAAAAAGTCGATATAATAAATCTAGAACTGCCTAAGAAAAAATCATTACTGTTATTATTTTACCGACATATAGAATCGTAGAACATTCATAAATATAAAACCTGAAGATGAAAGAGGAATAAAAGTAAAGAAAATTCGCCATTATTTTTATTTGTTTTGTTTCGTTTGACATTTTTATTGGATACAAAAAGAATATTTTGTTGCTTTCTTGGCATTAGATGTTGCATTGAATTTCATTTTTACATTCTTCTATGTTTACAAGAAGAAAGTATTGGATGCGTGAAAATTTTCGATTTCCGCTATTCGACGGATTTATATGTTCTACAAGGTCCTGAACACGATATGACTGTTTTTAGAAACTTTCTGTCCGTGAATTTGTCTGTCTATCCGCGTGTCTGGCTGTCAGTGACAAAAAAAATTGTAGTCGCTCAATCTCAAGAACAAATGGTAGGAATTACATCAAACCTTATATTCTGTCAGACGGAAACATAAATTGGCGCTGATTAGGTTTTGAGGTAAATCGCCCAACAAGTGGGTCTTCTATACTGTGTTCATCCTGATTTCCATGATGGCTATATTTCAAGATGGAATAGACTGCCATTTAAATGGATTGTAGACGATTTGATTTTTAGAAAAAAAATTTGTGATAGCTACAACATACTAGTTTTTAGTAACATTATCCTTTTATTAAAATTGTATGTTATTTTAGACCATTGCGTGTTGATTGATTTTATCTTATATTTTTATGCATAAATAAATAGAGTAAAACTTAATTGTATTGTATACTACAAGGTAGGCACAAAGTCCGTATTTATTAAAACAAATATGCGGAAATGCAATTTGCACTAAAACATTGCCAAGGTGCGGGATTTAGATTTTTGTTTTTTTCAACAACAAAAGATTTTTATGTCAAAAAGTCGCTTTTAGAGAGCGCTAAATCGAATGCATCATCTAGAAGTATACGAACGGGGATGAGGATAAAAAAACTATCATTCATCAATTTAGTTTGCTGTAGAAATTAATGAGCGAATGTTAACAAATAACTTCGTAAACGGAGAGGCGGCACTGAATGTTTTTGAAAATACTGAACATACAAATATCTAAAAATGAAAATGATCACCGGTCGGTTTGCATTTACTTGTTCGATAATTTAAATTGAATACTCAATCAAATAAATGATCCGCTGAGTAGTCACAGTTAATCATAATCATTTTCGGATTTCCGTAAGATATAATCGTGCGTTGGTACTCAAATATTGCTGACTTTTTGAAGTGCAACTACTTTTGACTTTAAACAAATCCCGCATTCTTAAAATGCTTTTAATACAAACCTATACCTGATAATTTTTTAAATCAAATAAACGCAATTTGAACCGGAAAAATTCTTAATAAAACGTTTCTTATCTCGACGTGCTTCTTTATTAATTTCTTTTATTTTGTAAAGATTCTTGTTTTAGGTGCTTTGGAAAAAACAATAAAAAGGAAGATTGGCAGGAATGCAAACTGCATTTTTATGTAATTTTTAACACTTTCAAACGTAGTTAAAAAAAAAAAAATTGTGCCATAAAAAGTATAACCGAAATTTCAAAATTAAACAGTTCTTTAATGAAAATAAATTTGAAAAAGAAATGAGTGACAGATTTATAAGGTTGTTCATGAATTTTGTACACAGTATTTAAAAAAATCAAAAGTTCGTCAATATAAGACGCTGCTCTCTCTTAATTTGCCAAAACTATTAAACAAACATACTAAAGCAAGACAGAAAAAAAATTAGCTTGTACTTTTTACTCTGCTTAGAATCAAAGTTGAGGGAAACAATGTTGGGTTTTGAAGTTATATTTGGCATTATTAATAGGTTGATACACGCATTCTATTTATAAAAATTCGAGCTTTTTTTTTATTACTAGGGGGCCCTACCCCCTACGGGCTACGCTCGCCAACTCCCGTTCAGACACCGCAAACTCTAAAAGCAAACTAATTTGATCGACTTTTTAAAAAAAATAGGAAGGCTGAATTTTAATTAAAAAAACAATGGCATCTCTCTGTTAACAGATGAGTGAAAATTTTGAAAATAAACTAATATAAAATTAATTAAATAAACAGGGTCTTTGTCTGCCGGTATTTTTAAACAACGCTATAAGAAAGTTCTTTTAAATAGGACATTTTAAATTAATCGTTTTAAATCTGAGGTAATTTTCACCAATGTTTTCTTTTTCTTTTTAATATTCACGTGGAAATACTTTTGTTGTTAGAAAGGAAATATTATTTGCGATGTCTCAGAATTCACAACAATAGTTAAAATGATTATCTAAAAATATAAAATAAATATCTCGCGCAAATATATTTTTTTAATTTAAACTGTTTGGCAATATCATTGTTTGGTCATTTTATATATGACGTAATTTCCTCTATTTATGACATTTAAAGCATATTAATGAATTTATTATTTTAAAATTTTCTTTCTCTTTTAAAATTCACGTGTAAATAAAGATTTTATGACGTAATTATCTATATTTTCCTGCTTTTAATAAGTGATCATTTAATTCTCATTTGAAAGTTCTTTTCCAGTTTATAATAGTCACGTTTAAATAAATTTTTAATTTGAAGGAAATATTATTCTTTTCGCTGTTTTTAAATTTGGCAACAAATTAAAATAATACCTTTTTCTAAAAGTTGTAAAAAATATCTCTCGAAATGCTGAAAATTTGAATTTAAAATAGAAATAAAACCTCAAAAAATGAGTCCAAATAAAAAAAAATGCAGTCTGTACACCGGACATTTCTAATGTATAAAATAATATAAAAATTATTAAATTTCTATGTATAGTTTTTGCTCCTATAAAACTTTTTTAAAGGAACGATTTTGACCAACCTTAATATTAAATATCTCTTAAAATAATTATTCGATTTGAAAACTGTCTGCATCAACGTGTTTATCTAACGTTTATTTACATTATATTACCGATTTTCATGTTTTTGTATGCAGTAGTTTTCGTAATATTAACGAAGAAAGACCACTGGTCACAAAAAATTCATTAACAGTGGCGGTGACAGCGTTAATCACTATTTTTAGAATAGAGAGGTTGTATATGTCGTATACATCATTTTTTGAGTAAACGTATTAACATGTCGCTTTTATAACCCTCATATTTATTACAGTTAATGAATTGTTGAATTTTAAAATATTAAAGTTTAAGATTACTTTTTAAAAGTCCTGTACATTTAGAAAACTGATATATAGAGCTAAAATTTCATTTCACTGGTGAAATGTTAAAAAGTTTCAACCAATAAATAAACAATTCTTGGAAAATATCTTTTATTACATTTATCCCACACAATAGTATTTCTCAAAGTTTTCAATTGAAAAGAATATTGAATTTTCAAGTCAACTTCTACCTTAGTACATAGAACTCAAATAAAATTTACTTTTTAGGTTTTTTGTTATTGTTGAAACTGAATAAAATGAAGAAATCATATCCGTTCTTTGAAAAATACACTCACAGCCCAAACAATAAAGGAATACAACCAACAAACATTCAATGTTTATTTCCTTATTGCTTCATAAAATGTTCAATAATTATAGACTTTGATTATGATATGATGAAATGAAAAAACTTTTATACAATATTTCAAAAACTTTAAACATAACGAGTTGCCCTGCTAATCTTTATTTTCACAAGAAATTCTATTTTTGTAGATTTTCTGCTGAAATCCCCTGTTTTAGGAAAATTCCTCTTTTTTGGAGAATAAATGTCACCTTTCTTAATTTAAACGAGCCAAACAAATTTTCCTTCACTCAAATGTCCACTGCTTGCTTCGAAATTTAACTTTTAACTTATCCTCCCAGCTCAGTTGGAAAATGAAGTTGATTTCTTTGTACTAGCCACACTTGGCGACCAGTTTGTTCTCCCTTAAAATTTATGTTTGGGAAAGCGTGCTAAGCATTGTGTCATGCTAACTCCCTTAAATATAAATAATACAATCCAAAAAGCTAATATTAGTTTTTGTAGAAATAAATATCTCAATTTGTTGATTTTCTTTAAGCAAGTAAACACGATTGGTTTACATTGGAAGTCTATGGGAATTTGGCGAAATGTTAGAGATATCGCCTAGTTGGCATCCGTTTTGGCGACTGCTTTTGTCACCAAATTTGGTGATATATCGCCAAGTTGGCGGCATTTGGCAATAGCAGGGAGTTGAAGGTGTGTGGTCGAAACTTTTAGAACATTTGGCCATATCTCAGCAGCCGTTTTAGCTAGAAGCGTGAAATTCCAAAAAATAAATCTACTAAAAAATAAAGAAGCACGTATTTCAGCGATTTTAGAAATTTCCCCCAAAAGAGGTTTAAATAGGGGTACGAAAATTTTAGAACTTTTGCCATATATCACCAGCCGTTTGACGTAGGAGCGTGAAATTCCAGAAAATAAATCTACTAAAAAAATAATTAAACATGTGTTTCATCGTTTTAAGATATTCACCTTTAAGGGGTTAAAAATGTGAAAGCCTGTGAAAACATGGCTGAACAGAGTTACGGTGGTTAATGTGGAAGACTTCACTTCAAAAACACCAGTTATAAAAACAACTTATTTATTGAAGAGAGATGACATGATGACTTTACAAAACAGCATTACTTCGCCATTAAATTATAAGAAAAACTAAAACAATAACTTATGCAGCTACATTATGATAGATGAAACAAACGTACAAAATATTTCTCGAAGCTACTGATCTACAATACGTCCAGACATCTATACACCTGGAAACAGCAATTGTTTTGCATAAAAACCGTTGCCAATCAGTAAATACAAACCTATACAAGCACATCCGAAACGCCACTTACGCAAACACATCTGAAACGCCATTGGCTGTAAACTATGACGTTGGAAGTCAACCACTCACTTCGAAAGACGTGATTCCAGAAATCACTGTTACTGACAGTTACTCAGTAACGGCACTTGCCTCAGGAGCTAAACTGCCGGTCGTTTCGGACATGTAAACAGAGCAAGAGAGGGTGAAAAATAAACGTTCATCAATAGCAAAAGTAAATACTTTAAAGCTTTATAGTTTAATTTAAACTTTACTGAATGATTAATCAAACATTAAGTAATTGATGCATAAAAATCGACCTACTTTTTCACCATCGTTTGAGCTTCACAAAAACATGAAAAAGGTTATATATAAATACAAAATTACAAATACATGAAAATTTAAAAAATGTTCAAAAATGCAAAACTTCAAAAGTTCAACAACAAAAAGGTTACACTTTAAATTCAAAAACAACAATATGATCAATGTCAGGTCATATAAGACTTTATTGGCATCAGAATGAAAAAAATTGTAGTAAAAATTACCCCCCCCCCCAATAAAAATTTAAATATCAAAAATTCTTTTACAAAATTTCAGTAACTGCTCTTTAATCTGTGGTTTTGTAAAACTATCCGCAAGATTAAATTTACTAGCAATATATTTAAGTCTAAATACTTTATCAAATACCAAGTTTCTAAGAAAATGATATTTTGTATGAATGAGCTTGGTTTTCTGATTTTCAAAAGGGGAATTAGAAAAGGCTATTACAGCTTGGTTATCACAGAATAGAGTACAATCCCTCAAGTTTAAGTTAATCACATCATTTAGCAAAACTATTTTAACCCAGATTAGTTCTTTAGCAGCTTCATTTAAACTGACATATTCTTCCTCCATGGTTGAAAGACTTATACATTTCTGTTTAAAAGTCTTCCAAGATATGGGCGTTTCGTCTAGAAACAAAATATACCCTTCCATAAAGACTCGATCGTCTCTGCTGCAAAATCTGAATCTGAATAGCATGAAAGATTTAACTCACTGACTCTGGATAACTCAAGTTTACAATTTTTAGTACATTTTAGATAACCTAACAGTTTTAACAAGCTACGGCAGGGAGTAATTCCAGGATTTGATTGAAATTGGGATAATAAATTAACTGCATACATTATGTTAGGTGTAGTCCTCCCAGCTATAAAAGGCAAACATCCTATAAGATTTCTATCTGGATGGAGAGGCTTCTGGTATCTGTTCACGCGGTTGCCGAGTCCCTGAAACCTTAAATCACATCTTTCAGCAGTTCCATTCGACTCATGGAATGCGCATTATTAGACACAACGCCATAGTCAAATACCTTTCAAGGTCCATGCAGAATAAGGGCTATTCAGTCCATATAGAACCAATTTTCCGTTTGCGAGACGGCTCCAGATTGAAACCAGATCTGGTGGGTTACTCAGTATATCCTGTTCTTGTTGTCGATGTGCAGGTAATTAACGGTCAATACCAGCTCGACAAAGCTCATGAAGCAAAATAAAAAAATATGATGTCCTCAAGCTTCAACTAGATCAGCTAAGACCAAACGGAGTAACCTTTACGAGCTTCACGATGTATTGGAGAGGCGCGGTCTCTACAGAGTCGGTGCAGCTCTTGACCGGTTTCCATATGCTAAAACAGTCAGAGTTCAAAGTCCTTGCGGTCAGGAGTTTCTATTGATCATAGCGCATGTGGAGGGTATTCCAGAGTGAGACTTTTAACGGCCCCAAAAGGAGGACCTGCGTCGCAAATCGTCTAGTACCTTAAATTTTATGTTTGTGATGTGGGTGGGCACTGCCCTCTCAGTGCGAATTGTACATATTGATGTTTACTCGCGATATTTGTGTTATAAATTCTCAATAAAATGTATTTAAATTAAGGTACTCTCAAGAAAATACAGTGATCGCCCCAATTAATTCTGCCCCATGTCATTGTAAAACAATGTGACTGGTACCAGTCCATTAATAATAACATCTATTAATTAGTACTATGCTAAAATTTTGCTTAGGGTGTCGTCTAGATATAGACATTTCAATAAACTTTAAAATTTTTAATCCTAATACTTAGTTCTGGAATCCTATTTGGAATTTTCAGTAAATTTTATGATTGGATACCATGCAGGAAGGGATTCGATACCGTAGTTTAAGAATTATGGGATTTAAAGTTTGGAAAACTTAACGTTAAATTCTATTCTTAAGAGCACTCTTCAGTCACGGGAAGAAAGAAAAACGCTAATGCTAAGTCTATGGGAGCGTTATTTTCAAATACCTCGCTCAAATTTTAATATTTTCGAATGATTTCTTTTGCATAGGATAGCTCAGGACGATCCGCAACAGGGAAAGTTTGTACTTTTCCAATTTCAGTTTGAGATCCTCTTAAAAAAAAATTACTCTTTCTTTCGGAACCGGTTGGAATCGGACTGAAACTATCCTACTATAAATAAAACTATAACCAAAATCGAAAAAGGAAAAACTAGAACAGTTGCAGATCGTCATCAGCTATCCTATGCAAAGTACCATTCAAAAATATTAAAATTTGCGCGGGAAATTTGAAAACAACGCTCCCATAGCCTTACCAATAGCGTTCGACCTTTTCCGAATGATTAGTGTGGGCTCTTAAGCGGTGTAAAACAGATTGCAATGCGGGTTGTTGTTTAAGCATAACTCAAAAAACTTCTTTGCGAAATCAGCTGTAATTTTAGATTCGCACATTTGAATTTTCTAAAAATTGATGTCTGTTAAAACATTTATTAATTACAATTCACATTTTTTTCGAAAATTAACTTCGAGAATATTTACTATACATATACCGGGTGTCCTAAAATGGGTTCACTAATTTTCAAAATCAATAACTTGTAAATGATGGCTGCTAATAAAGAAATTCTTGCAGGAGGGTTATGTAACATATCAGGAGATTTTTACTGCGGTTCTCGGTTTTTGTTCCAGATGGCCGCGATAGATGGCCCTGTAAGCTATATGCACTAAACCGACGGTCCGATTTTTTGGTCTCTTTCTTCTCCCTGCAATCATGTGAAGGAAGGATGTTTAATATATGTAGTGGGTTCCTAGGAGCAAGATTGTATTGATGACTGGAACCCGATCTATATATTTAACCTCCTTTACAGTATCAAAACTTGTAGAAGAGAGAGGTCTAAAAAATTTTCCTCGATTTAGTGCCTATTGTTTGCAGCGCCATCTATCGCTGCTACTTTGAACTAAAAACAGAAATCGCAGTAAATATCCTCCTGACATCTTACGTAACCCTCCTGCAAGGATTTTTCTAATAGCTGTCGCCATTTGCAAATTATTGATTTTTAGCTCACAGGCTATCAAAGCCTGAGAGCTAATGTGCCCGCCCGTTCTGTATGTATGTATGTACGTATGAATCAGAGGCGTGGCGTAAAAATTTTCGGTGGTCATCGCAATTATTTAAGTTTGTGGTGAAAAATTATTAACTCTAAAATTCAATGGTTGAATGTTCAAAAAAGAAACTTTAAATCTTACCTTCACTTATACATGAACTCCAAATGTTCTGCTAAAACGGGATCGTAGAGTTTTAAAAAGCTTATTAAGAGTTTTAAAATATTGCTTGGTCATCGCCGCATCCAGCGATGACCGGACGCCACGCCACTGGTATGTATGTATGTATGTATGTATGTATGTATGTATGTATGTATGTATGTATGTATGTACCTAACGCGATAACTCTTGATAGAAACATCCGATTTGCTTCAAAATTATTTTCTAGGTTCATTGTGATAAGGCGCTTCCCTGATTAGTTTTGCGAGTTCATTGGTTAAGGATAAAGGGGGGAAAACGAGGTTAGTCCAACCCCTTAATTCAGATAAATGGGTTTTTCATGCAGAATCATTCGATTTGCTCCGAATTTGGTATACGGTTTATTATGTTAAGGAACTTCCCTCATTAGTTTTGAGAGTTCATTGGTTAAGGATAAAGGGGGAAAAACGGGGTTAGTCCACCCCCCTTAATTCAGATAAATGGGTTTTTCATGCAGAATCATTCGATTTGCTCCGAATTTGGTATACCGGTTTATTATGTTAAGGAACTTCCCTGATTAGTTTTGGGGGTTCACTGGTTAAGGATAAAGGGGGAAAAGGGAGGTTAGCCCGCCCTTCTTAATTTAGATAAATGCGTTTTTCATGCAGAATGATTCGATTTGCTCCGAAGTTGGTATACCGGTTTATTATGTTAAGGAACTTCCCTGATTAGTTTGGGGGGTTTATTGGTTAAGGATAAAGTGGGAAGGGGGCTAGTCCACCCCCCTTAATTTATATAAACGGGTTTTTTCATGCAGAATTATTCGCTTTGCTCCAAATTTGGTATACAGGTTTATTATGTTAAGGAGCTTCCCTGATTCGTTTTGGGGATTCATTGGTTAAGGATAAAGGGGGACTAGTCAACCTCCTTAATTTAGATAAATGTTTTTTTTTTTTTTTTGCAGGATTATTTGATTTGCTCCAAATTTGGTATACCGGTTTATTATGATAAGGAGCTTCCCTGGTTAGATTTGGAGGTTCACTGGTTAAGTATAAAGGGGGAAACGGGGGGCTAATTCCCCTTCACTTATTTTTTTGAGGGGCATTATTCTTTAAAATAAGAATATAATATACAATTAGTGTGAATAGCCTGTGAGCTCAATGCCATCAGTTTAGCTGGGCACTTTTCTTTTTTATTAAAATTCAGTTCATTTGAGATAGTCATATATATTAAAATTGTTATAGGATTCGTTTATACTTATTTAATGTTGATTTTGATCACTCAACAGGAAACGCTGATTAGAGAAAATTATATATTCGATCAAATATTCAATTGGTGTGTTTTAGTGAGCATGTTTTGCTCTGTAACCAATTATAACGTTTTCAGGTGTGTCCCTAATTATATAAATACTTAGCACCTATAGTCATCGTCCGTCCGTCTGTCTTTCCGTCAAACCGCATATAACAGCGCAAAAACTAACTAACCTAATGTTTATAAATTTAATATATATAATCGTTGCAGAATTCTGTCGATTCATTTCAAATTTTATGACAATCGAATCAAAACTTAAAAATATATTAATAAAAGTTTTCTTCATTCTATTAAATCATATCATACGTAATTAATTCAATAGTATTCCATGATAGGTAATGATTCTAGATTGCCATGGTGATGACGAATTTATGATGTCTTCATATTATATCCCTATTACTGAATTTAATGTATATAATCGTAATAATTTCTATATTGATGCATTTTTGCATAAGAGTGGAACAGCTATTGTGCAAAGATCTGTATAATTTTAAATCTCGTTATAGTACGAATTGTATGTTATTGCACCTCATTTGCCACGTTTGACGTACAATTTCCAACTTTTTATCATTGTTGCAAATCTCATACTCATGCAATTATATCCTTGCAGAATCCCTCATGTTTCAAGGAATACGAGGCAGTGAAACTGACAAAGCTATAATAATCCTACTGTCTTTCTAACTAATATTATAGCTGCATCCTGGTTTCTAGACAAGAAAAAAGAGTTAATCATATGATTGAAGATAATCAAAGGTCCTTTACAATCTGTTAAACTACTACTTGAGAAAATCCTATACTAACAGAGATTTTAATTGATAAAGGAAGCATTTGACAATAAACGCAATTAGATATTTGGAACTTTACGGGTCATTTTCGTAAAATGATGATTGTATCAATTACAACAGTACTCATCTGAACTCTTCCATACGTTTTATAGATTATTATTCATAATTTTGAATGTATAACTGCGCTATTTTATTTAATATATTAGAATGGAATAGAAAAAATGTTTTGGTTTGAAAAATAGAGATAAGAATAGGAGGAATTGTCATAAATGAAGCCACTTGAAACTGTTCTTACTCCCTCCTCCGTCCGCGATATTTAGCTGTATTTTGCATTGGAGGTTGCTGATTGAACAGTTTCGAGGTTCAAAATTTCTCTAACATTATAAAAGCATTTTTAACATTTTCCAACATGGTTGAATATTGTTTATGAATTCGGTCTGTTGGTTTCTCTGACGTCTGTCTGAAATTAATATCTGTATTGAAAATGAAACGAGTAGCGGTTATAGTTCGTTTACAGACGCATTCAAAAGAATTTTGTTACATTAGGATCTATGGGGGGAAATCACGTGTGGTATATTTTTATAGTGTTATACAATTTTAAACATATTGAAATGGATATATATCTTTGAGGTAAATTACAAGAGGCTTACTGTAACATATGATGTTCACAGCATTTACCTCTCATTTATAGGTAACTCAAAAGAATTCGGAAACGGTACTGCCTATTAACAATAATTGTTGGCAATGTTTTCCACTTATGGTAAGCGTTTTTAAATTTAACAATTTATTTGCCTATTACTTGGTATGTATGGGACATTCTCACAATCTTTTGACTTTCATGTCCCTGAATTATAATTTTTATTTTAATACACTTTTTTGTGTTTTTTTTTAATTTCATATACTGGGGAACATCTCATTGCATGATTTCACAACAATATTAACGAGAAAAATAAGTTTTGGACGATGTTGGGGTGTCCAAACACCTGGAAAACTCCTATACCGTGCCGTGTCCCTGATGCTGATTTTTAAGTTTGAAGCTGTATGTATAAAATTGTTTCAATTAAAATAATTCGATGTAATTTTTTTCTGAAACTGGAACTATTGTTTTATATAAATATGTAGCTAAAAATTAACCTGCACACATTTTTAGGGTTGTTATTATTTTTTAAACTCTGTCCCTAGGTTTTAGATTCCTTACCTTCCCTCTTCTAAAATTATACAGAAAATCAGATGCAGCCACAGAAGTTTTTTCTCATGCAGAAGTATGCTAGAGAAAGAATGTCCAAAATTCTTTGGCAGGAAATTTACTGTAGAATTTAAATCAGCATTTAAATATCAATTTCAAGCATCGTGGCTTTATTGGTAGTCTCACCTCCCCAAGGTTTATTCCTGCACTTTTAGAGGTAAGTTAAAAAAAAATAATAATAATTTAATCCAATGTTAACAACTGTTTCTAAAAATCAATGAACATTGTGCCTATCAGTTAGTATTAACATGATTTTCCTAGAAATAGGTGGTAATTTTTCTTATCGTTCCATCCTTACCGTCCTTTTTTTTTACCATTTCGTCCCTTTTTTCCAATACCATCCCCCTTTTTTACCTTACCGTCCCTTCTTTAACACCCCTTTAAGAGAATGTTATACAAAAATTCTGTATTAAAAGTACTACATTGTTATTATTTCTTATTTGAATGTCCTGTGGGTACCATGCAAATTCATTATAAGTAAAAATTTAGAAGAAAATAAAAAGTTATAGGAGTAAAATGATAAGGAAAATTAAATTCGCAAGTTTAACTTAAACCTCAGTTAAATAAAAAAATTTTCGCTGCTGACCATTTTTTCTTTATTTTGAATCATTAAGGCATACGTCTATCAGATTAAAATGTTATTTTAGCAAGTTTAATTTTGTCAGATTTTTTTTTCCCCAAAAATCAAAAGATTGTGAGAATGCTCCGTATAAGTTCTATGGATGATATAGAAAACAGCACAAAAGATCTCTAGTTTATTGACGGAAAACGCTGAAAAGGAATTTTAAACTGTGTTATGCGTTTCCTAATTGAACATGAACATTTATGATACAATGTAATGTATTTATACGACAAATTTATGTATCATATTCAAGGCTAAAATGATTATCCTGTACAAAAGAAATCGGATATTTTTTCTGGTGGTTTTTATTGATGGTTATTCTTGAAATGTGTTATGCGTTGTCTAAGTTGTTCCCTTAGACTTCATTTTTAAAATTCCTACTATTAGTTCACACTCTCTCTCTATTTATTATTTATATATTTATTTATATATACCGGGTGTCCCAAAAAGGACTGACTGATTTTAAAATTCAATAACTTCCAAACGGTGACAGATATTAAAAAAATTCCTGCAGGAGGGTTATGCATAAAGTCAAAAGTTTTATTACAGTGATTTTCGATTTTAGTTCGAATTACAAACAATAGATGGCGCTGTAAGCAATAGTCGCTAAATACAGGCTCGATTTCTGGTCCTTTCTGTTGTTCCATGCAGAAAAAGGAGATGGAAATGTATTATCCGGGCCACGAAGTACCAAAAATCGAGCCCGAATTTAGCCTCTATTGATCGCAGCGCCATCTATTGTTTGTAATTCGAACTAAAATCGAAAATCACTGTAAAAAAACTTTTGACTTTATGCAAAACCCTCCCGCAAGAATTTTTTAAATATCTGTCACCGTTTGGAAGTTATTGAATTTTAAAATCAGTCAGTCCTTTTTGGGACACCCGGTATATCGTGTTCAAATTTTGAATCGTTAATAAACTACTTATTATTCATCCTATCCAGTTGAAATAATTTTTTTAAAACTTGTACTGGATGACAATGGATGTTAATACAGTTTTTTTCAAATATTAATTAATTCATTAAATTTTAATTAATTAATTTTAGTTTTACAGGGGTGACAAAATGGCGGTCATTGGTTATTGAAGCATTTAGTGCATCTTCATATCTATAAGGGGGTTACCATAGGGGGGAGCCTGTTCTGTCTCCAAATACCGCCAAGTTTGTCGCCAACTTGGCGATATATGGCCAAATTTGGCGACCGAAATGAGTCGCCAAAAGTGATGCCCACTTGGCGATATCTCTAATATTTCGCCAAATTCCCATAGACTTCCATTGCAAACCTGCTTGCTTATAGAAAATCAACAAACTGAGATATTTTAATGCAACAAAAACTAATATTAGCTTAAGGGATTGTATTAAATTTTTCTTTGATGACCCATGTAGGAATTGACTTTAAAAACAAAATTTTTATATTACTTGTTCCTCATAAACTCTGAAGTTTTGTTAAAGTTTTCTGGAAGCGTTGGGAAGTGTTTCATAATCCATGCTTGAAGCAGGATTTTTCTTACGTCCTGAAAAACTCTTATTAATATTTTCTGCTGTAAAAGACTTCGAACATGCTCTAGGTTTAGTATATATATATTATTCCTATTGACATTTCTTATGCTTTTTTTTTAGATTTTCTCTTAAGCTCTAGTTCTTTGTAAGCATTAATCGCAGTATGCATAGTACAGTAGAATCTCGATTATCCGAAGTAATTGGGACCGACCCCCTTTTGGAAAATCGAAATTTTCGTATAATCGAGAATGCTTAAATTTTAAGATTAAGGAGCTATTTCTTATTATGGTAACAAGTGCTTAATAAAAATAAAACAATAGCAAAATAGAACATGAATAAATTACCTGAGTTTTAATTTTGAAATTATGTACCTTTCACAAGGGTTTGAAACGATGTTCTGTTTTTTTTTTTTTTTTTTTTTTTTTTTTTCAGTTTCGATTGCCTTTGGTTTGAAGTTCTATTTTTAATATTTTATACCAGTATGACAGTCTTTCTGCTGCTCCAGCCATGCCAAACCTTTTGCAAAATATTCAAAAGCTTCAGAATTGCTAATTTGTTCGTTCCACTCCGCAGCTTACGGGAAATCATGTTAAATTCAAACGTTCAAAGGAATTCTAAGAAAGGGGGTCGAATATATTTATATGTACTCGTGGTTCGGAAAGAACCGCTTGCTCACACGGAATATGATAGCTAAAAAAAGCTTTCAAAAAGGATTTTGCACACAAGGAATATGATAATTTAAAAAAAAAAAACAGCTTTCAAAATGGATTTTGCACACAAGGAATTTGATAGCAAAAAAATGAAGCTTTAAAAATGGGTTTCGGTTAACCGAGAGTTTCGGTTAAAAGAGGTTCTACTGTACTCTCCTTACCATTCCACCCACCCAAAAATGCTAAATATGGTCATTATTCTGCCACAAATCATCGTATAAAAATATAATAATGTGATTCCTATCAGTCGCCTAGTAATAACATCAAAAACTAAATATCGAAATGAGCTGTCTGTAATTTTGCATTTGCATATTTGAAGCTTTTAGAAATTGATTTCTATTTAAAAACTTGATGTTTAGCCTAAATATATATCGACAAATATGGATTTTTTAAGCTTCTAATAAGCGAAACCATAATTACAGTTCATTCCACCAAGTAGTTTTTGAGTTATGCTTAAAAAACTAAACAGTGCAATCTGTTTTGCAACTTTTACAAATTAAATTAACAATAGCTGTTTTAAACTTTAAAACTTGGAATTCCTAAACTACTTGACCGAATGACATCTCGTTTGTAATCCAAAGATAAATGTTATTGAAAAAGTCAAATGTAATGTAAACGTTAGATGTTCGCATAGAGTTTAAATAAATTTTATATATAAACGACCCTTAAGGAAAATTTAATTATAATTAGAAGACTTTAATGCTATTTCCTTCGTGCCAGTTACATTCTGAAGCGATGGTTTCAATATTTGTGGAATATTTTACATTTTAACATAAATTGCTTAATCATAGGAATAATCAATCGCATATCATAAATACATTTTATTGAGAAAGTGTTTAATTTGTCTAAAATCTTTAGGAATAGTTTAAAACTATTGAGACTAAAATATTTAATTGGTTGATTTATATTTTTTGAACGTACATGTTGCTACGAACTAAAATTAATACGTGGAACCATATATTCTAAAAGATTGAATGTAAATCTAACATTTTAACCTTTTGATACATATTTTAAAACTTGCAAATCCCCAACATTAAATTTGCGGGTTTCTATCTAAAATCGTTACACAGAATAAGGAAATATTATTTTATGTTTATTAATTGATTTTTTTTTAAATTAGGCCTGCGCACTCAAGTTCAAATTAAAAAAATACTTTTGTACTTGTGTTTCAAATATATATTAGACCAAGAAGTCTAAAAAACAATAATTAATAAACAAAATAACATTATTTTAAATTTAGAAACAATTTAGGTCATGCGGAAGAAATTACTGGCATTCTGAAAGAACATCCATATTAATGATATCTCAACAAGTAGGTTACCCGACTGTTGGCACTTTTTCGATTTTTCTACTGAAGGCATAGGCGTCATAGAGTAGCATAATCTTTAAATAGGGACTGTAATTGAACTGAATAGAGAAAAATAGCATTTTTGTCTACTTTGGTGGACAGTATATAACAAAGGGTTAAATGACCAACTAATGCATATACTAGGGTGTATCAATAAGTTTTTGCCCTTACATAGAAACAATTGAGAGAAATTTATGAAATTGCTACATAGTATTAGTCCTTTTCTATATAGTCACCGTGCATAGTAATACATTTCTGCAAACGGTATTTCAAGGATATTATTAGGAAATAAGATAGATAGGAAAGGTATTTCAAGACGGGGGGAGGATGTATTCGAGGAGGCGCGATACTAGACTCACAGAAGGGCAATTTTCTAACTTTTGCCGACCCCCACATGTGACATATTGCTGGAAAGGCCTGTGACCACTTATTCATGCTATGCACCTCTCGAGCCATTCTCCGACAAATTTGACCTCCGGGGGGCACTTTTCTAAATTTTGCGGACATCATTCATGCCCCAGGGGGCAAATCAGGGGGGTGGAACTCGAGAAGGCATAACATGAATAAGTGGTCACAGGCCTTACCAATAATATGTCATATGGGTGGGTCGGCAAAAGTTAGAAAAATGCCCACCTTTGGGTCTACTATCGCGCCTCCTGAAATACATCCTGCCCCCTATCTTTGAAATACCGTTTGCAGAAATGTGTTACTGTGCACAGTGACTATATAGAAAAGGGATAATACAATGTAGCAATTTCATAAATTTCACTCAATTATTTCTATGTGAGGGCAAAAAGTTATTGATACACCCTCGTATCAGCTAACGGCAATCAACGAGCGAATTCTCTCAATTACATTTATCAACAACAGTTCTACATATAGATGTGTATCGGACATCCAGTTGTAAAAGTTACAATCATAAATTAGTAAAATTATAGACCATTTAGTTGTGCATTATATCATGTCCTGTAATAAATGTTTCGCTCATGTCAGGGATTCATTATTAGTAATAGTGAAATAACTGATCCTGTCTTATGATATTACAGTAAGTGTATATCTAGTACTTTACATTTTTTATTAAATTTCATTATTTTCAATAAGTGTTTCGCACTTATTACTTTCTTGAGTCATTTTTGCTTCTTTTACCTGTTCTAGTTCTTTCCGGATACGAATTCCTATACGATTGCAGTTAATATCGATTACAATGAAAAGAAATCTTCAAAATTGGTTGCTGACTCTTCCGTCCCCATTTTTTTCAATTCAGTTCACACAGATTTTGATTAAAGTAATTTCTTGTGTTGTAAGAAGGTTACAAATGCATAAGAAATAAAACTTAAAGAGTTATCAGTTTTTAAGTTATAGAAGTAATAAATAAATTTCCGTTATAAAATTCTGCACGCTAATTATGTTATCGCCTATTGCTAAATCTCTGTACAGACAATTTTGAGGCACCCAATTTTGTACATCTAATACGGTGGTGATGCAAAGTTCAAGAGCGTAGCAGTCAGCGCGCCTGTCTGCCACGCTAAAAGTCGAGAGTTCGACAGCCGGTTGGGCAAGGTTGACTCAACGTTTCATCTCATCGGGGTCGTTAAAATGAATACAAAGCTAGCTTGAGTACTAAATACTGAGGATCCCACGATAGACTGACTACCTTGAGGAGAATTGTAATTGGTGCCGCCCGGATATGAACCTGGGATCTCATGATCAGGAGGCGAGAACGTTAGCATCGAGCAAAAGGCCAAGCCAATTACTCTAAGCTAGTATCTCGCTTTATACTGATCAAGTGAGATGAGATGGCTACAGCATGAAAGGACATATTATGTATAGCACCTCGAGACCCTGGGTCAAGAAAACAGTTTTGTGCACCGTAACCTTGATTAGTATACCGCAAAGGCGCTGCTATGGTTTTAATATAGTGGTATACTGTGGTTATTTTTACATTTTACATTGGTTACATATTTGTGTTTTACTTTTTCACTTACCTTAACCATATCAACTAACAAACTAGTACATATAATTTTTTAAAGATATTTTATTGATAGAACGTTTTTATTTATCTACTGTCTGTTTTAAAGAGCTATTCTAAGAAAGGCTGTTTCGCTTTCATATAATGAAATTTTTTTTAAATAATATACTAAAAAGAGTGCTATTTTCAACTTATTTGTATCGAAAATCATACGTCTCGAAAACAGAGTTTCGCTTTAACAGTATTACGGAAATTCTATTAAAAAAATAATATTTCAATGAAAATATATACCTGTTGAATATATGAACCTCTTGAATAAATACCTGTTGACTATAACTATGTGCAGGGACATGATGACGTCTTGCAGTCGAATCATACTATCTTATATGTCCGCCACACACAATTGCGTCGAATATCAATAGAGAGTACAAAAATTGTTCAGCTTCCGATCTTGTCTCCCTTCAACAGACATCTAAAGTACGAATGCTTAGTTCACGGATATCTGTGACGTATTACATGATGTAAATCTGACATTTCTGCATCACTCGATTGTAGCACAAAAAGCTCGCATACTTATGACAGTCAAGGTGTGGTCCCATACGTTCAGCATATCCTGACAGTTTGGCTGTTCTCCGCAAATTAAAATATCTGGATGAACTGTCTGAATTTGGAAGTCTCAGCAACCACGATGCTTTAAAAATGTCGATGTGACTAAAATGGGTATAACGTGGAAGACGAATGCAAAGGCATGGATGACGTCGTCCATATTTGAAGAATGGTTGGTGGCATTCCATAACAAAATAAGCATCCACCAAAGTAACATCATTCTATTTTTGGATAACACCCCATGTCATGTTAGCCAAACAATATTAAGCAGCGTAAAACTGCAGTTTTTACCACCAAACACAACAGCCAGTCTTCAACTTTTGGATCATGTCATTATTCAAAGATTTATAATAGAAAACAGCCGTTTCATCTTACAGGCGAACATCATCTTAAGTCGAATAGATGATGCTAAAAGTGGCTTCCTGTCAAAAATGATATGTGATGCAGTTTCTTGAACAACTTTGTCTAGACAATCATGGGATGTTTTAAAGCTTGTGAATTGTTAAATGAGTCAATAGAAAACTTTCTTGATTTGGCAAACATTGATCCTGTAGAAGAAGAATCCATCGAACTGTATAAAGTATCTGGAATAGAATACGATTGCAATATCTTTGATTTTGAAAAAAGACTAGAAAGTTACGACGTCTTTGTGGTTATTTGTGGGAAAATTGGGAAGAGCTCATTATTCATAAAAGTTTGTAACCAGGTTTGTAAGAATTTAATTTTAGCTTTTTAGAATTTTTTTTTATTCTGTTAACTTTTAAGTGTAAAACCTCTTTGTGCCTTTTCAGGCAATGAATCTAATTCTGATGACGAATCAGGAGTTCCGGACAATAAAACCCCTGTCCTGTCCTATCGTGTCAGAAAACTCTGAAACAAGTAGATAGTTTCATGGAATCGTCATTATCCGTTCCAAAACGAAAAATGTTTGCATCTATTTATCAAACTTCGAAAGAGTTTGGGGGGAAAATTATAAAAGATAAACTTGTAAAGCCAAAGCAAACGTCAATATGTACATTTTTAAACCATTGTAGTAATTCACTTGTGTAATTAAATTAATATTTTGTTTTGTAAAGTAAAATTTTATTATTTTTTTTCTAATGTGAAAGATAAACTTTCATAACACTACTTGTTACCTTATTTTGAACAATCAAAAACAAAATTTAAATGTGACGTCCGTTCTGAGACCACCTCTCGGAGCTTAAAATATAATATAAAATTAATTGTATTTTACTTACATTTGTGGGATATTGCCCCTGATAAAAAATTCCACAATATAATTGTTATTCATATTATTGCTATTCATGATATTCATTCTTCTTTGTATTCCTTTAGTAATTTTTTCCTCTTACAAATATTGCTTCTCCACTTCTTGAAACTAAATTTTTCCATTTTTCTTTATTCAACTATCTTATACGATATACGATAGTATAATATTACACTAATTTAGGTTTTTAATGTTTTGAGATTTTTTAGTGGGTACTGTAAGCCGATTACCTTTACCTTAATATATTTTTTTATAATTATTAATGTATTATATTTTTACATGCCATCTTCATTATGAATTTTGGTTAACATCCTTATAAGATCTTGTAAAATAAATTTTGATTCAAAGGTATTTTATATATCCATCTATATAGATAGATAGATAGATAGATATACATATATACACATATATATATATATAATCAGTTTAAAAAGAATTTTTTCTTCAAAACATGCACCGTAAATATATCAAGTAAATAAAGAGAAGATGATCCAGAAAAAAAAGAGCGGAAATGTAGAACTGAAAATGCGGAATTCAATTTCCCCTTGGTGAAAAACGTGATAAGATGAGGCAGAGCAGTTTGACCTTATCTAACATTTTCTGCAAAGTATTCAATACTTTGTTGAGAAATAAAATCGATTTATTGAAAATAGAATCAAAATAGAAACAAATAAAAATAAAAGTATTTTGTGACCTTATTATATAACAACTCTGTTTCACGAAACAATTTATTTTCACTTTTTTTGACTTACACAGCTTTATACGTTTCTTTGTATTTTCTAACATTGAAATTTAAAAAAAAAACTTGAAAAAATAAAATAATGTTTTGAATTAAAAATATATATATATATATATTTCCTAAATGTTCAATTCTCTCTTCTGAGTAAAAAACAAAGAATATTAAGTAAGAAAGAAAGAAAAATATCAAGTTTTATTTCGAAATAAATTCATTTTTTATTTAAATTTTACAGTAAAAGCTGCTCTAAACATTAGCATGTTGTCAATAAAGTTAACAATTTATAAATCTATACTAATATTATAAAGAAGTAAAAATTGTTTGTTTGTTAGAGGTAATCTCTGGAGCTACCGAGCAGATTTCAAAAGTAATAGTATAAAAATGGTGGTGTTTGTCCAACTTCGAACATAGGCTACATTTTATGTCAGTGCCACTACCCCAAAGGGAGTGCAATAGCAGAAAACGTTCTAAAAATGCGATTTTTGCGTTACAGAAGGGCCTAGAAATAAGAAATTTGAAATATTAGCTACTTATTAGATATAAAGTATTTCTAAGAACAGTTCTTAAGCAATTCGAAATTTAAAAGGGATGAAAATGCACGAAAAGCGTTCTAAAAAACGTTGTAAATGGTGGTTTCTACACAATATCAGGATATACCAAACCTATTTAAAAAATAATGGCGTCAAAATGATAGTGAAAAGCCTTGCTCCAACATAGGCTATGCTTTATGTGGGTACCACTACTCCAAAGGGGGTGCAGGAGAAAAAAACGTTCTAAGTTGCGGTTTTTGCGTTACGGAAGGGCCTAGAATCATGAAATTCGGATTGGTAGATAGTTATAAGATATCAGTGATCTCTAAAGACATTTCCTAAAATAATCGAAATTTAAAAGGGGGTCAAAATGCGCAAAAAGCGTTGTAAAAAACGTTCTAAATTGCGATTTCTATGCAATCTCAGCAAGTGCTGAATCGATTTAAAATATAATGGTGTAAAAATGATGGTGATATCTCTTGCTCCAAGATAGGCTATGTTTCATATATGTTTCCACAACCCCAGCGGAGATGCAGGAGCATAATCGTTCTAAAAATGCGATTTTTGAAGAATGGAAGAACCTAGACTCATGAAATTTTGCATGGTATATATTTATTAGATATAAATGATCTCTAAGAACATTTCTTTAAAAAATTGAAATTTAAAAGGGGTGAAAATGCGCGAAAAGCGTTCTAAAAACGTTCCAAATCCGATTTTTCAGCAATATCTCAGGAAGAATCAAACTGATTTCAAAAGTAATGGTTTGAAATTGAAGCTGAGAGCCTCTGCTCTAACATAGACGCTATTTCATGTCGGTTCTCACTATCACCTAGAGGTTGCAGGAGCAAAAAAAAAAGTTCTAAATTTCGATTTTTGTGATCGGTAGGGGCTAGCAACTTGAAATTAGCCAAGGTACATATTTATAAGATATAAATGATCTTTAAGAACAGTTTCGAAAAAAATTGGAAATTTAAAAAGGGGTGAAAAGGCACGAAAAGCGTTCTAAAAACGTTCTAAATTGCGATTTTTACTCAATCTCAGGAAATACCAAAGCTATTTCAAAAGTAATGGTTGCACATCAATGGTTACAGTCCCTGCTCCAAAATAAGCTATATTTTATGTTGCTGTCACTACCATCTGGGTGTTGCAAGAGCAAAACAAGTTATAATTTGCGTTTTTTGCACAACTGAGAGGTTTAACACTTTGAAATATGACATGGTATTTACTTAGAAGATGCAACTGCTTTCTAAGAACAGTCGAAAGAAAAGTCCAAATTTAAAAAGATTAAGTGAGAGAAAAGCGTTCTAAATTAGAACTTTTATACAATCATATCAAATACCAAACCGATTTTAAAAAAAAAATGGTGACAAATTGTTACCGATAGAGCCTGTTCAAACGTAAGCTATATTTTATGTCTGTGTCGCTACCACCAGAAGGTTGCAGGAGCTAAAAACTTTCTAAATTGCGATTTCTGTGATACCGAAAAGGCTGGAAACTTTAAATATGACATGGTAGTTACTTATAAAATATAAATGCCATCGAAGGACTGTCGAAAATCAATTCGAATTAAAAAGGGGTGAAGCGAAGAGAAGGTGCGAAAAGCATTCTAAAAAAGTACTAAATTACGATTTCTATGCAATTTCAGGGAATATAAACCGATTATAAAAGTAATAGTTGCGAATCAATGGTAACAGTCTCTGATCCTACACAGGCTATATTTTATGCCGATGCTTCTACCACCTGGGGTTCACAGGAACAACAAACGTTCTAAAAAAGGCCTTTAAAAGCTTTCTAAATTACGTTTCTGTGGAACATTAGGAAATAACAATCCGATTTCAAAATTAATGTTGGCAGATTAATGGTGACAGTTCCTATTTCAACATAGCCCTTTATGTTGAGAGCGGTGGTAGGACTTGGAATTTGACATAATAGTTAATTTTAAGATGTAAGAAGATGGTTTCTAAAAAATTCAAAACTTCAAATGAATACTGAAATGACCGTATTAATTGAGCATAAATGTTTCAAAATATTTTCTAAAGTATCATTTTTAGGTGCGTTCGTAATTATATAAATACGTGGCACCTATAGTCGTCGTTCAGTCCGTCTGTCTGTCCGTCCGTCCGCAAATAATAGAGCAAAAACTACCCGACCGAATGGTCTGAAATTTTAAATATATGATTGTTGTAAAATTTTGTCAAGCCATTTCAAATTTTATGAAAATCGGATGTATAGTTAAATTACAGGGACAGTCAAATGTTTTCTTTACATTACGGCCAATGGGAAAAATTATTGCACGTGCATTTTAATGATGTTAAAGCTTTCCGAATGGTCTCAAATTTTAAACATATAATTATTGCGACATTTTGTCGAGCCATTTCAAATTTTATGAAAATCGGATGTATAGTTTAATGACAGGGACAGTCAAAAGTTTTTCTTTACATTAAAGCCAATGGGAAAAATTATTGCAAGTGCATATTAATGATGTTACAGCTTTCCGAATGGGCTGAAATTTTAAATATATAATTGCTGCAAAATTTAGTCGTGCCATTTCAAATTTCATGAAAATGGGATGTATAGCTTAATTACAGGGACAGTCAAAAGTTTTCCGTTACATTAAGGGGAATGGGAAAAAATTATTGCAAGTGCATTTTAATGATGTTACAGACTATGCACTTATGAATTGCAAATAAATACACATTCAGTACAATATGGGGTGCAAAAAATAATTATAAAACTAGTTATAGTACGAACTCACCTCATTTGCCACGTTTGACGAGCAATTTCCAACTTGTTTTAGTTTTATTTCGCTTTATTAATTTAAGTCTCATTTCTGCATAATGCAGTGTAATAATGATGTTTAGTCAAACTGTGTTTTAAATAGTAATTTTTGAATTATTCCTAAAAGTAATAAATACCTTTTTTTGAAAAAAACCTTTTAATAAAATAAACTATTACCTTTTAATAAATAAAAATTTAGTTAGTATCTTTTAATAAAAATTAGACATAGAAATAGCACATTGGCATATTTCATATATTACGCGAGCAAAGCCGCGGGGTTTGCTAGTAGTATATAAAAAAAGAAAGATCACATATTTCTACCAAACAACACCTTTAAGCGTCTGTCTTCCCTTGAAATTTCAATAGTTATTAATTCCATAAATATTTTAAAACAAACAATAGGTATCTATCATTTATAGCATTATTTATGCCAATATCCTTTTTTAGAAGCACATACAAAACGCACGACGATGAATGGGTTATCATTCGATATGTTTTTGAACAGGCTTTAGACATTGTACAGTCATGGAAATAAAAGTAAACACCCCCTACTATATCTTCTACTACATATAATAGAAGAAAATTACTGGTACCAAACGATTGGAAATAAAGTGTACTTTTAAATGATGTATATAAAATTTGCTTAGGAGGCCATCTACAAATCAAAATCGGACCAAACTTTGTATTTTATAATGGCAACGCCCAATTCTGACAACGTATTTAAAATTTTTTGTTTCAAACTATGCCTAGAAACGAAATTTTAGTCGCCCGTTGGCGTGGTCAGTAAACGGAGGCTTCTGTCACCCCGAGGGCCCGGGTTCGAGTCCCTGGGTAAGACATGGATGTAATTGTGAATGTCCTATTGTAGTTGTATAATATATGTAATGAAAAAATAAAAATTGTTGTGATTTGTTGTTGTTTCTATGTTATAATAAGGATCATTCGAGGCGACAGCCATAGTAGCTATAGGCCCCAAAGCATTCTCCACCTCGGTGGACTTCAAATGTCAAATGTCAAACGAAATTTTAATGCATTTGGATGATAACTTTTACAATTATAAGCGTTCAAAACTTAGAGTTTCTAATGTTAAATTACATTTTCATATTTTTATTAATATCTCTTGGAATTATAATCCTAATGTGAAATTTATTTGTGGTTGCAATATTAAAAAATCCAAACATAAATATATTGACTTTGCAAATTTAAAAATTTTAGAATATGAATTATGAATTATGAAATTAATATTAAATAAATATGAATTGCAACCTACAATTTTTTGATAGACTTATATTTATTATGTCCTGCTTTATGCAAATTCTCAATTTAAATTTTTTATTCCAAGTAGTTTTCGAATCATGATTAAAAAACTACAAAATGATGATTTAAGCTATGCTGAGCCGAAAAACGTAATTTGAAAAATATATATATTACTCATCTTATTGAAACATTTGGGTTGACAATAGTCGAAACATATTAAGTGAGGGAAAGGGCAAGAAGTAATACATCAATGGAAGTGACATGGTCATTCTGTAGTATTTCAACAACTGATTACAGATCTTCAATATAGATACATCCCCTAAAAATGGTTATTTTTTAAAATAATTAATTTCTCTGAAAATAGTCGAACTGTAACATATTATTCAGAATCCGGGGTGGAAACTATTTTAGTTACAAAATAAAACTTGATAACTTTTCATCAACTAACAAGTTTAATATTTACAACGTATTTACATGTTATTATTTACAAAATTACTCAGTTAATTTAAAATATCTGCTTAGCTCAGGTGCGTTGTCGGCAACAACTTTGTAAACATTCTTTTCATCTCGTAAAGTCTAATTTACTCAGCTTGTCAGTTCTTTTGAAAGAAAAGAAAAAAAAAGAAAAGGAGAGAAAATATGATGGAGTGCATATTGTTCGAGCGTTACAGAACGAATTTAACAAAAATTTGGATTTAGGCTAATTGAAGTGTGTAGAATTTATTTATAGTGTCAAACTTTGGTATTGCTATTGAGAGAAACAAAGTTTGGGCTCGTTTCATATGTAGAGGCTCCCTAAGAAAATTTTATATGCATCATTTAAAAGTAGATTTTATTTCACATAGTCTACTATCAGTAACTTTCTTCTACAATAATTTTTTGCAGCGTTAGTAGGAGGTGTTTGCTTTTTCTTCCTCGACTATAGACTCACGTTTCGTTAAAATAGGTTGTTTCATTTAAAAGTTGAGCTAACTGAAAAATATTGAAACACAGTTAATCCGGCTTTTGCAGGGAGGAAAATGTAATTTCACTATTCCTTGGCTTTAAAATTTTAACTAATTTTATTGGAAAACATGAAGCTAAAATGCGCGGATCCCAGTTACAGAATATCCATTCCCAGTTCTCGTTAATACTGAATTTGAATTAGAATTTCTCCAAATTGGTCAGCTATAACCAAATTTTCTTCATTAATGACAACATATTTTTGTAGCCAAATTTGGTGATATTTCGCCAATTGTAGCCAAGCTTGGCAAGAATTTGACATTGGTGAGGTACGAATGTAAGTGTTAAGCATATAACAGTTGGAACAATGCTTAAAGCAATAAAAGATAATTTGCCAGAAACCATGTTCACTAAAACTCATAAATTAAACCCGTTTATGGAGGAACTCTCTTATTTTGTTTCAGGTGTATGTCAGACACCCTAAAATTTCAATCTGCTATACTTCAGCCATTTTAAATATTTCCAACATCGTTGAAAATTGTTTATGAATTGGGTTTATCTGTACGTGATTTAACTCACGTAAATATAATCGGAGCATCATGTAGTTGATATACGTTATTTACGTTTACTATGGGATATTTGGTATTAAAAATGAAGTGCGTAGTATTTATATCTCATTTACAGGGGCACTCAAACGTATTCTGTTACATTCAGGACTATGGGAGGAAATCATTTGCGGTGTATTTTAATGACGTTACACTATTTTAAATATAATGAAACTTATATACATTTTTTAGACACATTATAGGATGGTTAATATAGAATATTTTATATGGAGCCTTTACTTTACGTGTACAGGGGAACTTAAAAGTATTCCGCTATATTATAATTTATGAAGAAAATTTGTTTGCGGCGTATTTTAATATTGTTACTCCATTACAAACCTGCTGAAATCGATATTAATTTCTGATGTGCACTAAAATATCTTTCTGTTGAATATGGGGTGCAAAGCATTTGTCATTCATTTACAGGGTCACACAAAGTAGTTCGGTTACATAATGGTCTATGGAGAAAAACGTTTCACAGTGTACTTTAATTATGTTGCATTATTTCAAACATAATGAATTTGATATACATTGCTGCTGTGTACTACATGATGCTTACAGTAGAATATAATTTGCATCGTATTTAACCTTCATTTAGCCTGAAATAAATTTCAGCTTAATATGACGTGCCAAAAATCTGTAGCTAATATACAAAGCCGTACAAAACTATTCAAGTACGTTTCCTTAAATTAGTAGAAATTGCTGAAACGAATATTCAGCTGTACGTTTCTTCCTGTTATACATTTTCAAACAGAGCTATATTTAGAAACAGATATTTTAAAATATCATTAAAATAATGTATGGTGCTACCCACATAACTAAATACAATGACGCCTATAGATGATAATTTCTTGAATTGATTGATATCAGTAGTTATTGATATCAGTGGTTTTTAGCGTGTTTTAGCCTGAAATAAATTCTAGCTCAATGTGGCGTGTAGAAAAATCTGTAGCTAATATACAAAGCAGTACAAAAGTATTCAAGTACGTTTCCGTTAATTGGTAGAACTTGCTGAGGGAGAATATTCAACTGTGCGTTTCTTGTATACTAAATTTTCGCATACTTTGAAGCATATTATACAAATCTATAGACCATATACAGAGTTGCACAAAAAATGGTGTACCTTCCCGCTACGTGTGGTAATTGTTGAAATCTGGTTTTCTGGTGAAAATGTGCTTTTGCGTTATACGTTTTTCAAGATGTTTCCTTGGGTATCTTCTTTATCTTTTTTAAACGCGAAGTTTTGTGAAAGTATCACGTTAGTGTTGAAAACTGTTTCAAAATCTATGCTTGATGCATTATTTATATTTATTGTTAAGATAGAGCTGAAAAAAGCATGCTTCGGAATCCTTGTATCAAGGCCAAACTTTAAATGGAAAAGTTTTAGAATATCTAATTATATATATATATATATATTATTAAACATTTTAAGTGGCCATCATAATGGAACAAAATGGAGGGTGAAGCTGGCCCAAGAACTCGGTCGAAACATTGGTCAGTCCTAGACACATTATTAGTCACATCTAAATTGACTCGTAATGCGAAAGTATTGCCCAGATTCATTGGTATTTATTAAAATCTGAATGCTTGTCAGTTTTTTACATCTATTCCTCTGAAAATAGAAAGAAATACGACTAGAAAAGAAAACCAGCTATTCTTTAGAATCCGAGGTTGTTTAGCGGTCGAAACATCGAAATTTAAATTGGTTTCAGAAATATATTTTATTTTTTATTTTTCTATGAATTTTTCGTAATGGTGGCAACTTTATTTACTCAATTGCTGTGGATCGCTATCCTTATAATATTATAAATGCGAATGTGTGTCGGAAAGTTTAAATGAAGAAAACGTCTAAATCAGTGGTTCCCAACGTGGGACGTACGTCCCACCGGGGGAGCAATTTGACATTTTAGGGGGGGGGGGGGGGGGCTTCCAAATTTGTTACTCATTTATTTGCTATCAGTGTCTCTTTTTTTAAAGTAATGTTGTAGACTAAAAATAAGTGGATACAAGCAAAAATTAAAAAAATAATTTTTTTAGTGAATTTAAAAATCTTTCCAGACAAAAATTTAAAATAGAACCAACAACAGAATAATCGCATGAAAAATATTTTAAATTATTTTAGTATATTTTTATTTTGTATTAAAAAACTCAATGATTTCTCTGATTATCAATGTGTTTTACAATTTTTCGTAATTTGTCGTAAAATATTTTACAATTCTTCGATTCTGTATTAAATGATCTTTTATCACTTTTATTTACTCTGCTATATGCCGCGCGAAGAATCTTTTACATGGCAAACTACTTAAATATATATAAAAATCTGCTTTTTTTTATATGTTTAACCTAAAACAGACATGAAATATCGAACTGTGTTACTTCCAACTGTACAGAATTTATAAATTTTAAATAGAATTAGAAAAAGAAATGGGTAGATAGTAAATATTTATGAGTCTAGTGCAGGTATCTTACACAGTAAATAAATTTATATGATGACAAACACATTTTAAATTTCAAAATGAAATAATGAATGCAAGACAATGATATTGGGAAAGGGAAAACAGAGAGAAATTGTTGTTTTGGGGAATAATGGCTACTTAAATTTAATAAAAATGAGAATCTTGAAATGTTCTTGTATATTGTGTTATCCGTAGAAAGAAAAATTAAGTACTCAAAGCTTTTCTACCAATTATTAATAAGTTAGAAAATTGAATTATAAAACGTGTCATCAATTTTAATGCTAAATGTGAGTCTCTCTTCAAGATATTTTGTGAAGATTGAAATATAGACAGTATAACACTTTTCTTTAGCACTGAGGTAAGCTGAAAAAGTAATACAAAACTCTTTTCGGCACATAGACAAAGATCTATAGCCTCATTGCATTTGTGGAATTATATCAAAAACATTTTTGAACAGAAGATTCACCTGAGTGATATGCTTAAAAATATGAAATGAATAGTTATTTAAAATAAATAATGTAAACATTAAAAGGGTCCATAATTTTACTTAAAAGGCGACTAATGTAATGCAAAAGATGTTACAAGTTTAAAATATGCATTTTATTTAAAACTTCTTAGTACTTTCAAGCCTTCCAGGTTCATCATCAGAGGATATCTTAATAACTAAATGTTGTTTATTTATACAAATACGTCACTTTGTTTTGAAAATGAGAGAGCCAATAATTACTAGAGTTGAAAGTAGAAGTAGCAGTAGCAGTTTCTTGGATTGAATTTAATTAGAGGAAATATATATTATTATTATTAATTGCAGTTCCATTTATTTTATGGCATCACTTTGCTTCTCATACGTCACTTTCCATGGGTAGAAGAAAACATTTAACTTCTCTACTTTAAATTTTAATACATCACTTTGCTCAGGTTTTCAGGATATTGAACCACAAACTGGGTATATTGTACGATAGAGCGCCGTTACACAATTGATTGCTTTTAGACAGGATTTCTGTTAATTCTCTTATAGTGTATGCATGTTATTTTATTCTTTCTTTGAGTTTTCTTTTGGTCATTCCGGTGTACTCCATTAGTATATTGCTGTCAGTTCTAAAAGAAATGGTATATATACCATCTAATTCATTTTTCGGTGTTGGATCTATTTTTGTACAAATTAAGTCTTTTAATTTTCTTGCTGGACAGGCTATTAAATTTATATTGTGTTTCAGTAGAGCATATCTTAATTTTTCGTACAGACCAGGGAAATAGTTAAACATTTTGTATATCATTTCTTTGTGGTTTTCTTTTTTACTTTCTTCTATCTTTACAAGAAGAAAGTATTGGATTCGTAAAAATTTTCGACTTCCGGTTTTCGACGGATTTACACGTTTTAGGGGTCAGAGATTCCAAAAAACATGTTTTTACAAAATGTCTGTCTGTGACTCTGTGAGTCTGTCTGTCTGTCTGTGTGTATGTGACACAAATTTTGTGGGCGCTCTATCTCAAGAACTAATGCACGGAATTTAATAAAAATTTATATTCAAGTAGTCCCTAATATAAGTTAGTGCTGATTAGTTTTTGGTGTAAATCGCCCAACAGGTGGCGCTGCTATGCTGCATTTTTCGCGATTTCTGCACTAGCTCTATCTCAAGAACTAATGCACGGATTTTCATCAAACATCAGATTCAGTTAATCCTCGATATGAATTGGTGCTGGTAACGTTTTGGTGCAAATCGCCCAACAGATGGCGCTGCTATGCTGCATTTTGCAGCATTTACACGATTTTCGTAACAGCTCTATCTCAAAAAATAATGCACGGATTTTCATCAAACTTCAGTTTCTGTTAGTGCTTGACATGAGTTGAAGTTTTGCACATTGTGGTGTAAATCGCTCCACAGGTGGCGCTGCTATGCGGCATTTTTTGTGATTTCCGCAATAGCTCTATCTCAAGAACTAATGCTTGGGTTTTCAACAAACTTCAGATTCAGGTATACCTGGGTATGAATTACTGCTATTTATGTTTTGCTGTAAATCGCTCAACAGGTGGCGCTGCTATGCAGCATTTTTCTCGATTTCCACAATAGCTCAATGTCCAGAACTAATGCACGGATTTTTATCAAACTTCAGATTCAGTTAGTCCTTGACATGAATTGATGTTTTGTACCTTTTGGTGTAAATCGCTCAACAGGTGGCGCTGCTGTGCTGCATTTTTGTGATTTCCACAGTAGCTCTAGCTCCAGAACTAATACTCGGATTTTCATCTAACTTCAGATTCTGGTATACCATAATATGAATTAGTGCTGTTTGTGTTTTGGTGCAAATCGCTCAACAGGTGGCGCTACTATGCTGCATTTTTCAGAATTTCCCCTATAGCTAGCTCTATCTCAATAACTAATGCACGAATTTTCATCAAACTTCAAATTCAGGTATACTTTTATATGAATAAATTGATGTAATTTCTTTTACTATTTAAATGATTTAATTGACGTGATTTATATAGAAGAAAGTTTTGTGATGGCCACAACATACTAGTTGATATTGTCATGAAAACTCAATTCATAGATAAGTTTATTGATGAGGATTGTTGAAAAGCCGTTTTCCACAGCGATATCTCTAATGGTATTAAACTTCTTTTCTAAATATTTTTCTGAACATACTTTAAAAGCTCTTCTAATATAAAATTTGTAAGCTGCAATTTTATATAAAAATGGTGATGAAGTATTATATGGGATCGTATTATTTGATCTGATCGGTTTTCTATATACATTTCTGTCAATGTTTAGGTTTTCGTTGTTTTTAATTAAATTAATGTCGAGGAAAGGTAAACTTCCATCTTTCTCAATTATATAAATACAGATAAAATCAAATAATACGATAAATACAAATAATCGATCAGATCAAATAATACGATCTCATATAATTCTTCATCACCATTTTTATATAAAATTGCAGCTTATAAATTTTATATTAGACGAGCTTTCAAAGTATGAAAAAGAGCTTAATAGCTTTTTAATCTTTTTACTAACAGAGTATGATTCTGATGTAGATTATGGAAGTCATTTACTAATTTCTGTGGGAAGAATTAATAATGAATGTCGATCCTGCACAGCTTTAAAATGGAAAGAAGAGACGCTAGGAATGTATTGTTCTGGAGGCAAAGTTTCTATTCCAACGATAGAAGAACCCATCGAGCCATTAAGAAGTCTCTTTATGAGTGAAATAGATGAATCACGACGATTCCTGGACAATATTAAAAAATATAACGCATACTTCCACATCACATCTTTTGGAGCTGACAAAATCATTACAATGCCTGGTTTTTCACCAACATTTACTGTACAAGGAAAAGTATATCATAGGATTGATTTTCTTCTTCCTCTACCCAATGAAGAACCAAAATTCCTACAGATTTACTTTATTCCTGATGAGGATGTACAAACAAATAAACATTGCCATGTTGTTCGAAAGATCAAAAGGGAAATAGTTAAAAAAGTTCAGAAAGTTCTAAATGATAACAAGCAATTTGTACTTTAATTTAAAACTGCTTTGGAGCGTAATCCCGAAAAAAGTTGTAAACTAGTCATTCATGCTAACAGTACGCCAGCGAAAGAACACAAGCGGAGATATAATGCTCCAGTTACAAAAGAAATGGCAGCTATTATTACTGGTAGTCAAAGTTCACCACGAAATATAGTGCTTCATTTACATAATGATATGCTCACTCAAATTTATCACACACACACCGATTTTATGACGCTCTTGAATATCCATTAATATTCTGGAAAGGACAAAAGGGCTATCATTTTGATATTTTGCAAATTAATTCACATACCGGAATGTCGATTTTAAATAAAAAATTATCATGCATCAACTTTTATTCTTATCATCTAATGATGCGACCCAATCATACTAATTTATTTTTGCGTTGCAAAAGGATACTTCATCAATATTTGGTTGATGTATATGTAAAGGCTGAAAACAAACGTCTACGTTTTATTTCTTTAAATCAAAAGAAACTGCGAGCAGAACAGTATATACACTTACAAGATGCAGTTAGGAATGACGCGAACATAAATCCCAATGCATTGTATCAAATTGTACCAGGGGGTAACAATCAGTTTTTGCCTTTACATAGAAATAATTGAGGGAAATTTATGAAATTGCTACATTTTATGAGTCCTTTTCTATATAGTCAGTGTGCACAGTAAAACATTTGTGCAACCGGTATTTGAAAGAGAGAAGGGGGGATGTATTGAAGGAGGCGCGGATAGTAGACCCAAAGGGGGCCATTTCTCTAACTTTTACCTACCCCCTCATGTGATATATTGTTGGAAAGGCCTGTGACCACTTATTCATGCTATGAACCTCCCAAGCTCCTCCCCACAAATTTGACCTCTGTGGGGCACTTCTCTCAATTATGCTGACATCATTCATGGCCTTGGGGGGCAAATTTGGGGGGGGGAGGTGCATAGTATGAATAAGTGGTCACAGACCTGTCCAACAATATGTCACATGTGGTGGGGGGGACGGCAAAAGTTAGAAAAATGACCCCCTTTGGTTCTACTATCGCGCCTCTTGGAATACTTCCTCCCTCCTCTCTTTGAAATACCTCTTGAGGAAATGTATGACTATGCACGGTTTCTATATAGAAAAGGACGAATACAATGTAGCAATTTCATAAATTTCACTCAATTATTTCTAGTTGAGGTCAAAAATTTATTGACACATCCTCGTAATTCTTCCATCTTCATTCATAAATAGTCCAAGATACCCCCACGAATGTAAGCAGGATGCATTTACTTATGTACGTAATTATGGGCATCCTGATCTATTTATTATGTTTACTTATAATCCCCGTTGGAAAGTGATTACTGCGGAATTGTTGCCTGGACAAAAAGTGACGAACAGACATGCCTTATTGCTCGGGTTTTCAGAATTAAAGTGCAAAAATTATTGGCTGTAATTAACAAAGGGTACGTGTTTGGTGAAATCAGATGTTTTATGTAAGTTGGCATCTCTTTTCGTGCCTAATTTTTGTCGCCAAATTTTTCGATCTATCGCCAAGTTGGCAATAAGCTTGGCGGTATTTGGCGACAGAACATGTCCCCCTATGGTAACCCCCTTATAGATATGTAGATACATTAAATGCTGTTCATTAACCAATGAGATGCGTTTCTTTCGGGCGTTGGCATTAAATAATTAACAAATAATTGTGATTTCTGTGTCCCGAACTATAGCGTAATATATATATATAGATTGCCACCTATAAAAGGTAATTAAGAATTGGTTTATTATATACGTTTTTAATTATCGGAAGGGAAATGCTTTGAAAAATTAATTCATTTCTTCTTCTTTTTACGTTACATGAACGACGTTACGGGTAACAGCTAGTAGAAAGAATAAGAATAATTCGAATTAAAATTTTCTATCGTCACTTTCTCGTTAATATTGAAGAGGGAAAAGTGTGATTAAATTCAATAGAAACTTGCAAAAATATGGCTATTAAATTATATTTTATATTTTTTATATTAAGATATAAGCTATTAAATTATATTTTAAAATTTTCAAAATACAAAACACACATTTTTTACATTTAAGCTTTATTAACTAGATTAATTTAGGGAACAAATAAACGTCTGTTGACAAATGCATAGAAATAATTTTATCGTTTAAAATATTTTTATTTAAATATTATGCCTATTACAATTCATAATATAACGTATCTGTGGTTAGTATTTTTTTTAACTGATTACACAGGCTATCAAATAAGCCATCGCTTTTAGACTTTTTTTATACCCAACGAAACAGAAAAATCTTTTCGTATTTCATTTATATTGCATCTGTTAGTCTAATGTGTTATTCCACTGAATTTATCTATTTTAACTTTCCCCAACAGAGTGTTCTCTCCTTAAAAAGGATTATATCAACGAGCCTTCCACTGGGACTAAATGGGTTTGAGGTCTGGATTAGGAACTTAGTTTAGTAACAGAAAAAATATTCTCCGTAAATCTTGAAATTCCACTTTTTATATGATTTTCTATCTTATTTTAAGATAGTGAATAAGCAAAATAACTCGAACTCTTATATAAGCTAATTTTGTTAAATTTCCCTGAAATAGTTTATGTTCGATTAAATATAAATGTTTTCGGTTTTTTTTATTATCAGGAAATTGTATGAATAAAAGTTTGAAGACAAAGAAGTAGTAAATCGTCTACAATAAGTGACGTAGAACCTTTTATATTATATAATTTAAAATTATACTAAGTAGAACAGGAAACTTGTAGTGACAGTAATGATAAGATCGTGCATAAGATATTATATGAACCTTGAAATTGAACAATATTAAACCATACTTTTATTTACGCATCATACGTAGTATAGGGTAAATCTTGTAATAGTTTTAAAACTCGAAAAAAATTTTTGACGGATTTACCCGTTTCAGACACTGGAGATTCCGAAAAAAATATATTTAGAAGAAAAAAAAATTGCCGTCCATCTGTGTGTGTCTAAACGCTCTATCTCCTGAACAAATTGAGATGGAGACTTGAAATTTGGTGTGTACTTAGGAAGTAATAATGGAAAGAAGGCTACTGAATATCGGTAACCTCGATTGTTCGGAATTATTTTTTTCGGACTCTCAAAATATTTGTTCTGATAAAAGGTATACAAATTTTTTCGAAATTGTTTCTTTGAAGGAGTGGATATAAAAATCAATAAAAAAACACAAATTTTGTATAAAGGAGGAAGTCGATCGGATAATGAGTTGCCGATATATTTGTAATTCCATTTGTCATATTCTTCGATTTTTCATGATCCTGTATTTTATTCAAATTTCAATTCAAAGATATATTTTAATTGGAAATGAGACGCTTAATCTGACGCTGTAAACTGTTAGCTAATATGTTTATAATTTTTGGAGTTATAAGGATGTTTATTTTACATAATTCGGTACTACTCTATTATTCCGTCGACCAAAAAATTATCTCCAAACTATAAGATTAAATAGCCAATAATGGCTTATCGTAAATGCCACATTCACTTGACATTAAACACGGTCTGTTGCGTTATCAAGTGATTTTTAATTCGACATTTTATTTGTATTTTTATTAATCTTTTACTAATTTATTTGTTCTTTCGTTATTTAAAATAAAAATTATTCCAATCTATATATCTGTTTTGTCTCCAAATTCCGCCAAGTTTGTCGCCAACTTGGCTACATATCTCTAAATTTGGCGGCCAAAATTATTCGCCAAAATTAACGCCAGCTTGGCGATATCTTTAATATTTTGCCAAATTCTCATAGATTTCCACTGTAAACCAATGGGGTTTACTTGTTTACATAAAATCAACAGATTGGGATATTTTAATTCAACAAAAACTAATATGAGCTTAAGTGATTATATTAATTATATTTAAGGAGGGGGATGGGTCCAAGTAAATTAAATTATGAATAAAAGTAACATGATACAATGCTTAACATGCTTTCTCAAACATAAATTTTAAGGGAGACCAAACTGCTCGCCAAGTGTGACTAGTTTGTATAATTCTGCGAGTAGTTTGGCGATTTATATAATTTATCGAAATGGGTCGACGGGGCAGTCAAGCAGTACCCGCAATTCAGTAATAGAGCATTACTATGTAATAAAAATGTTTATATACATGTTTAAATTTTATTTTGGAATCGCAATGCATTTTATAAATATCAGGTTGTAACGAAAGTTTCCCGCCACAGCTAATACGGTCTGTGCAAACAGTTCGCATTGACGTATTTGCTCATATTTTGTCAAACGATTTTTGGCATTTGAAAGAAAAAAGACTTGCTTTTTAACACTGTGCTGTGAAATTTGTAAAAAAATATCGTTATCATTAAGTACAAGGTGTCTGAAATGGAACTATCACGCTACGAGATTAGAACCATCATTTACTTCTAGTTGTGTTGTAAAAAGTCAGTTACAGAATGTCATCGAATAAAGTGTACAGCTTTAGGTACTAGTGTTGAATCATATGACACTGTGAAGATTTGGCGGAATGGTGGTTATATATAAAATTACAGTTAATTATATACAGTCGGACCTCTATTTAACGAACCTCTATTTTGCGAACTTTTCCTCGGAACCAAGAACATTTTGTGAATTTCTTCGTAAAATAACCTGCAAATAGCGAAGTGAATTCTCTATTTAACGAACTTTTTCTTGTGATCGAAATTTTTTTTCTCCCCATTTCTCAAAATATTTCTGGACATTTCAAACTTATTCTTTCTTTAAACACATTTTATGACATTCAATGGCCTTGAACTGATTTTAGAAGTCGCCTTCTTTGACAGCAGTGAGAATTCGGTAAGTACGGAGGACGAAGACGATAATCCCTTAGAGTAACTTTTTAAAATATGGATACAGATGAGAAAAAAAAGAAGAAATTAACCATTATGTGCTGATTTATGATTGTATTTCACTTATTTCTGAAATTGAGACCTTGGAAGCACTATCCGAATTGGATATTTTCGACAGTGTGAAAAATAAAAACAATACAGTAATGAATTGCGATGAAGACGAATATGATGATGATGGAAATAATCATGATGTAGGAATTAACAAAACTTCGTATGATGAAATGCTAAAATCATTTGAAACAATACAGTGGGGCTTATAGTTAGAAGAAAATACGCATGAAGGGAGTTTTGGTGCATTGCAAAAATGCGAGATGTATTATGAGATAAAGCACTTATTAAGAGGAAAAACTCAGGCAAATCTAACAGTGTTTTTCAGAAATTAAATTTAAGGACGCATATGTTAATGTATGGGTAAAATTATTTGTTATAATAATAATAATAAATACGATAATGTCATTAGAACTCGTTAATTTTAATGTAAAACTATTTACTTTAAACAGAAAATACAGTGTATTCCCGGACAATGTTTTATTTATAGAGAAAATGAATTGATGATGGATATTGGTGAGTAAAATAAATATAACGAAAATAAACGATATAATTTATTTTTAAAAATGTGATTAATTACTTTTAGTAAAAATTTAATGTTTATGAATTTAAAATCTGTTTTATGTAGTTTAAAGTATTTTAAAAGGTGAATCTCTATTTAACGAATTCTCCATATAACGAACTTTTTTCCGGGATTTAGCGACTTCATTAAATAGAGGTTCGACTGTATATTATAAATAGCATTATGTAAAGGTGATTTGACGGAAAACATTCGTTACAACCTAATAGTTTACACATGTTGTATTTTCATATTTTATGTTATTTATGCATATCCATGATGGGTAAGTATTACGGTGTCCCCCAACGACTAGTTTCTTTTAGATTTAATCGTGAACAACTAAAATATTGCACGAAGTATTCTTAAAATACAGAGGACGAAATTTCTAAAAAAGTAGCTAAGCAAGAAGTTTATCATGAATCACAATATCCTTGCTTATGAATTATTTCTATTTGATTTTAAATGCTTCCTGGTGATTTATTCATCAGTATTTAATGAGGGCCAATCCATTTCAAGTGGTCCAAAAAATCAGATATTCGTTTCTCTACCATTTTTAAAAAATCTGAAATTTTTTGTGCAACAACTCTAACATGATGGAAGTTCAAAATGACTATTATTTTAATTTTATTTATTTTTGTTTGTGCATGGCGGCCATCTTTGTTTCATCGTCTGCAGCAATTTTCTCACAAGAAGAGTTCATGGAATTGTAAATAATTCATCGTTTACTTATCCAATTCAAGTGCGGATTAAAGAAATTTCTACAGAATACATTGGGCTAAAAATCTGGTAATGGAGTAGTTTCCGAAACTAATTGCTTATTGGTAAAATTTAAGCACAAACTTTCAGTTTTTTTTTTTTCCAAAATTTGTCCGTTTACAAGAGGAAATGTTTCTAGCAAGGAAAACTGTCAACATGACATAATTTGTTTTACAAATAGGCAGAAAGCTCTTGTACTCACACGCCGAGTTCCAGATCTGAGACTTGCTTTCTCTTCGCTAAAAAAAATCCCAATTTTTTCAAAAATGACAAAAATCGCACTTTTCAGGCTTTGATATCTCTGGTGGGGCAAGAGATAAAAATCTGAATTTCTTTTATAAGAGTATTGTATGGTAGTGTTATGCACAAGAAATTTCAGGATGGAGATTTGACTACAAGCTGGGATATGGCAAGGGCAACATGTCAAAAAAAAAAAAAAAAACTACCAAACTATTGTTTTGTTGTAGTCACAGCTAAGTATTTATTTCAGAGTATCATTTAAATTTATTTTTTAGATTATCTTTAAATAATAGTAACCGAAAATAAAGCCTTTTGCAATTAATTAAAAAAATAATTATGCCTAAGGCCTACATTTTGTATGGTTTCAGTAATTTTTGTTGTAATTTTAGTAACTAAAAGAAACCTGAGCATTTTTACACACATATATATATATACACAAGACCTGAGACAAAAACAGAATAGGGAAAGAGAAAAGCTGTTAATGTTGGCATACTTGTTGAGACATGATCAAACGTGTCAAAACACATTCCTGCTTGTTGGTTTAAAAACCACAATTTTAATGCTTCTTGCCAGTCCCTGAAACGTGTTCCTACCATAAGTATGTTCCTGTAAATTAAACATTAGGCGATATTACCATGCATCAGCCTCAAGTAATTTTCTGAAAGTAAAGATACCCAAAGCCTTTTCAAAATTTATACTGCAGAAAAATCACATTTTTTTCATAAGAAGTAAGCTAGGAATCATTAATGACTTGAGACTTGCACATAGTGATTTCAAAGTATATTTCTATGAGCCAGCAGGGCCAAGATCTTCAATCAAGTTATTAAGAGATGACAAGACTTGGTTCCTACAAATAAAATTTTGAGAAAGATCAAAATTGTGGTTTTTGAACCAACAAGCAAGAATGTGTTTTGACACGTTTGATCATGTCTCAACAAGTATGACAACATTAACAGCTTTTCTTTTTTCCTATGTTGTTTTTGTCTCAGGTCTTGTATAAAAATATTTTTTTTCTTTATGTAAAAGTGCTGAGGTTTCTTTTAGTTACTAAAATTACTTACAACAAAAATTACTGAAACCATACAAAATGTATGGCTTTAGGTATAATTATTTTTTTTAATTAATTGCTAAGCTTTGCAAAGGGCTTTATTTTCTATTACTATTATTTAAAGATAATCAAAAACATAAATTTAAATGACACTCTGATATAAATACTTAGCTGTGACTACAACAAAACAATAGTTTGGCAGTATTGTTTTGACATGTTGCCCTTGTCATATCTCAGCTTGTAGTCAAATCTCCATCCTGAAATTTCTTGTGCATAACACTACTGTACAATACGCTAATAAAAAAAAATTCAGATTTTTATCTCGTGCCTTAGCAGAGATATCAAAACCTGAAAAGTGCGATTTTTGTCATTTTTGAAAAATTTGGGATTTTTTTAACAAAGAGAAAGCAAGTCCCAGATCTGGAACTCGGCGTGTGAGTACAAGTACTTTCGCCCTATTTGTCAAACAAAATATGTCATGTTGACAGTATTCCTTGCTAGAAAAATTTCCTCTTGTAAACGGACAAATTTTGTAAAAAAACTGAAATTTTATGCTTAAATTTTACCAATAAGCAGTTAGTTTCAGAAACTACTCCATTACCAGATTTTTAGCCCAATGTATTCTGTACAAATTGCTTTAATCCGCACTTGAATTGCATAAATAAACGATGAATTATTTACAATTCCGTAAACCCTCCTTGTGAGAAAATTGCTGCAGACGATGAAACAAAGATGGCCACCATGCACAAACAAAAATTAATAAAATTAAAATAACAGTCATTTTGAACTCTCATCATGTTAGGGTTGTACAAAAAATTTCAGTTTTTTTTAAAAACCGTCGAGCAACCAGTGCTGGATCACTTGAAATGGATTGATCCATGATAAAACGTTCTAACTAAAACGTTCAGCGTTACAATTTGCAACTATTTGCCTTCATTTTGAGTGGGGGGGGGGGGGTTGTTGAACGCTTGTTATTTTGACCCCATTCGGTTATCTTTTTCTCTAAAGTACTAATTGTCTATTTTGAATTGTATCACCCATTTTACGTGACGTCTCAACCCATACAGTTTTAGACTGTGTATGTCCGTCGTCACAAATTGTGATATCTCAACGTTGCAATGAAGCGGGTATGATTCATTTTGTGAACAGCATAATGACCAATACAACAGAGTTATGTTTTAGTCAATATGCATTCATATTTTGTACATATTTTGTTTACGGTGGTATTGGAGCAATTAACCTTTAAAAACGGACGGTTTTTAGTAACATAAAATCATGGACGGCGTACTGTAAGCACAACAGAATTTTTAGGTCACCCCCCCCCCCCAAAAAAAAATGCTATCTTCGTTTAGTTCAATGTCTAGTAGTAGTATTAAAGTAATGAACTTCAAATTGATAAAAACTAATGTAAACATAATGCAAGATGGACATTTTGTAAAAACATAAAAACCTGGGTGACGTATTCCATACGCCGACACCTTTTCAAGCATAAATATCTGCGTTTGATGATATTCTTCTTTAATACAATGCATAGTAATAGTATAAAAGTAACAAACATCACATTTAAATAAATATTATTATTAAGAATGAAAATGAAATAAATTACACAAAGTCGCGGGCGGTGTATTTTGTACGCGAGTGGTGACTTGCAAAAAAAATAATAATGAAAGAAAGCAGAAAAACTGCGAATTTTAATTTTAAAACTTGGTTTAAAAACGAATGATCTTTGGAAAGAGTATAAATGTGTCGCAGGTGTTAATCTTGCACATATTTTGGAATTCGCCGGTGGTTTTTTTCTAACCGAGTGGCGCATTTGGCCCGTATTTCAATGTTCAGAATGAAAGCGACAGAATGTTCAAAAATGCGCCAAATGTTTTTAAAATACTGTGACAAATAAGCAGTAGAAGCTATAGCCAATGTTCTAGCAAGATAGAAATGTGTGAACCGAGAATCTGTTTATTACTATTCCTTGTTTTAGCTATAAATATAAGCGACATATGGCGTTGCACTGTATCAAACCTTAACACTGCTCTAATTAAACTTCTAATTTCAAAACGTTAGTATTGACGTTATAATATTTCAACGTCTCAACATGATGAACAACTAAGCAGACAGCTAAGCTAACATTTCAACAGATAAGAAAACAGAATGTTGAAAATTAAGTTTAATGCATCTTTGCACCTTAAGCACCCCGGCAGTTTCAGACAGCCAGGCGCTTACTGTCGGTGATTTTTGATAAGTGATTTAAAAAAAAAAAAATCTCGAATATGTCCTACAAGAATATTTCAGTATATGTCACTGTTTACTTATAATTGAATTTTAGAAATGTTCAGGTGTTTTTAGAGTACCTTCCATTTGCAACAGCAACAAAAATATGTACATTAATTGTAGAAAAAAAATGCATTATTTGAACAAATTTAAATTTTGGCGTTTTTCTACAATTGTCTATCTAGAATTATTTTTAAAAGAACGTTTAATTTTTGGATATTTTATAGGTTTTGTACGGATCTTTCAAAAAAAACTTGTTGGAGAAAAACTTGTGTGATTCATTATTTTATTTTATTTTATTTTTTTTTTTTTTTACCAGGAACATTTGACAAAATTTATAACTTATTTATTATTAAAGCAAATAGTAATATTCAAAAATAAATATAATAAATATTAAATTGCATGAGCAAAAAATTGTACGTTTATTATATTGACATATACAGTCGTGGAACGTTAATAAACATGTAACCTAAACAAGACAGAGAAGTAAAACAAAAGAAAATTCAACATTATTTTTATTTATTTTGTTTCGTTTAACATGTTTATTGGGTATAACAAAGACAATTTCTTGCTTTCTTGGTATAACATGATATTTTGTATTTCATAATCTTTTTATTCCGTTTCTAAAAGAGTAAGTTATTTTTCCCCAGCTCATATTGCTTGACTTCAACATAAATATTTACTCACGGGTAAATCTAAATTTTATTATGTATTCTAATGCACATATTATTGCCTAGTTGTGATTAAAGAAACCTTCTGCACTGTAAAAAAAAAATTGTAAAGTTACTAAAGTTTTGCTAGGAAACTGGGATTCCAAGAACTTTTCATGTAACGGCAACAACAAAAATTCCTGTAACAGCGTCTGTTACAGGAATTTTTATTGTTGCCGTTACATAAAAAGTTCTTGGAATCCCAGTTTCCTAGAAAAACTTTAGTAACTTTACAGATTTTTTTTTACAGTGTGGTGCATCAATTATTTTTAAATAGTTGAAAAGTATATTTAAACTTTTTTATATAACTTAACTCGGTTCATTTATGCAAAGATGAAATTTTTCAATCGATCTTTTACTCACTTTTCGATTGGCTAGTATTATAAATATATATATTATATGTGTGTGTTTGTATCTTAGTGTACACAGGCACGTTTCCCATGCCAATAAAATATTTTAGTATTATCAGAACGTAAAAATATAACTTATTAAATTGATTTTAAGGTATTTTTCAGTTTGCTAATCAAGCGTCCATTGTTATTTATAGTGAAAGCTGTATTCGAATGTAAAAAAATTAAATTAATGAATGATGCGCAACACCACTATCCTTAAATTAAGTCATTTACCTGTAAAACTGCAGAATTCAAATATTTTAAACACTAAAAAGCAAAAAATTAAATATACAGAAAAATTAAAGAGTGCATTATTAAAATAGAAAAAAATGCCCAGTTAAACTGATGGCATTGAGCTCACAGACTAATCACACTGATTGTTTATTATGCTCTTATTTATGGCACATATTCATAAAATAGAACTCACTCTGTTTGAGCAAAACAGTATATAATCAGGGAAGCGTCTTATCAGAATAAACCGGTATACCAAATTTGAAGCAAATCGGATAATTCTACGTAAGATACAATGAACATCTAAATCTAATCAGGGAAGCGCCATATCAAAAAACAAGTGGGTAAGTGTGATCACAGATCGCACAGAGGGTTTCGTTTAATATTCCTTTCAAAACACTTTATCTTTTTGAAAAATCTATTACTTCCACATTTCGCAACCAGGGGGCGCACTCGATTCTAAACAAACATCTATCCGAACGAAATCCCGTTTTACATACTATCCGCAGATATATTAGTGGAGGGGATTGGGCCCATAGCACCTGAGATCAGTAGGCGCACCTGGCGGTAAAAAATGGAACTAAAATATGTAGGGCTATGGTGCACAATATGAAAGAAGGGTCAAAGGGGTGGCGGCAAAAGTTGGAAAATTTCTCCCCTGGTTAAAAGGGCGGATGTTAGACAAATTACTTAAAATACACAAGCTAGAGCCCGGAGAGGTAAATAATATAAGACTTTTTGAAGATTTTATGATTTGTCGTGTGGTCCGAGGTATTCAGCTATACGTATGCAAAATTTCATGTCTCCAACTTAATTAGGGGCTCTCTTAGAAAGAATTGCTTCAAATACATATGTGGTAGCTCAAAGGGTTAAACGTAAGACATTTTCAAGATTTTATGATTTGTCGCTTGGCCTCAGGTGTTCTGCTATAAGTATGCAAAATTTAAAATCTCCAATTCACTTAGGGGCTCAGTTAGAAAGAATTGCTTAAAATACACGAGCTGGAGCTGAAAGGGTTAAACATAAAACTTTTTCAAAATTTATTATTTGACGTGTAATCTGGGATGTTGAGCTATAAGTATGCAAAATTTCACGCCTCCAACCTAAATAGGGGCTCACTTAGAAAGAATTGTTTAAAATACACATGTGGGAGCCCAAAGGGTTAAACGTACGACATTTTCAAAATTTTATGATTTGTCGTTTGATGTGAGGTGTTCAGCTATAAGAATGCAAAATTTCACGCTTCCAACTTACCCGTAAGGCATGGTGACGTCACGGCGACGTCGTTGTGAAGTCACACTGTGATTTTGTGACCGTCGATGTGACGTCACGTGACGTGGATGTGACGTCACAGTGACTAGAATGCGAGGTCGTTATGGCCGTTTTAGAGGTCGTTTGTGACGTCACATTGTGACCATTCTGTGAAGTCACGGTGTGACTAATTTGTGAAAAGTGTGTCATTTGTTACTATTTTGGCATTAACTTTGTGACGAACCTGTGACGAAAGTGACAATGTTTTGAAGTCACACTGTGACCAATTTGTGAAATATGTGTCATTTGTGACGAACTTGTCATAAACTCTGTGATGATTTCAAATGAAAATCAAATTTCAAATTAATTGCTTAAAAGGCGCAAAGGCGAACTAGTGAAAAAGATTCCATGCTGGAACTCGAACCCGGGCCATCAGTATAGCGCACTTACATTCTACCGACTAAACCACATGGAACGATACCCAGCCTGGAAAATCTCTCACTATTACATGTTGGCAAGGCTACAAACGCAGCACAAGATGCAATATTTATCGTCAGCCACCGACATGGCGCAAACACGAAACTTAATTAAATCCAGCATCGATTGAAACTATATTAATACTTGGAAATTTTTTTTAGAGAGAACCATTCGCCTTGCATACAATATTTCAAATGAAAATCAAATTTCAAATTAATAGTGTAAAAGGCAATTTTAATTTGAAATTTGATTTTCATTTGAAATACTGTATGCAAGGCAAATGTTTCTCTCTGGAAAATTTTCCAAGTATTAATATAGTTTCAATCGATGCTGGATTTAATTAAGTTTCGTGTTTGCCCCATGACGGTGGCTCACGATAAATATTCCATCTTGTGCTATGTTTGTAGCCTTGCCAACATGTAATAGGGAGAAAATTTCCAGGCTGGGTATCGTTCCATGTGGTTTATTCGGTAGAATGTGAGTGCGCTATACTGATGACCCGGGATCGAGTCCCGGCGTGGATATTTTTCACTATGTTGGCCTTTGCGCCTTTTAAGCAATTTATTTGAAATTTGAATTTCATTTGAAATATTGTATGCAAGGCGAATGTTTCTCTCTGGAAAAATGTCCAAGTATTAATACTGTGATGATTCTTGTCATAAAAACTACGTAATTTTAAAGTAAAGTTTTGTTTGAAATATAAAATTTTATCTTTTTACCGTACTTTTTAGCAAGATATCACTATTTTGGAGTCCTATTCTTCTAAAATATTTTTAATTTTCCATTTAAAAAACAATGCTTATTAACTGACATCTTTTTTTATTAAGTTCTAAGCTTGATCTTGAATTCAAACTTAATATTAAGAATGTGTAAGCTTTTTTTAATGTGTTATGATTTGTCATTGCTTTATTAAATACGAACATGGAGTCTAACGGACATTAATACAACTGTTACTTATAGAACTACATGATAAGCCCTATTTATTTAAATTTTTTATTCCCATATATATTGTATTTTGTGAATATGAGCTAATTAGATTTGGTATGTTTTATATGAAAAGACTGATCTGGGAAATAGAAACAACAAGTAAGATATATCATGCGTTAGGCATAGATTATAAAACACTTTCCAACTTTTTCTAAATGTTTTAACAAGACATCTGGGGAAATAACGTAAATAAGATAACTAAGTAAACATGTAAACGCGTAAAACATTTGAAAAACTGATTTACGCAGTTACCATCCACTAAGATGTAAAAAAATCATAATTTGATTTTTAAAAATAAAAAAAAAATCGGATTTTTTTATTTAAATCAGATTTTTTTGATTTAAATCAGATTTTTATGATTTTTTTTCCCAGCGTTCAAATACTGAATAGCTATCATGAGTTTTAGGTTTCCAAAACAATTACACCACTAATTGCTAACATAATCTATGTTTTTACACTTTAATTAATAAAATTATAATTGTTAGTTAGTAATTACAGAAATAAAAACTGCAAATTAGTAGTTTCATTAGGTAGTATTATACAATAATGTTATATACATTAATATTGTAATAATTATGTAAAACTTTATAAATACTAGTGATACTTAACATTTATGAAAATTATTAACTGCATTTTATATTAAATAGCTAACATTACTTCAAATTAATTATTTAACAATCAACTCTCTAATTAGGAACATATTATACATTTTTAAGCCTTAATTATTAAAATGATAATAATTCATTTTAGAAAGAAAAAGGGACAGGATGCTAGTTCAAAAAACGGGCACTATTTCATGAGGAAATATATTAGTAATGTGTTTAGTAATGATGTAAGGAAAAAAAAAGAATATTTTTTAGCATTATAAGTAAAGTGTCCTTAATTTTTAATAATTTTATGAATAACAAATTCAAAAATACAATTAAATAACATATTTTAATAATATCCTGTTTTTTCTAAAGAAATAAAGTTCCATATTTTTGCAAGATTTTTTCCACATGAATTTAGAATACTGTTGAATGGGGAAGTTTTTTACAAGAAATCTCTGGCTACAACTACAGGTAAATTTCAACTTTTTTCTTCTTTTTTTAAGGCAGGGTGCATTTTGCCAATTTCAAAAGGGGCATGGTGTGGCACCATTAAAAAAAATGGCCTAGAAGAAGCAGTATAATTAATTACAGAATTAATAAAAACTGCAAATAAGTAATTTCATTAGTTAGTAGCACAAATATTATTTGCAGCTCATTTTGCATTTGTATTTAGGAAAATTTCTGTAAACCACCAAAATCTATACTTACACACATGTACGTGTATGCTAACCAAAAAAGAAAATGAGTTAAACCCATTCATATAGAATAAATATAAGTTAGCCACTAATATCTGAAATCCTCAAAATATTTAACTAACAGCATTATTACCTCTATTAGCTTTCAATGGTTCAATTTTTTAATATATGTGAGTTACAATAATAATAATAATAATAATAGTAATAAACATTTATTTAACCTATACCAAAGAAGCTCTTGCTGTGCTTAGCATTTTTATACCAATTATTTTTTTTTCTCTTATGCATTCATTTACAATTTAGCTGCTGAGCAGATGTCATTCTTTCATTCTTCTTTAACTTGAGATTGCTATTAATTACTATTTATTCTTTTACTTGTAGAAATGTAATTATACTTGCTATGTGTATTTTATATAAAATAATGCATAAATTGATTACCTAAAGGGAATTATGACATTGCAAATTATGTTAGATTTAAATATCATTTTTAAATGAAACTGTTTTAATTTGGATAAAAACTTAAAAACAATGCTTTTTACAAACTCAACTGTTTTTAATTTTTTTACAATACTAATGAATTAAGCTTAGAAACAATTATTTAAAGCTCTTTTTTTGCTTATTCATAAGTCAAAATACCTGTAGAAACTTTCAAATTATGTTCATGTTAGATTTTAATACTTTTTTTGACATTTTAAACATTTAGAAAATTTTTGATTTTAATCAATGATTTTTTTTAAAAAATCGGTTGATTAAAATCATGATTTAATCACTGATTTAAATCAACCGATTAAAATCGTTGACACCCTACCATCCACAGCCAAATATGTTTTCTAATTCTTTTAAACAGTCCTGTATTTGATCTGTAGATTGATATATATATACTATATAATGGAAAAATTTAGTTTATCAAGGAAACGCATAACAGGTTGAAATTCTCTTTCAGCAATTTATACTAATATATGGAAACATACTTAAATAATTTTGTACAACCCTGTAGTTTACCTAGAACCTTTATTACACGCCACTATTTAGTTAAAATTTAGTTCAAGCTAAAACACTCTTAAAACTGCTGAAATCACATTTCCAGAAATTATAATTCATAGACGGCAACGTATCCAATTCTTTGCGTGACCCTGTATATCATTCTATCTATCTACTACAAACATTTCTTAGTAAATTAAATGCAGTGCAGCGTTAAAATGCATAACTTATTTAAAAACCACCTTTAAGCAATACCCAGTAACCCTTATGAATACTTTTGTATAGTCCTGTATATGAATTATAGCATATATATATACACTATATACTATGCATAAATGTAGTGAATCATAAAAGTGCATATCATAATTAAAAATGTATTTCCAGCAATCATCGCTAATGAACAGTACTTCGGATACAATATAGTATCTGAAATATTTTGTGTGTTCCTGTAAATGCTATATACACTTCGTATTATACATGAAATAATTCATCGTATGTAAACCTCAACGACGTATATCAATTTCATTACATATCAAATAGATTAACATAAATAAAGTACGCCGCAAACAATTCCCTCCACCCCTATATCATTATGTATTGGAATTCCTTTTTTAGCCCTGTAAATGAACAATAACTATTCTTTGCATCGCATATTCTATGGAATGCACATTTTAGTGCGCTTCATAAATGCATATCAATTTTATTCTGTTTGAAAGCGTGTAAAATCATTAAAAAGCATTTGAAACGATTTTTTTCCCACAGGCCGTAATGTAATGGAATACAATTGACTCTCCCGGTAAATGAACTAAACATGCTACAAACTTCATTACAAATAGGGGTCTTGCTATGGTAAACGTCAATAACATCCAAAAATTTTAGGTCAATCCGAGTATATTTACGCGAGTTAGAGCGCGGACAGACGGCCAGACAAACCGAAGTCATAAACACTTTTCAACTTTATCGGGCATGAAAAACACTTTATTTCAATTCTTAAATATTATATTTTATTTTTTAATGCCAATAAAATAAATGTATCGAAAATGTAGAAAATGAGTTTACAATCAAAGAAAATTTAATAACTGACTCTGAATGTCTACAATTAAATGTTTGATTAAAATCACAAACAGTAAAAAAAACGCTTAAATACAATTAAAAAAAAAATAGCAATTTGAAAAACACTAAATAATTAGTATTTATAATTGTACTATTAAACAACAACAAACTATAATAGATGAATTAAATGCATTTAACAATTTCTCAAAAATCTTTCCATCGCCATATTGCTTTTGAAAGGAATACCAGATCAGTTTCATTGCATATGACATACAACTATTTAACTCATGTAATAATCTGTCAAAAAGGAACAAAAAAATTAAATTAAATAAGACATACCTTTTAAGTTCCATAAATATTTTAATAATATCCGTATTTTATCCTAAATTGTCAGGCATATTTCTGTTAGCTTAAAAAAACTAACTCTCCGTGTCAGAAGTTCTCTGATCCTTATTTTATTCTGCGGTTTTCATCGAGCGCAGACGATATTTGACCAAGCAGGTGCTCCTACTGTATTATTATAATTTTTTTTTTTTTTTTTGTACACAACAGAGTTTAAATGCGCAGTAATTTTACCTTTATGAGAGTATCTGTAATGAAAATTTTCTATTTGAATGAAACACCTGCCTTTTTTCTTTCTTTTTTTTAAAGTACAGTTTGTTTTACACCTAATAAATAAATACGTATTTCTTGATAAATGAAAAGAGAGTATACAGGATAAAAAAATTTTCTTTGTCAATCTGTCATTTTTTTCATATTCATTTTCTGTAGAATAAAACAATTTTAAAATGACTTTTTTTAAAGTCATATCTCTAAAACACGAATTTGAAATACGAATAATTATATCATGGGTTTTGTATAAAATTTGTATACATATTTTTTCGGAAAATACTAATTTTATTTAAAAAGTCTGAAAGAAGTAGAATTTAAAAAAAAAATAGTTATTTAAAATAGTTAAACACTAACAGGAAAAAATATGACTTGAATGCAAAATGACTAAACTCTGAGTATTCTTTCTACGTGCTCATTAAAAGCTACAGACTTAACTGTAATAGAAAATTTTAGTTTGAAACCACAGAAGGGTTTAGAATACCACTGGTCGACAAAAAATAAAATAAAATAAAATAAAATAAAATAAAAATATAAATAAAACAACTTCCTCCCTGAAAACTAAATATGTAAAGTGTACAAATGTAATATTCCTAATTCTAAATATGTTATCCAAATTGCTCCAATACATACCATTTTCTCGAGAAACATTTTTATAATAATAACAATCAATGAAGGATTAAATTGCAATGGTAGATAAAATTGAAATCATAAAAAAGTATACTTTCACTGTCTTAAATAAGAAATTGATAAAATATAGCAGGAAAATCTAGTTTGTTGATACTTCTACCGTGCATTTTTTTTCTGCCCCCCCCCCTCTCTCTTTTCGTGTCCGAATTTACTATTTCCTATCAACTAATATATTTCCATTCCTTATGTCGCTGTAACTCGGGCATGTAATATTTCTGTTCATTTTCAAACATTTTTTATGTTCATATTTTTGTCACACTGTGACTTACAATATGGTGATTTTTTTTCGTCACAAATGTGACGTGACGTACGTTACATGCAGTGTCATAACAGTGACGTCACAATTTTTTTTAATTGCCAGAAAATATAATTTTACATAAATAACATGTTTTGAATATTTTTTGTAATTTTTCAAAGTTTTTTAAGAAGTTCACATCTCAGTCACAATGTGACATCACTGAGTGGTGGCATTTTGGTCACAGATGTGACGTGACCACAGTGACTCACAGTGACGTCACAACGACGTCACCGTGACCATGCATGCTATGAGGGTAATTAGAGGCTCACTTAGAAATAATTGTTTAAAATACACATGCAGGAGCCCAAAGGGTTAAATGTACGACTTTTTCAAAATTTTATCATTTGTCGTACGATGTGTGGTGTTCAGCTATAAGTATGCAGAATTTCACGCCTCCAAACTAATTAGGAGCTCACCTTAGAAAGAATTGTTTAAAATACACATGCGGGACCCCAAAGGGTTAAATGTACGACTTTTTCAAAATTTTATCACTTGTTGTTTGATGTGAGGTGTCCAGCTATAAGTATGCAAAATTTCACGCCTCCAACATAATTAGGGGCTCACTTAGAAAGAATTGTTTAAAATACACATGTGGGAGCCCAAAGGGTTAAATGTATGACTTTTTCAAAATTTTATGATTTGTTGTATGATGTGAGGTGTTCAGCCATAAGTACCGAAAATTTCATGTCTCCAACATAATTAGGGGCTCACTTAGAAAGAATTGTTTAAAATACACATGTGGGAGCCCAAAGGGTTAAATGTACGACTTTTTCCAAAATTTTATCACTTGTTGTTTGATGTGAGGTGTCCAGCTATAAGTACCCGAAATTTCATGTCTCCAACATAATTACGGGCTCACTTAGAAAGAATTGTTTAAAATACACATGTGGGAGTTACCGACATTTATTCTTCTGCGAGTTAAACCGATTAATTAAATAATAGTTAATATTTCAGCTTGTAATTAAGATAGGACTTAGAAATAGGTATCAATAAAATCAGCGAGAAATTTGACATCGGGATGCCATAAAATTTAATCAAAAAATTTAATATTAAAAAAGTTAAAATTCCGTATTAAAATATGCTATTAAGAAAAACCGCAGCGTCGCCATGTCTACCTGCTTTGAAATCTTTTGAATTTAAATCTTTTTTCTTTGTCTTTCCAATTAAAGAAAATAAATTTTTATCGATTGATTTTTAGTGGATATTTTAACTTATACACATCGCAGAAATGTGAACTTTATACCAAATGAAAGTAGATTTTTTTCTGCATCTGTCTATTCCATTTACAATATTCTGGGACCAATATTTTCTGATATGCGATTTCGATTTATAATGCCCACTTCATTTTTCGGCTTAATTTCCTCCGTGGTAACCATGCATCGGCTGATTTTACTGGCAACCCTTAGGAGAAACACGGATGATTTGGAGAAAGTTCATTTGAATCTGCGTTAAAAAGGTGGATTGGTTAATTTTAGAAGTTAATTAGCCCGTAATTCAGTTAATTACCAACTTTTTCAAAATTTTATGATTTGTTGTTCAATGTCAGGTGTTCAGCTATAAGTACCCAAAATTTCAAATCTCTAACATGTATAGTTTCTGAGAACGGGCTCTGTGACGGACAGACGGACAGACAGACAGACAGACAGACAAAGGAGTGAGACGAATAGGGTTTCGTCAGATGAACGAAACCCTAAAAACGGGATACAGATTTGAAGAAAATCGGATAATTCTGCATAAAAAATCCATTTATCTCAATTAAGGGGGGATTAGCACCCGTCCCCCCATTATATTTAACCAATGAACCTCCAAATATAATCATGGAAACGCTTTACCAGAATAAACAGGTATACTAAATTAGAAGCAAATTTGATAATTCTGCATGAAAAACCCATTTATCTAACTTAAGGGGGGATTGACCCCCATTCCCCCTTTATACTTAACCAATGAACCCCTAAAGCTAACCAGGGAAGCACCTTATCAGAATGAATCTATTTACAAAATTTGAAGCAAATCGGATATTTCCATCAAGAGGTATCGCGTTACGTACATACATGCGTACATACAAACAGAACCTGCGGGCACATTAGCTCTCAAGCTTTGATAGTCTGTGAGCTAAAAAACTAGGGGTTTTTTGGGGAGGGGGGAGGGTCTATTAACGCAAGTGCGCTTCTTAACCGCAAAGAAGAAAAACACACTAATTTTCTCTGTTTAAAAAAAAAGTTATCCGATTACAGAAGATTGAATGTTATTACCACGTGCAGTAGCGATCTGAAGTAATCCGGTTGCATTTCATTTCTATTACACTCAGGATTTTTCGGTTTTCAAGGTCGCCTTCATCGCTCTGGTGACAGTTGACGGCTGTCTCAGCGATTGGTTAAGAAATATCAATTACTCATTAGAAAATCAAATTGTATAAAATGTTTAAGTAAAAAAATGTTGTTACCTCCCAAATTTCTATAAAGTCTAGAGGAAAAGTTTTCTTTTGGACACTACCAGAATATCGTTTGAAAAGTATAGTTTTAAATATGGCGGGATTTTAAACATTAAATGCTTTTCGTATGTAATAATTTAATTATTTCAAAATTTTCTTTCTTTTTTTATATTCACTGTAACTATATTTTTCAAGGGAAAGGTGTTTGTAAATATAATTTTTATTAATCTGGCAACTGTGAATAAAATCAGCTATTGCAAATTATGAATTAAATCTTTATTCGGCTAATGACACTTTTGATAAAAAAAAAAAAAAATTAAATATACGAATTAAAAACTCCATTTGACTCTACACACTATTATCTAGTAATGTATATAAATGTAAAAGATAGTTAAAAGGCTAGGTATAGATTTTAATCCTTTCAAAGTTATGTAATTGAGCTATTTTGACCAATTTTAACATTAAATACCTTTAAAATAATTCTTCGATTTAAAAATTGCCTGCTACAACGCATTGAATAAAACTTACGTACTGTTTGTTTTCAGAAAGCAGAACCCTCCGCGCTTTTGCGCATGCGTCAGGTTTGTTTTCATTTTATCAAAATAGGGGTGAGTCGAGTTTGTTTAGCTGCATTTTGCTGAGTGCCAATCTTAGTGACAGCGTACAAGAAAACAACAAAGTTAGATCTTCGTAAAGTACCCATCTCAGCGTAACACCCCTTTTGATATACTATCAAAATCGTCCCAGAGTCGTCCAGAATCGTCCCAGAGTGCTAGTCGCGGCTTTCGAAAATGAACAGTATCTGACCTATATCTTGACCTATTTAATCATAAAATAGCATTTAAAATTGATTGTTGCAATTTTTGTTATCCGCACGATTGTTTGCGTGCGTCTCTCTCTTATGGGAATAGGAATGTTCCAAAAAAAAATTATGCCTCTAAAGAATTCATATAAGGGTAAAATAAGAATTTAGTGAAATTTAAAATCCTTATTTTACCCTTACAGATTATTTTCTCTCTGTAGTGTTCTAACAAACTATACCATATGAAAAGCTCAGATGATAAAGGTGGTAAGTAACAAATCATCATTTTGAGAAAACACATTTTAAACCGCTTTTATCAACTAAATTTACATTTTTTTTTATTGTCAAATGTCTTCTTTATCAATTAAAATCTCTGAGTATTAGATTTTTTTCAAATACTAATTTAACAGATGGTAGAAGACCATTGATTATCTTCATTCATATGATTAACTCATTTTTTTTTGTCATATACAACCTTTATCATCTGAGCTCTTCATATATTTTAAACAAGAAAATACAAAGGCCAGTGATAAATAGCTCTTACTAAATATCTAGGATATCTCCTAATTATTAGTTTGAACATTTAGGGACGATAATACACGTCCAGACAAAGAATTTTACTATATTAAAAGACCAAATCTCTAATTCAGTCAAACAAATCGGGTGTTTAACCCTATGAATCTAGATTTTCATTCCCATTTTCACCATCAATATAGTAATTGCAGAGATATTTTCAACGAACTTGGTTGGTTAGTTTGTATGTGGCCTGTCTGAAAAGTATCCCACCTTCGATCCAAAATAAATACATAATTTACCTGACGGGATTGGTACCCTAATCCTGTTCAAGTTAGACTCCTTGTGCCTCCACACACTTAGCCCACCGTTCCTTCCACTGCCGGAAATACCTCTGGAGGGAATTTTTTTTAGAATGGTGTCCAACTCCGCAGTCGCATTCTGCATATCTCAAAACGTGATCCGCCAATGGCTTCTTCAATTTCGGAAACAACCAGATGTCGAAATACGCCATGTCTGAAAAGTATGGAAGTTAGTTTACGACTGAAATTCCATGTTTTGCCAAGAAAATCTGAATCAGGTGCGATGAACGAGCTGGAGAATTGAACATGAATCTTACGACACTTGACGAATCTTATGAATTGTTTCGCTTTGAGAATCTCCAAGCTTTGAAAATATTTCATGCATTACCTTTTCTCAACCCGTTCAGTCATCTTGAGAGAAATCAAAATCCGACCAACACGTATGACAGCACCTCAGTCAGCGGCCAGCAGGCAATGACTGATTTACTGTTATTCGTGGAGAAAATTCAAGCATACGCATTAAGCTGTCTCCTTCCAATGTGCACAGTTGCGCCGCCTTGGAATCACTGTTGCGAGCGGAAAAAATAAAAGTCGGATACTTATCAGATAGACCTCGTATTATCGCCATATATCCAGATACAGATGTAAGCACCAAACATAAAATGGCAAAACACATGATTTGAATAAAATTATTAAATTTAATTAATATTGTGAAAAAATAACACAACAAGATATATGGGCGACGAAAAATAAAATAAAATAATCGAAAGGAGAAAAGTACAGAGATGCATTTAGACGAAGCTCGGTTCAAATGCTAATTTGTCGAAATTTCTTTACGCCATTTTCTGATCCTGCCATCTGCATGATGGAGCAGAAAACGAGATTCATCGGACCAGGCTACTTTTTCCCATTCCTCAAGTGACCAATTTCATTCTTCCTTCGCTCACAACATGCGCCTTTTCCTATTTTTCTGTGATACCAAAGGCACTCTTGATGGTATTCTGCTGCTAAAACCTACGCTTTGTAAATTCCGTCTTGTTGTTCTTTGGGATAGACTTCGTGATGCACCTGCATTGATTTCAGCTGTAATTTGTAGTTTTATTGATCTTCTGTTGCTGCGGAATATGCGTGCTACTCTCCTTTCACCACTCTTGTTCACCAACCTCATTCGACTAGAATGGTTCTTATCGTTTGAATTTTTTTGCTCAACTGCCACTATCTAAACATTCGAGATACTGTTGGACGAGAAAACTCTGAAAGTGTCGCCGTTTCAGAGATGCCGGAACCAGCTCTTTTGCACCGACGATCACTCCTCGTTGAAAGTTCCTTAAATCTTTTGTCTTACCCATTTTTACAATAACTTTCATGCTAACTACGTGGTACGAAGCTGAGAGTTCCTTATATAAGTTACTCTGCATTGTTACATCATTCTACGTCACTGTCGTACTAGTTTACATTCAATGAAAGGTGTCTCTAAATTTTTTTGCCACTTTGTGTATATTGCATTATTTTTTTCTTAAAGACTGTATTTACTTTTATAAATATGGAAAGAATCTTTGATTTGTCTAGTACTGAGATGGACGCAGTCTCATTTTATCAAAAGCGAGTGCTTTACTTACCCCCCAAAAAAAAAAACAATTCTGCGAAAATAGCCATGATACGAAACTATATGTTACTTATTATGAAGCTATATGTAAAGGCAACGTAAAAAGTTGTAAAAAAGTCCATCCTGTTGGAAATGGGTATATTCATTCGAGAATACCGTTCGTAACTGCATTAAGGTTTCTATACTATTGGGCACAGGAATTAACATCCATAAAACAGTGTGAAAAACAGCAAAATATGAGTGGAAATGCGACAGTTGATTAGTAGTTACATGAGAAAAGTGTGTTACCTACACTTAATAAGATGATTTAATAGGGGAATTGGTGGTGCCTTTAACCTCTTCGGTCCCTGGGTCCCCATACGGGGAATCCGTTCTTTTCCTTATAAAAACTAAAATGTCCGATTTTTTTACGTTTTCACATCACTTCTTAATAGCTGAATGTTTTTTGCGTTCAAAGCAAACGAATGAATGGCAGCACCTAAGCTGATTCCCACATAAAACAAATGTTATTTTCATCTGAGTTTGCAAAAGACCTAAAAATGCACAAAATACAGTATGAGCAAAAAAAGACAAATTTTCATATTTCATTTAAATAATTTCAATAAAAATTTTTTGAGTATTTGTAGATTATTTACTTGTTTAAAGTTTAAATTTACTTGCTTAAATTTGTGATTGCGTTAATTTAGGTAAATTTTTATTAAACTGATATTTTTAAGGGGTTCGTAGTTTTAGATCCATATTTTTATTAATATTTGGAAATTTTTCCAGAAAAAAACATTTGCCTTGCATACACAATCGCCTTGCTTTTGCAGTAGGTTGGCGTTTGCACCTTTTAAGCAATTAATTTGAAATTTGATTTTCATTTGAAATATTGTATGCAAGGCGAATGTTTCTCTCTGGAAAATTTTCCAAATATTAATATGAGTTCAATCGATGCTGGACTTAATTAAGTGTCTGTGTTTCCCAGATCGGTGGCTCACGAAAAATATTCCATCTCGTGCTGCGTTTGTAGCCTTGCCAACCTGTAATTGTGAGAAGCTCCAGGCTGGATATCGTTCTATGGGGTTTAGTCGGTAGAACGTCAGTTCGCTATACTGATGGCCCAGGTTCGCGTCCCGGCATGGAATCTTTTTCACTAGGTTGGCCTTTGCGCCTTTAAAGCAATTAATTTGAAATTTGATTTTCATTTGAAATACCATATTTTTTAACCTAAATGCCCAAAGGAACAATTTCAGAAAAGATATTTTTTCTGTCATTTACGATGTCATTTAGTTTGGAAAAAAACAACGAATAAGCATTTATATTATTATCTTAGAATCGGAACTGAAGAGGTTAAAATTGTCGAGATCGATGAAAGTTTGTTTGTACGCCAGAATACAGCAATGACAGTATACTCAACGACCGTGAATTTTTGGAGACATATGCCGGGGAAATGGAGAATCCTTTCTCGTTAAAATCCCAAATAGAAATGCTACTGCGCTGATGAAAAAATTTGTGAACATGTAGAATCTGAATAAATAATCAACATAGATAGTTGGAAAGGGTGCAATTCAGATTAGCTAGAAAATTAGGTTATAATCACTTTACTGTGAAACACAATTACAATTTTGTTGGTCTAACAACGGGTGTTCCTATACAATATGTTGGAAGAATGTGGGGCTCTGCTAAATGGCGAAATAAAAAATAACAGGTAACAGCTCGCCATCACCTCAAACAGTGTCTTACAGAATTTATGTGGATAAAATACCTAGAAAAAAAAGGGTCTTGATGAATTGAAGAAAACAATTCCGGAAATAGGGCTGATACTACACGTCAGTTAAACTGCAGGCTCGATGGCGTACATGATAATATTCTTTTTCGACGAAATTGGAATCTTTTATATGAATCAAATTCCAATGTTTTCACTTATAAAACGAAGAAAGGCACACTCACAACAACTCTAATATATTCACACACTATATCTTAAACTTTAAAAACGTATATTTACAGTTATTTATAAATATATAGAGATATTAATATTATTATTACTGTCATTTGAGAGTTCCATTTTTACCGACAGACGGTTCAGATCAAATTTTATAGTCCAAGAGCTGTTAAACATTTTAGGGAAGGTATTTGAGGCACCCTGAAAATTTGTGCAACATTTCTTTTGTAATGGCTGAATACAAAATCGAATGTCTGGCTGAAGGATCGTGGCCCAAAAACTGTGCCAGACACGTGCCAAGTGCCATTTTTTGACTACCCCAAAAAAAGGTATTTGAGGCACGCTGAGATTGAGACAGAATACTATTTATACTTAGAAAAAAATATTTTGAAAATGACAGACACTTTAGTCGGCACAAAAACTGTGCCAGACACGTGTCAAGTGCCATTTTTTGACTACCCAAAAAAGGTATTTGAGGCACGCTGAGATTGAGGCAGAATAATATTTATGCTTAGAAAAAAATATTTTGAAAATGACAGACACTTTAGTCGGCACAAAAACTGTGCCAGACATTCGATTTTGTATTCAGGCATTACAAAAGAAGTGTTGTACAAATTTTCAGGGTACCTCAAATACCTACTCAAAAATGTTCAACAGCTCCTCTACTATTACATCTACATTGAAAAGAAAATCAGAAAAAAATAAGAGGGGTTGCCACAGCAGCCGACTGACAGAAAATGGCAAGCATCGCTAAGTTGTCATTCTGAACTAGGGCCTATAAAGTAAGGACTAACATAAAAATGTTTTATTATTATAAAACATCGTAATAAATTGTTAAGAAACGTTGTAATAAATAACATTAATAGAAAATTTTATATTAATGCGATTGCATTTATTTTTATATCACTATTATACTTGCTTGCCTCGTTCGGGGAACACGGGTTTGGCTAGGATCTTAGCGAAATTTATTGCAACTTGGTGTAGTCATAATTATGGGGACGCAATAACCCAAAAGTACAAATAATTTTTGAAAGATCTATATAAATACAGAATACAAATTAGAATTTAAAAAAATATATTTTATACATTGAATCATAAGTTAAACTTAAAATTTAGATCTGTTTAAGTATATTTTGAAAAAACATTTTTAAACAATTGTATGTTGTTTTATTGTTGCAAATGCACGATATCATAAAATGGATGGAACGTTTTTGAAATTATTATACAAATAAACATTGATAGATATTGAATTCAAACTTGGGAATTAGTGAAAGAAAGTCACGACGTGCAGAAACCAGTTCACACAAATGAAGCCGTATCTCGTTTGTGGTATTCTATAAAGATGTTACACTATTTCAAACATATTACCGAGGTTCACTACAAGATGCTTATGTTAGAATAATGTGTGCATAGCATTCACCGTCCATTTACAAAGAAACGCAAACTTTCAGTTACAGTACTCTCTATGAACAATAATTGCTGGAATTGCGTTTTCAGTTGTGGTACGCGATTTTAAATGTAACTAATTTTTTACATATTACTTTTTCTATATAAATTCTATAGATAAGATACAGGGTTTCACAAAAGATATAAAGTATATTTCCGCTTATTGACGGAAATTGTTGAAGGGTAATTTTGAACTGTGTTATGCGTTCCCTATCTAATGTAAATTTTGGTATACTGTATAATATAATGTATACAGATATATAGATAATATACACTATATGGCCATTAATGACCGGATACTTTCAATTTTAGATATTTTTTCGAATATTTAGAAATATAATTGCCAGATTAAAAATAACAGATTTGACCTCATACTTATCAACGTCGATTTGATAAGGAAAACACTTAGGGGGCCAACAAATAATCAAAGAAAATAAATAATACTTGGGATCACTCTGTGAAATGAAATGCACAAAATTATCTACCGCTACCGAATATAAATAAACACACATTGTGCAATATGTGTATTCTTTTGTGTAAGAATAGCACGTATATACAGATATAGCGATTTATTTAAAAAAATTAAAAAATGCTTGCATGTGTTTTGTTTATAACATGCAGGGGCTTTCAACTAGATTTAACGCCGGTTTCAGAAAAATTGACAAAATATAGTAGAAACAATATAGTAGAATTGGAATATAAATATATTAAATATTTTAGGAAATATGAGCGGTTGTATGAAATGATTTTTATCTGCGCATGCGCGAACGTTAACAAGGATCATTTTACATAATTTAATAGCCAACTTTATGGAGCAACCTAATAAAAAAATCCAGTCAAATATCATAAAAATCCAGAAAGATATCGGCATTATAATGAGCTGATTTTTAGTTGCTCGCTAAAACTAGCTCAATGATAAGGGATTGTCCACAAATTGTCAATTTTAATTAAAAAAAATTTTTATTTTCATTTTTTATTGATACTTTAGTTCTTCTTGGATAACCACCAGAATGAGCCTATACCATGATAAAAGGAAGTATCAAAAAGTAAGCATTTTTTCCAAACCTACTCGTTGATAGTAATCACTAAGTATTTTTCTAAACATCAGTTAATAAAAAATGACAATTTGTGGAAAATCCCTTATCATTCAGCTGCTTTTAGAGAACATCTAAAGATTAGCTCACTCTAACGCCGATATCATTCTGAATTTTTCCATATTTGATTGGATAATTTTAATAAGTTGCTCCGCAGAGTTGACTATTAAATTTATAAAAAAAGATCCTTGTTATCGTTCGCGCATGCGCAGATAAAAATTATTTCATACAACTGCTCATATTTCCTAAAATGTTTAATAATTTATATTACAATTGCACTATATTGTTTTCTACTAAGTTTTGTCAATTTTTCTTAAACCGGCATAACATTTGGTTGATAACCTTGGATGTTAAAAGCAAAAAACTTTCAAGAATTATTTTATTTTTGTAAAAAAATCGCTATTTCTCTATTAATATACGTGCTGTTCTTTCACTAAAGAATACACGTATTGTACGTTGCCTGCCTATTTATATACTGTAACAATAGATCATTTGGTGCATTTTATTTTACAGGGTGATCCCAAGTATTATTATTATTTTATTTTTTGTTGGCCCCTTAATTGTCGTCCTTATCAAATCGACATTGATAAATATGATGTCAAACCTGTTCTTTTTACTCCTGAAATTCCAAAAGAACCTGACAATTATATTTCTAAATATTCGACAAAATGTCTAAAATTGAAAGGGTCCTGTCATTAATGGCCGTATAGTGTACACCGATTCACGCAAGAATTCGGAAAATTTTCAGACTACAGATGTTAATTGCTGAAGTTGGGTTTTCCAAATTGTTCCCTGAAACATTATCTTTCACTTTATTAAACAAGTGAAGCTTTACTGCAGTATTCGTAATGGTGTTTCAAACCTATGCTTTATGCTTGATTTTATGTTCTTGCTTAAATTAATTTCGGAAGTTTTTAGCTCAAGAAAAAAACTTGAAAATAGGTTTCTCCTATTAAAAAATACTTCTTATAAAAAGTTTTAATAAACAATTAATATTCTAAAAATAAATATTTTTGTAAATCCTGAAACAAATTAATATTTGCTCTCTTCTGCTCTCCAAAATGAAAATTTAAAAAAAAAGTGTGATTTTTCAAAACGAATATGCATGGAAAATTAAACAAAAATTTTAATCTTGGCTAAAACTTTCATTTTGAAAGTAATTTTTTTTATTTTTCTAGAATATTTTACAGATGAAAAGTAATCTTTATATATACGATTCTTTTTTCAGTAAACCAATAATTTTACATTTTGAAGCATTTCAATTAATATTCGCGAAGTACTTTTTTGTTTACAGTGGAAGTTTCGGATAATATTCATTTCGAAGAAAAATCAATTACTTTAGCAAATATTTAGGTTTGTATGAAACTGGTTTGTCTTATCTTAAATTGATAAATCCATACTTAATACATTCAGTATAAAGTTAAATTCCTTTCAAATTTATAACAAAGGCTGATATTTTTGACACTACTTCGAATTTAACATTAAAACTTTGATATATTGTGTGGTTGAAAAAAACGATTTTATTTATCTAATAGAAACTTGAAATAAACTTTTTTCTAATGGAATTACCTTTATAGTATTACCAAGCTTTATTAAATAAACACCCCTTTCAAACTTACATGCTACCTAGGCTGTTAATTTTTACTTAATCGTTTTATTTTAAACATTTCTACACTATTAAAAATAAAACAAGTTGGAAATTGCACGTCAAACGTGGCAAAGGAGTTCGTGGCAAAAGTGGCAAAGGTGCGTTCGTACTATAATTGCGGTGGATGATATATGCTATACTATATATGCTATGATATATGCGTACTATAATATGAGGATTCATGCATATCAATTTCATTCTGTTAGAAAGGCTGCAGCATTAGTAAAATGCACTTGAAATCTTTTTTTTGCAATGACCGTATTGTAACAGAAAACTTTTGACTGTGCTTGTAATTAAACTATGCATCCAATTTTCGTAAAATTTAAAATAACTCAAAAAAATTTTGCAACAATTATGTATTTAAAATTTCAGACCATTCGGTTGGGTAGTTTTTGCTCTGTTATATGCGGACCGACGGACAGACGTACCGAACGATGACTATAGGTGCTACGTTTTTATATAATTACGAACGCAACTAAAAAAAAAAATATCGAAATATAAATTTTTATACATGCAGGGTGTTGCCGAATTCGATCCAGAGGGGTGATAGAAGAGGATTAAAAATTGCCATAGAACATAGGTTCGCAAACAACTTATTTAGCCACAAATACAGGGTGCTTTATCCTAACTGAAGTCGACCTGACGGTAAAAAATTTGAGAAAAAATAAAAATATTGCAATAAAAATGTAACGATATATACATTTTTTTTTTTTGCATGAAATGAGATTGAATCACAAAAATTCTGGAAAAACAAGGTGCTCACGCAATCAATCATACCGTATGAACTCATAATCACAGTCCAAAATGTAGCGCTTCAAGTGCGTACTGCTGGCGCGTATAATGGAAATTTCTACCACTTTTTGGTTTTATCATATTTTCAACGAAAGGTTAGCACGTCTATTAAAAGTTTCATACTACTTCAGTTTTTTGAAAGTCATTACCATCAACCAAAGTTGGGCCAGGGTAGAACAACCTGTACTATTTTTTTTATTAAATGGGTGATTTGCACCGATGTTCTAAGGATATTTTTTTATTTTCTCGATGCCTACTGACCCTTCTAAATGTATCGGTCGAATTCGGCAGCATATCTTCAACAAAAGGTTAGCACGTCTATTAAAAGTTTCATACTACTTCAGTTTTCTGAAAGTTATTACCGTCAACCAAAGTTGGGTCAGGGTAGAACAACCTGTATTTTTTTATTAAATGGGTGATTTGCGACCCGATGTTCTAAGGATATTTTTTTATTTTCTCGATGCCTACTGACCCTTCTAAATGTATCGGTCGAATTCGGCAGCACTCTGTTTATATTATAACTTAATAAAAAGAACTTAACTGCAGATCTATTAAGCTATCGCTTTAATAAATTTTACTTTGCAATTATCAGTAAGTTTTATCTATTTATAAACAGTAATAATTAGGGTAATTATAAAATAAGCTTAATATCATAAAGCGACAGGTAATAGATAAACAAATATTATCAGGCTGTTATTTTCTGTGTTTTTGTTGCTTATAAGACGAGGTAAGCTTTGTTCATTTGCACAATTTCCAAGGTGCATTTACATGATGCTTTAAAATGTTTAAGGGGTCTCAAAACTCTTAAAGCTTTAAAATTTTCGAAATTTTAATTTTTTTAGATGATAAACTCCTACCTTTTCTGAACATTTTGATATAATTGTTACCTTGAAATTCCCATTAGAACAGAAGTTATGGCTTTTAGAATGCTACTCGCCCAATAGCAAAAGCCGTGTTTCCAAAACTTTGAAGTCATTTTTCTCCAAATGACGTTTTTGGGCATAACGTGCACGATATCTCAAAAACTTCTGATTCTTTTATCATGAAATTTTCCAAACATATATTTCATGTTAGTCTGTATAAACTGAACCTAAAATTTCCTTTTTATTGTAAAAATAAAATATTTTTTAGGGGGTTATATTGTTGAAATTTTCTAAATTTTCCATCAGCTAAATACAACTTTGTATTAAAAACATAAAAATGCTTTAAATACAAATTTATTTAGGTTCAGTGTAATTATTATAATCTGAAGTATAATTAGACACCAAAATTTTCATTCTAGTTACAAAATTTATTTTATAATCGTGCGCATAAGCTGTTATGCCGATTTTCTGCTCGTCAAATGTCTAACAGTTTATAGCACCCTGTAAATGTTAATTCTGCATCTTGAAAAATTTTAAATATTTGCAATGAAAGAACATACTTATATCTTTCATTCCCAATTAAAATTGTGTCTTAATATCAAACACATTTTACGATATTAAATGTTGAAAATGGCCTTTTTTTCCTTTTTTTCCAATTTTAAGAGTTCTGAGACCCCTTAAGATCTACAGTTAACAAAATACGCATCCACGGAAACATAACTTAACGACTGTCTTCACTTTCTTCGTTGATGCACAATGCTTTTTTTTAAGAACTTTTAACATTTTTCAACACGTGTTTGTACATTCGGCTTGTCTGTCTGACGTCTATCTAACTCTCTTAAATATACGCCGATTGTCATGTGATTGAAGTTTTTTATGGCATGTGATCTATTGAAAATGGAGTGTGAAACATTTATAGTTGGTGTATAGAGACACCGAAAAAAATCCCATATGACTGTGATCAATGAGGAAAAATAGTTTGGGGTGTATTTGATTGATGTTGCGCTATTTCAAACATAATGAAATTGATACGCATTTATGAAGTGCACTAAAACATGCTTTCTCTGTGATATGGTCTGCAAACCATTTATCATTCATTTACAGTGTCATTCAAATTGTTCCGTTACATAATGCTCTGCGAGGATAAATTGTTTGCAGCGTATTTAAGGGGTCTCAAAACTCTAACATCTTTAAAATTTTCGAAATTTTTGTTTTTGTAGGTATTAAACTTCTATATTTTCTGAATGTTTGGATATAATTGTTTCCTTGAAATTCTTATTAGAACAGAAGTTATACATTTTAGAATTATACACGCTCAATCGCTGAAGCGACGTTTCCGAAACTTTGAAGTCATTTTTCTCAAATGACGTTTTTGGGCATAAAGCGCACGATATCTCAAAAACATCTGACTATTTTTTTATGAAATTTTCAAAATATATGTTTCATGTCAGTCTGTGTACACTGAACCTAATATTTCCTTTTTATTGTTCCAAAAAATATTTTTTAGGTGATTATATTGTTGAAAATTTCTACAATTTTCGTTAGCTAAATACAACTTTGTATTGAAAATATAAAAATGCTTAAAATATAAATTTATCTGGGTTCAGGGTACTTATTATAATCCAAAGAATAAGTAGGCACCAAAATTTTCATTCTAGTTCGAAAATTTATCTCGTAATGCTGCGCGTAATCAGTTATGCCGATTTGCTGCTCGTCAAATGTCTGACAATTTGGAGCCCCCTGTAAATGCTAATTCTCCATCTTGCAAATTTTTAAATATTTAAAATGATAGAACATACTTATATCTTTCATTCCTAATTAAAATTATGTCTTAAAATCAAATATATTTTAAGATATTAAATGTTGAAAATGGTCTTATTATTCATTTTTTCCGATTTAAGAGTCCTGAGACTCCTTACATAATTTTACACTATTTCAAACATAATGAAATTTGTGTACATTGTTGTGGTGAACTAAAAGATTCTTACTGTATAATATGACGTGCATAACCGATATCGTTCGTTTACAGGTATCCGTTACACAAGAGATATCATTTAGAATACTGTTTATGAGCGATAAATGCAGGTGGTACGATTTACGTTTGGTTGATGCGTTTTTATGTTTAAATAATTTTTTTACGTACTTGGTGTGTATAATTTTTCGAGAATGATGTACATACGACAAAAAATAATTCATAAACATTACTATGTTTGGAGGTGAATGGCTTAAGGATTTATAGCCCATGGTATGCTATTTCTTTCTCCCAGCTATTAAAGTGTCGTCTCCCAAAAATAAGGTTCTGTTGTATAAGCCAGCCGTAAAACAAAGCAGATGTATCATTGTACTGTTAAATACTATACTACATTTTTTTAACTTCTAAGCATCGCACATTTTCGATTTTTATACCATCGTATTGAAAAAAAAAGTACTTTTAAATGCAATTTGTTTGAAAACTGCATCTCAATTCATTTTTGAAATATTTTTTTTTGTAGTTTTTTACCACAATCATTTAACGTTGGCAACTTAAATACTCCATTTCTGTAGAAAGTAAAGGAAAGATATTTGGAAAATAGTAAATGTAATTCTTTGTTGCCATTTTCCGATAACAAAAAAAAAATCATTAAAATGCGTGCTATTTTGAAAAAAACATAAATGGATGATTTCTGATGAAACATAGAGCTATTGTAAACTATATTTAATTTTAAGTATCTATAAAATATTAAAACCAAATGAAGGCATATGAATCATTAGATAGCCGATTTTTTTTAGTTTCTTGAATGAGGATATCTCGTTTTTAGAATTTGTGTATTATTTAGCGATAGTGACGTCCTATGCGTATTTTAGTGCAGATGTTGTGACTGGATCGTAAAAGTGGAATTCTTCAGCGGATGCGGATGACGTCATTTCATATAAAATAAAAGCGTGTGTTTTAAGTCTTAAAACTGAAATGTGTTTTGTACTATCTATATTTACATACATATATTTTTTTCATCGGGGGCGACAATAAATTCAGAAAAAGCAGAATTCCTATTTTCTACTCTTTTTTTTTTTTTTTGAAAATATTATTTATTGTTTATATTTAAATTGGTATATACTTTTTCCAACCAAACTAACTTTAGTATACTAAGAAATTTTAACAAAATTTAAATAAATTCTTATACATAGCTACACAAGGAACCATATACATTGTCGTTTATAGACAGAAATTTCTCAAAATATGTTTTCAGTTGCGTTGCGTGGTTTTATTCACGAATTAAATTTTACTTTAATATTAGTAAAAAAAAAAAAAAAAACTTTTGCACGTAATTTAAACTTTTCAAGCTTTTAATTCTTATAAAACGATGTTTTATAATAAATATAAGAATTTTTTGAAGAGTTCTTTTGAATCTTATTTCACATGATAACATCATAAACTACCTTTTGAATTTCAAACTTATCTTTTTGCTGTTTCATTACATTTAAAAAAGTTTGACTCTACTTTTAAACAGATGTGTGGGTGGTGTTTCTGAATATTTCCTTTTATGTTATTTTTTGCTGAAAAGACATTTCAAACTTTTTATTAAAAGACTTTGCTGACAAAATGAAGGAGTATCTGTCTCTTTATTATATTTTTACTTTTGTTTTTCGCTATATATTTTATTTAGCAAACGCTTAAATTGTTATTACCACCATATTGCCTCAAAAATAATTCCATTTATATATCTTATCCCTTTTTTATTAAAATACGTAAACATATCTTTAATTTCAATTGAGCTTTTGTAATAAGCTAAAGTAATATTATACATACGTTTATCTGCTTTCTTAATTATATAAATACGTATTACTTATAGTCGTCGTTTAGTCCATCTGTCTGTCTCTCTATCTGTCCGAATATAACAACGCAAAGACTACCCCAAAAAAGGATTTGAAATTTAATATATATAATCGTTGCAGACTTTTGTCGAGTCATTTCAAATTTTATGAAAATCGAGCCAAAACTTAAAAAGATATTAATAAAAGTCTTCTTCATTCTTCCAAATCCCATCATACGTAATTAATTTAATGATATCCAATGATAGGTAATGATTTTAGCTTGCCAAGGTGATTACGTCCTATGTAAGATGGAGTCCTATTATTTCTTAATACCGCATTTAATATATACAATCGTAATAAATTTTGTATTCATGCATTTTACCAAAAGAGTGCAACAGCTATTGCTCCAAGATCTGAATATTTATAAAACTGGTAGTTATAATATGATCATTTGCCAGTTTGACGTACAATTTGCAACTTGTTACCCTATATACCTGTAGATGCAACTATTTTGAAATAGCTAATTTAATATCATTTAAGTTTTCTAAAAAATCTCTATATCTTCTTTAAAATATTGATGAAGCACTAATAATGTTTATATCATACTACATAATCTTATTTTCAGGTAGGAATATAATTATTTTCTACACAATCGATGATATGAATCGAAGGAAGATGAGTGAAAACATAAAATAATTTTTCAAAAATCTTAAATTCTGCAAAGCCTGTAATGTCTGTCAGACTGATATTTTCTTTCTAAAATTAGGAAATACAAACATATGCGCTAATAATTAAATTCGGAGTCTTGCTTTATAAATATCCTGTTTAAAATATTATGTAAGTATGTTTTAAGTGTCATTACGGTATCCGCCTACCTAAGAAGCGTTTTTCTTTAAATTGTGTAATGCTGAATAAATACAGATATTTTTAATTCAATTATAATACAGAATGATGAAAAGACATAAAATTCCAACAACATCTACACAACATTTTTAAAAATTAGGGGGGTTGCCATTTTTTGGTAAAATGTCATGCTCACGCCAGACAGCGTTCACTCAATTCAACAAAATATATGTCTATTTCTTTTGTACTACATACTACTATTACACTTACCTGTGCCCTGAACTAGGAGATTTACAATATCTTCATAATTAATAGAAATATTTCAAAATATGTCAAAAATACATATTCTTTATAAAAAAATATTTTTTTATACTCGAGTACAGATAAAATAATTACATTATCACATAGTACTTAGATTCTAGGTTCAGAAGACACTGGATACAGTGGAAAGCATTCTGAGAAATTTTACTGAAATATCTTTAAAATTTAAAATATATTATGCAAACTTTAAAAAGTTCACTGTCTTACTTAAAAGGCGTCTAAAATAATGAAAAATTTTACAAGTTGAAAATATACATTTTATTTAAAACTTCTTAGTACTTTCCAGCTTTCCAAGCTCATCATCAGGGATCTCTGATGATGAGCTTGAAAAGCTTGAAAGTACTAAGAAGATTTAAATATCTCTGATGATGAGCTTGAAAAGCTTGAAAATGCTAAGAAGGTTTAAATAAAATGTATATTTTTAACTTGTAACATCTTTTTCATTATTTTAGTCGCCTTTTAAGTAATGCGGTGAACTTTTTTAATAGTACATATTTTATGTTTGAATCAAGGTGAAACTTGCGTTTCGCCTTATGATTTTATTTTATCTTTAAACAATTTTGTGTAATGGAGTTTATCAAACATGGAAATAACATAAAATTTGATTTTCCAAGAACCGCATTTAAAGATTTCTTTATCTGTATTATTTCTTATCTATAAAATTAGTCTAGAAGTGGATTAAGGTTTATTAATGTTTTTATGTAAAAAACGTAAGGCTATCATGCATTGAAACATTGTTTTTATTTCTCCTACGCTTCCTACGTCCACTTTCGGTATTTGATTCATTACTTCTTGTTTATTAAATTGGCCATAGGTCCTCTTGTAGTAATCGTAAGGACAAAATTAAAACAGATTTGAAACCGCAAAAAATTTTCTTTCTAATAAAATAATAAAAAAAAAATATCGAAACATTTCACCAAAATCGATATTTTAAATGCAAATGCCTTAACCCTTTCCGGCACAGTGTGCCCGGGTCGGGATACTTAATTTTAATTCCAAACTTACGATCGCCCCAAGAATATTTTAGTAAAATTTTGCTTTTACAATGAATAGTTAAAATAATATCTTTTTAATTTCTAAAAAAGTCGTTTAAAATTCCGGTGTCAGTCAATCATTTCATCATTTTACAACAAAAATTGCCCGTTCCGGAAAGGGTTAAAGAACTAAATATCTTTCACGATTACGTTTCCTAAAATAGAAAACATCAAAAATATTTTACGCAAATTTTTACTCTTTTGAACTTTTGAACTCCTTTAAAAAGATGTATTTATCATACCAAATGAAACATGTTTTTTAAACTTTATATCACCAGAGAACTCTATAATCTAGCGTATGAAATTGAAACTTTCCTCTTTTACGACTTCATTAACTTTGAAAATGTTTGACTAAACTTTTAAACAGATATCTGGGTATTGTTTTTGAATGTTTTCTTTGACGTTGTTTTCACTGAAAAGAAATTCAAAGTTTTCTGTTAAACAAACTATGTAAAAACATTTCCGACAAAAGAAAAAGTTACTGAAATGTTTTGTGTATTTAATTTTATGTCATTAAAAAAATAAATCCCATTAACGAATGTTTAATCTGTTGTCATCACTATTAGGTTTCAAACATTATTTCTTTTAACACATTGTTTACAATAAAAAAAAAGACGTTTCTTAATCTACAAAAGTATATGATATTTCAGGAATGAAGGTTCAAATTTGGAAGAATGGTAAAAAAAAACAAAAGAAGACAATTTCTCGTAGGAAAGTTTTGTTACAAACGAACGCATGACGTTGTTAGAGGGCGCTGTGTATTCACAATTTTTACTCAAGCGCAAAAATCTCTGACAAGTCCAGACGCTCGTCATTCGAAACGGTACCTTTGGAGAAATAACATGAGTCGTTATATGTTAAATGAATATGCAGATATGCATCTACACTCCTTTTCCCGTAGCAGAGGCGCATGCCTTTCCTTGACCTTTACAAGTTGAGACCCTGTTTCTGCGATAACGCGGGGTAGAAAAGACGATACCATATGTAATTTTCTTGTATTTGGCGAAGGTGAGCGTGAAGGTCATGCGCCCCTGTTAGTTTAAAGGAGTGCAATTTGCGATGGCATAGGGGGAAGTGGTCGGAGAGCTGCGCAAATGTATGCAGAATGCCGTAAGATAGCTTCCTCGATTGTAGCTCTCCATGGTGATCAATAACCTCCTCTATCATGATAGATACTTGTAACTGTTCCAGTTTCCCACAGTTGTTGATGGAACACGTTTCTGAAGTTTGCACGAAATTTGAGGTTTGCGCCAGTTGGAGTAGCGTTCTACATACATTTGCGAAACTCTCCTCCGACTGACATACCGTACTGACGACCGACGACCGACATACATAAATGACATACCGTAAGTCAGATGCATGTTTTCGTAGTCATTTAACGTACAGTGTATTATGTTATACTTCTGTAATGTCACCTTGTCGCATGACGACCGGTTGGACATATCAGAGAGCTTTGCGTGTGATCGTAATTTGCAGATACACAGTCCCTTCTTCAACATCATGCTTTTGTTTGCTTTAATACTTTCCTTTGTGAAATTGCCTTCGTTTGCTATTTTTCACCTCCCCACCAAATTTGAACGATTATTCTTGATACACCCTGCATTTTTGAAGATTAAGAAACGTCTTTTTTGTTATTGTTAGTAATGCATTAAAGGAAATTATGTTTGGAACCTAATAGTGATGACAATAGATTAAACATTCGTTAATGGGATTTATTTTTTAAATGAAATAAAATGAAATACACAAAACATTACAGTTATTTTTTTCCTTTTGTCGGAAATGTTTTTAAGTAGTTTGTTTAACAGAAAACTTTGAATTTCTTTTCAGTGAAAACATCTTCAAAGAAAATATTCAAAAGCAATACCCAGATATCTGTTTAAAAGTTTAGTCAAACATTTATACAATATATTATTATTTTATTCAACACCAATACTTTTCTACGTAAAATTGTCTTCTTTTGCTATTTTCTACATCCTCCCCAAATTGTAACTCTCAATCCTGATACACCCTGTATAATATAACTACAAATAAAAATGTCTAATAACCTCTTCCAAGATGATCAAGTTTCCGAAAATCATTTCTTATCATTAGGAACCTCAGAAACCAATATATTTTTTTAAATTTAAAGCAGCATTACAAAATGTTTTTTTCTGGCAATCTTTTTTTTCGGAGAAATTTTTATACTGATTCATCAGCTTTCTCAAACCGGAATTTTAACGATGCTATACATACCCAATGAAGCCTTTTCAGCTGCATAAATGAAATTATACATAACAAAATTATATTAATTAATTTTAATAATGGTAATGCTCTAAATTTAGGATGTTTGTCTGTAAAATAAGTTTGTTAAACATAAAAAATATTTACTTGAGAATAAATAGCATCTAAAAACCCTATATTGCCTGTTGAGAAAACTGATTAATACCGTAAAAAAACTACTCGAAAACGTTTCCGAAAATGACTAGTTCCAAAAGATTTTTTTTTTTTATAAATGCTTCTTTAAATCTCTGAAATATATTGATTTCTAGTTTTCCTCGTGATAAACAACGCTCCGGGGAACAGTGAGTAACTTGTAAAAGGTTATTCTATATTTTCGTCCGTGATCATATTAAAGTTTCATAGATTATAAAATATTGTCTGTTTCATTTATAGTGCAGAATATTCATTATTGCCCAACCGAAACACATATTTTCTTCCCACCGAGCTTTTGTAATAAGTTGTAGTGATAATTTATTTCTAAGCTTAAAATAATTATACAATATTATAATAAACACGTTTACATTTTTTGTTGATACTTTTACCTGGTAAAGTTTACAACTTTAAATACAATCTTGGTGTATTAACATAAAAGATAATATATACCGGGTGTCCCAAAAAGGACTGACTGATTTTAAAATTTAGTAACTTGTAAATGGTGACAGATATTTAAAAAATTCTTGCAGGAGGGTTATGCATAAAGTCAAAAGTTTTTTTACAGTGATTTTCAATTTTAGTTCGAATTACAAACAATAGATGGCGCTGTAAGCAATAGTTGCTAAATACAGGCTCGATTTTTGGTCCTTTATCTTGTTCTATGCGGAAAAAGGAGATGGAAATGTATTATCCGGGCCACGAAGTACCAAAAATCGAGCCTGAATTTAGCGTCTATCGATCGCAGCGCCATCTATTGTTTGTAATTCGAACTAAAATTGAAAATCACTGTAAAAAAACTTTTGACCTTATGCATAACCCTCCTGCAAGAATTTTTTAAATATCTGTCACCGTTTACAAGTTATTGAATTTTAAAATCAGTCAGTCCTTTTTGGGACACCCGGTATATATATATATATATATTTGCTACATTCTCTCAATGTATGTCGTGCAACTCGTAACATTATGTCTGAAGATTAATGATGACACTGTATAAGTGGAGATTATTGCATTTCGAATCTAGGCAGTAGAAAATCCTTCGTATAACACCAACCATAATAATGAAAATGCAGTCGTTCCATCATAGTCAGCGGTAAGGCAGGATGTGATGAAATCGTAAGAGTTTTCCAGAAATAACGAAAGAAGCGTAAGATCAAATCAAAATACTTTAATGTTGACAAGAAAACTTCTCCAACTAGTTATGGCAGTTTCTCAATTTCGAGTAGATTCACATAGCGTTAAGATGTTAAACAAGATCAAAAGAGATAGCAAGACTAAATGACAGATCACTCGCCAAGTGGCGAGAGTTATTTTAGCCAATACAAAATGGTACAAAATCTGCTCTCCAAGACAATGCAACGGTATAAATAGTAGAAAAAACAAACGCGTAAGCATACAGACTCTCAACGCAAAGCCAATCCAGCCAAGTGAAAGGAGACGGAGAGGGGAGGCGGCGCCAGTGATTGGATTAACTCCGGGCTGGGGCGGCGTACGCGCGACGTAGATAATCGAACTTAATACTTACCGGCGATAGCATTATACCCTAATCGGGATGAGGACGGTAAACTTGCAATGCATCATGTGATATGGAACGAATATTGGATTAAGATATTTAGATTGGACAAGTGATATTTAATAAACATTCGAATGAAAAAGATTTTAATGTCTCAGAATAAAATAAAAGAAGCAAAGTAATTTAGTGGGTTTTATAAAGAAGTATAGTTATGAACAGAATAGGGTTTTTATAATAATAAATAAAAGAATACGCTGTATTAAAAGCATGGAATAAAAAGATAAGACATTTAAGATATTATTAAATGTAGGTAAAAAAGTAGATGTTATAAGAATTTGGAGCAGTTTAACTAAGATAAAATGACGAAAATGTTTATTATTACATATATATAGATGCATATGTATATATGTATATATATGTGTGCGTGTGTTTCCGTATGTGTGTGTATATATATATATATATATATATATATATATATATCTACTTACCTTTAACTATTTGTTTATCTACTTGCTCAGAAGTGGAATGTATGCGCAGAGCTCACACGGCTCCTACTTTTGAGTAACACTATTTCCGAATAGTATTATTCTTGCCTTATATAATCACAGAATTTCTCTCATTAAAACTTTACCAAAATGACTTCTCCAAAACATTGGTTCTTAAACGTAAAACCGTGCAAACCCAGTGCACACTTTTCTTACTTGAATTATTTTCACAGGTACATTTCGAAACAGAAGTCACAAATGTTTTAAAACATCATACTAATATTTATTTGAATTTTAAAATGTGTATAAAGTTTGTGAAATGTTAAGAAAAAACTAATAATTTTTAAATGATAAGATATAATGTTATTTTATGTAGAAATATATTTATTTAATAGAAAGGCGATATTATTGACTTTATATTAAACTTTATTTGTGCTACACGTACTTTATTTGTATACTTTATTTGTGTACTAACGTTATGTGTGTACGACTTTATTTGTACTACAACAGATTTATGAAAACATAAATGAATTTTTTAAATACAGCCTAATTTATGAAATGCTAACACCGCCATTGTGACTGATAAATACTTTTTTAGCTAAAATTTGAAAATGGAGATTATCGTAAATAATAGGCTAATAATCATGTCCTAATAATAGTTCATCAGACAGCGTAGCATTTAGGCAACCAATTTTAACGTCGATTATTTTGGTATAAATGATAGATTAGATTGTACAGATAACAACTACCAAAGCAGCTGAGGTATAGACGGAAAAGAGGGGCGGTTGGTGTAGCAACATCCTATAACTTCCTGCAATGTGAATAGACTGGAAACTTAATTACTGATACAAATGTAAGTATAAATAAGAGAAATAAGTCTTAATCTCATCTATTAACAACCATATCACAAAATATATTACAAACGGAAAATTCAAAACATATATTAAAATATTAATAATCTATTCGCATCCCGAATATATGGATTGAATGGTTGGACAACTTGCGTAATCGCGATATATAAAGAACACGAGCGATTTCAAAAATGAAGCGGACGTTATATGTTTACTTGTATTCGATGATTTTTTCCAGTTTTCATATGCATTGTATTTGTAACATCAATTATACATTCTGATGACGACTCAATAAAGGAGTTGAAACATGTCAATATAGATTTTAACATATTTTTAATGTGTTTTAGTAACGTCTTTTAAGCAAGTAAATATTGTATTATACATTTTGAATGTTCTGTTTGGAATATATTTTGTGATCTGATTACTGATATTAATCCGAGTAGGAGACATCATCAGTAATCGGGTTGCTATTCATTTAACATACCAGCTGCGTACGTCATGTTGCTATGGAAATAGCTCCCACTGAATGTCAGGTTCGTTAGTTCTATAACCTAATCTATAATACGTATCAAAATCATCAACGTTAAAATTAGTTATCAAAATGACACGATTCCTCCCATACTATAACTAAAAACGAAATATTTCATGAAAAAACCGTCTGTGCTAGCATTTAAAAACTTGCATTATGGAGAATAATTTTATATATCTGAATGTCATTAAATATGTTTCCGTTATAAAGGGTTATATTTCCCAAACGCAACGATGCAACAGGCGATTAATTTATTTTTTACTAGTGAACTTGCCCGGCGTTGCCCGGGTACGTCAAAAAACAGCAGGAATTACGAAAAAGCTCTGAAAATCACAATAAGATATCGCGAAAAATTTTTAAATCGCTTCTCAAATTCTGAAAAAAGAAAATATATATATATATATATATATTGTGTTCGAAGATTGCAAGTTGATTCCTTTCACCAATGTGGAAAAATAGTAGAAAATCGTTAAAACACACTAAAAATCACATACAAAATTCTCGAAAAATTCGAAAATTGCTATACGAAATCCGAATAAACTTTATTGAAATGAGGGCAGAATGTACTTTAGGTCAAAAATGGAATGTCAAAAAATTGCAGCAGATCGCGAAGAAACGTAAAAATCGCATTAAAAATCACAAAAAGTTCAAAAATCACGAAAGACAAAATTTACTATAATTAGATAAAAGTTTCAAATCTAATTCCTTTGACCTGTGGGCTCTCTTAAAATTTATGTTTTGGAAATCATGCTAAGCATTAGATCATGTTACTTTTATTCGTAATTAATTTACTTGGCCTTCCTTAAATATAATTAATATAATTCCTTAAGTTAATATTAGTTTTTGTTGCATTAAAATATCTCAATTTGTTGATTTTCTGTAAGCAAGTAAACCCTATTGTTTTACAGTGGAAGTCTATGGGAATTTGGCGAAATATTAGAGATATCGCCAAGTTGGCGTCACTTTTGGCGACTAATTTTTGTCGCAAATTTGTCGATATATCGCCAAGTTGGCGACAATCTTGGCGTTATTTGGCGACAGAACTGGATCCCCCCCCCCTATACGTATGGAGATGCATTACATGCTGTTCAATAATAGCATAAAAAATTCGCTAAAAATTCTAAAATCGCTGTACGAATTCCGGATGAACTTTTTAAAAAAAAGAACAAAATTTACTATATTGGGTTAAAAGAAAGAAACCATATTCTTCTCACTTATATGGAAAAAATCGCCTCGAAACTTAAAAAAGTGCTAAAAATCGCATAAAAATTTAAATAAAAAAATCTAATCAAAAAATCGAAAATCGGGCTTCGAGGTGCAAAACTTCATATATAGACGTACCTTTTCCCCAAATTTTGTAGCTCTACATGCAGTGGTCTCTTCAGAACATCGTCGACACACTCACTCACTCACACACAAACTTCTTTCTTTATTATTATAGAAGAAGATACATTCCACTATTTCAGAGAATACTCCTATTGGTATATTTCTCTAAACAAGGGGAATATTGTTGTGAAAAAGGGATAGAAATAAAATATAAAAAATAGTCACCAGTTTAATCCCTACATAAATGTAAAGAACAAAATGTTTTTGCGTAACTCTTCAGTTTTCAATGTTTTGATTCCTTTTAAAAAAATTTATTTTTCATAAAAAAAAAAAAAAAAAATGTTATATTGCAAAGTTCCTTTGAATTTTGTTTCGAAAAAGAGCTTTATCAATTACTATACGAAATTCAAACTTTTCGTTTTGAAACATTATTATATTTTAAAAAGTTAGATTCTCCATTTAAATTGATATGTGAGTGTTGTTTTTGCTGACTTGCCTTGACATGCATTTTTATAAACAGAAGTTGCAGAAATTTTGAAATATCATTCTAAAAGGGCCTGTAAATTAGACACATTTGCATAAGGTTTTAAAATTATTAATAAAATGGTAATAGTTTTTAGGTGATAATCTACAACAATAATTTATGGTAGGAATAGAATTGGTTTCTATGGAATTATATGAATTTAGAGTACATTTGTGAAAACATAGAAAAATTACTTACGTATTGCTGGTAATTTCAATTTGACGAATAAATTACTTTTTATCTAAATTTGGAAAAGACGAACATACGCGTTCATCACTAAAATCAAAATGTTGCATTGGAAATATGCTTGTCCCATGCTAACATATAAATACTTGCATTTTGTAAGAGAGTTATAGATATCTCAATGTATTACTGACATTTGTTTATTATTATGAAAGGTTTTGTTTCAAAGAAAGTCAAAATATAAAAGTTTATGCACATCATTAAATTTGAAATATTTTAAAAGTTATATTTTAATAACACATAAAAAATTCTAATTTAAAAAGATCTTTTGAACTTTATTGCACAACAGAGCTTTAGAAACTACTATAAAAAAGTTCAATTTTTCCTTTTACACGATAGACTTTACTTTTAAATAGATATGCGAGGCGAGTGTTGTTTCTGATTATCTCCGTTAATGTTCTGTTTCACTGAAAAGAAATTTCTATCCTTTTTCTTAAACAATCTTAAAGACATTTTTAACAAAAGAAAACAGCAACTGCTTTATGTTTTATTTTTATTTTTACTTTTACTTTCGTTTGTTATTTTTAAAACGCTGTTAACAAACGATTAATCTCTTATCATAACTATTTAGCCTCCAACATTTTTTTTTAATTATATATCGTAACACATGTTCAATGTAAACAAATCTGTTCTTCCCGTCTAAGTTTTGTGATAAGGTATTGTAGAATCTAAGCTTCAACGAATTTAGCATTTTTTAATGAACAGTTTTAATTTTTTGTTGTTATTGTTGTTTTTATTCCTAAACAGCAAGTAAGGTTTAAAATTTTAAATGCAAAGTTTGTATGCTAATCAAAAATGATTTTTGAGATACATGTATTTATCTACTCAATTATTTACATAATTACATGTTGCATATTTACAGAGAGAACTCACATATATTTTGAACTAAAAAATAAATTTAATTTAAAAAAATCTGTACAACCTTCCAAAAATGTTAATTAAGCACTAAAATTTTTAGATGATGACGCATAAATTTATTTCCTGGTAGAAATATAAATTTGTCACTACACTGTTAAATAGTCTTAACTTAATAATTGCTTTTAATCTTAATCGGAAACAAAAATTTATTTTAGATAAAATTAAATAACTAAATAAATTCGTCATTATACTGTCGATGATATATACTTAATGCTGATTTGTGAAAAGATAAATAGATTTTTTTTAAGTCTTAACATAATCCTTGCTTTTATTGTTAATCTGATTCATAAATTTATTTTTAGTTAAAAGTTAGGAAAAAAATAATAAATTTGATACTATATACTTTCGATCATATAAATCTACAGTTGATTTCTGAAAAGATAAAGAGATTCTTAAAACAGTTTTAACTGAATCACTTATTATAATATTAATATAATGCATAAATTTACTTTTAGCTGAAATTAAATAAATAAACAAATAAATGCGCCAATAACTAAAATCGAAATATTGTTTTACAAATATCGTCGTTCAGCGCTAGCATTGCAATAATACTTGTATCATGTCATTATGTTTATTAGCTATACTATGTAAGTAAGTTAATAGCTTTCTATTATTTTAATAAAAATTTATGTTTCCCAAAAGAATAAATAACAAACTCTTTTTACGCTAATCATAAACTTTTAACCTTTGAACTATTTTAAGAAGTTGTATATTTATAACAAGTAAAAGGCGCTTTTTTTAAGAAATCTTTTAAATTTTATTTTACAAGACAACTTTATAATCGTTTGGATCAAATATAAATATATTTTTTTTTTTTACTTTTAAACAGATATTTCCTTTTACATTGTTGTTCTCTGAAAAGAAATTTCAAATTTTCATCAAACAAGCTCAAAGACATCATTGACAAAAAGAAGGACTAACACTTTCTTTATTTTATTTTTATTGGTATCTTTATTTTTGCTTCTTTTTTAACAAACCCTTGAACTGTTACCGTCACCATTTCGCCTCAAAAATTATTCTATTACACTTGTCAACAAATTTGAACTTTTGCTCGGTCCTAAAACAGAAATTAGTTGTTTTTATGCGGTTTTTTGTGCTGATTCCTAATCTAGTTTTAGATTTACTTCAGCACGTCCAGTTTGAGAGATATTTGCATATTTCAATGTATGCAAATTTAGTAAATTGTATACAATTATTTGCAAATTTAAGCTATAAAGCACTATCAGAAAGGGGTTTTTTGTTTTATGTTATGATTACTACCTTATTTACTTCACAAAAACGTTGTTCTGACATTATACTGACATGTGACTGTGAAATATTGTACCTAATTTGCATATTTTTCATGTTTTTCTAATAAGGTTTCTTGACTTTCAAATATTTCTGCCGCACGGTTGGTTGGTTGGTTGGTTGTGTTTATGACGGCCAATTATCAACACGAGGGATATAGGCCCTAAGGCGTGGGTGCCCTTCGTGGGGGTCTTTCTAAGGGAACCTAACCCGTATTAACGCTTGGAAATCCAAGGTTCGAAGAAAACCACGAAAACTCCGAACGATTAGGCCGACGGGCGCGATTGGGTTCGAACCCAGCACTTCCCGTCAACCAGCTTCGAGAGCAGAACCTCTCGGCCACTGGTGGGGCCTCTGCCGCACGAGTACGCTATGTTTCTAAACCAGTTTTGAGCTGATTTCAAATCTTGTATCTGTTTTCTTCTATCACGTCTAGTTTTTGAAAAAAGTGAAATTTTAGTTTTTGGTCAAGAAAGGCAGAAATAGCTTTTTATGATACTTTGTATGATAAAGTTCAATTAGTTAGGATAGATTCTACTACTTATTTTTTTTTTCGATTATATAAATTTTTATTTATGTCTCTGATATAAATCTGACCCTGTTCACCTTCTTGTCAATGAATTACATACCCCAAAAAAGCATCTTATATCAAACCTGTGTTAATGCCGTGCAAAATTAGAAATTCATCTTAATCAAAAACTTGACGTGACATAAGAAAACAGACTGCAGATTTGAAATCAGCGCAAAAATTTAGTCTAGAAAAACATTACGTCAATTCTGTGGCAACTATTTTAAAGTTGATAGTGATGTAAACATTACACCATTGAAAAATAGACAAATTAGGCTTAATAACTGATAAATAAATTTTAAGAATATGCAAATCGTGACATTTATCTGAAGCAAATAGTCAAGTAGTCATTATCTAGAAAACGTAATTAGATGTGACATTTCATATAGCACAAAAAAGCTTAAATTTGCATAAATTTAAATATGCAAATTTCTCAAAACCTAGACCCCTAGAGATAAACGGAAAGCATATTCGGAATCAGCACCAAAAACTTATCTAGAATCTACTAATTTTACTTCTAGGACAAAACCACTGTTGTCCAGTGTTATGGGGTCGCACCCTTTTTAGCTCACAGGCTATCAAAGCCTGAGAGCTAATGTGCCCGCCCGTTCTGTATGTATGTATGTATGTATGTATGTATGTATGTATGTATGTATGTATGTACGTACGTACGTATGTACGTAACGCGATAACTCTTGATAGAAACATCCGATTTGCTTCAAAAATTTTTCCTAGGTTTACTGTGATAAGGCGCTTCCCTGATTAGTTTTGGGAGTTCATTGGTTAAGGATAAAGGGGGAAAAACGGGGTTAGTCCACCCCCCTCCCCCTTAATTCAGATAAATGGGTTTTTCATGCAGAATGATTCGATTTGCTACGAATTTGGTATACCGGTTTATTATGTTAAGGAACTTCCCTGATTAGTTTTGGGAGTTCATTGGTTAAGGATAAAGGGGGAAAAACGGGGTTAGTCCACCCCCCTTAATTCAGATAAATGTGTTTTTCATGCAGAATGATTCGATTTGCTCCGAATTTGGTATAGCGGTTTATTATGTTAAGGAACTTCCCTGATTAGTTTTGGGGGGTTCATTGGTTAAGGGTAAAGGGGGAAAAACGGGGTTAGTCCACCCCCCTTAATTCAGATAAATGGGTTTTTCATGCAGAATGATTCGATTTGCTCCGAATTTGGTATACCGGTTTATTATGTTAAGGAACTTCCCTGATTAGTTTTGGGAGTTCATTGGTTAAGGATAAAGGGGGAAAAACGGGGTTAGTCCACCCCCCTTAATTCAGATATATGTGTTTTTCATGCAGAATGATTCGATTTGCTCCGAATTTGGTATAGCGGTTTATTATGTTAAGGAACTTCCCTGATTAGTTTTGGGGGTTCATTGGTTAAGGGTAAAGGGGGAAAAACGGGGTTAGTCCACCCCCCTTAATTCAGATAAATGGGTTTTTCATGCAGAATCATTCAATTTGCTTTGAATTTGGTATACCGGTTTATTATGTTAAGGAACTTCCCTGATTAGTTTTGGGGGTTCATTGGTTAAGAATAAAGGGGGAAAAGGGGGGTTAGTCCACCCCCTTAATTCAGATAAATGGGTTTTTCTTGCAGAATCATTCGATTTGCTCCGAATTTAGTATACCGGTTTATTATGTTAAGGAACTTCCCAGATTAGTTTTGGGAGTTCATTGGTTAAGGATAAAGGGGGAAAACGGGGTTAGTCTACCCACCCCCCCCTTAATTCAGATAAATGGGTTTTTCATGCAGAATGATTCGATTTGCTCCGAATTTGGTATACCGGTTTATTATGTTAAGGAACTTCCCTGATTAGTTTTGGGAGTTCATTGGTTAAGGATAAAGGGGGAAAACGGGGTTAGTCTACCCCCCCCCCTTAATTCAGATAAATGGGTTTTTCATGCAGAATGATTCGATTTGCTCCGAATTTGGTATACCGGTTTATTATGTTAAGGAACTTCCCTGATTAGTTTTGGGAGTTAATTGGTTAAGGATAAAGGGGAAAAACGGGGTTAGTCCACCCCTCTTAATTCAGATAAATGTGTTTTTCATGCAGAATGATTCGATTTGCTCCGAATTTGGTATACCGGTTTATTATGTTAAGGAACTTCCCTGATTAGTTTTGGGGGTTCATTGGTTAAGGATAAAGGGGGAAAACAGGGTTAGTCCACCCCCCTTAATTCAGATAAATGTGTTTTTCATGCAGAATGATTCGATTTGCTCCGAATTTGGTATACCGATTTATTATGTTAAGGAACTTCCCTGATTAGTTTTGGGGTTCATTGGTTAAGGGTAAAGGGGGGAAAGGGTGGTTAGCCCGCCCCTCTTAATTTAGATAAATGGGTTTTTCATGCAGAATGATTCGATTTGCTCCGAAGTTGGTATACCGGTTTATTAAGTTAAGGAGCTTCCATGATTCGTTTTGGCGATTCATTGGTTAAGGATAAAAGGGGGTTAGTCAACCCCCTTAATTTAGATAAATGTTTTTTTTTTTTTGCAAGATTATTCGATTTGCTCCAAATTTGGTATACCGGTTTATTATGATAAGGAACTTCCCTGATTAGATTTGGAGGTTCACTGGTTAAGTATAAAGGGGGAAACGGGGGCTAATTCCCCTTCACTTATTTTTTTGAGTGGCATTATTCTTTAAAATAAGAGTATAATATACAATTAGTGTGAATAGTCTGTGAGCTCAATGCCATCAGTTTAGCTGGGCATTTTTCTTTTTTATTTTAATGCTGAACGGAAAGACTTTTTTTTTTTTTCCATCGAGCTTTAGTAATAAGTTTTAGTAAATTCTAATTTTAAAGTAATTCTGCTTTTTTATAGTGTTCTTACATCTTTTTTGTAGTTTTTTTTTTTTTTTTTAAGCCCAGTTCCTTTTCAGTGGTTACATACAGAGATAAGAATAAAAAAATAGCTACTTTAAACATATATAGACATTATCTTAATAAGACCATCGCCCTATACCTTGTAGGTAACGGTCTTGGGACGAAAAATGTCAGTATATAATGAACAGTTTATGTGTCCTTGATATGTGAGAATAGTTTCGACCACAACCGATACCGGCTTCGTCTTCATTTACTGACCACAGAATATTTCAACACGTCGAGTTCAAAACAGCAAGTAATCTTTCATGTGAAATCATCGCAAATTATTGATTGTGCTTTACAATCTTCGCATGATGTTTGAGACAATGTAATGATATTTTAGAATGTATAATTAATTATAATTAAAAGAAAACTGGAATGCTTTTAATTCAAGAAACTTAAACTCTAAAATTGTAAGCCACACCATAGAATCCGATCAGTTTCCAGATTTTGAGAAGGCCAAGGTCGTTAAATCAAATTGACACGCATGCAAACGCCGTAATTTCCTGGAGGCATGGTTAACTAGAACTACCGAATTCCCACTCAATGAAGCTAGTTCACTTTCAGCTGAATATACCATTTGAACCTTACTCAAATACCCACCCCTGTGTTTAAATGTTTGTGGCACATCTCTCCACTACAATTTGAATTATGTTATATCTCGTGAATTTGTGTTTGTTAACATTACCGAAGAGGAACTTTAAGCAATGTTGACATTTCATTTTCGTCGTATATTAACATTACCAAAGTTAATTAATATTTTTTGTGTCAATAATTTCAGAAAATTATGAAATCTATCAAAGCTGTGATAAAGAAAGCTCAATAAAGTGAAGAGTAAATGGAATCAGCAGATTTGGCTGTTTGAAACGGCATCCCCATAAGTAGAGCAGGCACAGAATATCGTAGTACAGGAAGAATTCTTTATTTTGTTCTATTTTAGTGTAAAACCTAGAATATATCTCTTAATTAAAGTTAAATCATGCATTTAGAAAATTATGGTCTTATTTGGAACAGATGATCCACTTTATTTTTTTTTCACTCTCCTGGTCATATTTAAACAGCGACAAGAGTATCCATGATTTATTGTTGTAAAAATTATGTATAAATATTATAATTTTAACTCAGTTTATTGTGATCTTACACCTTAACGCGGTCACGTTTTCTTCAGTCCCCTTATTTCTTGTACAAATACATTTATCTGCTTGTTTATTAATTTAATTAATTTGATACCTTGACAGAGATTTTTTGCCAAAAAAAAAGTCACAAATATTTTGTAATAGAATGTTAATTTTTTTATTAAAAGAATTTTTATAATATGTCTACCCTATACATATAAAATTCTAATGAAACGAATTTATGAAACGACTGATTAAACGACTGATTAATAACTTTCACGGCTTTTTCTGCTAAAATATGAAAATTTTGGAGAGGAAATTAGTACCATTTATCCGTATTGATCCACAGATGTCAAAACTGGTAGTAAAATTTTAAAATTTGACTTAGTTTTCGAAATATTATTATTATTATTATTATTTTTATTTTAATTAAATTTCTGTAGTGACAGCCTGTAATGGCAACAAAATTACTCCATTTTTTTAAGGGGAGAAAAGGCTAAAACTATAGGGAGTATTAGATTTCTTCTTTTCATCAGTTTCAAACTGATAATTGAAATAATATCTTTTATTTAAATTGATAGTGAAACAATATTGAGATTAAATTATGTTTTTTAGGAAAATTAAAAAAATAAAAACATTTTTTCACATATAATAACATATAATTTCTATAATAAATTGATTCCAAATGATCTTTCGATCATTTGGAATCAATTTATTATAGAAAACAAAAATCGTGTGTCAATTTCAAATTCCATAGACGGAAAAAAAGATTTTCTTTTCAATTTTAAAGAAAAACAGAAAGAAATTTTTTAAATAAGAATTTAGTCATCTCATGTTAAAAGCAGAAAATAAGGAAAGTTACATCAAAATCTTTGCACATAAATATTAAAAAAGTACGCAAACTTTAAAATTATAAAATTATCAGTCGCGAAACGCATTGAAAGGTGATAATTACGTCATTTGTAAAAGGCCCAAACATTAAATATCGTAAGGTTAAAGTGCCTGAAATAATTAAATTGTTACACGTGAAAAACTTTTAATATTAGAAGTTAACTTTTAATTATAACTTTTAATATTATAGTGAATATTAGAACATTCTTAAAAAGCTCAAATAACGTTTCAAAATGCTTTTAAGTTAAATAATATATGTACTCGTGAAACTTAAAATAGAAAAAAAAAAATAAATAAATTATTGCATGAGACTTCAATTTAATAGGGAAAATTACGTCATATAATAAAAAGATACATTTAAAATAATTTTCATTCCGGAGACTTTTAATCTGACGTCACATGGTATAATAGTAGTGCGCCAAGCAAATTTGTTTATATGTTACATCACTTGACGTAGTATAAATACAGGTAAATGTATGCGCAAAATACATTCAATTTATTTTGTACTAATTACTATTCATTAAATATATATTAGAAAATTCGGATATTCTTATTAATTAATATGAATTTGATTAACCCGTGGACCAATTTCGCCAAATTATACAAATCGCCAAATTGTACAAACTTACATAATTTTATTTTAAATAACGAAAGATTCAATAACGAAGTGTCAATAAATTAGTAAAACATTAATAAAACTACTAATAAAAAGTCGAATTAAAAATAACTTGATGACGTAACAAACACGTGTATCATATTTAATGTTAAGTGAATGTGACACTTACGATCATCCATTATTGACATTTAATCTTATAGTTTGGCTGTAGTTTTTTCGTCGACGGGATAATCAAGTAGTGCCATATAAACAATATACATTGTAAAATTAACTTGAATTTAGCCATGATGGCGTATTAAATTAGAAAAAAAGATTCATGAATAAAATATACCTGTTCTTGAAATATCTAAAACTCGATCAAGTCATAAAATATAGGCGTGAAATTTCAAACACACAATGCTTTTCAATACGTGGATCTAAAAGCTATTCCCAAGCAGACGGAGCTTTTTAACCTCAAACCTAAAGGAAAAACATTCCCCATATAAGAACAAGAACAAACAATCTTCTTGAAACACCATCAAAAATTTGTAAATGCGCTAGGCCTTTCGAATGGTGTTGATGGTGTTTCAAGAAGATTGTTTGTTCTTAGTCATTCACACCAGTTTTAACTTATTTTCTTTGATTCCCCATATAGTTGTTATAAAACTCAAAAAGATAGCATAATTTTTAACCTAATCATTTTATACAAGCTAGTTTTCAAATGAGTAATTGATCTTACTTTTCAATCAAGAAAACAGACGTCATTTATTACGGCGCCGATGAATGAGGCCATGGTAACCAAAAAATGCCCATTCAAACGGAAAATCATGGCAACGCGATTGCAGAAGATAGCCGTTCTTATACTGATAATGACATTCAATCTTCCGTAACCTGGTAATATATCTTAAACAGGGTACTTTAGTACATTTTCAGAGGATTGGAAGCCTGAAGGGGGGTTGGCGGGTGCAGCTCGTAATAGGCTGTGTCCCCTAGTTAAAAATGTAAAACACTAATACTATTTAGATGATAACAATACTAATTGCAAAATATTATTTTCGCGTGGAAATAATGTTTATCAGGATGTTCAAGAAATATTAAAACACACATTAACTTTTCAACTTATTGAAGATACGTAGGTAATGTAAATTGAAAAAGTGTTCAAAATAAGGTAAGAATTACGACTGTAAATATGAAATTCTGCTGCCGTTAATTTTCAAAAGGTTACAATTTTTATATTTTTATACGCTATTACGCTTTGTAAGTTATTTTTAAAAATATTTGCTCCATACTCTGACAAGTACAATGGTAAAAATTCCATTTTTATTTCGGGAACTAAAAAATCGTCTGCCCGTTTTTGCTGCCAAAAAGTTCGGATTTTTCATGAAATTCAAAATGACACAATTCGTAAAATTTTAGTCGTAGAAAAATGGAAAATTTATTGTTGTTTTTGTCTGATTACGGGGGAAGTTTTTTTAAGTATATCTTATAGGAACGAGGCGCTATATACAAATTTAAAAAGAATAGCTTCATTAAGAATTAATGGTAGGTCTATTTCTTTCGCATAATCCTAATTCCTACTTTATATTCAGCACTTTTGCAATTTCCATTGCCTGCGTTTCTCCAACATGTAAACCATTAAAGCTAATTTCAATCTTTTGAGGAACTTCACGTGCATAACTGTATAGAAAGATTGTTATAAACTTACCACATATCTGTGGAGAAAAATAAATAGATAACAATGTCTTAAATTAAGTATTAATTGTAATGTTAGTATGGATAACAAATCTATTAATATATAAGATTACAAAATGCAAACATACGCGCTAATATCATAATTTGAAAGATGCAATAAATATATACTAAGTCAGTTGTAGCATATTATTCATTATAATATCAAGTAAGAGTCTATTGGATATCAGAATGGTACTAAATATTTTTTCTTCTTTTACAATAAAATGTTATACCCTCCCCCACCCCTCAAAAAGAAACATTTATACGCGAAATTTTAAACTTTTGAAGATTTTAACTCCGTTGTGTATTTATGAAAACAGATTTTTTTTCAAACTGTTCTTATAATCACAAAGTTCATAAAAACAAGAGAATTTAAAAAACTATTGTATAAAATATGAAATTTTCTTTTACGCAACTTAATTATTTTTTAATTTATTAGACGCTACATTTAAACAGATATCTGGTATTGTTAATGAAAGTATCTATATATATTCGTATTGTTTTTTTTTTCTGAAAAGAAATTTCAAATTTTTTTAATAAAACATTCATCCTTCCTCCATCCAAGAAAAAAAACTTTTTACGCAAATTTTTAACTATTTGAAGATTTTTACCTCTGTGGGGTCGAAGGTTGTACTTTTATGAAAATAGAGCGACTTTTCAAAGGGTTCTTTTGAATTTTATTTTACAAGAACAAAAGAACTTTAACAACTATATTATGAAATTCAAACTTTTCTTTTACGTTTTTTTTATTTTTAGACGCTACCTTCAAAGCGATATATGTAGGAGTTGTTTTTGAAACGAAATATCCTTTCACGTTATTTTTTACAGAAAAGAAATTGCAAGTTTTTTGTTTAGAAAACTACTTAAAACCTTTTCTACCATAAACAGGAGTAATTGTTACCTTTTCTTCATTTTCATTATTTATAAAGTTTTATTAATAAGTTAAAGAATGCTCAAACTGCCATCTCATTATTCGATAAAACTAACTTTGCTTTTTTTTCTCTTGTTTCATTGTATTTTCAATTTCACTAAATCCATTCATAAATACCTTTGTTTTTTATCACTATTCCACACGCAACTTCATTTCCTTTCAAGACATTTTCAATTTTTTTTTTTTTTTTAATTTGGCTCATGCAAATGTAAATAAGTGCAAGTAATAAGTCAAAATTACGCCCACTACTTACCATATCACAATATTAAAATATTTATTTGCTTAAAAGACGTTATAAAAACACATTAGAAGTAAATTAAAAATCTATATTTACATATTTCAACACTTTTACTCAGTCGCCATCAGAATGTATAACAGAAAATTACAAATGCATACAAAAAATGAAAAAAAATCATCCAATATAAACAAATAATCATAAAACGCGCCCTACATTTTAGCGATTGCGCGTGTTCCCTCTATGTCGCGACGCCGTAAGTTATCCAACCATTCAATCCATAAAACTATACTACCATAAAACCTACTACAGATTTCATTGAGAAAATTAAGAAGATCAAAATCTCTGAAAACTGTATTTTAGCAAGTTTGGACATAGATACAACATCCATAGATACAATAGAAGTTACGAAGAACCTAGAACATTTTATCGACAATGCAGAAACCTTTGATCTGCCCATGAAGAACACTTTAAAGAGTGGTTTAAACTTAATTATTTCAAGTAATTTTTCTATTTTGATAATGTTATTTATGAACAATCATGTGGTGCTCCGATGGGGTCTCTAAAATCTGGCCTTCTGGCGGAATTTAAATTACGCCCCCTCGAAACTAAAATTGTCAGCACTTTTGAGGTAGTTCCTTTAGTACGGTTACGTTATGTAGATGATATTTTTATTGTTTGGCGAGGGAATATTGATGAGTTAATGATTTTCATACAGCAATTAAATGAACTTGACAGCAACATTAAATTTACTTTTGAACTAGAAACAGGGGAGAAATAAACTTTTTTAGATGTTGAGTTACAGAGAAAGGGGAATGAGTTAATTCGTACAGTTTGCCGAAAAACTATCGCGGATTTAAACGTTATACCTTCCGATGCATGCACCCCGATGCCTTATAAATTATCCACCTTCAGTTTCCTAATTAATCGTGCTTTCATAATTTCTTCCGATATAAATCTAGGGGATGAATTAGAGAAAATTAAACGTTTTGCTATTGATAATGGATATCAGGTAAAATTATTTAACAAATTGATTCAGAGCTCCTTTGATACTTCTAAAAATAAAAATAAAAGTATTAATGAAGTTAATATGAAAAGGGTTGTAGCAAACAATTTCCCAAGTTTCTTTAAACATATAAAAAACCTTTTAAGAAATTTTGGTTTATGTTTGATCGCGAAGCCTCTTCCGAAATTAAAGATGCTTTTAAATACTAAAATTGATCCTATTAATAGAGATGACCTCTCAGGAGTTTATATGATTCCATTTATTAGGGAGGGAGGAATCAAAAATCATTATATAGATGTAACCCAACGAAAATTCAATATCAGATGTAAAGAACATATAGCGGACATAAAATATAATAGAGGCAATACTGCTTGATCCCGACTGAATCAAACAGAGAACTTTAACATACTTTTTAATGAGAGTAAAATAATCTACAGGTCTACTTTTTATTTACAATTATTTGTAAGAGAGTCCATTGAAATTTATTTAAGAGGTTCAGGAGTTTGTAACGATACATTATCTTTTCGTATCCCGAATTGATGGGTTGAATGGTTGGACAACTACGACGTCGCGACATAGAGGGAACACGCACAATCGCAATTTTATATTAGCTATATAAATCAAATGAACTAAATTTATTTTAGGGTTTATTTACATATAAAATATATAAATACTAGGGGGCTCTGCCCCCCTCGAGCTACGCTCGCCAACCCCCGTTCAGACACCGCAGAATCTAAAAGCATCTAATCTGATCAGTTTTAAAAAGTTTAGAGAAGACTGAATTATAATGGAAAAACCTGTTGCGATCTCCCTGTAAACGGGTTTCCATTCAGTTCCCTTTGATTGCGAAAATTTAAGGCCGAATCAGTTGCTGTTAAGACATCAAATGGTTGTTTTCGTGTTTGATTAAAGAAGATCAGTTAAACATTTGAAAATAAACTAAATTAAAATGAATTAAGAAAACAGAGTCTTTGCTTCCCAGTATTTTTTAACAGCGTTATAAAACGATTGGCCTAATACAATTTACTACAATTACTACAATTTACTGCTTTAACCCCTACAAAGGCAGTGGTTCCTTTTTGGACCACTTAATTTTAATTCTTAAATGCCACATTGGCACCAGAATATTGGAGTGAAAATTTTCCTTTTATTAAGGGAACAAAAGCATTTTCCTATTTCGAAATTTGTTTGTGAATTCTGGTGCCATTCACTGATTTCAACATTTTATGAATAGAAGTACCTTGCCCCTGAAAGTTTTAAACGCATATTAATATATTCATTATTTTAAAGTTTCCTTTCTCTTTTAATATTCACGTGTAAATGCAATTTTCAGGACAAAATTTACAATATTTTCCTGCTTTTAACACGTACTCATTTGATAGAAATTTTAAAGTTTTTATTTCCTGCTTTTTATAATCACGTGTAAATAAATTTTTAATCGTAAGGAAATAAATATTATTCCTTGCGCTGTTTTTAGAATTGAAAACATCCTTTATAATAAAAGCGTAAGTAATGTGACTGTCTTCAACAGTCCCTTCGCTATTTATAATACAGGTGCCATTTTGGTACTTTAATGTTAGCCAGCCGCAGCTGACAAGTCGCCAAATATTATTCTATCGCCATCATTTCACCTATATATTATAATAGTCCACGTCATTTATCTGCCATAAACAATTACGGGCTGATCCCTTCGCTTTTATATTACATGCGGCCATTTTGGTACTTTAATGTTAGCCAGCCACAGCTGATAAGTCGCCAAATATTATTCTATCGCCATCATTTCACTTATATTATCGTTTTCCAAGTCATGTAATTGCCATAAACAATTAAGCCCTGACCCCTTCGCTTTTCGTAAGAAAGGTTTTACATTTTGCTTACAGAATCAAAATTATTTTTTCGAATAAAACTACATAAAAGTTGCCATGATCGCAAAGTATTCTTAGTACTTTTATGTTAGCTGGGTGCAAATCTCGTCAATAGCTTCTTTTTTTTTTTAGCTCGCCAATTAGCATTTTTTATTTATCGAGTGGTAAATTAAAATAGTACTACTTGGTTAACCCGTTGACCAAAAATCTATCGCCAAAACTATAAGATTAAAAGCCAATAATGGTTGATCGTAAATGTCACATTCACTTGACTTTAAGGAAGTTACACGTCTTTACGACATCAAGTGATTTTTATTTCGACGATTTATTTGTATTTTTAATAATGTTATAGTAATTTATTTGTTCTTTCATTATTTAAAATAAAAATTGTCAATTTGTATAATTTGGCGAGTGGTTTGTCGATTTATATAATTTAACAAAATTGGTCGACGGGATAACTAAGTAGTACCATTAAAACATCGCTTTGAAGTTGAAATTAAATGTCGTGATTTGTGTAGTTTGGCGTGATTTTTTTTTTACGACAATTTGGCGAAAACCTCGTTTTTGAATACCAGTTACATATGTAATTTTAAATTATTTTAAATTATTTTTAAAATGAAATAACAATAAATGAAAAAAGTTTAATAAATAACTATAGAGCAAAACAATTTATACATTTTTTTAATAAAAAGGAAATAAATGTAAATAAACATTTATTAATAAATAAGCAACAACAGCCGGGTTACCATGTCAGGCAAGATAATGCCATTTTTGCGCCAATTAAGTACCCCAGTGCGTGTATGACATCTGTGCCTAATATTTTTCGTTTCGTTTTGTTTAACAAAAAAAGAAAGAAGTGAAAGCCATTAATTTTAAATGTTTCAGTTTTAAATAATAGTTTTGTATTAAAATAAAATGATGATGAAATACATAAAAAAAAAACCGCGACAAAGTGAATTATGAATAAAGAACATCATACATTTCTTAGCATACATTTATGGGAGGCGAAACTGGTCGCCAAATTAGTTTAAAATAATAAACTTTTCTGAAATATGAAAAAAAAAAATCTGTTCTAATTAAAATTTGAGTTGCCATCATTGCAGAAAATTATTTAAAATTAGAAAAAAATTAATATTTCGAAAATTAATTCGAATTTTAAAATTATAATAGCAGTTTTGATATCTGCGGATCAATACGGATTTTTGGTGTTAATTACATCGAAAAATATTCCATGTTTTAGGAGAAATCGCCGTGAAACATAATCAGTTGTTATTCAGTCGTTTCATGAAATCGTTTCATAAATTCTTTACATTTCAGTCGTTTCATGAAATCGTTTCATAAATTCGTGTCATTGGGATTTTATATATATAGGGTAGATATGCATTTTTTACATTTTCTATTTAACTGTTTATAAACTTGTACTTCTGGATATATTACCTTATGAAAATTGTCATATTTCCTATTTTTACTTTAACTCAGTTGTAGTTAAGCTATGCCCCCAACATAACATTTTCTACAAATAATTTTAGATTATTACATCATGTGAAATCAAAATTTAAATAAATGATATATGAATAACCCACAAATGCTTCGCTGCATTAGTGTACTATATTTAATATAGATTAAAAACATTAAAAACAGTTCTCCTACAGTTTTGGCTCGCACCCGTAGCCATTCTCAGGAATGAAAATGACATTGTTGATCCAACTGTAAATTTACATTCCTGAGGATGGCCACAAGGGTCAGCCAAATCTGTAGAAGATTTTGATGTTTTTATTGTTTTTAAGTGCGTTCTTAATTATAGTAATACGCAGCATACGGGTCGTAATCGGATCTGTCCGTCTGTCCGCATTTAAGAGCGCAAAAATTACCCAACCTAACAGTTTGAAATTTAATATATACATAATCGTTGCGGAATTTTGCCGAGTGATTTCAAATTTTATCAAAGCTCTTAAAAATACAATAAAAAAGTTTTCTTCATTCTATTAAATCCTATCATATATAATTAATTCAATGATATCCCATGTATGTAATGATTCTAGGTTCCCATGGTGATTACGTCCTATTTAACATGGAATCCTATTATTTCCGTATTACTGAATTTAGTATATAGAATCGTAATAAATTTTGTATTCATGCCTTTTTGCATAACAGTACAACAGCTATTGTAGCAGCACCTGAATATTTATAAAACTAGTTATAGTACGAACGTACCTCATTTGCCACGTTTGGCATACAATTTCCGACTGTTTAAAATATATTAAATGCAGTACGCCGATATAGTAAAGGAAATGTGGTTTATTCACATCTCATTTATTTAAATTTCCATAACCTTTTGTGGTTAGAAAAATTTTAAAGAAAATTAGAAAATTTAAAACTGTAGGAAAGTAAAGCCGGTTAAAATTTGCAAACTTCTTAATCGAAAGCGAGCAAAACAAAACACGTGACATCAATAACTGTATCATGAAGTCAAGTCTATAAATAAAAGTAGAAAAATGAAGAAGAAAGTTTCATGAAAGAAAGGGAATTCTAACAGCATAAAAACAAAATTGAAAATATGAATTGTATATCTTTATTGAAACAATATTTCGAAATCTTCCGATGATATTGGATGTTCTTTTGCCATAGAATGCAAACAGTGAACAAAAATTAAATAAAAAAAAAAATTTAATGTACAGACAGGCTTCTTCAAACATATTTGTATAAACTTTTAGGAGATTACACTAAAGTAAATATATAAAAATGTCTGATTGCACACTATTTATTTAGTCAATAATGTAAGGTGTCCATACCAATTCGAACCCAAATTTTTGTTCATAAGTTTAAAAGTAAAGAATATACACAGGGGTCGCATTCTATAGGGAAAATTTTACTGTTCTTATCAAGACTCTTAATCAGTAATCTTCATGATCATTTTATGTAAGATATGCTATAGAAAGATATGATAACATATTATTTTCAAAATAATGATAGAAACAATAAAATTTTTCCTATAGAATGCGACCCCTGTATATATATATATATATATATATATTTTTTATTTATTTTTATTTTTATTTATTTTTTTTTTTTTCAGCAGGCTTACATTTCCTTTTGTAAAATATAACCCATCGAGAGAAGTGGTAGAAGTGGTTTTCGACTGAATACAAACAGTGCTAAATTAGATGCACAATTTTTCAGAATGTGCACTGCGAAAAAGGACAAATGTTTCTTAATCTAGTAAAATATAATATATCCGAGAACAAAAATATACAATAACATATCCCGAGTACAGAATCCGAAAAGCGTTCTTTAACTTTAGAAACCTCAAAAACCCATACATTTTCCAGATTTAAATAATAATTTTTTTTTAAGATTTATTTTGATGCCACTGATTTTCAGAAATATTTTTGATTTGTTTTGGTAGTGTATTAATAAGTTTTGAAAAACCGGGATATGGATTCTGAAGATGTCATCAATTTCGAGTAAGCATTTTCAGCTGCGTATCTGATTTTATTCATGTAAGAGCAACAAATTAATATCAAAATATCAATTAAAGCCTTTGTGCAGGAATATTAAAAAGCAGAAAACCAACGTGCGCGTAAAAATGCACAAATAATACATGAAAAGCAGCAAACAGCTGTTTCGAATCTACTAGCGAGATTCTTCTTCAGTGCAAGATGGAGCAAGACACAGCGTGCTAGAAAAAGCAAGGCTGGGCAGAATGACAGAGACGCGCTTGCTCTATCTTGCACTGAAGAAGAATCTCGCTAGTAGATTCGAAACAGCTGTTTGTTGCTTTTCACGTATTATTTGTGCATTTTTAAACGTTGGTTTTCTGATTTTTGATAAATTAATATTAGTTCCAATGTTAAGGGCAATGCTGTTAATTTATCATGCTGCATCTATAGCATTCTATAAACCGATATTACAGTTTGAGAAAACTGCTTAGAACACTGTAAAGCTACTCGAAAACGTTTCCGAAAACCAATGGCATCAAAAAGAACTTTGCTTTCTCTAAATGCTTCTTTAAATCCAGTTAAAATTTGTTTCTGAGTTTTCTAAAGATAAAGAACTGTTATCGAAACCATGCGGTATTCGGAAGAGGTTACATATTTTCATTGCTGTTATATTACATTTTTCTGGATTAGAAAATGTTTTTCTTTTCTTATTGTTTATGGTGTTATTGATCTAACGGCTGTTCTTCGGGTTCTTTTTCACAATGTCATTGCATATTACACAAAGCACAGTAAAGATTGATCAAATTTCCAATAAAATATGTTCATAATTGTGAAAGTTGTGAACGAAAAGTAAAGTTCATTTTGGAGACGCCGGTCGTGTATTTTTGACTGAATGAATGGATCGAATAGTTTTGCTAACGAAACTTGTTTGTTCTAGTATATTCTATCTAACAAAAACATAGCTGTGAAAAAAGGGAGCCAAGTTCTGTAAAGACAATGGCAAGAAAAGAAGTGATATGTAAGTGGGTGCCAAGTTCAAATAAAATTCATTCAAACTTGCCTACTGAAGTATTATAGCATTTTTTAAATTGTTTAGAAATAAAAATTATTGATAGCATATTAATAATAAATCTAGAACTTGGCAAGTTTTTACCTACGAGTCATTTATTTTTAATAATGACATTATTATATCAAATCTTGTTATTTCATGATTGGAAGCCTTAAATTGAGTGAGCTCCTTCCCCTTGAAGGGCGGTGGGATAAAATATATCCCACCTAATTTAACTGCAAAATGCCACATTGACCCCAGAATTCAGGACTAAAAAGTTTAATTTTATTAAATACATGAAAGGAGCGTTTACCCATTTTGAAATAAATTTGTTTTTAAATTCTGGTGTAATTCAATCATTTCAGCATTCCACGAATAAAAGTTATTTGCCCCTGAAAGGGTTAAAGGGGTGCAGTCTCTAGAGTAATGACCAAGAATAAGCGTAAGTATATCTGTCTCTTTGTCAGGCATCTTAGTCTGTTTGCATTGACGTTTCTGGAGGGTGGGTGCTAGAGTGACATCCAAAGACGAGCGGGAGTGTATCTGTGTATTTATTGGTTTATCAAATCTTTTACATGAGTCATTTGTTTATAATAATAACTACATTAATGATTTTTGCAATGTCATTGAAATTAATATTAACATCACAATTTTATTAAGACATGAAATTGATAGGCATAAATTTATCAAAAACTTGCCAAGTTCTAGATTTATTATTAATATGCTATCAATAATTTTTATTTCTAAACAATTTAAAAAATGCTATAATACTTCAGTAGGTAAGTTTGAGTGAATTTTATTTGAACTTGGCACCCACTTAGATATCACTTCTTTTCTTGCCATTGTCTTTACAGAACTTGGCTCCCTTTTTTCACAGCTATGTTTTTGTTAGATATCATTACTTTTTGTAAAGTTACAATATATTTAGACACTTTACTTAATGCTTTTTAATGTGTTTACATGTGACTATTTTATTCACCAAGCAACATTCAATTTTAATTTAAATTTCCTACAACAAACTATTTGGCTGTCAATTTGCAGCAGAAATCTATATTTTAATACTGCTGCATTGAATGCATGTTTTGAAGCGAAATGTATTGATTCGAAATTTTTATTGTTTCTGAAACAACAATTCCTATTACATTTCTATATTAAATTTTCCTATTAAATTTTCCAATTAAATATCCTATAGCTGGGCCTGCTTTTTTGTACTGAAAGTGAAAAATAAAGTTATGTGCTTATGCCACACTATGTATCATTTATCCATGGGTGCCGACAAAGAGGCAGTGCAGAGGAAGGACATTGCCCCTCCCTGGATTTTCAAATTTAATTAACTAAATATCAATTTCTCTGATGATTTTGAAAATAACAAGTGGGTAGGTGTGATCACAGATCGCACAGAGGGTTTCGTTTAATATTCCTTTCAAAACACTTTATACTTTTGAAAAATCTGTTAGTTCCGCATTTCGCAACCAGGGGCGCACTCTTCTAAACAAACCTCTATCCGAACGAAACTCCGTTTTACATACTATCTGTAGATATATTAGTCAAGGGGATTGAACCCATAGCACCCGAGATAAGTAGGCGCCCCTGGCGGTAAAACGTGGAACTAAAATATGTAAGGCTATGGTGCATAATATGAAAGAATGGTCAAAGGGGTATCGGCAAAAGTTGGAAAAGTGCTCCCCGGGTGAAAAGGGCGGAGGTTAGAAAAATTGCTTAAAATACACAAGTTAGAGCCCGAAGGAGTAAATAATATAAGACTTTTTGAAAATTTTATGATTTGTCGTGTGGTCTGAGTTATTCAGCTATACGTATGCAAAAAAGTCATGTCTCCAACTTAATTAGAGGCTCCCTTAGAAAGAATTGCTTAAAATACATATGTGGTAGCTCAAAGGGTTAAGCGTAAGACTTTTTCAAGATTTTATGATTTGTCGCCTGGCCTCAGGTGTTCTGCTATAAGTATGCAAAATTTCAAATCTGCATTTTAATAAGGGGCTCAATTAAAAAGAATTGCTTAAAATACGCATGTGGAAGCCCAAAGGGTTAAATGTACGACTTTTTCAAAATTTTATGATTTGTCGCATGATGGTGTTCAGCTATAAGTATGCAAAATTTCACGCCTCCAACCTAAATAGGGGCTCACTTAGAAAGAATTGTTAAAAATATCTCAATTATTAAACTATATCAATTTGTTGATTTTCTGTAAGCAAGTAAACCCAGATAAACCCCCATTAAGTAGATAGGTTTACAATGGAAGTCTATGGGAATTTGGCGAAATATTAGAAATATCGCCAAGGTGGCGTCACTTTTGGCGACTAATTTTGGTCGCCAAATTTGGCGATATATCGCCATGTTGGCGAGAAACTGGGCGGTATTTGGCGACAGAACAGCGCCCCCTCCTAAGGCAAATTAAAATTTCGCCTAATAGACGTAATGTTAAAGTAAAAATGGGCACCCCCAGGTGGGTAATTCATCGATTTTCTCATTTTTTTTAATTTTTTTCCTTAGTTTTATAGTGTAAACGAACTTCGCACCAAATTTGAAGTCTGTAGCTGCAGTAGATATACGAGATCTTTTTGATGAGTCAGTCAGTCAGTCAGTCAGTCAGTCAGTGGTAAAATTATCGATTATCAGACATTTTCAAATGTCATTATCTCGGAAACTAATTATGCGTTATTTATAAATTTTGGATTTTAGTTAATTTGGGTGGCCTTACTACACATTTCGTATAACAAGTACGTAGGTCTCATAGATTTTCAGTAGTAGAACATCGAAATTTGACGAAAACAGCTCGAAATGGTTCGTGTAAATAACACACGGCTATGTCAGGCGAACTTGGCTGACACACTGCCGTGTGTCTAGATCTCTACATTTCTCACCGCCGCAAACTCACATATCCGTTCACTAAGATGTAGTTTTTACTGCAATAGAAGCATTATTTAAATTAATATAACTTTACAGATATCATCCAGTTTTTAAAAAAATTAAGTTATGATTTATAATCTCAAAGCGCATATGCTCATACGTAATAAAAAATGTATATCATGTTGGAAAAAACATCTTTTTTAGCGTATAAAATAATTACAGAGAAAACAACATTACAAATTTTCCTTTTTGCTCGGCGGTCAGGGGGTTAAAGTTTGTATCTATATTTTTCAAGGGTAATGTATTTGGATTTTTTGAGTTATTTAAGACGATATATACGATTTTAAAATATCGATCGTTCCTTTAAATCTTTTTGAATACTTCCTATTTTAAAATGCCATGTTATGCGATGAAAAAAAGTCTTCGTTTACATATAGTTTTTATTTAATTTTTTATTTTGATTTACGTAGATATCACTGGCGGCCGATAAGAAAATTATAAAGGAAACCGAGATAACCACCAACCAGCTCCTTTCCATCCCGAAACTCGATTTAGTTGTTTTTTTTTGTTGTTGTTTTTTTTTTGTTGTTGTTTTTTTGTTTTTTTTAACTAGAAGTTGTAATTTAAAGACACGTGTTATTGAAATAAGATGTTATGTTTATGTATACAGTATGGTTTATATGTAAAATATATTTTAGGATTACTCAAAAACAAAACGGCATCAGAATATGAAAACTGATTGGATGTTTGAATTGTTCTTTTTAATAAAGCATGCAAAAAATAAATAAATAAATAAACAAATAAGAAGTTATCTAGAAAGATGCAATGACTTAATTCCCTGATACAATAAATCAACTCGATTTAAAACTTTTAAATACAATATCTAATAAATGAATAAACGTATTGCAATTATTTATCTCAACATATCAAAAACTCCCAAACTGTGCATTTTACAAAGATGTGATCAATATAAAACAAACGGTAATTGTTGTCAAAAATAGCACAAAGGGTTTCGTTTAATATTCATTTCAAAACACTTCATCCTTTAATTAATAAACCCAAATCATTAATTTATAATTACTACATCTAAATCATTAAATTATTGTTATTAAATCCTTACATAGATGGCAGCACCATTAAATTTAACTTTAAAATGATAGGGTCTATTTTTTTAATCAAGGTAAAAATATACAAGTCAAATTAGTCAATTGAAATCCAAAATTCCGAAATTTCAAAAATTTAGCGGATGTTTAAAAAAAAAATACATTGCTAAAAAAAAAAAAAAATTGATTAAACGAAATTTAAAATGTTGAAATTTTTTATGAAATGTGTATGTTCAAGCGAAATTTAAAATTTCGAATTTTCTCAAATGTACATAAACAAATTATCTAAATTTCACTTAAAGTGTTTTAGAATGTGAAGGCTGACAATCATCTAAAATGAGAATATTATTCATCGCTGTTACTAGTGCCTACGTATAAAAACGACTATTCTAGTTCGGGGTGAAAAACGTCTTGATCGTTTAGAATCAGGAATTCATCCGCCGCTGTGCCAATTAATCGAGAGACTGTGATTCACCGTTCGATCACGGTTTCTGGGTTCGAATACCAATGATTTACTAAAATAGCCCGTGATCTGCTGTAAAAGCCTCCATTTCATTCTATCTTTATTCATTTGACTGTTGGAGGAGGGGGGGGGGGGATAATATTGAAAAAATGATCAGTTACAATCTATAACAGATTCTTGCTGCAAATGACTGATATTTAGCAGTTAAGCGCAATATTTACAACAATGCAGTAATTTACAGTAAATTATGCAGTAAAATACTATAAAGCAACAGCCAATTTTAACAGTGTATCCTCATACAAATTTTCAGACATCTGTGGGAACTAGACTTTGCTGGGCTTCGCCGACAGACAGACACACACACAGAGCGATTTTGATTTTTTTTTTAATTACTAGGAGATAAACCTGGACTTCCCGGATACGAGAATATTGATGAAAAACACCCTATATATTATTTCTGATATCAATATCCTTTTTTTTTCTGCACGTACTGAAAACGAATGAGCTATTTTTCGAAAGGTTTTGCAAGAGGCTTTTGATATAGTATATTTATATATCGTTAAAATGCGTTATTTGCTAAAATAAAACTGCAGTTAGTGAAAAAACGTATCAACAAATAATCTCAATGAATGTGGTGAAAAAGATTTACCGTGAGATCTACTTCGTTTTACTGATAACTCTAATAGATTTTTTACATTAATTATATTTTTTAGAATGCACATTAACAATACTAAAAAATCATATTTATATGAAAAATAGCAATAATGTGTTCATATAAAGTTTTTAAATGCATTAAAAGCGATATTTTCCCATTGGTCTGGCGTCAGGCTTTAACAATCAAAGAACTCTCTAAATATACAATAAGCCTTTTTGATTCGGTTCATTTCAATGGTTTAAGAGTGAAATTGGATAATCTGTCTTAAATTTGTGTTTTACTTATATTTTATTGTTTTACTTATTGATTACTGGATATTTTCATATTGTTATAGAGTATAAGCTGGAAATAAATAATGAAGTCTTTATAGGTATTAACTTAAGTGTCAAACGGATTTATATTTCATAATCGTCCGCACACTATAGAGATAGATTGTGGAAAAAAATCATTCTTGAGAATTATTTTTGAAACAATTTACAAACAAATTACGTTTTCAAACAAACTGAATTTGAAAATATATTGTTTTTCCTATTCAACGGCGTAAAAATCGAAAATATGATATGCTTACAAGTTTAAAAAATTTAAACAAATTCAGTAAAAGCGTCTTCTGTTGCCATTCGCAGAATGGGTCAGCTTTACACACAGTCACTTTTGTCTTTTAGAATATAGACAGAAGACATGTAGCTTTTTGTTTATTAACAAAACCTTATTATTTGAACACAAAGCTGAGTCTTTCAAATAAAAGTACTTTTTGGTGTAGCTGCAGGGCAATGTAAAAAACTAGGAAACAGGAATTCTGCTTTTTTAGAATTTAGTGTCGCCCCCGATGAAAAAAATATATATTTATATATAAATAGTACAAAACATATTTCAATTTTAAGACTTAAAGCACACGCTTTTATTTTATGTAAAATGACGGCATTCGCATCCGCTTAAGAATTCCACATTTACATCCACTCTTAAACATCTACAGTAAAGCATGCATAGGACGTCACTATCGCAAAATGATACACAATGCAGCAAAAAGATGCCGTCAATAAAGAAACTCGACAAAAGAACCCGGCTATCTAATGATTCATAGACCTTCATTGGTTTGTAACATTAATATAGATATTTAAAACTAAATGTAGTTTATAATAGCTCCATGTTTTAACAGAAACCCTTCGTTCAATTTTTTTTTCAAAATAGCACGTATTTTAATTACATTTTCTTTCGGTTGTTATGAGAAAATGGCAACAAAAATATATAATTACGATTTTTACTTTACTTTCTACAGAAATGGAGTACTTCCATTGCCAATATTAAGCAAATGGCTCTAAAAACTACAAAGAAATTAATATTTCAAAAATAAATGAAGATACAGTTTTCAAACAAACTGTATTTAAAAGTACTAATTTTCTCAATACAACGGTATAAAAATTGAAAATGTGGGATGCTTAGAAGTATAAAAAATTGCTATAGAGTATTTAATCGTACAATGATACATCTGCTTTGTTTTACGGCTGGCTTATACAACGTAATGTTATTTTTTGGAGACGACACAAAATAAGCTGGGAGAAAGAAATAGCATACCGGGGGCAATATATTAAATCTAAACAAGCTGTTAAAAAACGATTATTATCAGTGTTAGGTACACTAAGTAGCTTATTGCATAAACAGGATAGACCGTGCTGAATCCTCTAGTAAAATGAAACATGTACTTTGGGTTTCTTGTAAAATGGAAACTATAAAACGTTTTTTCTTAGAAACTGCTTTTTTTTTTTTTTTTTTTTTTTTTTTTTTTTTTTTTAAATAGCGCTAAAATTTTTACTTCATCATTCATTGAGCTGTAAAGTTCCAAATATCTGCTTGTGTTTATTGTCAAATACCTCCTTTATCAATTGAAATCTCTGTTACGACAAGGTTTCTTCAAATAGTAACAGATGATAGACGACCATTGATTATATTCAATCATGTGATTAACTGACTTTTTTTTTTCCCCATATCTCTTTATTATCTGAACTTTTCTTCTATTTTCAATTTTAAAACTATGAAATTTGATTTTACAGAAACATTGAAACAGCAAATACAGTTTTTAAAAAATATACACATTATTTATTCTGTTTATTTCATTATCTTTCAAAATGTAAATATTGCTCTCATTAAGGATTTAAACGTTGCTTAAAACATTTCTGTTAAATCTTAACATAAAAAAAATTCATTTTACAGAACCATTTAAGCTGTAAAAAAAGTTTTTTTTAATAGTTTAACGTCTTTATTTTTAAGTCATATACTTCTTTTAATAATAGATGTTGTTTTTGAATATTTCTTTTGGATATATTCTAAACTAAAAAGAAATGTGAAATTTTCCGTTAAACTAAACTGAAAATATTTTTCTTCCAGAAAAAAATAAATATTTGTTTGCTTCTTCGAAAATAAATCCTGCTAACAAATCTTTAAACTGTTATCGTGACTATCTGCGGCCCAAAACACGCTTCCATTATAGAACGTAACTTTCGCATAATGCTTTTTGTAAATAAAAGTTTTCTTTCCTAAATGGTTTTATGATATGAGCTTGTATAAGAAACTTACAAAAATGCCTGATGTCTATCAACTATATTTTTTTTATTACACTTACATTTACTTTTTTAAGCGTAGTGCAGTGTAATAATACAAATATTTTATTTATGTTACAATCGATTGGATTCTTAATGCAGTTACAACTACCATTATTCTCCAAGAATATCACAAACTTTGATGGTGATGTACATACAAAATGCAAATATCTCATAAAACCAGAATATTTTCTTTAAAGAACGAAATTATATCTTTGATATGAAATTTTACATTTTCGGAAATAAATCTATGTATAGATAATATATTTTTCACTTTTCATTTTTATCTTTTATATACTAATTTTTACTTTTAAATACTTTTTCTTTTCTTTCCTACCTTAAAATTCCACTGTTTTTTACTCCTGGTGTCTTAGCTTTTCCGTATCAAAATTCATTCCATTTTAAAATATTCTTTTCTTTCATAAGCCATATATTGTTACAAAGGACGCGCTCCAGAGGTTTTCACGGCAAGTTCAATAGCTTATTTATTTTCCACACACAACTAAAGTGTCCAGTTTCGCGAGCTTCGTGACGTCAGCTGTAGCAATACAGTTTTTCTAGTTTGTTCGTAAGCACCCATCAATAAAACCAGATGCACCCGCTCAAAAAAAAAAAAAAAAAACTTTTGCTGTATTTCCCTTGTCTTAAACCTACGCAGTCGTCACCAAACTCTGGATTGTTTTTGTTGTTGATTACGGAGAGAAATTATTTAGTATGCTGAAGATAAGTGTGTTTTAAGTAGCTTTCATTATAAAAAGTAATAAAAAGCTACCAATTGCAGCCGTCTGGAGGAAACACTTCCGAAAACTTTTGGTATATTTTCATCGAATATGACACCCAGACCCCAAAACCACCCTCCGTTCAAATGTGATTTATATAATTATATATATATATATATATATATATATATATATATAATTACAAATCATCGTCTATTTCCAATTATACAATAATTAAACTAGCTGCAAATTATAACTGCAACATTATACAAAATACAGATGGAACCCTATACAAGTAATACTAATTAAGCAAAATCCACCAATTGACTAGCACATTGCATACGATTAATCCATATTAGCATATGAAAAACCACCAAATTTTGAAAAAAAAAATCAATTAAAGACATATGAAACAAAAAACCAGCTAAAAATGTTGAATTCTTAAAAGACATATTGTAAACAAATAATAGATCAAATGGAAGGATGGAGTCGGAAGCTTATATAGCATTTCACTTCATCAAGGGTACATGAAACACCAATATAAGCAAAAGCATAGTCGATTTCTGTAAAAGAATCCAGCATAAGCTAAAAATTAGATTATTTATGTCCCGATTGACCACACACCAAAAAAAGCATAAATTTACCATGACAGGTAAATTGAATTAAATAAAATTAGTAATCAATACAAAATCCGTAATAATGAACAATATTAATTTAAAGAAACAATTATATATGAAGACATACCAAGCAAGAGAATTGCAATGACCCTATTACATCTTGAACAAGTAGCAATATTATCTCAGCAAAAGTCCCGCCGATTTATTGGCACAGTTAAAATCGAATTCTTACGGTTGCAAAACAACACAGTGTGCAGAAGAAATACACAACTTCTAATAAAAATAATTATCATATATCGTCTTTATTATAAAAATTATTATATGCATTAAAAGGATTCTGTAATAAATTATTAGTAAAAGTTCATAGAATTAAATTATTTAAATATAAACGTGTAATAACATAGAGAAATATTAAAATATAAATAAATTATATGGCAACAATATTATTTAGAACTAAATAAATAATTATTTAATGCTGCCATCTAGCTGAACTTATTAAAAGAACACATACATCTTGAAATAAAATATTTTATAGTGCTGCCATCTGTTGTAAATAGCTTATAAAACTGTAGAAAAATTGCAACAAATCTTAAAACACAATAAGAACATACTAGAAAAGCACATGGAAATATCGATAATAATCACTTATCATCTATATTAGAATGTTTAAAATTATTTTTAATTATTTTATTAAATAGTAAGTAATTTATTAATAATATCAATAGAGTTACAGTTATGATATAAAAGTATGCTTTATTATGCACATATTAAATTTAATGTTTTAAATTTTAAATGTACTTTAAAAAATAGGTGGGGGGGTTGGGGATATAAAAACATATTACAACATTTCTTCATACTGTTAATTGCAATTAACAAAGTACAATAACGTCCACCATTATAAATTGATATTGAATTAAATCAATAAAAGTAACTTAATTTTATATCAATATAATATAAATATCTCAGTACAGTGTCAAGGACAACAAATCTCATGAGGACCACCATAAACAACAAATCAATGAATTAACAAACCATTCCCCCTTTATATATATATATATATATATATATATATATTAAATCAACATTTGCGTATAAATTATCTAGACGATACCGCCCTCCTCCATGGATTAACATCTTCCCACCCAGCCATCCTATTTAAAAATGTTTTTATATATTTTGTTTTTTTAATTTTTTTTATACATTTTTATATAAATATTTTTTCATACGCAAAATGTTAATAGTAACATACAAGAAACCACCCGACTAAACATTTTTAGATCATTAATTAATTGTAGATTAATGAATACATGAATTTCTTAGAAAAACCATGATTTATTGCATAAAAAATTAATTGTTTAATGTTTTTATTTATAAGATGTGATGAACATAAACTTTTGATTCTATATAAATGATTAATTAAAATATTACGGTAAACTGAAATATGTAGACAGGATTTAGAATGAGTTAATGTGTTAATTTTGAATTGAAAGTCTTTACGTTTGCCATAAAGATCAGTAATAGTTTTGTTTTGTGCTATTATGATTTTTAGATCTAAAAAGTTAATGATATTATTTGTTAATAGGTTTTCTTATATATATATACTAGGGGCTCTGCAGCAAGCTACGCTCGCCAACCCCCTTTCAGACACCGCAGAATCTAAAAGCACTCTAATCTCATCGGTTTAAAAAAGATTAGAGAAAATTGAATTATAATGGTAAAATCTCCCTGTAAACGGGTTTCCATTCAATTCCCTTTGATTGCGAAAATTTAAGGCCGAATCAGTTGCTGTTAATACATCCAATGGTTGTTTTTGTGTTTGATTAAAGAAGGTCAGCTAAACATTTGAAAAGAAGCTAAAATAAAATCAATTAAGAAAACAGAGTCTTTGCCAATCTACAGAGTCTTTGCAGGTACTTTTTAACATCGTTATAAAACGATTGACATAATACAATTTACTACAATTACTACAATTTACTGCTTTAACACCTTCAAGGGCAGTGGTTCATTTTTGGACCACTTAATTTTAATTCTTAGATGCCACATTGCCACCAGAATATTGGAATGAAAATTTTCCTTTTATTAAGTAAGGGAACAAAATCATTTTCGTATTTCGAGATTTGTTTGTGAATTCTAGTGCCATACACTAATTTCAACATTTTACGAATAAACGTACTTTGCCCCTGAAAGGGTTAAACGCATATTAATGTATTTATTACTTTAAAGTTTCCTTTCTCTTTTAATAGTCACGTGTAAATACAATTTTCAAGACATAATTTTCAATATTTTCCTGCTTTTAACACGTACTCGTTTAATAGTAATTTTAAAGTTTTTTTTCTGGTTTTTTATAGTTACGTGTAAATAAATATTTAATCGTAAGGAAATATTATTCTTTGGGCTGTTTTTAGAATTGAAAACAATCTCTATAATAATAGCCTAAGTATGTGACTATCATTATTAGTCCCTTTGCTTCTTTCATATATAAAAAAAAAGGAAATAATAAAACGGTATTTTAAGGATTTTATTTCAATGTTACTGATTTTATTCCGAGCTGGGTCGGAAATTTTTCCGGTACGATAAGGGCAACTATTTTTCCGATTCCTACAGGAAAACTGGTCGCATTTTTTTTACATTGTACTTATATAACTCACAGACAGACATTTTGTGAAAACATGTTTTTAGGGATCTCTGAAACCTAAAAAGTGTGAAACCTTCGAAAACAGGAAGTCAAAAATTTTTACGATTCCAATACTTTCTTCTTGTAAACATAGAAGAAAATAAAAATTAAAAAAAAAAAATAATAAATATATAAATTTTAATTTTGGAATAACAGCCATTTAAAAATACGTGCATTAAAAAAAGTTGGGTCGTGCCAAGTGTTACTGATATTTTTACTGAACAGACCAGAGATCCTGCCGTCCCAAATGTTTTTAATTTGAGCTGAGTTGGAAATTGGACTGAAAATTTCTGCTTGTGCACACCGTAAAAAAAAATAGGACCAGATTTCCTGTAGGAATCGGAAAAATAGTTGCCCTTATGGCACCGAAAAAATTTCCGACCCAGCTTGAAATAAAATCAGTAAAATCGGAATACAATCCGTAAACTTGGTATAAAATCAGTAAAGTACCGTTTTAATGAATGTTTCCTTTTTATTTCGAGGTGTGGCGGAAAATTTTCCGGTACGATAAGGGCAACTATTTTTCCGATTCCTACCGGAATACTGCTCGGATTTTTTTACAGTGCAGACCTCAAGAAGAATGGAGTCCAGTCCCGACTAACCCAGAAAATATTTGAGTCCCGGTCCCTCTCGGTCCGAACCTCTCGAAAAAAGTAATCCCTAAACCTAGCACGGACCGAGTGTAGGGAAGTGAAATTGGGCGAAAAACTTCTATATTGAATAACCAAAAGACTAACTCACAAAATTTTGTAAATCTGGACGCTAAACTTCTATTATCTCTCTATTCTAAAAAAAGTAACTAACGCTGTCACCGCCGCCGGTTTTGAATTTTTTGTGACCCGAGGTCTTACTTAATAAGAAAAATATTGCATACAAAAATATGAAAATCGGTGGTATTATAGAGAAATGTTTGATAAACACGCTGATGCAGACATTTTTCAAATCGAAGAATTATTTTAAGAGATATTTAATGCTCAATTTGGACAAAATCGTTCCATTAAAAAAGTTTTATACGAGCAAACACTATACATGGGAATTTAATCATTTTTAGATCATTTTATATGTTAGAATTTTCCGGTGTGCAGACTGTATTTATCTTTTTAATTTGACTCATTTTTTGAGGTTTTATTTCTATTTTAAATTCAAATTTTCAGCATTTCGAGAGATATCTTTTTACATATTTATGTTTGCTTCAAATTAAAAAAAATATTTACACATGACTATTATAAACAGAAAAAACCTCTTCAAATTAAAATTAAATAATTACGTGTAAAAAGCAGGAACTTAGTGAGAATTACGTCATAAAAATTATATTTACACGTGAATTTTAAAAGAGAAAGGATATTGTAAAATAATAAATTCATTAACGTGCGTTAGAAGTCTTAAATAGCAGAAATTACGTCACATTTACGTCACATTACACTTGTTACGTAAAATGAACAAAAAATAATGTTGTAAAACAATTTAAATTTAAAAATTGAGCGAGACATTTATTTAATATCTTGAGATGATCTTTTCAACTATTTTTGTAAGGACAGCACAAATAATATTTCATTTCTAACCAAAGTATTTTCACGTGAATATTAAAAAGATAAAGAAAAGTTTGGTGGCTATTACGTCAGATTAAAAATCATACATTTAAAATGTCTTATTTAAAAGAACTTTCTTTTCGCTTTGTTAAAAAATACCGGGAGACAAAGATTCTGTTTGCTTAATTAATTTTATGTTAGCTTATTTTGAAATATTTAACTGATTTTATTTAATCAGAGCCGAAAACAGCCATTGTATCTTTTAACAGCCGCTGATTCGGCCGTCAAATTCCCCAATCAAAGAGAAATGAATAGAAACCCGTTTATAGGGAGATCGCCACTGTTTTTTAAAATTATAATTCAATCTTCCGAAATCCTTTTAAAGCCGATCAAATTAGCGTGCTTTTAGAGTCAGCGGTGTCTGAACGGAGGTTGGCAAGTAGGGGCTCGTAGGGGGCAGAGCCCCCTAGTATTAAAAATAATAAAAATAAAAAAACGAGTTTTTAGTGAACTTTTCTCACTTCAGTAAACAGTTTCTCACTTTAGTGACTTTTAGTCACTTTAGTTTCTCACTTTAGTCACTTTAGTCACTTTAGTTTCTTACTTCAGTTTCTCACTTTAGTGAACTTTTCTCACATAGATATGTTTAAGTTCAGCGCATCCGTTTGAAATATTTTGAATTTGAGCTTGAACTTAAATTGAATCTGAGTTTCAATTAGTACGTTTTTTTTTTTTTTTTTTTTTTACTATGATTGTGCTCAACACTAGTTGGGATCAATAAAAGCACATCAAATTGAATTGGCCTAGGATAAACTAGTTCTGAACAATGAATAGCAGGCTAAACTAGTTTTTCCTATGAGCGTTATACCAAACTAGTTTGGCCTAGGAAAAACTAGTTATCCTATGCGAGTCAGGATAAACTAGTTTCGCCTAGGTAAAACTAGTTTGTACTATGGGCGTTAGAATAAACTAATTTGGCCAAGGACAAACTAGTTTGTCCTATGGGCGTTAGGATAAATTAATTTGACCAAGGAGAATCTAGTTTATCCGATGCGCGTTAGGATAAACTATATACATACATATATATATATATATATATATATATATATATATATCACTTTTTTATGGACAAGATAACTTCCGTAATTCTGCACAAATCTCTTTCAAACTGATACAAAAAATCAAGAGGCATAAAATCTCGGTCAAGTTCGTTAATGGGCAAAATCGGACCAAGTGATGGAAATAGGGAGGGGTTTTATGAGAACCGAAAAAATCCCATAACGTCTTAATTTTTGTACATATAAAATCAATTTCAAGTTTTTATTACTTCTAAAAATAGGGCCAAAAATTTATGTATCACATATTTTTGATAAAATTAAAAATGGGCTCAAGGGGTGCCAAAAATAGGGTTTTAGGGAGAAAAACAAACCATAACTTCTTCAATTCTCAAGATATCCAATTCAATTAAATTTATTATATTTCTTCTAAATATTATCTACAACTTTTATTTTGGCAAGTTTTTGATAGGACCAATTCGTACCGCAAAAAAAATTAAATATGAAAACAAAAAGGGGGGGGGGGTTGAAGAAGAAAAAAATCCATAAATTCGCCGATTCACAAGATATAAAAACCGCATGAAATTATTATATATATCCTTAATATTATCTACAATATTTATATTGACAAGTTTTTGATAGGACCAATTCTTACAGCAAAAACAAATTAAAAATTCATAGCGGTTGAAGAAAAAAAATCATAGTATTAATGGTGTATTCAAATCCAAACTGCTCATTTTCTGACTCATTTTTTAATTCATTTTAGCTCTCTAATGCATCTAATTGGTAGATTATCTTATTCAAAAACTATATAATGTACCGTAATGGTCGATTTTTTCCTAGAGGTAGAATATATTTCAAAAACTGATGTAAAAGTAGGCATTTTGAACCGAATTTCCCGAAGCGATTGTGTTGGAAACGAAAAATATTGTCCTACTGAGAAAAGTTCATAAATCAAGTTTTAATTAATTGCACGAAAAATAAAAACAAAGGTCGCTTATAAATCTCTTCAAAAATCACTTTAGGAAGTTTTATATTTTTTCTTTTAAAAATGAATCTGAAAATGTGCCAGAAAATTTCGGACTGTTGAGCATGGAAATGTATTTTTTTTTTTAATACCGTCTTTCCATGATTCTGATAAAACCATCTTTTATATAAAAATGAAATTAAAAACTCGTCCAAAGTGGCGAAATCTACCTGTGCCTGTAGGCCGAGTCGGCAGAGATTTTTTTTTCTTTTTTCAATAGGAATATCTTTTCCAAAGCGTCTACGGACGCATGTTGGAGTAAAAATACACATTCCGTTTTCGCATCATGCAGAACACGACTTTTCTTGATGAGACGCCATTTTAGATAATAACGATAGTAACGTGACCACAACTACCATAGCGCTCTCTTTCAATGGGTATGTGAAAAAGTTTGAATTTTTCTTTATTTTAAACTTTTTTTTTAAGTTTATGCTTCAAAATGAAATTATTATGGTATTTTAAAATACTGTATATCATTTTGAATAACCCTGTAATATCACTCAAAAATAATGAGGTAAGATCTTCAACTACTATAGATCTATTTATTTCGAATAAATACTTAAAACTTAATTAAAAACACGGTCGTTTGTTACAACTCATAATATCACTCAAGTACACACACATATATACAGGGTGTCTCAAAATTGTAGTGACAAACTTTTAGGGGAAGTAGTGTACATCATAAGGATTGATAAATACATAGCAACGCATAGCCAGAAACGTCATTGTACGTCACTAGATGATGCTGTTCACGAGAGCACTGGAGGGTAAATATCTGCTTTATCGCAGTCATTCCAGCAGTAGTTGCCTTGAAAAGAACATGCAACATTTTACGGACAGAGAAAGGTAGGGATTGACTGGTGAAAATGCACCAGGAAAAGAACTTGAAACATTTTACGGACAGCGATATGCAAACATTCACCTCGAACGGATTGACTGGTGACAATGCACCAGCAGCTCAAGGACTGCATCAAGAACGGTTCCCACAGAGAGATGTGTCGGACCGCCGGATGTTTTAAATGTGAACCAGAATTTGTGTGTATAACTTACACTACTACCTCTTAAGAACCCATATTCACACAAATTGTGATACCCATTCGAAAACATCCGGCCGTCCGGTACATCTCTCTGTGGGGACCGTTCTCAATACAGCCCTTGAGAAGCTGGTGCATTGTCATCAGCCAATCTGTGCACGAAGTGAATGTCTGCCTTTTCCTGTCGGTAAAATGTTCTTCTCAACGCGACTACTACATACTGCTCAAATGACTGCGATAAGGCAGATATTTAACCTCCAGTGCTCTCGTGAACATCTACACTTATTGGGGCACGATAATGTTTCCGGTCATGGGTTGCTAAGCAATTCTCAATCCTAATGGTGTGTCTTACCTCCCCTGAAAGTTTGTCGCTATATTTTTGAGACACTCTGTATATTACACTTACTTTCGAGGCATGAAAATGACTGTTATTTGTATAATGGCGAATGTCAAAAATAAATGTTTTCTTCTCCTATTTTATCTTTATATTTGTAAAAGTTTTTTTTTTTTTTTTTAAAAATGCGATGTCCTTTATAAAACGCCCTGTGTTACATGCGCAATAAATTTCGTGTAAAATAATATTTCAAAAACTTTAAATTTTACACACAATACCTGAATAGTGCTACCAAAGTCTGCTTTTATCATTCATTTTCAATCTTCTTTTAAAACTGTAAATTCATCTATTAATTGATATGAAATTTTCTTTTCAGTTTTAATGCTATATAAATTTTGTTTTTCAGGAGCATTTAAATTGAAAGGAACGGTTACTAAAATTAAAAGCTGCAACCCAATCATCTGTTAAAGAGTCATATTCATTTTTTAACAATCTAGATATTTCTTTGGCTGTTTCTTTTAAATATAGTCTAAACTAAAAAGTAATTCAAAGTTTTATGCTAAAATAAACTACTTTAAAAAATTCTGCTCAAAGGAAAAAGTAACTTTTTGTTTGTTTCTTCGAAAATAAATCGCCGTTAACAAATCTTTAAACTGTTATCGTGAATATCTGGTACCAAAAACGTGCATCCATTATAGATCTTAACATTTTCCTTATTTTTTCAGCAAATAAAAGTTTTCTTTCCTTAAAGCTTTTGCGATAAGATTATGCAATAATCTAGATTGCTAAAAAAAAAGTCTAATTTTTCTAAAGTATATGGGGTTTTATTTTCATTTTGTTGTTTGCGGGATACGTAAAATAATACTGTAACAAAATTCCGTTTATGTTACAATAGACCGGGTTTCTAATGCGTATATAGTTTAAAGTTTTGTTTAAAATGCTATCGCGAGTATCTCGCTCAAAAAAGCCCTTTTATTATGCATTGTAACATTTTGCTTAAAACTTTCTGAAAATAAAGGTTTTATTTTCTTCAAACCTTTGTGATAAGATCTTGTTATAGTTTCAGATTACGAAAATGTCTCATGTTTTATTACCATTATATTTTTATTCATTTTATAGTTGGTTTCTTTAAGCATAATACAATATAATAATGCAAATATTAGATTTGTGTTATCATCGATTGCGTTCCTAATGCGTTTACAGCTATATTTATTATTTAAGAAATTTCCAACTTTTAAAAGAAAATTCGATTTTTATGTAAAATATCCATACATCAGATAAAACAAGGAGAAAATATTTAAAGAAATAAAAGGTATACCTGATCTAAAACTTTTAGCTTTAAAAAAAATATTTTTACAGGAAAGAAATGTAAAGAATTGTATGCACCGTGTATAAATCTTCCAAATTATTTAATGAAAAGAATACAACCAAGAGCAATGTTATAGAATTAAATTTCAAATCCATGTTCTGGTCGCATTTTCAAAATAAGTGGTGGCCAAAATTGTGGGCACATTTTTTGAAATTTTCATGTTTTATAAATTTGTGTGCTTATAGAACATATTAATTTTCACTTAAATACAAAAGTTTATATATCAGATTCAAGAAAATTTAATGTAGAATGTAATAAAAAAACAGAATTAAAATATCTGCTATCATAAAAAAAATTACACTTACTGTAGTCTAAAATACAAACACAAGTAGTCATGAATGCTGAAGTTTATTGTAATAAAAGCTTCCCAGCCAATCACAATGACTGTTCTGAGAACCAATCACATGTCAGTAACTAAACTGTAGTATGTTTTGATTTATAAAAGCGGTATTTTTGTGGAATTAATTTTGCAGAAAGGTGAATACAAGTTTAACTAAATAGAATTTTTTTTAAATATTTCTATTTTTTTTTCTTAATGAAAATTATTTAAAACAATGTCATCTACAACAAGAACTGATTGGACACCTACAAAAAAAATCAGAATTGTCATATTGAGAGAAAATGGTCTCTCTTATGCTGAAACTGCAAGACAGGTTGGTGGATCAGTCACTTTATCTGCCGTACGAAAGTTGTGCTTACGTTATGAAGAAACTAAATCAGTGATAAATAAGGCAAGATCAGGCTGTAAAAAATGCACAAGTGATTCTGACGATATAAAGATAATAAGTGGGTAAATGTGATCCCATACTGAAAAAAATGAAGTACTCAAAAATGAGTAAATCGATGTACTCATATCGAATTGAGTATGTTTGGATCAAAAATGGACCTAATGTTTTCTCAATTTTGATATATCACATGTTATCAAACCCAAACGAAACGATAATTTTGTACTTTGTAGTGGTTTATGTCATTCATGGTGGCTTAAAAGATGTCCTTTAATCGGAAAACAACGTAATATACCGTGGAAATCAGAGGTATAATATTACATTTTTATTTCTCTGAAGGAACTATATCTCGTGTCTGCTTTATAACGCGTAAGGTTAAATTGTGTTGTTGTTGTTGTTTATCAGTGCTTCGTAAATTCGGTCTCGAAAATGGGATTATCTAGAAAAATGGGATTATCAATATTTCGCCAACTACTTTGAAAGTAAGTGCTCTCTGTTAAATATTCAATACATTTTTTTCTTGTTTAATGTAATCAGCTGTACCTTTTGTAAATATTATATTAATGTAAATATTAAATTATGCACAGTATTTTAAAATGATTTAAAAGTGCTTAGAAACAATGCTCATGTCGTCAAAGTAATTGTTTAGCGTATCTTTATAATAATTTTGCTATTTTTTCTTGGTAAATAATTAAATATTTCTTGTTAATAATTTTTAGCGGGGAATAAATGTCAGAAAATTTTTACTTTAATCTGTAGTAAAGTGTCTCGGGAGGGGGGGGGGGGGCAAGCCCCTTTGACAAGAAAATTATTTTTTTCCATTTAAGTTATTTTAGTTTTCAAAGTATTTTATAAATTGTGTGTCTTTTAGCCCGATATCTTATTTTGATTTCGCACGTGTTACTAATCAGTCATCTTGGAGGCCATCTTGTTTAACTTCATATTTTTATAACAGAAGCGTTATTTTCAAACATCTTTAAAATACTGTGCATAATTTAATATTTGCATTCATGTAATACTTACTGAAGGTACAGCTGATTGTATAAAGTAAGACAAAAAATGTATTGAATATTTAACACGGGGCAATTACTTTCAAGTTCTTATTTGAATACATACATGAGATCAAAAATGAGTACATAAACACTTCATATTTGAATACATATATAAGATCAAAAATAAGTACATAACGGTTCATATTTGACCACATCCATGGAATCAAAAATGAGTACATGTGTTTCTCAATTTTGAGTACATTTGGATCGGAGCTATTTTGAGTATGTGACGTATTCAAAAATGAGTACTTTTTACTCAATTCTGAGAACCCTTTTTTTTCAGTGCAGATCGCACAGAGGGTTTCGTTTAATATTCCTTTCAAAACACTTAATTTGAAAACGTCCAGTACATTTGTCGCCATGGAACCCCTTCAAAATTATAGTAAACCCTCCCTAAATTATCTTAAAGTCTCAAACAGATTCAGCTTGTTATATTACCTAATTTTGTCCATGCCCCTCCCCCTCCCCCGAAATGTGTCGTGCATTCTTTTTCATTATTTTTATCATGTGTTATAAACTGTCTTAAAGTTGAAAACAGATCGCTGTGTTAGATTTCCTAATTTTGGCAAAATCGCGTTCTGTTAGTTCGACATTCCACCACTAGGGAACGCCCTCTATTCTTAACAAAACTGTATCTGAACGAACCTCCTTTAAACAACCTATCAGTAGATATATTACTTGAGGGGGTGGCTGTTTTTGGCGGACCTATCGTTTGCCCCTCCCCCCCCCCCCAACAAAAATTCAACTCACAATAAATTTATAAAAGTCTTATGTATTATAAACTACGTCAAAGTTTAAAATCCCGTCAATTGTCCGTCGAAAAAGCATCTCTTTTACAAGTTTAAATATCGATTTTTTTCATAAATCGGAAAGTAGAGGTCCGATTTTTTTTTTTTTTTTTTTTATTTAGATTTTATGAATCAGCGTACGAAATAACATCCGGATGCGAAAGAACCAGATTTGTAAAATCAACAAAAAAAAAAAAAAAAAAAAAAAATGTGCTGCGATTATCAAACTTTGGTATGTAAATTTTTTTCTTTTTTTTTCTTTCTGTGTTACGTGGTCTGCTGTGCAAAAAAAAAAAAAAATGCAATTTTGGAATTAATTACCAAAAAATTAATTATCTTCGCTTCCGATTGTCGAAATTAAAAAAATAAAGACATATTCTGAAAGAGAATGAAATTTTACGTCGGTTGGCGTAAAAATCGATAGTAAAAAATTTTTTGGTTCTGCATAAAAATTCTGAGTCCGTTTTTGACCGCAAGATGCACTTGTTATCGCCGAAAATTCAATATCATCAGACATCTGACGCCTTCATAAATGAAGGAAAATAACACATTTTTTCTCGATTTTCAACGAATTTTCGAGTTTTTGTGGTACGATCGAGATAATTTTCAGAATTTCTGATAGCTGATTTTTCCACCGTCTTGTTCCCGTCTTACATTCGAATTTCTGGGATCCCTAGAAAAAAAGTAATCGCGCCTTACAGAAATCACCAGTCCTTATCTGCCGTTAAAATGATACCTGTTTTTAATCCGTGGAAGAGATCGTTTTTTGAATTTGATAAAAAATCCATGCTTTTGTTGAATTATGAATGCCTTTCCGATCTTGCAAATTGAGGGTTTTCAATTAATAACGTATCAATAATTACGACTTTTTCCAAATTTTATGATTTTTCGTTTGATGTAAGGTGTTTATGCAAAATTTTAAGTCTCCAACATATTATAGTTTCTGAGAACGGATTCTGTGACAGACGGACAGACAGACAGAGGAGTTAGACAAATAGGATTTCGTCAGATGAACGAAACTCTAAAAAGGATATGCCGCAAAGATAGAAGAATTTCATCAGATGCTGTTAGATATGAAATCAATGCTATGGGCATTTCAGATAGTTCAAGAACAATAAGGAGAAGATTAGCAGGTTTTGGACTGAACGGTAGAATTCCGAGGAAAAAGCCAAATCTTCTTTTTAAATCTTCTGCAATGCAAGAAACGAGCTCACTAGGCAAAAGAGCACATTAATTAGTTAGAAAATCAGTGGAAGTAAATAATCTGGAGCGATGTAAGTAAAATATCGCTTTTTGGTAGTGATGGGCGAAACTACATGAGACGTAGAATAGGGGAAGAGCTGCACGATGATTGCATTGAAGCAACTACAAAGAACCCAACAAATGCATGATCTGGACTTGTATGTCTGCAGATGTTGTGATCTGAATTCAAGTGATTGATAGCATTCTTGATTTTAAAAAATACATCGAAACTGTCCTGGAACCAAAATTGGTAACTGCCATTAAGGATCTCTTCGCCAAAAAAGCACCATTTATCTTTCAACAGGACTCAGCTCCATGCCATACAGGAAAAAATATGCAAAAAATTGTTTAAAAATAAATGTATACAATTATCACTCTGGCCAGGAAACAGACCTGATCTGAATCCTATAGAAATTTTGTGGCAACATTTTAAAATCCTTGTACAAAAGAAGGGTCCATCTAATAAAACGCAACTTGCTGAAGCTATAATTGATTATTGACATCATGTGATTAAAAAGGATGAACTCCAAACAATAGTTCTCTCAATGAAAAGACGGTGTGAAGCTGTAATAAAAAACAAGGATTATCCTACTAAATATTGAATCTGTAAATGTAACTTTAAAATACAATGAAATCTCAGATAGGTCTTATTTTTTAAGCGTAACTTTTTTTGTAATGCAGATATTTTAACTATGTTATTTTCATTAAATTCTACATTAAAATTCTTGAATTTAATATATAAACATTTGTATTTAAGAGAAATTTATTATATTCTTCAAGCACACGAAGTTATAAACCATAAGAATTTCAAAAAATGTACACAAATTTGGCCACCACTATAAATCTCTCAAAATATCCAGTAATCATCCATTAACTTCACAGAACCTGTCTTAATTACAGCTGACATGTGAACACTTATGAATATATAAACAGATACAATTGCATTAGAATATGTAATACTTAAATTCACTCTCACAAATATAAATATTTCCATATATTTATATAAACAACCACCTCACAACAAGTTTCTTCAGGAGTAAGAAACAATACAGGTTTAAACAAGGCGCTTCACCGCAACACGCATTACATTGTTTAATGAGTAAGATAAAACAGGACCAAGAAATTGACTACCAGGCACTCCTAATCTCGATTGAGCATTTTATAAGATAAGATAACCAATAAAAGCAAGAAATTTAAAATAGTATCAGCGCCCTTTATGTTTAATTAACTGGATCATCAGCTTCCTGGAAAATAGATTTCTACCAAAAGAAGAGAATTGAATAAAAAAAGAAAAATCATATTGTGGCTGTGCAGAAGGCAGCTTCCTGGAACCACTACCGCGGCTTCTGATAGCAGACACACAATTTAAGAAACATTGTTGAAACAACGTCAGGATCCACGCAGTCGTGGATGACTATATACTAATAGTAAGAGCAAAAAAAAAAACAAAAAAAAAAGACGAACTTATGAAACTTGCAAATATACACTGGTTATCAAAAATTAAGGAAAAGTCACAAAATGCTAATTTTTAAATACGCGAATTCTCAAAAGGAAGTAATATAATTTGAATAATTACTATCTCTGCAGAACAGCTAGTCCATATAACATCTCATTCAGGTCACACATGGTCACAAGAGTCACAGTCACTACGGAGAAACAAAAAATAGGAAATTCCATACGTCTCTTTTATGAGTCTCAAATGACTACTATATGTGACTCCACTGACAGGTCACTGTGACTGCTGCTTTGTGACGAGTCACCAGGTGACTTTGCAATGTCGTTTGATTGAGACTCTCGTGTGACTCTCATCTGGAGATTCAATTTCAAAGTCATTGTACACATTGCATTATGATAAATCATCAAATAATGTCACATTAAAGTCACATGGGGACTTTCTGTCACATGACTTTGTCAAATGGTGACAGAGACCCTACTGTAAAGTCACCACTGTGAAAAGTGGTGAAAAGTCACCACGTGACTTTAATTTGACATTATTTGGTGATTTATCATAATGCAACGTTCACAATGACTTTGAAATTGAGTCTCCAGATGAGAGTCATACGAGAGTCTCAATGAAATGACATTGTAAATTCACCTGGTGACTCGACACAAAGTAGCAGTCACAGTGACCTGTCAGTGGAGTCACATATAGTAGTCATTTGAGACTCATAAAAGAGAGTATGGAATTTCCTATTTTTTGTTTCGCCGTAGTAACTGTGACTCTTGTGACCATGTGTGACCTGAATGAGATGTTATATGGACTAGCTGTTCTGCAGGAATAGTAATTATTCGAATTATATTACTTCCTTTTGAGTATTCCCGTATTTAAAAATTGGCATTTTGTGACTTTTCCTTAATTTTTTATAACCAGTGTAATAAGTAAATAATTCAATGAAGGAATAACCAGTAATAACCTAACACTAAACTGTGACAAAACAGAACTGCTGCACCTAAATAGAGGATAAACAAGAAATCTATCAACCGAAAATTCATGCAGCGTTGAGAACATTGAATTCAAATGCAAGAAGCTAGATACCAAGTAGCAAATTAAATAGCTAAGCGTAATGATATGCAAAAACCTGAACTGTCTCTGTCAATACACATACAGACATAAAAAACCACGAAGATCATTTTGTAGGATGGAAAAAATGCGCACAAAAATATGGGTGTGCAACCTAGCATCATAAAAATCTGGTATAAACTTGTAGAGGAAAAACCGCTCACAGACACCACCACAATATGGAGGCACACAATCTGAACAACCGCGGCAAGGAAGTTTCATTCTGCTGCCAACCACACTTTGCATTGGCCTTAGTCATGGCCTACAAGACAGCTTCAACAGTGGCACTTCTGGTACTTTCAAGCCTGATTTCAATTCACCTACAAGTTAAAAATGAAGCAATTTATCAAGATTACGTAAAATAGTGGACATTACAATCACACATCAATACATTACAGAGACTTAAGAATCCAACATTTGATGTAACCACCCAGCTGAAACTATAGAACCAAAGATAGATCACAACCATAAAATACATAGTCATATACACTGGTTAGAAATTGGAATTGGGTGCTACGGGATCGTTTTCTGTAGCCCACAAAAACGAACAAAAAATAAACGCATGATTAATGCCACTACAAAAGGGCAGCAGCTTTTTAAAAGCCGAAATGCTTGACATACTAAATGCGGCAGAGAGTGGAAGTAAGGCAGGACAAGAATATATGTAGTATACATTCGGTTTGCATATCAACAATACAAGCTTTAAGCAAACCCTTCAATGTAACTGAAATAATAGACCATATACAACAAGTAGTAAAAATTTCAAACAAAAAAATTAAAGTTAGCTGTGTCAAGGCCAACGTAGACAACTAAGGAAATTAGGATGCAGACGAACTGGCCAAGCACGCAGCAGTATATCTAAACAAAACAATCATACATTACATTGAAAAAAATAACAAATCGGAAAAGTATTAGCGAAGAGCCTAACAGCTAAGAAATGGCAGCTGTAGTGGGACTACTGGGACAAGGGAGCGCCGACTCAGTGTGCAAAGTGTTCACACAGGCGTCAGAATAGTAAAGGCGCCAAACATTTTAGACAAAGCTGACAAACTTTAGAAACTTTTATCCAATTTAAATTTATTAAAGCGGAATTTAAATTGAAAGTGCGTCATTTCTGACAAATTTATGAGTTCATTTTTACTTATAAGATATCTGAAATTTGCAGATGCTCGTCAGCAGTGTAGCTTTAGGGGTGGGGAGAGTCTCAAACCGAAAGGCGCCACGGTATCGAAAGGTAACGATCGGAAGGCGCCTCGTCGTCGAAAGGCCACAGTCGTAAGGCGCCACGGAAGGCTTAAGGGCGCCGTCAATCGCCTAAAATAAACTAAAAAAAAAAAAGCTAGAAACATAAAAAATTCGGAAGGGCTACCGCGAATGCCCTTTTTGACATCCCTGCTCTAGATCAGGCAGCTGAATCAGCTTTTCAGAAAACAGGGGCACACTACAGCTGGGGGCAAACATGGATGGCTCCATTGATCAAATAATTGAAAATATTTAACACTTCTATCTTACTGTAGTATTGGTAGTGATACACATACTGACGATATAAAAACGGCTAGTATATGCACAATAGTAAAGCAACATAAGCCTCTAGGTTATGCACGGTACCCATGTAAAAGTAAATTGCCGAAAAAAGCACAAATCAATCATAGCAATCGATTACATTATAACAAAAGCAATAAGTAAATGAAACAGGATGTAGCTCAAAATGCAATGCATTTAAAAAAAGTAATGAAAAACGCCATTCGATTCCAAACAAATTTAATAGTCACTAATATCATTGTATGCAACGCACAAAAACGAGCCCATGAGCATGCAAGAAAGTTTCGTGTCATATACAGTCGGGAAACATGTTTTTGAGAACAATCTCAAAATGAATTATGTTTTATTGAAATTTTAATTGTATATTTTTTAGATTTGCTTTGAACAAAGAATAATCAATCAAGAGCGAGTTTCACTCGAGTACAGTGAGTTCATACAATAAGTTTATTAATTACTAACTGCAATCTTACAAAATATAGTTGTTAACCGAATAATAAGACTTTGCAAATAACTTAGAATTATTTTATTAATATTTTTCAATAATTGCTTTCAATAAGTGAATTTAATTAAAATGGAAAACGATGACTATTTATCATGGTGATCCGTCTTACCTAAAACAAAGACCTTGTACAAAGTTTAATCTTGCCATTGTTCCAAGTGCGCTTCGAAAGGAGGTCGCAAAGTTGCATGGGCACATTGGTCAGTGCAACGTTTATTTAGATAGGTTTTTAATTTATATCTCGGCTAATTATCGACGATTCTTTTGGAAAATCATTATCGTCAGTTCTTGGATGATTTCGCGTCGACAGGTTCCTCGAACTCCCCTCAACTCCCCCGCTGAGCGCCCGCCAAATAAAGTTTATGTATAACGGAATGTGATTTTCTGAAAAACTGTATGACCTAGGATAATCGCTATAGTTTTCCTGCAAGGTTTGAATAAATCCCAACTACTACTAATTTTTCCGTAATTTTATTTTTAGTAGATTCAGAAATAGGGGGGTGAACATAATTTTGCCATACGTTTTCGACGAATTTCTGAAAATATAATAGCATCTAAGAGTAAAACAAATATATTTTTGAGTTCTGTGTTAAGAGCTTTTCGAACGATAGCACTCACTCCCCACTTTGATGATTTTTAAATGAACCTTAAATTCGTAAGATTTTATATCTTTAACTCGATTTTGTCTGAAATACGCACTCGCTTACTGTGTGAAAATGTGGGAGAAGCTGCTAATTGTTCAGGTTTGTTATGAAAATTTTTTTTTATCCTTTTTGTAAAATTGTATGGGGTAGTAATGAACAAATTAAAAGTTTAAAATGGCTTGTACTTACTGATGAAAAAAAAAAGAGTTAAGAGAAGAGGAGTGAGTGCTTAGTAAAGTACAGGCCAAAAGCTTTAAAACGATATGTCACATGAAAAAATTCATTTTCTCCCCCCCCCCACATGTGAATGCCCCCTAATAATCTGGGGTCAAACATAGACCTCACCAATCGAAGGCCCCTGCAGAGTTTCACATTCGGCCAAGCCTTCAAATGAGGTCGAATCTTGCAGCAGTTTAATTAGGAGCTCAGTTAGAATATTAACCCCCCAGAAGGGCAATTTGAGTGAGGGGGTGTAGAAAGGTTCATAATATGAAAGAGTGGTTCGAGGGTTTCCCAATGATATATCCCATGAGGGTTTAGTGAGGATCACATGAGGGTGCTGCATCCTAATTTGATGTCCCTTGCTTTTAAAATTTTTATTATGCGTTATAAACTATGTGAAAGTTCCAAATCGATTGGTTCGTCAGTTTTCTTAATTTTAACAAACAGCGTTTCAACAAAGCATTTCTTTTCTTTTTTAAAAATAGAATTTTTTATAAAACAAAAAGTTGTGGATTGATTTTTATAAAATTTAGATATTATTAAATAGCGTTTAAAGATAGGGCTAGATACATAACTTTGAAATCTCTAAATGGTGTACTGTAAAAAATTTGACGGCGTTCCAAAGAATCCGGATAAAAAAAAAATCCTTTTTGGTTTCGAAAGACTGGCTTTTAAATTGAGAGTTTGAAAGGAATCATACAATTAATGAAATAATAATCAATATCTAAGGTTGTAATTGAGCGACCATGAAGAAATTTTCATATCTGAAATCAGCGAAAAATTCTACATCTCGATGCATAAAAATTAAATCTTCAATTTATATTTTGAAAATTTCATATTCGTTCGAAAATGTCCACTATTGGAAGATATCGGTTGTCTTCAATGAACACCTGGCGTCCATGTGAGAGATTTCGAACCTTTCTTTGAAGGAAATAAAAAGATTTTTTATAAATCGATTTTTCGTGGATTTTATGACTTCCTGAAATCGTACCGAAGTAATTTTTAGAATTTCTGAAAGTTTTTTTTTTTTTTTTTTTTTTTTTTTTTTTTTTTTTTTTTTTGCGTCTGGCCCAGTAGAGAACTCAATTAAGCCCTCACTTCTCTTCAGTTTTCGAAGAAGTTGTCTACGGTTTGAAAAAAAACTATACTCTTGTTGAATTATGAATATTTTTCCATTCTTTTAATTTGGGCCTTTTTATTAATTTCTCAACTAATTATTAGAGATTTAAAATTCTGAAACTTATGTGCACCGAGCAGCAGGACTTTCGACTATTCTCACAAAAAGTTTGAGCCTCATTTTTGCCGTAGATTCTGCTAGCCATCGCACACAGACAGAGCGAAACTTCGTTTTATTAGTATAGATATTTGTAATTTAGAACTTCGATTCGTTTCACGAAAATTAAAAGTTCGAAAAATAAAAAAAATCTGACTGAGAAGGAAGGGTTAATAGTGTGACAAGGTAAAGATAGGCTTAGCTTCTTAACAATGTAAAAGTCGAAATGTACAGTGCGTGTAAAAAATTTAAGGACAGCAAAATTTTTGATAAATTGAAAATCCGACAAGTGACATGGCAATTTAATGTTCATCATAAAGTAGAAATACTAATATAGAAGTCAACAGAATGTGTCTGTCCTTTTTATTGCGAAAAAAATCATAATTATGCAAAAGAAAGCTATTTTTGGCTGTGTAAAAATTTTACGGATACCTGTATTTTTTTTTATAGAAATGCTATATATAATTATTATTCAGAATCGACCGAAACAGGTTTTTAAGACTGAATCCGAATTTGGGCGATCTTCCTATTTTCGGCCGAAAACGAACACGAAAATGTTCAAAAATTTTTAAAGTACTTAAATTTTCTTTATTAAAGTAATTAATATATACATAAATATATTATTAATTAATTATACGTATTTATTAAATATGCATAATAATTAATTAATTATGCGTATTTATGAAATATACATAATTATTAATTAATTATACATGTGGCCCAAATTGTCTCTCTGTGTCTTAGATTCAAAACATTTTTTTCCATATAAAATAAAACGTAATTAATTCGTCAACGACACAGAAAGATTTTCTAATTATACGAATTTCATTTAATAAAAAAATAGTTAAGCTTTATGCATACACACCTCGATTTATCTTTTATAATGATTTCTGTAAATGATCATCTGTTATACTAGAACGTTCTCAAAGAGTATTCGAAACTCTTCTGCGGTTTCAAACTGAAAAATTTCTATTACTGTTATGTCTGTCGATTTTAATGAACACGTGAAAAAGTTTAGTTATATATGCATTGCTTGCTTTATAATTTGCATTCACGTCTTGAGTCAGTCATGACTTGATAATTACAAACAACGAAATTCGTAGCTATAAATAATATCAGTTGAGCCGGCCGATAAAGCTCAAATCAATGAGAAATGTTGGAAATTTCCGAAGGAAGAAACGAGATTTTTGGAATACTGATAATTTCGGTGCAAAATCTGAGTTTCGCGGAAAATTCGTTTTCGGCGAAACTCAACTGAATCTATCAGTATTCCAAAAATCTCGTTTCTTCCTTCGAAAATTTTTAATATTTCTCATCGATTTGAGTTTTATCAGCCGGCTCAAATGAGACTATTTATTGCTACGAAATTCGTTGTTTGTAATTATCAGTCATGACTGACTCAAGACGTGAATGCAAATCATAAAGCAAGCAATGCATATATAACTAAACTTTTTGACGTGCTCATTAAAAGCTGCAGACATAAAAGTAACAGAAAATTTTCAGTTTGAAACCGCAGAAAAGTTTCGAATACTCTTTGAGAAAGTTCTAGTATAACAGATGATAATTTACATAATTCATTATAAAAGATAAATCGAGGTGTGTATACAGAAAGGTAAAATATTTTTTTAATTAAATAAAATTCGTATTATTAGAAATTCTTTCTGTGTCGTTGATGAATTAATTACGTTTTATTTTATATGAAAAAAAATATGTTTTGGATCTAAGGGACAGAGAGACAATTTGGGTCACACGAATAATTAATTAATAATTATGTATATATAATAAATACGCATAATTAATTAATTGTTATGCATATTTAATAAATACGTATAATTAATTAGTAATATATTTATGTGTGTATTAATTACTTTAATACATACAACTTAATTACTTTTAAAAAGTTTTTGGACATATTCGTTTTCGGCTGAAAATAGGAAGATCTCCAAAATTCGGTTTCGGTTTCGGTATCAAAAGCTTTTTTCGGTCGATCATTAATAATAATTACATATGACATTTTTATTAAAAAGTACTGGTGTCCTTAAAGTTTTTACACAGTGAAAAATACCGGGTTTTTTTTCGCATAATTATGATTTTTTTCACAATAAAAAGGATATAGATACATTCTGTTGACTTTTATATTAGTATTTCTACTTTATGATCAGCAGTAAATTACCATTTCACTTGTCGCATTTTCAATTTATCAAATTTTTTACTATTTTTTGCTGTCCTTAAAGTTTTTACACTCACTGCATGTGCATTTTTCACAACAATCATTATATAGCCAGCATAGGGGGTTCTATATTTGCTAATATAAAATCAAATGTTCCGGGACTGGAAATTTTCGAACGCATCACTAATTATGATCTACGTGTGGTAATTGTTTAAGGCGCATCTTAATTGATGTAGTATTATTTTAAGAGAAATAAAAGTTCGATAACGCGCTCCAGTGTATTACAAACATCATAAATTTGAGAAAATATTTTTCTGCTTTTATGTGTATTTACCGTATTACCTTTTTTTGTGTCATAGTCCTACCATTGATTAATTCAACACAGCTATATTTCCAAATTAAAGTTTATTTGAACTGTTTTAAGTATAAATATAAATACAGATCAGACCTTAAAAATTACGGCAGTGATGGAGGTAAAAGAAGCTGATTTACTTAGGAGGTATGCCATTGTGGGGAGAGGGAGCAAACAGCTGAAGCACCCATCTTTAAGGGATGCCCGTTATTTGCATAGCTGCCAATATTCTTTGTTTTTAATTCAGGCAAATATATTTTTAACCAGAAATATAATTTAATAAATGAAAGAAAAAATAACCCTGTAGAAACAAAGCACATTTCATTAAATAAATTTTCTGGTTCCAAATTCGTTTATTTGATTTGGAGAAAGCCCCCCGGAAAGTTGGCTATGAATTTATACTCATTGAAAAAAATAATATATAAAGTTTGTTTTTTTTCTTTCTTTTTTTAGGGGGGGGGGGTTAGGAATATGGGGCGCCAATTGAAGTTCTGCACACAGGCGCCGGATACTGTTGGAGCGCCCCTGTACTGGGATAAGGGCAGGCTAACTCACAATTACTTTCTTAAAGTTAAAACTCCTAGGTCAATACGCTTCAAATTACTACCACAAATTTACACTGACACGGCGCATCCCGGGTATATCTGCGCAGATTGAAGATCACAAAACTTAAAACACTTAACTCTTGTAAACACTTCTGCGTGATTGCGGGTTGCTAGGAACTTCCAAATCCTACCTCATAAACAGGGGTTGCTAGGAACATCCAAATCCTACCTCGCAAACAGACCACTCATCCAAACATACCAACTGGTCAACAGGAGAAAAAGCAACTTTGGCATAAACTCAAAGCAAACCCGTACAAATAAACGGTAAGCGGTAATTAGATGGTTAATCTACAACATAGACCAAATATCACACTTACATGAAGGAAAAACAAACTCAAAATTAAAATAATTATAACAGCCAATGGCATATTTGTTGTGTTTAGGCATGCATAATTTAACTTTATGTATATGCAAATGTCTTACAAGACGAATACGTCTTCTAGAAATTTTTGTGTCCACTCTCCCACAGCCTGTGAAGGCTAGCACCAACTTTAAAGTTTATGGTCTTTCGCACTCCTTTATAATATTATTTTATTCATTATCATCCATCAATTCCTTGTCTTGAGTGCACAGAAAAAATATTCTCGTTACAGCGATCACTTTCTATCCCTCTAGTTGGGAAGCAAAAGGTCACGATCGTACCCGATCAGCGTGATGCCAGGAGCAGATGCTGTAGGATACCCGACTTTAACGTTCATCAATCATGTGAGCAACGTATGGTTAGAACGGCGTTGGGAAATCAGATTCGACCCCATCGGATACAATATCTCCTAACTACCCCTCATAGACGAGCTCCAACATTGCTACCATTCTTCTAGGTGCGGGTGCAGTACACTAAACCAAGGTGCTAGCAAGGTAGATCACAGACGTATGGTGATCAGGTGAATTTCGCCTCACAACCAGCTACATAAAACCGTGTAAATCGGCACTTCGCGCGGCAGGTAGGGGGCATCGGTATGTAAAAAAATATTCTCACTCATACAAGAATATATACTTTCTAGACATGCATAGATGCACTTTTGCACTCATACACATACATTGTAAATAGACACTTTTACGCACTTACAGATTCTTACACAAAAACAAACATATCGATATTAAATACACAAGCATACATACCATTTAAAAAAATACACGTACTTGCTTACGCTCAGTATATGCGTTTCTGCACATCCACATGTGCATTTACAAGTACGAGTATGCACGAAAACTCAGGTACATATGATGATTGCGAATCACATTAAATTATTACAGCAATCATAGACACAATTATATACGCTCATGCACATAACATCATCTTATTGTACAGTCGTGGAAAAAGAAAGTAAACATCCCCTACTAACTCCTCAACAAATTACCGCAGAAGAAAGTTAGTGGTACCGAACGATTGGAAATAAAGCCTGCTTTTAAATGATGTATATAAAATTTACTTAGGAGCCATCTACATATTAAAACTAACACCAATTTCATTTTTTAATGGCAATATCCGATTTTAACAAGATATTTCAAATCTTCGGTTCAAACTATTTCTAGACACCAAATTTCAAGTAATTTGAATGATAAGTGTTTGAATTAGAAATATTCAAAATTTAGTGCTTCTAATGTTAAATTACATTTTCATATTTTTATTAATATCTCCTGAAATCATACTCTTAATGTGCTAATTTTATGTGTAGCAATAATACGGAAATACCCAAACATAAATATGTTGAATTTGAAATTTTCATAATTTTATGATACGAATTGTGAATTATGAAATTAATATGCGAAAACATTATGAATTTCAATCTACAATTTTTTGATGGATTTAGATTGATTAAGTCTTGCCTTATGGAAATCCAAAATTTCACATTTTTATCCCAAGTAGTTTTCAAATTATGCTTAAAAACGGTAAAATTGGGGTTTAAGGGGCCGTCTATGATAGAAGTGACTAGATATTTTGAAATTTCTTATGCTATCCTGTAATTTAGCTGTGTTCAATGCCTGCTTGGGTGGCGCTTAAAATGAATTTGATCAAGAAAGAGGCTCTCTCGGTCAACAATCGAGTACCGAACTAGATACAGCCCTAAAATACGCTCATTTTTAAATAATTAATTTCTCATAAACTTAGCGTACCAATTGCATAAAAATTTATTTTTAGGCTAATTGAAGAGTGTAGAGTTCGTTTATGTTGTCCGAATTGTGTGCTGCTATTGAAAAAAAGAAGTTATGGTTCGTTTTAAAATGTAGATGGCCCCCTAAGCAAATTTTATGTGCATTATTTAAAACTAGACTTTATTAACAATCGTTTGGTACCAGTAACTTTCTTCTACGATAATCTTTTGTAGAGTTAGTAAGGGGTGTTTACTTTTTTTTACATGACCGTACATTTAAAAAAATTAAACTGAAACTTAAGTTTTTATTTCTTTTAAATTTTTTATAACTTATTATGTATTAAAAGGTCACAATTTTCTTTTAAGATGTACCATGTTGTTTCGAATATTTCATTGTAATATTATATGAAAGAAATAAACAAAGTTTTCTCTTAAAATAAACTTTTTTCGGAATCACTTCTGCCAGAAGCAAAAGTAACTATTTGTTTATTTTTCCAAAAGAAAACTGGTAAACAATATTTAAACTGACATTGCGGCTATTTGCTCCACAAAGCGCATCCATTATAGATCGTAATATTTTCTTCAATGCCTTTTCTAAATATATTTTTCCTTGAAACTTTTGTGATAAGATCACCAAAAAGGTATTTTATTTCGTAAGTTGTAAAGATGGCGGATCTAATTGCTTTAAAACTTTGTATATTTATGTATAATAAACGAGATAAAAACGCAAGATTACTACTTACTTTAGCATGTACATTTTGAAATTTACAAAACTTTATTATTTTAATAGGTAACTGATGTCCTTCAGATAAAATGATTTTTAACACTTTCAACAGAGTAGAAAAGTTTTTTCCGAATTCGTTTTGTCTGTCCGTCTGTCTGTCTGCCTATGCTCTAACTCATGTTAATATACTCCAATTTTCATACAATTGATATATGTTAATAATGTCATTCTCGGTAATGAATATGAAGTGTGTAGTGTTAATACTTTATTTACAGGGCCACTCAAAAGAATTCCAGTACATTTTGGTCAATGGGGAATAATCGTCATTGAAATTTTTTTAATCATCGACAAATCATTGAAATTTTGTTAGTTTTGAATATTTCATAAGAAATTATGTTGAACAGAAGGGATTTCAGGTAGAAAAGATTTGTATTTAGGCAGATATGTTTTCTCATACACATCTCAAATCGAAATTAAGCCTAACGTGGCTCCATGTTATTGGAGAATGGTAAGATTGATGGGTTCGCCCCGGATTCGTTACGCTGTGTTTTATTATATAGAGATTGCTAGAAGTGCGTTTTCAATTTCGGAATGCGCTTTCAAATTTAATTAATTTTTGTATGTTATACGTCGTGTATAAATTCTGTTCCTCGTGCACAGGGCTGCAAAAAAGATTCCACATACCATTTTCCTTATATTCGGAAATTGCTGAAGGGGTATTTTCAATTGTAGCATGTATTTCCTGACTGAACTAAACTTTCATATCCATGACGTTTATAAATACAAATCTATATAGCCTATACACGGATTCTCAAATATTTCGGATAACTTTTCGAATTTAGAGGGGAATTCCTGAAATTCTGTTTTAAAAAGTATATGCGTTTCCAAAGGGTTCAATTACACATCCTATTTCAACTCATAAAACGGGAAAGTTTTGTTACATTGTTCTGATTGTGTTGGAATGTGTTTCCTAATCTATGCTTGGAGCGCGATTTTTTTTTGTTGTTATTGTAGTTAACGGGCAAGTTAAAAAAATTGTTAAATATAAACAACCTTTTAATCTGTTTATTTACAAACTACTATCATCACTCTTATGCACACCAGTTAGTGTATTTTATAATCAAAATGACTCTGGATGGATCTCCTAGAATATGTAATAAATGGATTTCTTTCAAAAGATAATTATGAAACGTTTTATTTTAGAAATAATTCTAAATAGTGCTAAAATATCACCCTCGTCGTTCAGTTTAAAACAACGTCTTTAAAAAAATTACATTCATGTTTTAAAATAAATAAGAACTTTAACATCTATTTTAAGTTTTAATGCAATAAAAAAATCATTTTAAAGATGCATTTAAACTGCAAATAATGTTTTCTAAAAAAATTATGCATTATTCTTTTCCCTCCATTTTCTTTCAAAATGTAAAATTAATGTGCAAATTGGAATCTTGCTGTCAGCATTTCTGTTAAACTTTAACACGCCAAATATTTACTTTTTCCAGAAACATTTAAGCTGTAAAGAACGTTATATATATATATATATAATTTAACCCCATTACTTTTTTTTTCATAAGTCCTATTTTTTTTTTAACGATATGAAATTTGTTATTTAAATATTTCGAAAGTAACCGAAAGAGAAAAGAAATGTAAAGTTTTATGTTAAACTAAACTACTTAAAAAAATATTCTACCAGAAAGAAAGAGTAACCAGTTGTTTGTTTGTTTTTCCAGAAACAAATCCTGTAGCGAATATGTAGTGTGTTACCTTGAATATCTGTCAGCCCAAAGCACTACCGCTAGAAATCGTGACATTGTTCTAAATGCCTTGTGGAAATTATGGATTATTTACATTATATATATGGATTTATTTATATGAGCAACAATTTTGCTTTCTTTTCACATTTTTCTCTTTACAATAGTTTTGGGAATGCTAAAAGTCTTTGCTGCTTGCTTGACACCGATATTCTTTTCTTCAACGGCTTTAATAGAATTTTACAAATTATTTTCAGTCAATTCCTCCCGTATAGATGAAACTTTTCTAATATAAGTAGTCGGTATTTTCTGAAAAGAGAAAACATAATCCCTTAGTATTTTAAATTCAGCTCTTTAAAAAGCTAAATTTGAAATTCAAGATTATATGGTCTATCCCTCCCAACAGAAAACCTGATCCATCTCTCCCGTCTACACATGGTCCATCTGTCCCGATCGCCTAGGTCAGAAGTATAACCCAAACCGACTTTACACTGTAGATATTACATTGTCATTTTAGGTTATTTGGAAGCCTAAATGTACTCCGAACATCATTAAAACTAGATAGATCATATAAAAATCAAAATCTTTAAATGTATAACTATAACCATATCAAATAATTATTTGACTTAGCAAAAGCAATAATGATTTTTAACTGTAAAAATATTATGATTTTTGAGAAACAAAAAGTTGCACACCATACAGAATATCTTTAAGTGCCTGACTGATATAGTTGCGTCATCAGTGAGACGCCGCATTTAGAAATATTTGACTAGTTCATCTCACACTGTGGTTCAGCTCTTCCGTAATTACCCTAATAAAATGTCAAGTCTTTGTTTTGTTCATACTTCTCACAATATCCAAAATATCCAACAATCATCCTAAAATTTTACAGATACTTTGGAACATTTAGCTGACATATGAACATTCACGCTGACGTGTCAGCACTCATGCTGAAATACAAACACTTATATACAAAGGCAAATATTTGCATACAGACCAAATGAAAATATTTAAATTCACTCAGCCAAGCAGACATTCTTCCATACAAGCATACGAATATTCATGTATAGTTCCATCCACTCAAGAATACATACTTTCACTCATATACATGCATTATACACATACGCGAAAACTTATACAAGCATGTCTGTTCTTATGAAAAATCACACACACAGTTATTATATACAGATGTATATACACACATTCTAACGAATGCATGCACATGTTTACACACAGGCTGTATAGATATATATAAGTGCACATTCACACTTATACTTACGTATGCACACACAAGCCTAAGCGGATGTGAAAACAAATCCAGTGATAGGCACAAACACAAAAACATACGCACGTACACATACTTATAACCGGAAAAATATATGCGCACAAGTTCTGTACGCATTCCATATTAGAACTGAAATATAAATGAAAGTTTTTTAACGGAAATATTGCGTTGCTTAACTATGTTTGACATGAAACAAATGATCCCGAACGTAACAAATAAAATAAGTAAATATGTATATTTTTAAGTTTGCTAACTTAAAAATGTAACCCTAGAACAAAACACTATTGAACCAAAGTTATTATATGCTAATAATGAAAAAGAACATTTAAAGGCATATAAATTGCTTTTAATAAACTGATATAACTGTTTCGTACACACAGTCGTAACATACATATATGCTTTTAAATGTACTTTATCACTTTTAGCCAGTTACAACTTTGATTTAGTGGTAATAAGGGATTTTCTAGCATAGTTTTATAAAATACTATTGAACAATGCTGCTTGCACGGCTGTATCTTGTCCGAAATTCGCTATATATGATTATACCCTGTCCAGTATTGAAATGAAGTACTGCACCTAACTGCACCTAGTACTGCACCTTTTTTATGTAAAGCCAGTATTTAATTATCAATCCTATTTCAATAAAGTAATTCCTCAAAATCCAAAAGTGGCACAATATTGTCGTCTAATATGACTAATATACTGTTTTGGGCTACGAAAGTTTTCTTTTATTTTTATTTTTTTATTTATTCATATTTTGTCATAAAGATATTTTGAGAAAAGAATAGAAATTCCTTAGCAAAACATATTCTTAACCAAACAGAGAAGTTATTAAAAATATTTTTAAATTTACTTTTAAATATACAAAGAAATATTTTTCTTTTCAAAAGTAAAATCATATTTTCGATGGTTAAATCTTTTCATTTTTTTTTCAACCTACCATTTTTATTTTAAGTATTTTTCTCTCCAATTTTTAGCTGAATGAAAGTTTTAAATTAAAACAAAGTACTTGAAAAAGTTTTAAACTGTACGCAAGAAAATGGAATCCTCCAACACATTATCAATCAAAAAATAAATCCATTGGAAAAATCGTATATGCTGTATTTCTTTCAGACTTTTAAAAAGTGCATTTTTATTGATAGAAAATTTTCCTAAGTATATTTGTAAAAGAAGTTTTGCATTTATCATATCTCAAAGTGTTATGATTTTTGCTTCTCACGGACAGTGAATGATAAATGATACTTAAGAAAATTTCCTTTAATCTCTCAAAATTAGAAGTAGGATTTTTCAGATATTTTAAAGTAACATTCAAAAATCTTTCTCTTACCTGACATATTGAGAAATTGAATATGGAAGGTGGCATAAAAAGAGTGGAAATCAATACAAATTTAAATTAATACTACCAACTTCACATAAAAATCAACATGATTGAGTGTCTATGGGTATAATATATTTCTATACAACTTATGTCTATATGGTAGATGTTAACATTGTTGAACATAGCAGTAAAAAAAACACTGTTATTGCTTTAAAGTTGGTTATTCAGTAACAGATTATTAAAAACTCCCTGTTATTTCGGAAATATTTATCAATGACTGAAATGTAAATACAAAGTGGCCATAATTAAACTGACAGTACCCAGAGTGTTCTGGCCGTAATTAAACTGACAGTACCCAGAGTGTTCTGTAGCACGATCTAATTGAAAGAATGGCGCAAAATTTTAAGAGCAGATTTAACAAGACGGGGTACGAAGGATTCCGCGAAAAAAAATAGTTATAAAGTCACCCCGAGGGGAATTTGGGCTCCTGTGTAATAAAAAAGAGAGTTTAAAAAAATGCAGAATCAATACTGAGATAAAATTACCTTTTATTTAGCGCATTTGACGACTTAATTCAAGCTCAATATGGCAACAGTTTTAAAAAGCTAAAACTTTATATAAACACTGATAAAAGCTCTTTACCTGCAAATTTCACTTACTCGAGTCCAAAGAAAGCAGCAGAAGAAGAATTTCTTTATTAAAATTTCACGTTACATCCTTCGGCACAGCACCCCCTTCAGCGCCACAGCAATGTGTTACTTTTACAAACTATTTGAGTGAAAGTTATGTGCAATAATGTCTCCTTCTTTAGTTGCGCGTGTGTTACTTGTCTAAGAATAAGAAGGTTAATTATTTTTAAAACAATTGTTTGTTTTATGATTATTTAAATTATTACAGTTATTATATACAGTTTTATTATTATATACAGTTCAAGTAACATTTAAAATATATGATTTTCTAAAATTCTTTCTGCAACTTAAATAGCATTTTGAAAAAACTACAGTTTTTTTAATTACTAATTATTATTTTTATTTAAAAACTGTTCAACTCTTTCACAAAAAATTGCAAATTGAAATAGGAGAACAGGTAAATATAAAAATTGAAAAGAAAAATAATTTGTTTGTTATTACTTTTATTATTCCCTTTTATTTTTTTTTTATTACGTTAAAATAAAGGTTCTTATAGTTACGAAAAATCGTATGCGTATGTTTCTGCTATTTTCTTTGTAATCATAAACAAATCTTGAAAAATAAAATGAAAATTATTCTTTCTTATCAAAGAATTTTAAATCCATAAAGTAAGTCTTTAAAAATATTTTCAAATCCATTAATTTCAATTTTAAATGTGGAAAAAGTTTTTCGAAAAGGAAATCGCATTTAGTATATTTAAAACTTACTTAAGTTTTCCTTCAGTGAAAGATTTTTATTTTCAGTATCTGTTCACTAGCAATTTTAAATGAATAAAACCTTTCAATTATATTTATCTACTTTAAAAACTTTTAAACTGTAGGAAAGAAGAGAAAATTCCGTGTTACTACATCTCAAAAATATATCCAGTTGGAAAAATTTGTCTGCTTTTCATACATGTAAAATGTGCATTTTGATCATTTCCAGAAAAATATATTAAATATCTTTGTAAATGGAAGCTTTTCATTTATCCAAACTCAATGCATTATCATTTTTATTTCTCAGTAGTACTGAATCATAAATAAGGCTTAAAATTTTTCCGCTAAGCTCTAAAATTGGAAGAAGAATCCTTCAAGACTTTCTTGAGTAATTCAAGAAAGTTTTTTCTTTCAGAACAAATTGAAAAATGGAATACTCAGGGAGCAGAAAAAAATGTTTGGAAAAAGAAATACATCTAACCACAAAAACGGCGAGATAATATTATCTATATATCTAAATATAAATCATATACAATATTTAAATATCCATTCAATATAATTTATCGTGTACTCCTTTAGTATAATTTGGTTTTAGCATATTATACTGTATTTACTCATGTATAATAAGCAATCGAGTCTACTTCGAACTATGTGTTTGATAAGAAAATATGAAGAAACGTTCTATCTTGTGTATAATGCATATCTTTGATAAGGGAAAACGAAATGCATTCTATCTCGTGTATAATGAGCAACATTTGTTTGATAAGCAATATCGAAAAAACATCATTTTGGTAACTTGGTAACTCTTCCCAACCTTACCGGATGTGAATATTTCAAACTAGCCGCCCTTGGAGACTAGTTTAGTCTCCCTTAAATGCAATGCTAAGCATTATATCATGTTACTTTTATTCATAATATTGAATTGATTCGACCAAGAATTCTTTGCGATCATGGCAACTTTTATGTAGTTTTATTCGAAAAAATAATTTTGATTGAAAATGGCCTGTTATGCTTGCGTAATTGTTTATGACAGGCACATGATTCGAACTATTTTAATATAGATGAAATAACGGCAATGGAACAGTATTTGGCGAGTTATTACCTGCGCCAAGTATCAAAATAGCCGCCTGGCTTTTAAAACGCGAAGCGGTCAGCCCGCAACTGTTCATGACAGTCACATGACTTAGACTATTACACTGGACAACAATGAAAATGTATCTTGAATGAAAGTGTCGAAATATTTATTAATGTAACTTGCTAATCATGAATATGGCAATAAAAAAGGAATTTGGCTCTACTTATTTTGTTATGTTGAGATTTTACTTTGTATGATAGGGATAAAAGAACACACTAATAATAATGCATTGTATATCATGTTTCCAATTTAATTTATAAAGAATGTGACAACATAAAGTACAGTCTTACAAATACATACAGTGCATAATAAAAGTGACGACATAATTTACCGTCTTACCAATGTTATTGACGAAATCACTTGCTCTTTCGCTTATATTCCACGTTCTGATTATCTCTAAAAATCGTCCAGCAGTTGTCTACAAGCATAGACGCAGATCATTTTCCTTGATGACGTTGCTCAATCACTGACATATACTGGTGAAAACGTTCACCATGCTTGTCGCTGAATTTTCCGCAGTTAGCAAGGAAGAAATACAGGTGGGAATCTAAGAAATGTAGCTTTAGGGACATTCGACATCCAAATTTCTGATATAAAGCCAGCATGTCGTTAACTAGATCTTCGCAATATTCGGATCGGACGTTTCCAAGAAAATTAGTGCAAACGTGACAGACTGAATCCCATACTTCTTTTTCATCATGATTTAACAGGTTTTCAAATTTTGGATCCTTGAAAATATCTCTAATCTGTGAACCCACAAAAATTCCCTCTCTCATTTTTGCCTCACGCAGTCTGGGAAATTTTGTACGCAAGTAAGCAAAAGCTGGTTTATTTGTATCCATAGCTTTAACCAACTGCTTCACAATGCCCAATTTTATGTGTAAAGCAGGCTAGATAATTTTATCTTTGAAAAGAAGCAATGTGTTCTTGATATTAATTTTTTTTCAAGTGTAAAATACAGGCCAGCCTTTCTGGATATAGTGTAGATCTGTAGCACGACTGCTCCATTCACACAGGAAGCAACAATATTGTGTAAATACCATCAAAAGTGAAACTATTTTCAAGTCAGCACAGACACACCATTCATTTTCAGTCTATTTAATTAGGTGTAAGAGCTGTTGCAGGTGTTCATAAGTCTTTCATGCGCGCAGAATAAGCAATAGGAATGGATGGTAGTCATTACCATTATGAAGCAAAACTCTATTTAAGCTTACTTTGGACGCATCTATAAATAGACGCCACTCGTTTCCATCAAGTGTTAATCTAAATTCATTCATCAAGCCTTTAATATCCGAGCAGAACACAATATTATCATTTATCAGAAAATAATGTAGAAACTTTATATGTCGGTTACGAAATGAAGAAACTCTGACATGTTCTTCCAAAAGATTCCACTGTCGTAGTCTTGATGCGAGTAGTTCTGCTTTGTCTTTCGACAGATCTAAATTAAGAACACGATCATTTAAATCATTCGATGTAATTTTATGTACAGCAGAATCAGAGGGAGACCTAGAGGACAAATTCTTGCATTTTACCTATGATATTTATTATTATTTTTTATTATTTTTTTTTCTTTTTCGAAAGGTTTATTTTATTACACGTTTTATTAATTCGTATATGCACGTGAACATCTAAAAATGAAATATTACTTATTATAATGCACAATAAATCAGTTTATTCTTTAAAATGTTTTAACAAAAGTGACATTTAAGAATTAGGTACATTATATTTTTGTACCCCTTTAATCTCAGAAACAAAAGCCAAAAAACAGTTTTTATGGTGATATTCGTGTTCAGCACGTTGAATTCATTAAGAATTGGGTGTTTTCAATTTTGATACATGAACTTTGTTAAAAATTGTTGCCCAGTGTTATTATAGTGATGATAATCAGTTCTGAATGATATAGTTTTATACGAACCAGCACCGTGCGAAAGGGGGGGGCGAAGGGGGCGGTCGCCCCGGGCACGGAAATTTAGGGGCGCCAAATTTGTACTACCAATTTCCGTTTTTTTTTTTTTATTGTCGTCGATCATTTTCATTGGAATTTTTTTTTCACTCTTCGATATTCTATATTTTTGTAAAACTAAATGTATATACTATTTACATTTCGGGAATATTTTTCCCAATGGAAGTATGTACATTTTTCATTTCAAAATTATTGCGTTGTTCACATTTACTTTTCATTGAGCTCTTTAGATCTGATGATTTTATAATATGCTTTTGTGATATTTTATTGCAGTGTTTCTTAAGCTTTTGCACTCTGTGGGCCCTTTACATCGTATACGAAAGTTTCTGCTACCTGCCACACTCAGTGAATATGAATTGCTAACCTATTCTGATTCCACTATGGAATCATTCTTATAGTCATTCGGTCATTACTTTGCTGTTAAAAAAAGGTCCAGCACAAGGTGAAAATGCTGATTACATGAAATCTGCAATTGCATAAGGACTACAATTTTCCAAACTAACGTTCAAGAAAATTATACTTAGTGGAGAAATTATTAACGGTGATTGCGGCTTATAGGATAACTTAATTAAGGGAATCACTATATTTTGTTTTCTCTTTTTACTATTCACCAATTATTATGATCGCCCTCAAAAGTTAGCCAATCCAGATTGTGGGTTTTTCATGTGGAAGAAATTAAATCCTAAAATTCCTGAGCATAAAAATGCTCTAGAACACAGGAACGCATGCATTCGCTAAAAGAAACTTGAGAGACGTTTAAAATTAAATCATATAATCGACAGCAAATTTGAAAAGAGCTAAAGTGAAAATTATTGAAAGTGAAAAAGATAAATGACAAAATATATTCAGCATGAAATTATGAACTGTCTTGCCAATGAAGTAAGAAAAACGATTGTAGAAGAAATTAATAGAGCAAGGTATTTTTCAATTTCGTTCGATCGCACTCCATATACCGAGTGTCCTAAAATGGACTGACTGTTTTTAAAATTCAATAACCTGTAAATGGTGACAGCTATTTAAAAAAAAATTGCGGGAAGGTAACGTAAAATGTCAGTATTTTTTTTTTACCTCGATTCCCGAATTTAGTTCCAAATAGCAACTATAGATGGCGCTACAAGCAGGGATGACCACCTCGGGAACTCAGCTTATACTTTAGAGCGATTGTGCAATCCCGAAGGGCAGACAAAATCCACTAGCTGCTCGCGTTACAAATGACTTTTTCAATTCTTATACTGCAGCTTTACAATTTCACATTACAACATAAATATCGATGATTTGTTGAAGAATTAAACACGTTTATAGTCAATTCAAGTTACAGCGGTATACTTTATTAAACCATATTCGTGTAAATCAATCAAGTTTATACTGAATCGACAATTATGCCAGCAATGTATAACCACACAAGCACTATTAAGAAAACATCTAGCGCCATAGGTGCTCAATCAAGGCCAAAACCGAAATCGCCCAACACTGACGCGAAAAGAGGAGGCTAAATGTATGGAGTGGGTCTCATTCTCCAATACAATCTTATTTTTAGGGGCCTATTCTATATATTTAACCTCCTTCCTTCGTATGATGCTAGGGAATTTCAGTTTAGACCTCAACTGAGTGCTTATTGCTTGCCATCTATCTCTGTTATTTGAAACTAAAACCGACAACCGCAGTAAAAATATTTCTAATATCTTACATAACTCTCCTGCAAGAATTTCTTTTAATAATTGTAACCATTTGCAAGTTACTGAATTTTAAACACAGTCCAGTTTAGGAATCCAGTACACCTCACAAAGAACAAATGACGCAAATTATGCAATACCGAAAATAGAAAATTTTCATTCGTGGAAAGGTTTCTTGGCTACATCAAGTCGAAAAAAAAATAGCATAATAAATTTAAGATAAGGTAATGCCCGACAATCTCGACATTCACAGCTGCACGAGAGGTTCTGTTCTCAAAGACGGTAGACGGGAGGTGCTGAATTCGACACAATCGCGCACGTCAGCCTAATCGTTCGAAATTGTCCGTAGTTTTATTCGAACCTTGCGTAAATACGGGTTTGGTTCCATTAGAAAGACCTTACAGAGGACACTTTCATCCCACTCCGGCCTACTATATCCAACTTGTAGATAATCGGCCGTCATAAGCAAACCAATATCAACCCTTCAGAGCTCAATGTTGTGATATGGTGCAAATATGGCTTCCCAATATAATGTTGTGAAAGCTCGAATCGTCGAAGTAAATAAATTCTCTATTTTTTACCATGTTCTGCACATTCTCTAAACTTTGAGTTCGTGCTGCTGGTGTATGTCCAAAAAATTTCCGGAACTGCATAAAATGTGTTTGTGTTTTCTTCTCTTCTACTGAAAGATGGGATATACTTATGTCCCACTTATCAGTTTATTTAAAGAAACATTGCGATACTCTATGGTCATTAAAAAATAAAGTTATATCTGCAGTTTACAAACAATTGCCACAGATTTTAAAAGCTCTAGAAGACCTTATAGAAATGAAGTAAAATGAGTAAACTTACTCAGGAGCAAAAAGCTTAATAAAGCAAATAAAGAATTCCCCATTATTTACGGCCTACTAGTTTGACACAGCATTTTAAATGAAATAGAAAAAGTTAATATTATTCTCGCGAAAAAAAAGAAGAAAAAAAAACTGTCAATGTTTTGATCGCCAGCAAACTGATTGAAACACTAAAAAACACATTTCAGACAATAAGAGAGGAAGTTTTTGAACAAGAAAGCGAAGATTTGGTTATGTCTGTAAATGTAGAGTCCTTATTTGAGCAAAACAGAAAACGTAAATTTCGCAGAACAATTTGACTACGAAACTTCTGATGAAAGTGGAAATTTATATGAATGTGAAGGATTTCGTGTTACGTAGGGACACTATAATCGTGCAACTGAACTGGAGGTTTGAGAAACTGAGAAATGTAAAACAAGAATTTGAGTTTCTGGCTGGTGCGAATCTAAAATCAGTTATCGAAAATCTGTTAATATTGCCTGGACCTTGCCCTTTATTGCTGACTTGAATGGACTTGAATTGTTAAGCGAGGTTTTAAATGCGAAAACCTTATTTCTACCATTATATAAGAACTTTTATAAAATTGATCATTTAGAAATCCTTTAGTTGCTCCATAATTTTAACTTTGGGAAAACAAGGAATTACAAAAACATGGAGACAGCGTACATAATTTATAAGTATTCCAGTAAAAATAAAATAGTAAAAAACTACTTAAGATCTACTATGAGTCGAGAGATTAAGCAACGTGAATTTACTTTCTATAAAATTCAGTGTCTCACAATCTTTACACATAAAATAATAAGCGATTTTGTTACCTTAAATGCAAGAAAAATAAAATGGAAGTAAATGTATTTGCCTGATATTATATTTTATATTAATTAAAACATTGCTTCAGTTATCTTTCTTAATTAATGTACTGAAATTATAATTTATTTTTATCATTTACATTATGTTCTGCAGGTTTTTTGTTTGTTTTGATTTTTTAGTACTTATTGGTTGAAGGGACCGCTTGTTTCCAATCTGGTTGTTAGCTATTTTTATCCATTTTCTGAAGCTTAAAGACTAACAAGAACTAAAAATGGCAAGAAAAATATGTGAGAAAGGTTAAGAAAAATCTGTCGCAAAGCATCATGATCTCATTTACAAATAAGTGCAATTTTCTTTTCTGTTATTTGTTTGTTTGGAATTTCTGAATTAAAATTAAATCTTTTAAAGCTCTAAAATAAACACAAAATATTTTTTCAATATAGTTTATTTCTGTTTCTGCTCTTTATCAAATTTGAAGGAGGGGGGGGGGGGGCGTCAAATTGACACGCTGCCCCGGGCGCAGTTTTCTCTTTGCACGGCCCCGATACGAACTTAACAAGCTTTTTATTCGTAAATATTTATAATATTGGTAGTATCACTCCTTCAATAATGCATCGTTTTTATGCAATACAGTTTTTGTTTCGTTTCAAAGCTTACATTATAATTTTAAAACGTACTTTATACTAGTAGTTCAGCCATAAAAGCCCACTAAAGTGATCACACTTCATTTCACTTCACTAGTGGGGATGTCACCCAGCAGAGATACCTGCTTTTCATTTTCGCATTTTAATTACATTCCGCGCATTCTACGCCCTGTATAATGCACGTCTTGTTTTTAAATTTGAAAACGAATAAACATTTGATCTCATATATAATACACACCATATGTTTGGTAAAAGAACACAAAAGAACATTCCATATCGTGTATAATGCACCACGATACTTTAAGGGCAGAAAATCCACGAATTCGAAAAAAAATAAATAAAAATCGAGATCAAAATTTTATTTTCTCGAGCATAAGATATTTGACTGCATAAGGGGTCTCAGACGTGGAAATCACTTCTGTAGAACATAGATGTTCCCCCAGACACCTTTATTAAGGTCTTAAAAAAAGGTTACATTAATGAGTCCACAGACTCAAGCCGCCGGAAAAGAAAATGAGAGAAATGGGCGACTTTATGAAACGTATAAAAAAGTAAAATACATAGAGATGTTACAAATTATGGTTACAGGTCGCCATACACGCGACAAGGGGCGATAGTACGTCCAAAACGACAACTGTTTAACACGTTCACGTCGCACAGTGTGGTATTTCGCTGAAAAAGCTGGCCAAAAGTCAAAATTTCAAATCTCGTATATAGCTGATCATTTTCTGGTTGATATAAGAGCACTATCCTGTCCATATGATAACGGGTTGATTTCGATCTGTAGACTCTTCAGTTGTCTGGTATTTTACTTGGAATTCATGGTTTGTGCATTTCTCTTTTTATGCTTCTGATCTATGCATCTTTTTATCGAACTTCCTTTTACATACATATTTTTGTAAATATAATGCTTCTTCATTATGATATTCACGTTTGAAACCACAATTTTTTTTAATTAAATATTTTAGATAAAATTATAATTTTAATAGGGAGTTAAACTGAGTTCAGTAAGAACTCTTGTGTTTTCATACAGCATGTGTAGGCTAATTAAAAGATATGAAATAAAATCTGCCCCCATTTGACCCCCATTTTTTTAATAAGTAAAACAAAATTTCAAAAATGTTTTTGAAAAACAGTTTTTTTCTTTATTAACATTTTAAATTTATTAACTGTTTACATTTAATATATGCTGTAGTTTTTTACTCCATACTGGTGACCATTTGGTGCGCAGAGGACATATCTGAAAATTGAAGAGAAAAAATCCCTTTTTTTAACCCTTTGAGCTCTGGTGGTTGAATTTTTTCCCACTTAATTTTAATCCCCAAATGTCACAATAACACCGGAATATTCGACCAAATTTATTCGAAAAGAGTTTAATGCATTTTTTTCGTTTATATTTTAAATCGAATTTTTTTATTTCAAAATACCGGTGCCAATGTGACATTTGGGAATTTTGAAGAAATTCACCCACCACAGCTCAAAGAGTGAAGTGGTTAGACGTGCCTTCTTTTTATTTTAAGCAAGATGATTTTTGATGGTACAGTGATAACGTGCATTAAATGATTCTTTGTAAATAATGTTACATTTTGGTTTTGTACCAAGTGTTTGTAATATGTGAATTATCTGTTATCATCTTGGATAATATATTTTAGATTAGCCATAAAGAAGGGCGTTCTTTACTCACTAACGAGGTAAGAGAGTTTTATATTATTAAGAAGAGATGTACTAGATATACATATATTATTTTTTATTCAATATACGAATATCAATACAAATATCAAGAAAATATATGTTTGGTGTAATCAAAGTAGTGTGACACAGAAAAATAAACAAGAAGTTGAAGTTTCTAGAAAAGGAACTTATCGAAATTACGAAATATCCAGAAAATTAAATACATTTGCTCCGTTACAAAGTAAAATCTTTCAAACATATTTATAAACAGAAATGAGCTTCTTCGCGATTCACTGAACAATATTTTCAAGAAAACAACGAGGAATGGTTGAAACGAATGCTTTATTTTCCTACAAGGACAATAGAGAAACTCAGTCGCGCAGCTAAAGAATTTAAAGATTGTAGTGGCAGTAGCAGGCGTAAAAGAGAACAATTAAGATCTGAAATAAGGAACGAACAATTGACACATGCAGCTCAAATGAGCGAAAGAGCTGCAGGACATGCAGTGCAGATGTCTCAAACATTATTAAAGACGTTACAGCCAGCCCAACTAGGGAAAAAAAATATTGAAAAATTTTGAATTCTTCGGTTTAGACAACAAAACTAAGTGCATTGACGTTATCAACGACTGAGGTTTTGGCCATGTTAGTTGCAGCAGATTTCACTTACAATCAATATAATATAATCCGAACTTCTAATAAATATAAATGTCCTCGCTATTCACTTCTATAGCGAGCTAAAGAGAGCTACTTGTTTTATTCAAAAGATACCACATTACTGACAACATGGCGGAAGTAAAACAAAATCTTTTAGATCACACTACTCAAAGACTGTGTAAATACATAGAAAATGTTTTCACAACAGCAAGTGAAGAAGAATTGAAAAATTTAGAATACCTCTGCAAATGGGGTTGTGACGGCTCCCAGCAACAAATGTTCAAACAAAAGTTTGAAAACTTCTCAAACATCTTCCAAAGCTCTTTAGTACATTTGAGATTAATAAGTAACATAAATGGATTTCAAAAAGTATGGTGGCAGAACGTTGTACTTTCACCTCCACGTTTTTGCCGTTTTATACGAATAAGATTAATTCAGAAAGATAATGACATAATCCCAGAGGAAGTAAACTACATTGAAGAGCAGGCACGGAATTTAATAAACACAAAGATACTCACAGATTATGGCTTACTGCACGTTCGGTACAGATTAATGCTGACTATTGTCGATGCTAAAGTTTACAATGCTATTACCAGCACCAATTCCACGATGCGATGTAATATTTACAAACAATCATCCAAAGATTTTAATAAGTTAAAAATAGTTAAAGATATTGACCCTGATTCTTTAAAATTCGGTCTCTCAATACTCCAGTCTAGGATCAGGTTTTTTGAGTCGATTTTACATCTTGCTTAGTAGCTTCCAATAAAAAAAACGTCAAGCAAGAAGTGATAATGATAGATTATCAATAAACGAAAAAAATCAATGCAAGACAAGTTTTAAATTGAGATGCGATTACTAGTAGGCATTGCAAAAGCCCGTTTCGGAAATACCAATAACGGAAACATATCAAGAAAGTTTTTCTCAGATCCAGAAACATCAGCTTAAATTACAGGAATTGACATAAAATTAATGCACTATCTAAAAACTATTCTAGAAGGGTTATCTAATGGTTCTAAAATAAATACTAAAAAATTTTAAGAATTTGCGAATGATACCTCTAACCATTATCTAAATTTTTATGATTGGCAACCAATGTCAACCACATTACACAAAATCTTGAATCATGGAGCTACTATTGTACAACACGCATTGCATCCAATCGGGCAGCTATCAGAGGAAGCGGCTGAAACTCGCAACACATATTTTCGTTCATATAGGCAAAACTTTTCAAGAAAAGCCTCGCTCATAGACTGGAATCATGAGTGCTTAATCGCTTATTTTTATGTTCTGATTCTTGTTTAAGTTTTAGTATTCGAAAAAACTCAACAAAACATAAAAATTTCTCTGCAGAGGCAATACAGTTTTTAGTGCCAGAATCTAGTTTTCGAGTGATTCTGAAGAGGATGATGTGGCCAACTATGATCAAAAGAATGATGGTCAGTAGGACATTCATTTGTTACACATATTTGCATAAATTGTACGGAAAGTGAGTTGTTTCTAGCATATTAAAATATTTTTCGTTTTCTTAAGACATTTTATCTGCTATAGAACGCACAAAAGATTTTAAATAATTTTGGCCAGGTTTTTCAGCAAAATACCACACTGTGCGCCGGCGCAGTGGGTCACACTCGACTGTCTCAGAGCTGCCAAGTCTTTGGCTGTTTGGATACCAGTATTTTAATACAGAAAACGTTGTTTTTTTAATTAGAATAATTGGGCGATTTAAAGGAACAACATTTTCTCTAAAATAACAGTGATGTGGAAAAAGCCGGTGACTTGATAACTCTGAGACAGTCGAGTGTGACCCACCGCGCCGGCGTGAATGTGTTAACGTAAGTGGCATAGAACTAATAGTTGGATAGGTCCATTAAAAACCTAAATATTTGTTTTAATTTTAAACGAAGTGCTGCACATGATAAAATATTACTTATAGAGATTGATAAGGGGCGTCGAATACGCCCGCGTACGGTAAGTGGTCAAGAGTAGTGGTAATGAGAGGCACTTGCTAAATCGCCACATTCGCATGTAGAGGATTTTGAGCAGTGGGATTTATGGAGGTATTCCCTAAATGGGCCATGTCCTGTAAGGAGTGAGGACACGGTGGAACCCGATCATGGGTGTATCTTCCCTTTTCCGAATAGTCCCAGTGATCCTGCACACTACTCCAACAGTCTTGAGTGCAATATTATCTTGACATATGAGTGCGGAGCTGGCAAAGTGTATTATAGATATTGCTTTCGCTCACATATATTTCGGCCTCTCATTGTGCTGTTCATTAAATAACATAAAATTATGTTCACGCAATAAGTCCTTTTCTACCATTGGAAACTACGGCATAAAAAGTGGAATTGTTAACAATATTTTACTTTTATCTTCAATATTTGTACAAATATATTGATAAATTAACATGCTGTTTTCAGTGACATAGGGAACGCATCTGTGGTTTTATGAAAATATCACTTCCAAAAATGTTTCATTTATCAGATGTACCGAAATTTCAGCCCTACACTTTGGGGGGAAATGGGGATTATACACGAGTAAATACGGTACGTGACGGCTCAACATAATTTTTAGTAAAGAATTATTATTTACCTCGTGCAATTCATTTTCTTTTAATAATTATAAAATGTTTGCCTGCATTATATAGGCATACAGCATTAAGTAAAATATTTTTTGGATATTTCTTTTTTATGTATAAGTATAGCTACTTTACTTTTCATAAGTAGAGGCCACAATATTTAATGACGGACTCATCACTTCAAAAAGGAAACGCCACTCTATACTTTAGTACAAAGCAATGTTTAATGAATCTCTGTACTACAAGACATATTATTATTTACAGGATTACTGTACAATATTTACATGGTAAAAACGGCAGAAAAAATCCGCTGATTCCCAAACACTTCATCATTTCCCGCCTCTCATAAAACTCTGGGGGAAAAACAAGCAAGACTGCCTGCATTTCGCAACCTATACATTGTGCGTCTCAAAACACTCTGCGTAAAATTATCGCAATGAATCATGGGAGAAATCTATTTGGCAGCCCTCTAAAATTAGGGACTGTCGTGTGCTGCCATCTAGTGTAGGAATCTTTAAATATTTGTTACATCCTCACCCTCTGGTTACTTAGACGTCTCGGCAAGGGACCAGGAACATTTTTCTTTGGCCTACCACGTTTCTAGAGTGGAGTAACTGATTGGTCGGTAACATTTTTACAAATTTTTAGGGCAGATGTATGGTAAGTTCCTAAGGGCACTTCAGGAGCTTCTAAACTGGCAACTTCATAGGAAGTGGGCGAGCGCTGTGTGAGCACTACATAGGGTCCGTCACGACGAAGACTGAATTTGGCAGTTCTTTTTTGACCAGCCTTGCTAACGGGATGGAGTTCTACACATACATGATCACCAGGAGAATACTAAGGTCCTTCTCTCCGCCTTCTCTCTGCAAACTTTTTTCTTTTGTCTTGGCGTTGATCGACCAAGTCTTTCACAGCAAATTTCTATGGTTTCGGGGTTATCTCAATGAAGACTGTACCGATTTCACAGAAGGACGAGGTGGCTTCTCCTCCTGGTTGAAAGATGGTTTCATACCTTTTCAGTAAGTAATTTAATTCTGGCTTCTGGCCAGAACATTCTAGAGGCTTTGGAACAAAATCTGCAAAGCCATACTTTATATGAGGCATATCACCGAAATACCTACGCTTGTTCTTAACGTCTGGTACAAAACCTGATTTATCAAGAAAGTCTCTTCATAAAAGGGTTGTGTTCCCTTTAGCTTTAGGTAACACAATAAAATTTGTACGAAATTTTCTTCCTTCAATTTCTACAGTAACAGTCGTGGTCAAACTGTCTTCTTTTGACCGCTGGCCGTTTGCTAAAGACATGTTCAGAGAAGTCTTCTGAAACTTTACACCTTTTTCTTTTAACACGGAATACAATGATTCACTAGCCAGGCTATGACTAGATCCGGTATCTATGCAGGCTATGCCATAGACCTCATTAATTTTCAGGTTTACTGTGGTTAGACGTGTGGTTGTGGTTGAGCATGTGTATATCTGGATTTGTTCAAACTGAGAAGATTCAGTTTTTATCACAGGGTTGCAAGTAGGGCACTTAGCACGAATAAATCCGGGAGAACCACAACCATAACATTTCAAGGTTGGGCGATCTTCAATCAGTGGTGAGGGGTTCACCTTTCCGTTGTCTGACGGTGTTGTCTTCTTTGAGTAGAAGGATTCATTCGGAAACATATTATTAGAAAAGCTCGAGGATACGGTCTCTTTCTGTTTTGACCAGTTTTTATGTTTCTGGTGGGTTTCCATTTCTTTGAATTTTACGGGATTTACCCTTAGAACATCTTAAGCATTTAGCTTCTCTACTAAGACATTTGGATCATTTAAATCCGCCCAAACGTCTAAGAAATGTTCTCTGTGCTGTGGGGAGCACCTTCTCTTTAATTTGTCAGATAAAATAAGACTTTTCAAATCTTCGAATGAAATTATGTTGAGCTCAGATAGCCAAACTTCAAAGTAGGTTCTAAGCTCGAAACAATAGTCTTTCCAGGTACTTTCTGGAATTTTCTTGTGCTGAACTAACAGGATTCTAAATTTTTCAGCGGTCAATTTGAATCGATTCAACAACATCGCCTTGATGTGTTGGTAGTCCTAGGCCTTTTCTTCCGGTTCCCTAGCAAAGAGTCTAGCACTATCACTAGGTAAAGCGCTAATGAGGTACGTAAACCAATTTTCTTTCGGAACTCCTCGGACCTTTAATTGTCACTCACACAGTACTAAGAAGCTGTTCATATCATCTTCGTTTGGGCGAAAACGGGGAATCAATTTTTGTAGATCTATTCGCGGCTTTTTGTAAGTGCATTTATTATTCCCCCCCCCCCCTCCCCTGCAATAGATGCCGAAGTCGGATGGCCAAGGCGTAAGTTTTCGAGTTCGAAAGCCCGTTCTCGCTCTAAATTTTCTTGTTTGAAAGTTCGTTCGCGGTCTACATTTTCTTGTTCGAAAACACGTTGATTTTCTAAATCTAAGCGCTCTTGTTCAGTTTTTCTATTCTCGACTACAGTTGTAAGTTTTTTGTATAGTCCTCCTCGTAATCAGCGTGCTTAGTAATTAAATTACGTAAATCGACCATTTTCATTTCTTCAGTGGCAGTTAAGCCTAACTCATCGTAAAGGACACGTAGATCCTCTCTTTTGCCCTTTCCAAAAAACGCCATTTTGTTTAAATTTAACAAAATTAACAACCAAAATAAAATTTTGATTTAAAAATTCCACTTCAAGAACTAGAATTTGAATTTAAAATTTCAAGAACAAAATTTTCAATTTAAAAATTTCAATTAAAAATTTTCAATTTCAACAACAAGAATTTCAATTTAAAAATTTCAATTAAAAAATTTCAATTTCAAGAACAAAATTTTATATTTTTCTACGTAAACCTATCCTTACACTCAGGGATTTCTTCTTTACAGAAATCATAACACAAATTATATTCTAAATACAATATAAATAAAATTCAATTTACTGCAATATCACTTCTCAAAATAAAACAAAACTAAATTATAATTACACAGTTCTTAACTTTCAGAGTCTTTTAAGAAAAAAAAAAGGGAAAAAAATAATATTACGTTAAGCAAGAATATTTAAAAACTTTCTTCTCAAAAGAACACTTTATATTTTTGTTCTATGAACACAATTATTCAAAATTAATTAAAATTACTTTACTAGCAAAATAATTCAAAATTGTTCTCAAAAGAAAACAATTTACTTTTGTTCCGGGAAACAAAATTCTCTCTCTTTTTTTTAACCTTTTAAAACAAATTCAAATTTAAATGTTTAACCTATAAGAAAACTTATTCTTATAAAAGTTCTGTTCAGGTCTTGATTTCGTCATTTCATAAACCAACGTTATTCAAATTATTTCGTTATTCAAAACGAAACTCAACCTACTAAGAAAAAAAAATATTTCTTCTATCGTAAATATCTGTCAAACGATACCATTTTAATAAAATACAGTTTATTAAATTCAAAACGAAAAGTTTTCTCAAATTAGAACACAAAATATAATTTTCACATCAGGAAGTAGATCTTTACAGAACAAATTTTGTTCTTAAATTACCCTTAATCTAAATTGATCAAAGATTTTTACATTCAGAATTAAAATTCATACAGAAAACCTTTACGTCATATCTAGATTTCTAACTTATTATGAAATCGAGACATTTTTACCTCGTCTGTATATCAATGACAAAACAGACACAATATATTTTCTTAATGAGAAAATAATGTACTTTCAATACTTAAACAATTTTAACATCAAAAGTTTAATAACATAGAATAAACCATATGAGAATCTCTCTATTCTAAAAAAAAGTAACTACTGCTGTCACCGCCGCCGCCGCCGCCGGTTTTGGAATTTTTTGTGGCCGGAGGTTTTTCTTCGTTAATATTAAGCAAAATATTGCATACAAAAATATGAAAATCTGTGGAATTATAGAGAAATGTTTGATAAAGACGCTGATGCAGACAGTTTTCAAATCGAAGAAATATTTAAAGAGATATTTAATGCTAAAGTTGGACAAAATCGTTCCATTAAAAAAGTTTTATAGGAGCAAAAACTGTACATCGCAATTTAATCATTTTTAGATCATTTTATGCGTCAGAATTTCCCGGTGTGCAGATTGTATTTCCTTTTTTAATTTGGCTAATTTTTTGAGGTTTTATTTCTATTTTAAATTCAAATTTTCAGCATTTCTAGAGATATTTTTTACAGATTTTAGAAAGTAATATTAATTTAAACTGTTGCCAACTGTATAAACAGCGGAAAAAATAATGTTTGCTTCAAAAAAAATATATATATATATATATATTTATACGTGTAATAAATTAAAAATTTATTTACACGTGACTATAATAAACAGAAAAAAATCATTTGGAATTAGAATTAAATAATTATGTACAAAAAGCAGGAACTTATTAAAAATTACGTCATAAAACTATAATTACACGTGAATTTTAAGAGAAAAAGGAATTTGTAAAATAATAAATTTATTAACATGCGTTAGAAGTCTTAAATAGGAGAAATTACGTCATATTTACGTCACATTACAGTTATTACATAAAACGAACACAAAATAATATTGCAAAACGGTTTAAATTTAGAAATTGCGCTAGACATTTATTTGATATTTTGAGCGGATACTTTTCAACTATTTTTCTTAGGAAAGTAATTTCACGTGAATATTAAAAAGAGAAAGAATAGTTTGGGCAAAATTACGTCAGATTAAAAACGATTAATTTAAAATGTCTCATTTAAAAGAACTTTCTTTTAGCTTTGTTAAAAATTATCGGGAGACAAAGATTCTGTTTACTTAATTCCTTTTATATTAGCTTATTTTGAAATGTTGTTACACGTGTCTACGTCATCAAGTTATTTTTATTACGACGTTTTATTTGTATTTTTATTAATGTTGTACTAATTTATTTGTTCTTTCGTTATTTAAAATAAAAATTATGTCAATTTATATAATTTCGCGAGTGGTTTGGCGATTTATATAATTTGGCGAAATTAGCCAACGGGATAATCAAGTAGTACCGCAGCGGATTTCGCTTTAAAATTTCCCCAATCAAAGAGAAATGAATAGAAATCCGTTTATAGGGAGATCGCCACTGTTTTTTTTAATTATAATTCAATCTTTCGAAATCTTTTTAAAGCCGATCACATTAGCGTGCATTTAGAGTCTGCGGTGTCTGGACGGGGGTTGGCGAGCGTAGCTCGTAAGGGGCCGACCCCCATAGTGCAATAAACAAAAGTTTACTAAAATAAAATTGCAAACTTATCTTCTTATAACTGCTATACGCATCCATATTTTTATCTTGAAAAATTATAATACACTTTCTGTCCCGAGATCGGCGTTCGGTTAACAGAGCATTACAACACTTTCACACCACTAATTGACACATATACATGAAACTCATCCCGTAAGGCATGGTGACATCACGGCGACGTCATTGTGAAGTCACGCTGTGATTTTGTGACCGTCAATGTGACGTCATAGTGACTAGAATGCGAAGTCGTTATGGCCATTTTAGCGGTCGTTTGTGACCATTCTGTGAAGTCACGGTGTGACTAATTTGTGAAAAGTCTGTCATTTGTGACTATTTTGGCATTAACTTTGTGACGGATCTGTGACGAATGCGACAATGCTTTGAAGTCACATTGTGACCAATTTGTGAACTATGTGTCATTTGTGACAAACTTCTCATAAACACTGCGATGATTTCAAATGAAAATAAAATTTCAAATTAATTGCTTAAAAGGTGCAAAGGCCAACATAGTGAAAAAGATTCCATGCCGGGACTCGAACCCGGGCCATCAGTATAGCGCACTGACATTCTCCCGACTAAACCACATGGAACGATACCCAGCCTGAAAAATTTCTCACTATTACATGTTGGCAAGGCTACAAAAGCAGCACAAAATGGGATATTTATCGTGAGCCACCGACATGGTCCAAACACGAAACTTAATTAAATCCATCATAGATTGAATCTATATTAATACTTGGAATTTTTTCCAGAGAGAACCATTCACCTTGCGTACAATATTTCAAATGAAAATCAAATTTCAAATTACATGCTTAAAAGGAAATTTTAATTTGAAATTTGATTTTCATTTGAAATATTGTATGCAAGGCGAAGGTTTCTCTCTTGAAAAATTTCCAAGTATTAATATAGTTTCAATCGAAGCTACATTTAATTTTGTTTCGTGTTTACCCCATGTCGGTAGCTCACGATAAATATCCCTTCTTGTGCTGCTTTTGTAGCCTTGCCAAGATGTAATAGTGAGAAATTTTCCAGGCTGGGTATCGTTCCATGTGGTTTAGTCGGGTAAATGTCAGTGCGCTATACTGGTGGCCCGGGTTCAAGTCCCGGCATGAAATCTTTTTCACTATGTTGGCCTTTGCACCTTTTAAGCAATTAATTTAAAATTTGATTTTAATTTGAAATATTGTATGCAAGCCGAATGTTTCTCTCTAGAAATATTTCCAAGTTTTAATACTGTGATGGTTCTTGTCATAAACACGGTGATGAATTTTAAAATGCACAATTTTAAAATAAAGTTTTGCTTGAAATATACAATATTATCTTTTTACCGTACTTTTTAGCAAAATATCGCTATTTTGGAGTCCCATTCTTCTAAAATATTTTAAATTTTTCCACTTAAAAAACAATGCTTATCAACTGACATCTTTTTTTTATTAAGTTCTAATCTTGATCTTGAGTTCAAGCTCGATATTAAGAATGTGCAAGATTTTAATGTGTTGTGATTAGTCATTGCTTTATTAAATATGACATGATAAGCCATATTTATTTAAATTTTTTATTCCCGTGTATATTGTACTTTGTGAATATGAGCTAAATAGATTTGGTATGTTTTATAGGAAAAGACTGATCTGCGAAAAAGAAAAAACAAGTAAGAAAAATCATGCGTTAAGCAAAAATTATAAAACATTTTCCAACGCTTCCTGAATGCTTTAACAAGACATCGTAATTTAGGGAAATAACGTAAATAAGATAACTAAGTAAACATTTTAGAAAACGCATAAAACATTTGAAAAACTGATTTCAGCAGTTACCGTCCATCGCCAAATATGTTTTCCAATTCTTTTGAACAGTCCTGTATTTGATATTGAGGTTGATATATATAATATATAATGGGGAAATTTAGTTTAGCAAGAAAAAGCATAACAGGTTGAAATTCTCTTTCAGCAATTTATACTAATATATGGAAACATACTTAAATACTTTTGTACAACCCTGTAGTTTACCTAGAACCTTTATTACACGCCACTATTTAGTTAAAATTTAATTCAAACTAAGGCACTTTTAAAACTGCTGAAATCACATTTCCAGAAATTATGATTTACAGACGGCCATGTATCCAATTCTTTTCGTGACCCTGTATATCATTTTATCTATATTCTACAAACATTTCTTAGCAAATTAAATGCAGTTCAGCATAAAAAAGAACAACTCATTTAAAAACCACCTTTAAGCAATTTGCTCCCATACGCAGTAACCCTTACGAGTACTTTTGTGTAGCCCTGTATATGAATTATAGCATTTATACACACCATATTCTGTGCATAAATATAGTTAATCATAAAAGCGCATATCATAATTAAAAATGCATTTCCAGCAATCATCGCTAATGAACAGTACTTCGGATACAATATAGTATTGAAATATTTTGTGTGTCCCTGTAAATGCTATATGCACTTCGAATTATACATGAAATAATTTATAGTATGTAAACCTCAGCGACGTATATAAATTTCATTATATATGAAATAGATTAACATAATTAAAGTACGCCACAAACAATTCCCTCCACCCCTATATCATTATGTATTGGAATTCCTTTTTTAGCCCTGTAAATGAACAATAACTATTCTATGCATCGCATATTCAGCAGAATGCATATTTTAATGCTCTTCATAAATGCATATCAATTTTATTCTTTTTGAAACCGTGCAAAATCATTAAAAATCATTTGAAACGATTTTTTCCCATAGGCCGTAATGTAACGGAATACTTTTGACTGTCCCTGTAAATGAACTAAACATGCTACAAACTTCATTAGAAATAAGGAACGTGCTATGGTAAACGTCAATATCTAAATGTTTCAGGGCAATCCGAGTTTAATTACGAGAGTTAGAGCGCGGACAGACGGCTATACAGAAAAACGGACAGGCAAACCTAAGTTAAACACTGTTAATCTGTTTAAAAAAATATTCACTCCTATATTGTGTAAATAAATATGAACTTAAAAATATATATATATACTAAAGTAGTTTAATTTATAAGCATCCTATTAGACATGAAAAACTTTTTATTTCAATGTTTAAATATCATATTTTACTTTTTAGTGCCAATAAACTTAGAAAATGATTTTATAATAGACGAAAATTTAATAACCGCTTCAGAATGTCTATAATTAAATGTTAGATTAAAATCACAAACAAAAAAAAATGCTTTCATACAATTAAAAAGATAAATATACCAATTTGAAAAACACTAAAAATAATAATTATTATTTATAATTGTACTATTAAACAACAATAAACTACAATAGATGAATTAAATGTATTATTAGATTTAACAATATCTCAAAAAACTTTGCATATGTTATAAGAAATTTCTATTATTTTATAATTTTGGAAAATGCTAAATCTGAAAACCATTGGTATGAAGATTTAAGATTTTAAATAATAATTTAAAATATTATTAGCACTAAAAGAAAAATCTTTCAAAAGTTTCACTACTGTAATACGTAAAAATACATTTTCCCAATATAATGCTAATTTCTAATTTGAAATAGTTTCGTAATATCATAATAATCGAAAATCATATTTAACTCCAACATAATAATGTTTATAACTACTGTAAGTGTTAGTAATCAGGAAACACAAAAAACAGTAAGAAGCCGAAAAAAATTCCAAATCAGTGTCTCAACATATTTTCAATCTCAACTAACAGCAAATTAATCTTTAAATTAATTCCACTTATGAATGCATGCATGAATCAGTCTCTGCGGAGCTGTTTTTTCTTCTTTTCTTTTTAAGCGATCGCAGATGAAGATAATTTTCAACGCCATCGAATAGGAAAATGTTTCTGAAAACAATTGCAGATCAGTCCCTTACCAATATAACATAAACCTATTTAAGTCATCATCATAATATACAAAACAGGGATAAAACATTTAAATTAAATAAGACTTACATTTAAGTCCCATTTATAATATCCGTGTATTTGTAGTATTTTAAAATGGCGGGCTTCTTTCTCTTATTTTTTAAAAAAAGTGTTGTAGACTTGGTGATGTTCTAAACAGAGTAAACTTCCGGCGTCTTCTCTTCTGTGCGCAGTCGATTTTGATTTTCAGCAGATGTTCTTTATTACCGTTATTTGTTTTTCTATACAAAAGATTTTGAACTTAAGTTCGCACTAATTTTATGAGACTTTAAATAAAATTTTCTTTTTGAAGAATTTTCCAATGTATTTTATCTTTTCTTTTTATCGGTTCCAAACAATTCAAGTTACAATGGATTGTAAATGTTCTTTTTTGTAATTAATAATAACAATAATAATAATAATAAGAAGAAGAAGAATTAGAGTTTATTAGATAAAACATTGTTTAATTTTTTAAATGAGGAAATATCAATTTAATGGTAATAATGAACCCCCACCCCCCTTTTTTAGGTACGTTCGTAATTATATAAATGTACGTAGCACCTATAGTCGTCGTTCAGTCCGTCCGTCTGTCTGTCTGTCCGCATGTAACAGAGCAAAAACTACCCAACCGAATGGTCTGAAATTTTAAATATATGATTGTTGCAAAATTTTGTCGATATGAAAATCGGATGTATAGTTTAATTACAGGGATAGTCACATTTTTTCTTTACATTACGGACAATGGGAAAAATTATTACAAGTGCATTTTCATGATGTTACAGCCTTCCGAATGGTCTGAAATTTTAAATATATAACTGTTGCAAAGTTTTGTCGAGCCATTTCAAATTTTATGAAAATCGGATGCATAGTTTAATTACAGGGACAGTCAAAAGTTTTTCTTTACATTATGGCCAATGGGAAAAATTATTGCAAGTGCATTTTAATGATGTTACAACCTTCCGAATGATCTAAAATTTTAAATATATAACTGTTGCAAAATTTTGTCGAGCCATTCCAAATTTTATGAAAATCGGTTGCATATTTTAATTACAGGGACAGTCAAAAGTGTTCCGTTACATTACGGGGAATGGGAAAAAAAATATTGGAAGTGCATTTTAATGATGTTACAGACTATGCACCTTATGAAGTGCAAAAAATTATACATTCAGTACAACATGGGGTGCAAATAATTATAAAACTAGTTATAGTACGAACGCACCACATTTGCCACGTTTGACGAGCAATTTCCAACTTGTTTAAAGTAAAATTTGTTTCACACGTAATAAATACAAAATATCGCTCACCCGCAAGAAAAGTGACACATCTCGACAAAAGTAAATTTCACAGGAGAGGCAAAAGGACAATTTCCATGATTTTACTGTAACATGAAATTATAGCACTTAGCTTTGAATGCAAGAATAAAAAAGTGCATAAAAGCGTAAAACACATAAGAATGAAAACGTAAGATGTGGTTTGGAGGGCTGGATAATTTTACCTCCCCACACAATCCACCCCTCTTCTTTGGTCACAAATGGACTTATGGCGTAATAACGTGATTTTCCGTGTAACTAAACTTATGAAACTGTTTGTGTAGCAAGACGCACCTATGACAAACATTTTAGTGGAATATAACGCAAAATGAATTTTTGCGAGATGTGTCACTTTTCTTGCGGGTGAGCAGTATGTTCTTAATAAATAAAAAAGGATTATCGAGGATAAAATAAAAGAATTCTTTGTCAATCTGCCATTCTTTTCATATTAATTTTCTGTAAAATAAAACAATTTGTAAAATAACTTTTTTTTTAAGTCATATCTCTAAAATACAAATTTGAAATACGAATAATTAATTATTATCATGCGTTTTGCATAAATTATGTACATTTCTTTTATTTTCGGAAAATGTTAATTTATTTAAAAAGTCTGAAAGAAGTAGAATTTTTTCAAAAATAGTTACTTAAAATAGTTAAATAGTTGTCAGGAAAAAAATTTTCTCAAGAAAAAAACTCCGACTAAACTCTGGAGACTCTTTCTACGTGCTCATTAAAAGCTGCAGACTTAACTGTAATAGAAAAGTTTTAGTTTGAAACCACAGAAATGTTTCGAATACCACTGGTTGGTAAAAAAAAAAAAAAATTCCTCTCTGCAAACTAAATATGAAGTGTACAGATTTAATACTCGTAATTCTAAATATGTTATCCAAATTGCTTTAATGCTTGTATCGTGCACTTTATATATTATGCCCCACCCCACCCCCCACCCCCCCCCCCCCCCCCTTTGTGACAGAATTTACCATTTGCTATCCACTAATATATTTTCATTCCTTATGCCGCTGTAACTCAGGACTGTTTAAAATACTGTTCAAAATATTTCTCTTCATTTTCAAAGATTTTAAAAGTTCATATTTTTTTCACACTGTAACTCACAATATGGTGGGGTTTTTTTTGTCACATGTGTCACGTGACGTACGTTACATGCAATGACATAACAATGACGTCTCAATTTTTTTAATTGATAGAAAAATATAATCTTACAGTAAATAACATGTTTTGAAGAATTTTTGTAATTTTTTAAAGTTTTCTAAGAAGTTCACATCTCAGTCACAATGTGACATCACTGAGTGGTGGCATTTTGGTCACAGATGTGACGTGACCACAGTGACTTACAGTGACGTCACAACGACGTCACCGTGACCATGCATGCTATGAGGGATGTAGAACAACGGTCGTTCGTAGAACATATTTTCCTTCAAGACTATGGAGAACACACGGCATTTTAGTATTTTAATCATGCTTTAGCTGATACCACAGAAGCGAACTGCTATTTTACTAACTACTACTACGAACTTTACTAACGAACTACTACTACTAAAACGCTACTTTTCCTTCCTCAAAGCACCAGCCATTGTAGCACACCATTCCCGTAAGGCATGGTGACGTCACGGCGACGTCATTGTGAAGTCACACTGTGATTTTGTGACCGTCGATGTGACGTCACGTGACATCGATGTGACGTCATAGTGACTAGAATGCGAGGTCGTTATGGCCGTTTTAGAGGTCGTTTGTGACCACTCTGTGAAGTCACGGTGTGACAAATTTGTGAAAAGTGTGTCATTTGTGACTATTTTGGCCTTAACTTTGTGACGAACCTGTGACGAAAGCGACAATGCTTTGAAGTCACGCTGTGACCTATTTGTGAAATATGTGTCATTTGTGACGAACTTGTCAGAAACACTGTGATTTCAAATGAAAATCAAATTTCAAATTAATTGCTTAAAAGACGCAAATAGTGAAAAAGATTCCATGCTGGGAATCGAACCCGGGCCATCAGTACAGCGCACTGACATTCTACAGACTAAATCACATGGAACGATACCCAGGCTGGAAAATTTCTCACTATTACATATTGTCAAGGCTACAAACGCAGCACAAGATGAAATATTTAACGTGAGCCACCAACATGATGCAAACACGAAACTTAATTAAATCGAGCATCGATTGAAATTATATTAATACTTGGAAATTTTTCCAGAGAGAACCATTCGCCTTGCATGCAATATTTCAAATGAAAATCAAATTTCAAATTAATTGCTTAAAAGGCAATTTTAATTTGAAATGTTGTATGCAAGGCGAATATTTCTCCCTGGAAAAATTTTCAATTATTAATATAGTTTCAATCGATGCTGGATTTATTTAAGTTTCGTGTTTACCCCATTTCGGTGGCTCACGATAAATATTCCATCTTGTGCTGCGTTTGTAGCCTTGCCAACATGTAATAGTGAGAAATCTGACAGGCTGGGCGTCGTTCGATGTGGTTTAGTCTGTAGAATGTCAGTGTGCTATACTGATGGCCCGAGTTCGAGTCCCGGCATGGAATCTTTTTCACTATGTTGGCATTTGCACCTTTTAAGCAATTAATTTGATATTTGATTTTCATTTGAAATATTGTATGCAAGGCGAATGTTTCTCTCTGGAAAAATTTCTAAGTATTAATACAGGGATGAATTTTGAAATAAAATTTTGCTGTAAATATAAAATCTAATCTTTTTACCGTACTTTTTAGCGAAATATCGCTATTTTGGAGTCCTATTCTTCTATAACATTTAAAATTTTTCCACTTAAAAAACAATGCTTATCAACTGACATATTTTTTTATTAAGTTCTATGCTTGATATTGAGTTCAAGCTTGATATTTAGAATGTGTAAGATTTTTAATTTGTTGTGATTTGTCATTGCTTTATTAAATACGAACATGGAGACTCACGGATATTAATACAACTATTATTTATAGAGCGGCATGATAAGCGATATTTATTTAAATTTTTTATTCCCGTGTATATTGTATTTTGTGAATATGAGCTAAATAGATTTGGTATGTTTTATAGGAAAAGACTGATCTGGGAAATGGAAAAAAAACGAGTAAGAAAAATCATGCGTTAAGCATAGATTATAAAATACTTTCCAACACTTTCTGCATGCTTTAACAAGACATCGTAATTTAGGGAAATGACGTAAATAAGATAACTAAGTAAACATTTTAGAAAACGCATGAAACATTTGAAAAACTGATTTCAGCAGTTACCGTCCATAGCCAAATATGTTTTCCAATTCTTTTGAACAGCCCTGTATTTGATCTGTAGGTTGATACACTGAAAAAAATAAAGTACTCAAAAATGAGTAAACCGACGTACTCATATCGAATTGAATATTTTTGGATCAAAAATGAACATATGCTTTCTCTCTTTTGAAACATCACATGTTATCAAACCCAAACAAACGAATAGTTTTGTACCCTGTAATGGTTCATTTCATTTATGGCGGCATAAATGATGTTTATTAATGTAAATATTAAATTATGCACAGCATTTAAAAAATAATTTCAAAGTGCTTGGAAATAATGCTCAGTACATTTTTACTTTAAATTTTAGATTGTTTTGTTTTGTTTTTTTTTTTGTTTTTTTTTTGGGGGGGGGGGCAGTACATAACGATTCATATTTGATCACAACCATGGAATAAAAAATGAGTACATGTGTTTCACAACTTTGAGTACATTTGGATCGGAGCTATTTTGAGTATGTGACGCATTTAAAATTGAATACTTTTTACTCAATTTTGGGTACCCATTTTTTTAAGTGTATATATACTATATAATGGGAAAACTTAGTTTAGCAAGAAACGCCTAACAGGTTGAAATTCTTTTTCAGCAATTTATACTAATGTATGGAAACATACTTGAATACTTTTGTACAACCCTGTAGTTTACCTAGAATCTTTATTACACGCCATTATTTAGTTAAAATTTTAATTCAAACTCAGACACTCTTAAAACTGCTGAAATCACATTTCCATAAATTATAATATATAGACGGCCATGTATCCAATTCTTTACGTGACCCTGCACATCATTTTATCTATATTCTACAAACATTTCTTGGTAAATTAAATGCAGTTCAGCAAAAAAAAACATAACTCATTTAAAAACCACCTTTAAGCAATTTGCGTCCATACCCAGTAATCCTTAAGAATATTTTTGTGTAGCCTTGTATAGGAATTATAGCATTTATATACACCATATACTATGCATAAATATAGTGAATCATAAAAGCGCATATCATAATTAAAAATACATTTCCAGCAATCATCGCTAATGAACAGTACTTCGGATACAATATAGTATCTGAAATATTTTGTGTGTCCCTGTAAATGCTATATATGTATTATTCGTATTATACATGAAATAATTTATAGTATGTAAACCTCAGCGACATATATCATTTCATTATATAATGAAATAGATTAACATAATTAAAGTATGCCGCAAACAATTCCCTCCACCCCTATATCATTATGTATTTGAATTCCTTTTTTAGCCCTGTAAATGAATAATAACTATTCTTTGCATCGCATAGTCAACAGAATGCATATTTTAGAGCACTTCATAAATGCATATAAATTTTATTCTGTTTGAAAGCGTGCGTAAAATCATTAAAAATCATTTGAAACGATTTTTTCTCATAGGCCGTAATGTAACGGAAAACTTTTGGCTGTCCCTGTAAATGAACAAAGCATGCTACAAACTTCATTACAAATAGGTACCGTGCTATGGTAAACGTCAATAACATCCAAAAATTTCAGGGCAATCCGAGTATATTTTCGAGAGTTAGAGTGCGGACAGACTGCTAGACGGACAGCCGGAGAGACAAACCGAAGTCATAAGCACTTTTCAACTTGTGTCCTATATTATGTATCCTGTATTATATGAACTTTTAAAAAATATATACTAAAGCAGTTTAATCTATAACTTCCTATCAGGCATGAAAAACACTTTATTTCAATGCTTAAATATCATATTTTACTTTTTAGTGCCAATAATTACGCGTATCATAAACGTAGAAAAGGAATTTACAATAGAAGAAAATTTAATAACCGATTCAGAATGTCTATAATTAAATGTTTGATTAAAATCACAAACAGAAAAAAATGCTTACATACAATTTAAAAAAATAAATATACCAATTTGAAAAACATTAAAAATAATAATTAGTATTTATAATTGTACTATTAAACAACAACAAACTACAATAGATAAATTAAATGCATTATTAGATTTAACAATATCTCAAAAATATTTCCATATGGTATAAGGAATTCCTATTATTTTATAATTTTGGTAAATGTTAATTCTGAAAACATTGGTTTGAAGATTTAGGATTTTAAAAGATAATTTAAAATATTATTAGCACTAAAAGAAAATTCTTTCAAATTTTTCACTACTGTAATATGTAAAAATACATTTTCCCAGTATAATGTTAATTTCTAATCTGAAACAGTTTCGTAATCTCATGATAATCGAACATCATATTTAACACCAAAATAATAATAACTATAAGTGTTAGTAATTAAAAAATAGTAAGAAGCCGATAAAATAATTCCAAATCATTGTCGTTCCATACATTTTCAATCTCAAGTAAGAGTAAATTAATGTTTATATTAACTGCAGTATGAATGTAGGCATGAATTAGTCTTTGCGCAGATTTTTTTCAAGCGATGGCAAATTAAGATATTTTTCTTTACAGTTATCGAATTGGAAAATATCGCTTCTGACAGTTAAAGATCAGTCTCTTACAAATATAACATAAAACTATTTAACTCATAATATATGTACAAATCTGGAATAAAATATTTAAATTAAATAAGATTTACATTCCATTACGTTCCATTAATATCCGTGTATCCTAAAATGGTCATTTCCTTATCTTAAAGTGTTGTAGACGTTGTGATGTTCTAAAAACAGTAAACAATTTCCCGCGTCTTCTCATATTTATTTTTTTTTTGTGTGGGCAGACGATTTTCAAGCAGATGGTCTGTTACAGATTATTTGTTTTTGTATGCAAGACATATGGAACTTGAATGCGCAGTAATTTTCTGAAAGTATCGTTAATTAAAATTTTGTATTTGAAGAAATGCCCAATGTATTTAACCTTTTCTTTTTATCCGTACTAAATAATTCAAGTTAAAATGTATTGTACAGTTCCTTCTTTCTAAATAATTATAATAACAATATTCGTAATTAGAATTTATTAGATAAAACATTGTTTAAATTTTTAAAAGGTGTAAAAATTAATTTAATGGTAATAACGACCCCCCCCCCTTTTTTTTAAAGTAAAGTTTGTTTTGCACAAATTTTGTATATTTCTTTTATTTTCGGAAAATGCTAATTTTATTTAAAAAGTCTGAAAGAAGTAGAATTTATGACCTGAATACAAATTATAAAAATATTCTAAAGCAAGAAATGCATAGATGACTAAACTCTGAAGACTCTTTCTACGTGCTCATTAAAAAGGGACCGATTTAACTGTAATAGAAAATTTTTAGTTTGAAACCACAGAAGTGTTTCGAATAATCCTGGTCGTTAAAAAAAGAAAGAAAGAAAGATATTTCCTCCCAGCAAACTAAATATGCAAAGTGTCTAAATTTAATATTCCTAATTCTAAATATATTATCCAAATGCTAGATAAAATTGAAATCATGAAAAAGTATACATTAACTGTCTTAGATATCAAATTGATAAAATATAGCCTGAAAATTTAGTTTATTAATGCTTGTATCGTGTACTTTATTTATTATGCCCCCCCCCCCCTCCCCTTTAGTGACAGAATTTACCATTTACTATCCATTAATATATTTTCATTCCTTATGCCGCTGTAACTCGTGACTGTTTAAAATATTTCTCTTCATTTTCAAAGATTTTTGAAGTTCATATTTTTGTCACACTGTGACTTACACTATATTGGTTTTTTGTCACATATGTGACGTGACGTACGTTACATAGCAGTGACATAGCAGTGACGTCACAATTTTTTTTAATTGCCAGAAAAATATAATTTTACAGTAAATAACATGTTTTGAAGAATTTTCGTAATTTTTTAAAGTTTTCTAAGAAGGTCACATCTCAGTCACAATGTGACATCACTGAGTGGTGGCATTTTGGTCACAGATGTGACGTGACCACAGTGAATTACAGTGACGTCACAACGACGTCACCGTAACCATGCATGCTATGAGGGATTTGTAGAATACGACACTGTGTATTAAACACCATTAAAAAACACCATCTTTCTTTACTCGGTCGGTCGTAGATTCAGGGCCCAAGGTTGGGAAAGCCATTTATAGCTACCTTACTTTTTATAAGTAGGGGCCACAATATTTAATGACGGACTCATCACTTCAAAAAGGAAACGCCACTCTATACTTTAGTACAAAGTAATGTTTAATGAATCTCTGTACTACAAGACATATTATTATTTACAGGATTACTTTACAATATTTACATGGTAAAAACGGCAGAAAAAATCCGCTGATTCTCAAAGATTTCATCATTTCCCGCCTCTCATAAAACTCCGGGGAAAAAAACAAGCAAGACAGCTTGCATTTCTCAACCTATACATTGTGCGTCTCAAAACACTCTGCGTAAAAGTATCGCAATGAATCATGGGAGAAATCTATCTGGCAGCCCGCTAAAATTAGGGACTGTCGTGTGCTGCCATCTAGTGTAGGAATCTTTGAATATTTGTTACATAAGTTATTTTTAAGCTCAAATTTAAAGTTGAAATTATGTATTAACAACATTTTGTGATTTTTGTGAGTATACAAATAGAAATAAGAATATACTCTGTGAATATACTCACAATGCATTAAACAGCTTTTTTATCAAGAACTGCTCTTTAATGTGGTAAGGTTAGCCGAAAAATTCTAGTTAAAAACAATCAAAAAATGGTTTTATATTATTTAAACTAATTAAGTATACATGTTTGAAAAAGTATATAAAAACATTGTGCCTAAATGTGATGACATTTCTCATATGTTCTTAGAATAAATTTCGCCTTTTAATAAACATAAAATGCTAAATATAAGAAACAAAGAATGGATTTTTGCACATTTAATTCAAAGTTTATTTGCTTTAAACAAATTGAGTTATTGTCGATAATCTAAGCAAAAATATATCAGACACATTTACATTATTCTTGTCACATTTATAATAGTTATAACCTAAATAAGATGTCCAAAATACCTAATTATGACAAAGTATTTTAAGTATACAAATTCATCTTATATTTATATTATTTTAATTACATTCAGTTTTTTAAATAGTTATTATTGCATTATAAGTAAATAGGATATCATTTAACATTCATACTTTAAATTCTTTGAGAATTATTAAACAAGAATTAAGAAATAAATTGACAATGTAGCATTATTTAACCAAAACAATGCTTCTTACTGTATGTTCTCTCCAAGAATTTCTTTAACTAAATTTTTCTACTTGGGTATTCCAAAAATCCAGTAGTTAGTCCTCGAATTTAGTAATTGCCGTAATGCATAGCTACCAACTCATCGGTTTTTAATTTTTTAAAGTAAAATATATTTTAAATCAGGATAAAAAACTTCATGACTTGTTTCTTGTTTCTACATGGTTATTTATTAAGGGGTCTTAAGACTCTTAATGTTTCAAAATTTTCGAAATTTTAATTTTTTTATATGTTAAACTCGTATATTTTCTGAACATTTTGATATAAAAGTTTCCTTGAAATTTCCATTTGAACAGAAGTTATGGCTTTTAGAATTATACCCGCTCAATAGCTGAAGCGGCGTTTCCGAAACTTTGAAGTCATTTTTCTCCAAATGACGTTTTTGGGCATAACGCGCACAATATCTCAATAACTTCTGAAGACTTTTTCATGAAACTTTCAAAACATATGTTTCATGTCAGTCTGTAAAACATGAACCTCAAATTTCCTTTCTATGTTCAAAAAAATATTTTTAGGTGATTATACTGAAATGCATCCACAAAAATACATACATGAGTCTGTGCATATACATGAGTATAGCATAATATTGCCATTTTATGTGCAGGCATGAAAAAAAAAGTAAACACCTGCTAGATACTCTGCAACAAATTAATGTGGAAGAAATTTATTGGTACCAAGCGATTGGAAATAAGGTCTACTTTTAAATTCTTTATACAAAATTTGCTTAGGGGGACACATACATATCAAAACGAATCCAAACTTTGCTTTTTTCATTAGCAATATACAAGTTTGACACCATAAGTAAATTCTACATCCTTCAATTAACCAATAAAAAAGTCAAGAAATTCATACGATTAGTTTTATAGAAATTAATTATTTTAAAATGAGCCTATTTTAGGGGCTGTATGCAAATTGAAGTTCGGCACTGGATTGTTGGCTACAGAATGACTATGTCACTTTTATTAATGTATTATTTCTTGCCAATAGGAACATTTCACTCGCTTAATATATTTCGACTATTGCCAGCCCAAATGTTTCAATAAAATGAGTAAAATATATTTTTTTTCAAATGATGCTTTTCTGCACATCATAGACCATAATTTTGAACTTTCTTTATCATAATTCGGAAACTGCTTGGAAGAAAAATTTCAAATGGACAATTCGCATAAAACAGGATATAATAAATATAAATCTATCAAAAAAATTGTAGATTGTAATTTATATTGTTTTCAATATTAATTTCAAAATTCATAATTATTATTTCAAATTTTTATAATTACAAATTCCATGTATTTATGTTTGGGATTTGTAGTATTATAACGACACAAAAATTATCACATTAGGAGAATAATTTCAGGAGATATTAATAAAAATATGAAAATGTAATTTAACATTAGAAGCTCTAAATTCTGAATGTTTACAATTCAAAAACTTATCATCGAAATGATTTGAACTTTCGTTTCTAAGCATAGTTCGAACCGAAGATTTAAAATATATTGTCAAAATAGTGTGTTACTATTGAAAAAAAAACAAAGTTTGGTCTGGTAGACGGCCGCCTAAGCAAATTTTATATACATTATTAAATGTAGGCTTTATTTCCAATCATTTGCTGCCAGTAACTTTCTTCTATTATAATTAGTTTCAGAGTTTGTAAAAGGTGTTTACTTTTTTTCCGACGGTATATCCGCTCATAAACATTATGCAGTTTTGTTAGTTTTAAAATTTGAAAAAAAATATAAAAGTAAACTATTATTAGTAAAGTTTGAAGAGTTACGATTAAAGATTGAAAGTTTCCAAAATCCTACTAGACAAAGTTAAGAAATAAGACCACATCACACTAAGAAATCTCTTTTACTACTTTCATTTTAATAATAAAATTTAATGAATATTCCTGAATGGAAAGTATTTTGGAAGTTTTGCTTCTTTCCATATTACTCTTGAAATAAAATTCAAAAACCCTGTTGGAGACTAGTATATTCTGCTCTAGAAAAGACCTCTATATGTGCCTATCAAATTACAACGACTTGAATTTGTATCATAAATAGGATAGCAAGGCCGATAAAAGAATCAATAAATCTAAGCTTAAAATCTTTCAGGATAATTCAACACGTAGAATAGTCTATTCTTACAGAAAAGGATTCTTCTGTTCCGATATATATATGTATATATATATATATATATATATATATATATATATATATATATATATATATATATATATATATATTACTTTATTATCGAAGTTCTATTTCTTTCAATATTCAAAGAAAATGGAGTGTACTATTATTGACATTATCTGAATGGCTATGTTTAAAGTTTGGAAATTTTTAAAACACAAAACTTAATTATAAATTAATAAATTAATTCTAAGGTATGCTCTCTTTAGCTGGAAGTAGGTGATAAATCCCAAAATAATATTTCTGTTTTCAGTATACAAAACTTAATTATAAATTTATAATTAATTCTAAGGTATATTTCCGTTAGCTGGAAGTAGGTGATAAATAACTAAATAATCTTCCAATTTTCAGCGAACAAAACTTAATTATAAATTAACAAATTAATTATAAGTTATATTTTCGTTAGCTGGAATCAAGTGATAAATCCCCAAAATAATTTTCCTGTTTTCAACATACAAAACTTAATTATAAATTAATAAACTAATTCTAAGGTATGCTTTCGTTAGCTGGAAGCAGGTGATAAATCACCAAGTAATCTTTCAGTTTTTAGCTGTTTACGAGTTACAAAAACAATGGAGTTAATAATACGTTACACCACGCTCTCCAAAATACGTCAAGGTTCTATTAAATTTCAATAACAAAATATTTTAAACATTAAAAGCAGAAAATACAAATAATAAATTGAAAGTATGGTATATTTCTTAAAAAGTATATTTTTATCCTTTAAGTTTCATACTAATTAAAATATGAATAAAGTCATTGTGCCCAAATACGAAGCGATGATTTCCCATAGTTTTGTCACATTTAATTTTATATTTTACTAGCAAACCCCGCGGCTTTGCTCGCGTAATAGTTGAAATATGATACGTGATATTTATATGTCTAATTTTTTTTGAAGAAATTATACTTTTAGGAATAATTCAAAAACTACTATTTAAAACAGTGTTTGACTAAACTTTAATATTACATTGCATTAGGCAGAAATGAGACTTAAATTAATAAAAAGAAATAAAACTAAATTAATGATAATTTAGAAAATATTTTTAAACTTTTATGCTCAATTAATACGCTCATTTCAGTATTCATTTGCAGTTTTGAATTTTTTAGAAACCATCTTCTTACATCTTAAAATTAACCATCATGTCAAATTCCAAGTTCTACTACCTCTCTCAACATAAAGGGCTATGTTGAAATAGGAACTGTCACCATTAATTTGCCAACATTAATTTTGAAATCGGTTTCTTACTTCCTAATATTCCATCGAAACGTAATTTAGAAAGCTTTAAGGTCCATTTTTTAGAACGTTTGTTGTTCCTGTGAACCCCAGGTGGTAGAATCATCGGCATAAAATATAGCCTATGTAGGATCAGAGACTGTTACCATTGATTCGCTACTATTACTTTTATAATCGGTTTATATTCCCTGAAATTACTTAGAAATCGTAATTTAGGAATTTTTTAGAACGCTTTTCACACCTCCACTTCGCTTCACCCCTTTTTAATTCGTATTTATTTTCGACAGTCCTTCGAGGGTATTTATATTTTATAAGTAACTATCATGCTATATTTTAAGTTTCTAGCCTCTTCAGTATCACAAAAATCGCAATTTAGAAAGTTTTTTGCTCCTGCAACAATCTGGTGGTAGTGGCTCAGATATAAAATATAGCTTATGTTTGAGCAAGTTCTGTCATCAACAATTTGTCACCGCTATATTTTAAATCGGTTTGGTATTTGATAAGATTGCATAAAAAATGCAATTTAGAACGTTTTTGGAACGCTTTTTGCTCACTTCATCCTTTCAAATTTCAAATTTTTTTCGACTGTTCTTAGAAAGCAGTTGCATCTTGTAAGTAAATACCATGCCATATTTCAAAATGTTAGACCCGTCAGTTGTGCAAAAAACGCAAATTAGAACATGTTTTGCTTATGCAACCCCCAGATGGTAGTGACAGCATCTTAAAATATAGCCTATGTTGGAGCAGGGACTGCCACCATCAATTTGCAACCATTACTTTTGAAATAGGTTTGGTATTTCCCGAAATTGAGTAGAAATCGCAATTTAGAAACGTTTTTAGAACGCTTTTCGCGCTTTTTCACCCCCTTTTAAATTTCCAATTTTTTCAATACTGCTCTTAAATATCATTTATATCTAATAAACATGTACCTCGCCTAATTTCAAGTTGCTAGCCCCTACCAATCACAAAAATCGAAATTTAGAACGTATTTTGCTCCTGCAACCTCTAGGTAATAGTGACACGGACATGAAATAGCGTCTATGTTAGAGCAGAGGCTGTCAGCATCTATTTCCTAGCATTACGTTTGAAATCAGTTTGATTCTTCCTGAGATTGCTCACAAATCGGCATTTAGAACGTTTTTAGAACGCTTTTCGCGCATTTTCATCCCTTTTAAATTTGAAATACTTAAAGAAATGTTCTAGATCATTTATATCTAATAAATATATATCATGCAAAATTTCATGAGTCTAGGTCCTTCCATAATTCCTTAATCGCATTTTTAGAACGTTTTTTGCTCCTGCATCTCCTCTAGGGTAGCGAAAACAGAGATAAGATATAGCCTATCTTGGAGCTTAGGGTTGTCACAATCATTTTACACCATTGTATTTGAAATCGGTTCAGTACTTCCAGAGATTGCATAGAAATCACAATGTAGAACGTTACAACGCTTTTTGCGCAATTTCACCCCTTTTAAATTTCGATTTTTTTAGGAAATGTCCTCAGAGATCATTGATAAATTATAGGTAACTACCATTCCAAATTTCATGATTCTAGGACCTTCCATAACACAAAAACCGCAATTTAGAACCTTTTTTTCCCATGCAACCCTCAGGTGGTAGTGATACAAACATAAAACAGAGTCTATGTTAGAGCAAGGTCTGTCGCCATCAATTTACAACCATTACTTTTGAAATCGATTTCATACTTCCCGAAATTTAGTAAAATCGCCATTTTGAATGTTTTATAGAACCCTCTTTGCGCTTTATCACCACTTTTAAATATCAAATTTTTTAAGAACTCTTCTTAGAAATATTTTATATCTAGTAATAATTAACTAATATTTCAAATTTCGTATTTGTAGACACTTTAGTAACGCATAAATTTCATTTTTAGAAAGTTTTTTGCTCCTGCACCCCCTCTGGGGCAGTGGCAACCACAAAAAACATAGCCTATGTTAGAGCAAGGGTTGTCACCATCATTTAGACACCATTATTTTTTAAATCGGTTTGGTATTTCCCGATATTGTGTAAAACCACCATTTAGAACGTTTTTTAGAAAACTTTTTGTGCATTTTCACACCTTTTAAATTTCGAATTATTTAGAAAAAGTTATTAGACATCATTTACATCTAATAAGTAACTACCATGCCAAATTCCATGTATCTGGGCCCTTCAGTAACACAAAAATCGCAATTTCGAACGTTTATTTGCTCCTGCACCCTCATTAGCGGTAGTGCCACCGACATAAAATGTAGCCTATGTTGGAGCAAGGAACGTTATTTAGAACGTTTTTCGCTCATTTTCAACCTTTTTAAATTTCGAATTGTTTGACAAATGTTTTTAGAGATCATTTATATCTTATAAGTAACTAATATTCCAAATTTCATATTTCTAGGCCCTTCAGTAACACAAAAATCGCATTTTTAGAACGTTTTGTGCTTTTGCACCCCCTGTGGGGTAGTGACACCGACATAAAATATAGTCTATGTTCTAAATTGGACTAACACCATCATTTTGGTACTATTACTTTTGAAATCGGTTTGGTACCTCCAGAGATTACCTTTAACAAACAAACAATTTTTACCTCTTTATAATATTACTAGCAAACCCCGCGGCTTTGCTCGCGTAATATTTGAAATATGCCAAGTGATATTTATATGTCTAATTTTTATAAAAAGCTACTAACTAAATTTTATTTTATTAAAAGGTAATATTTTATTTTATTAAAAGGTTTTTTTATTAAAAAGTACTTATTACTTTTAGGAATAAATCAAAAATTACTATTTAAAACACGGTTTGACTAAACATCATTATTACACAGCATTAGGCAGAAATGAAACTTAAATTAATAAAACGAAATAAAACTAAAGAAATGATAATTCAAAAAATATTTTGAAACTTTTATGCTCAATTAATACGCTTATTTTAGTATTCATTTGAAGTTTTGAATTTTTTAGAAACCATCTTCTTACATCTTTAAATTAACTATCATGTCAAATTCCAAGTATTACCACCACTCTCAACATAAAGAGCTATGTTGAAATAGGCACTGTCACCATTAATTTGCCAACATTAATTTTGAAATCAGTTTGTTATTTCCTAATATTCCACAGAAACGTAATTTAGAAAGCTTTTAAAGGCCTTTTTTAAAACGTTTGTTGTTCCTGTGAACCCCAGGTGGTAGAATCATCGGCATAAAATATAGGCTGTGTAGGATCCGAGACTGTTACCATTGATTCGCAACTAATAGTTTTATAATCGGTTTATATTCCCTGAAATTGTATAGAAATCGTGATTTAGGACTTTTTTAGAGTACTTTTCGCACCTCCACTTCGCTTCACCCCTTTTTAATTCTAATTTATTTTCGACAGTCCTTCGAGGGCATTTATATTTTATAGGTAACTACCATTCCATATTTAAAGTTTCTAGTCTTTTCAGCATCACAGAAAGCGCTTATGTTTGAACAGGTTCTATCACCAACAATTTGTCATCATTATTTTTTGTATCGGTTTGGTATTTGATAAGATTGAATAAAAATTGTAATTTAGAACGCTTTTCGCTCAATTCATACTTTTAAATTTGGAATTTACTTTCAACTGTTCTTAGAAAGCAGTTGCATCTTGTAGGTAAATATCATGCCATATTTCAAAATGTTAGACCTCTCAGTTATGCAAAAAATGCAAATTAGAACATGTTTTGCTCTTGCAATCCCCAGATGGTAGTGACAGCAACATAAAATATAGCCAATGATGGAGCAGGGACTGTTACCATCAATTTGCAACCATTACTTTTGAAATAGCTTTGGTATATCCTGAGATTGAGTAGAAATCGCAATTTAGAACGTTTTTAGAACGCTTTTGGCCCATTTTCACCCCCCTTTTTAAATTTCCAATTTTTTCGAAACTGTTTTTAAAGATCATTTATATCTAAATAAATAGGTACCTTTCCTAATTTGCAGTTGCTAGCCCCAAACGATCACAAAAATCGAAATTTAGAATGTCGTTTGCTCCTGCAACCTCCATGTGATAGTGACACTGGCATGAAATAGCGTCTATATTACAGCAGAGGCTGTCAGCATCACTTTCCTACCATTATTTTGAAATCAGTTTGATTCTTCCTGACATTGCTCACAAATCGGGATTTAGAACGTTTTAGGTAGCTTTCATTACAAAAAGCCACCTATTGCAGCCGTTTGGAGGAAAACGATTTGAAATAATTTTGGTATATTTTCATCGATCATGACCCCCCAGACCCCGAAACCACCCTCCATTCAAAATTGATATATATATATATACCCAGGAAACACATACCTTTCGGCACACGATCGGAACGCAGCCGGCAGTGTCGGTTAAGTGTCGGCATGGGCACAGTGATTTCGGTGAAGTGTCGGCAGCATGTCGGCAACTGAAACATAAGAATCTTCTTTTTCGTTTGCCGGTTACTGCAATCGGTCCCCTTACGGTTATATATCGGCAAGCGACTTACACCGGCAAGTGACGCTGGACCGATATGTGATTTCTGATAGTAGCCCGATTAGATTTGCCAACATCGGTCCGAATTTGGAATTTTTAGTATTAGCCGACATTTTTTTTTCTTTTTCTTAATATTGTTTGAATTTGAGTTTTGATAAGATATGTATATTTCGTATATTTCATATGAAATTCTAACAGTGATAAGCAAAAAAAAAAAATTCAAAAATAGCTCCTATATAAATATATTTTCAAAGCTGTTATTGAATTCATTTTAAAAAGGTTTACAATAATTTGAATCATCAAAAGAGATTCTTAAATCGCCCCTTAAAATTATTATTCGTTATAAAGTTAATCGCAGGAAAAAAAATTCATAAATTAATTATTTTCTAACAATATATACATTTTAAAAGTAACAGCTATGTTTCATATTTTATTTAAAAATCAAATTAATAAAAAAGTGCTTAAAATTATTTTACAAGCTATAAAAATATAAAAAAACTACCAAACTTAAGCATAAAAATTTAAAAGAAAGATTCAGAAATCTCCCACTTCTAAAAAATTATTTACCAAAGAAAAAAAAAAAAAAAAAAGATAAATTAATATTTCTATTTTATTTGATGATTAAAAAATGTTGATAAGTAAAATAATCATTTTTGCTACTTAATCACTAAAAATATATTCTACATTAAATAATCAAATGACAAAAAATGAACTCTTATTCTAATTAAAAGTGATTAATTACTAACCTCTTTTTTTATTAAAATTAGATTTTCTATGTTACAAATATATATTTCTTGAATTAACGCACTTAATTATTTATAATTCCTAAAGAGAAAATTTTATTAAGAGAAAAACCTCTGAAAGTCACTTATTTTATTTAATAAGCATTCTTAAATTTATAAGAAAGATTCAGAAATATCCGCATTTGAAAATTATCTTCCAAAAGAAAAAAAATATAAATTAATATTTTTATTTTATTTTTAAATTAAAAATATTGATAAGTAACAAATTAATATTGCAACATACTCATTAAATATATGTTCTACTTTAAATCATCAAAACGACATAAAATGAATTCTTATTCTAATTAAAATTAATCTTTTTATTTATTAAAATATATTTTTCCATGTTCAAAATATATATTTTATAAATTAACGCAACACAAGTAATTACATTATAATTCCATTAAGAAAATTTGATTAACTGAACAAGACCTCTAAAAATATATTTTAATAAGAATAGATATAAATTTAAGAATAATTCATTATTCTTAATTATATCTATATCTTAATTGAACTTAAAATTATTCTTAAATTCTTTTGCTTTAACGAATTCGCTAAGATATTTATTTTATTCATTTAAATATTAAATTAACTTTCAAATAAACGCGCGTAAGACAATTATAAATAAATAAATAAAAAATAAAATAAAAACAGTTCAAAATTCTAATTTTCCCATCCGCCTTTAATGGCAAACCATTACATATCGATAAGACTTCCCCTTATTACTTCATACAATCCTCCCCTGATCAAGTCTGAGTGGTCAAGTGGTCAAGGAGTCTACTTCCTGTACTTGGGTTCGCTGGATCAAACCGAACCTCAGCCAGCGCCGAAACACGTTCATTTCGAATATGCATCCGCGATGGCTCATAGATGGCGCCATCGAAACAGATTTTTTTTTTCAATTGATGCTGGTGTCGGGCTGCAACCGGCATTCGTATGAACAGCTATCGGAGTGCTGCCGGCACAGTGTTTTGCTGATACTGGACCGGCTGTGCGCCTATCTGTCGGGCGTCACTCGCCCGGCGTGTAGTAAAAGATACGGAACCGGTACGGCACCCGGAATCGTGCCGATACCGTCGGTAACGGCAAAGCGGCTGTCGGCCAATTGTTTGCCGATAGCTCTGTGTTTGCTGGGTATATATATATGACCTATGTCACACTCTAACTCTCGTAATTATGAACCGATTTCGATGTAATTCGGTGTGTACATAGTACATACCAATGTCTCGACCGAGTTCGTTGGCCAGCTTCATCCGCCGTTTTGTTTCAAAATGGCGGCCATTTTTAAAAAAATTAATTTGAAATGTGGTAACAAAAAATTAAAAATGGAAAAATATTTTTTCTTATGGATTTGACCTTTATACAAAGATTCCGGAGCAGTTTTTGTTTCGTCTATATCTTAAAAAATGGCTGAGTTATAGCATTTTGAATTTCTAGCGTGGCTGGCATTTTGAAACGTCCTGAATTTTGTCACGCGATAAAAGGCGTATTTATGAACCGATTTGGGTGTAACTTCGTTTATACATAGTACATACCAATGTCTCGACCGGGTTCGTTGGCCAGCTTCATCCGCCATTTTGTTTCAAAATGCCGGCCATTTAATTTTGTTTATTTAAAATTTGAAATGTGGTACCAAAAAATTGAAAATGGAAAAATATTTTTTTCTTGTGTATTTGACCTTTATACAAAGATTTCGGAGCAGTTTTTGTTTTGTCTATATCTTAAAAAATGGCTGAGTTGCAGCATTTTGAATTTCTAGCGTGGCTGACAATTTGAAACGTCCTGAATTTTGTCACGCGATAAAAGGCGTATTTATGAACCGATTTGGGTGTAACTTCGTTTATACATAGTACATACCAATGTCTCGACCGGGTTTGTTGGCCAGCTTCATCCGCCATCTTGTTTAAAAATGGCGGCCATTTAAATTTTTAAGAAAAATTTAAATTTGAAATGTGGTACCAAAAAATTGAAAATTGAAAAAGTATTTTCTTCTTATGTGTTTGACCTTGATAAAAAGATTCGGGAGCAGTTTTTGTTTCGTCTGTATCTTAAGAAATGGCTGAGTTATAGCAATTTGAATTTCTAGCGTGGCTGACATTTTGAAACGTCGTGATTTTTGTCACGTAATAACAGGCGTATTTATGAACCGATTTGGATGTACCATGTTGTGTACATAGTACATACAAATATCTCGACCGTGTTCGTTGGCCAGCTTCATCCGCCATCTTGTTTCAAAATGGCGGCCATTTAAAAATATTAAAATAAATTAAAATGAGATACTAAAAAGTTGGAAAATGAAAAAGATTTTTTTTTATGTGTTTGACCTTAATACAAAGATCCCGGAACAGTTTTTGTTTCGTCTATATTTAAAAAAATGGCTGAGTAATAGCATTTTGAATTTCTATTGTGGCTGACATTTTAAAACGACCTGATTTTTGTCACGCGATAACAGGCGTATTTATGAACCGATTTGGATGTAACTTGGTCTGTACATAGTACATACCAATGTCTCGACCGATTTCGTTGGCCAGCTTCATTCGCCATCTTGTTTCAAAAGGGTTGCCATTTAAAAATAAATTTAATTTAAAATTTAAAATGAGGTATTAGGAAATTGGAAAATGAAAAAGTTTCTTTTATGTGTTTGGCCTTGATACAAAGATTCCTGAGCAGTTTTTGTTTCTGAAAATTTGTTCTTTTGTTTATATATTAAAAAATGTTTGAATTATAGCACTTTGAATTTTTAGCATGGCTAACATTTTGAAACGATCTTGTATTTGTCACGTGATAACACACGTATTCGCCTATTTCGATGCAAGAAGGCATGTGGATAGTATACATCAATACCTCGAACAAGTTCGCTGGCCAGATTCATCAGCCATCTTGTTTCAAAATGGCGGCCATTAAATTAAAAAATATATATATATTTAAAGTGAGGTGCAAAAAATTAGAAATGGAAAAAGGTTTCTTTCTTAAGTATTTGACCTTGATATAAGGATTCAGGAGCATTTTTTGTTTTTCTTTACCTTAAAAAATGGCTCAGATATAGCAGTTTCAATTTCTATTGTGGGTGACATTTTGAAAAATCTGATTTTTTGCATGCGACAGCACTCGTATATATCAACCGATTCCGATGTGAGTGAGCATGTGCACAGCAATTACTAAGGTCTCGAACAAGTTCACTAGTTAGCCTCATCCACCATGTTGTCTTAAAATGGCAGGCACTTTAAGAAATCCCCGAATTTGGCAGCCAAATATAAGTTACTTTAAAGAAAAGCAGCTTGGATAAATCTAATTTCGCGAAATTCTCATTCATTATATTGATAAAAATTAGTATTGAATCTCCTATATTCTGTTTCCACTAAATTGAGCTTCGTGTGTTTGAATCATATAAGTTGGCTTTTAAAAAAAAGGAATGTGAAAGCTACCTCTTCCTCCCGTCACTGGCCGGAAGGACTTTTTAGAACGCTTTTCGCCCCTTTTCACCACGTTTAAATTTCAAATTTAAAAAAAAATGTTCTTAGAGATCATTTATATCTAATAAATATATACCATGCAAAATTTCATAAATCTAAGTCCTTCCATAATTCAAAAATCACATTTTTAGAGATTTTTTGCTCCTGCATCCCCTTTGAGGTAGTGCATCGACATAAAATATAGCCTATGTTAGAACAAGTGTTGTCACGAATATTTTTAAAATCGGTTTGGTATTTCCCGAGATTGTGTAGAAACCACCATTTAGAACGTTTTTTACAACACTTTTTGTGCATTTTCACCCCTTTTAAATTTCGAATTGTTTAAGAACTGTTCTTAGAAATTCTTTATATCTAATAAATAACTAATATTTAAAATTTCGTATTTCTAGGCCCTTCACTAAAGCAAAAATCGCCTTTTTAGAATGTTTTTTGCTCCTTCACACTCTTTGGGGTAGTGGCACCTACATAAAACATAGCCTATGTTAGGATAAGGGTTTTCACCAACCTTTTGACACCATTATTTTTTAAATTGGTTTGGTATTTCCTGAGATTGTGTAAAAACCACCATTTAGAACATTTTTTAGAACACTTTTTGTGCATTTTAAATTTCGAATTATTTAGAAAATGTTCTTAGACATCATTTATATCTAATAAGTAACTACCATGCCAAATTCTATGTATCTGGGCCCTTCAGTAACATAAAAATCGCAATTACAAACGTTTTTTTGCAACTGCAACCTCATTAGCGGTAGTGCCACCGACATATAATATAGCCTATGTTGGAGCAAGGAACGTTTTTTAGAACGCTTTTCGCGCATTTTCACCTCTTTTAACTTTCGGATTGTTTAAGAAATGTTTTTAGAGATCATTTATATCTTATAAGTAACTAATATTCCGAATTTCATATTTCTAGGCCCTTCAGTAACACAAAAATCGGAAATTTTAGAAAATTTTGTTCTCCTGCAACCCCTGTGGGGTAGTGACACCGACATAAAATATAGCCTATGTTCTAAATTGGACTAACACCATCATTTTGATACTATTACTTTTGAAATCGGTTTGGTAGCTCCAGAGATTACTCTAAAAACAAACGATTTTTACTTCTTTATAATATTACTAGCAAACCCCGCGGCTTTGTTCGCGTAATATTTGAAATATGTCAAGTGATATTTATATGTCTAAATTTTATTAAAAGCTACTAACTAAAATTTATTTTATTAAAAGGTAATATTTTATTTTATTAAAAGGTTTTTTTATTAAAAAGTACTTATCACTTTTGGGAATAAATCAAAAATTACTATTCAAAACACAGTTTGACTAAGCATCATTATTACACAGCATTATGCAGAAATGAAACTTAAATTAATAAAACGAAATAAAACTAAATAAATGATAATTCAAAAAATATTTTGAAACTTTTATGCTCAAATAATACGCTTATTTCAGTATTCATATGAAGTTTTGAATTTTTTAGAAACCATCTTCTTGCATCTAAAAATTAACTATCATGTCAAATTCCAAGTCGTACCACCACTCTCAACATAAAAGCTATGTTGAAATAGGAACTGTCACCATTAATTTGCCAACATTAATTTTGATCTCAGTTTGTTATTTCCTAATATTCCACACAAACGTAATTTAGAAAGCTTTTAAAACGTTTGATGTTCCTGTAAACCCCAGGTGGTAGAATCATCGGCATAAAATATAGCCTGTGTAGGATCCGAGACTGTTACCATTGATTCGCAACTATTACTTTTATAATCGGTTTATATTACCTGGAATTCTATAGAAATCGTGATTTAGGACTTTTTTAGAATGTTTTCCTTCGCTTCACCCCTTTTTAATTCGAATTTATTTTCGACAGTCCTTCGAAGGCATTTATATTTTATAGGTAACTACCATTCCATATTTAAAGTTTCTAGCCTTTTCAGTATCACAGAAATCGCTTATGTTTGAGCAGGTTCTATCACCAACAATTTGTCATCATTATTTTTTTTTATTTTTTGTATCGGTTTGGTATTTGATAAGATTGAATAGAAATTGTAATTTAGAACGCTTTTCGCTCACTTCATACTTTTAAATTTGTAATTTTCATTCGACTGTTCTTAGAAAGCAGTTGCATCTTGTAAGTAAATATCATGCCATATTTCAAAATGTTAGACCCCTCAGTTATGCAAAAAATTCAAATTAGAATATGTTTTGCTCTTGCAACCCCCAGATGGTAGTGACAGCAACATAAAATATAGCCAATGTTGGAGCATGGACTGTTACCATCAATTTGCAACCATTACTTTTGAAATAGCTTTGGTATATCCTGAGATTGAGTAGAAATCGCAATTTAGAACGTTTTTAGAACGCTTTTTGCCCATTTACACCCCCCTTTTTAAATTTCCAATTGTTTCGAAACTGTTCTTAAAGATCATTTATATCTAAATAAATAGGTACTTTTCCTAATTTCCAGTTGCTAGCCCCAATCGATCGCAAAAATCGAAATTTAGAATGTCTTTTGCTCCTGCAACCTCCAGGTGATAGTGACAATGACATGAAATAGCGTCTATATTAGAGCAGAGGCTGTCGGTATGACATTCCTACCATGACTTTTGAAGTCAGTTTGATTCTTCCTGAGATTGCTCACAAATCGGCATTTAGAACGTTTTTAGAACGCTTTTCGTGCATTTTCACCCGTTTAAATTTCAAATTTAAAAATAATATGTTCTTAGAGATCATTTATATCTAGTAAATATATACCATGCAAAATTTCATGAATCTAAGTCCTTCCATAATTCAAAAATCACATTTTTAGAGATTTTTTGCTCCTACACCCCCTTTGGGGTAGTGCACCGACATAAGACATAGCTTATGTTTGAATAAGGGTTGTCACCATTATTTATTAAATGGGTTTGATATTTCCCGAGATTGTGTAGAAACCACCATTTAGAACGTTTTTTAGAACGCTTTTTGTGCATTTTAGCCCCTTTTAAATTTCGCATTGTTTAAGAACTGTTCTTAGAAATTCTTTATATCTAATAAGTAATTAATACTTAAAATTTCGAATTTCTAGGCCCTTCAATAATGCAAAAATCGCCTTTTTAGAACGTTTTTTGCTCCTTCACACTCTTTGGGGTAGTGGCACCTACATAAAACATTGCCTATGTTAGAGCAATTGTTGTCACCATCATTTTGACACCATTATTTTTTAAATCGGTTTGGTATTTCCCGAGTTTGTGTAGAAACCACCATTTAGAACGTTTTTTAGAACGCTTTTTGTGCATTTTCACCCCTTTTAAATTTCGAATTGTTCAAGAACTGTTCTTAGAAATCCTTTATATCTAATAAGTAACTAATGTTTAAAATTCCATATTTCTAGGCCCATCAGTAATGCAAAAATCGCATTTTTAGAAAGTTTTTTGCTCCTGCACCCCTTTTGGGTGGTGGCACCGACAGAAAACAATGCCTAAGTTAGAGCAAGGGTTGTTACCATCATTTTGACACCATTATTTTTTAAATCGGTTTGGTATTTTCCGAGATTGTGTAGAAACCACCATTTAGAACGTTTGTAGAACGCTTTTTGTGCATTTTTACCCCTTTTAAATTTCGAATTGTTTAAGAAATGTTCTTAGAAATCCTTTATATCTAATAAGTAACTAATATTTAAAATTTCGTATTTCCAGGCCTTTCAGTAATGCAAAAATCGCATTTTTAGAACGTTTTTTGCTCCTGCACCCCCTTTGGGGGTAGTGGCGCCGACATAAAATATAGCCTATGTTCTAAGTTGGTCTAACACCATCATTTTGATACCATTACTTTTGAAATCGTTTCGGTAGCTCCAGAGATTACCTCTAACAAACAAACAAACTTTACTTCTTTATAATATTAGTATAGATTATTATAGATGAAATATATATATGTTTTATCAAGCAGGGAAATACTGAATACTATGTTTTTAATTCAGAACTATCTCATATTGCAGAAATTTAATCATTATCTCTAATCTAAGGACACAATATACGATTGTCGCATTTAATTTAATTTTCTCATAATTAAAGTACTTAACCCTCTCGCTGCGCAACGCGAGAGTTTCTCGGGCAACGTAAAAGTAGCAAAATTTGCTCAACCCGAGATTTCATCGGTGATACATTTTCTCCGTCTAATTAACCCGCATTGATCATTCCTACCAGTTACTTTTTATTGTAAATTTTGCCTTATCTAACCGGAGTATTTTCCCGATTAAATCAGACAAAAATTTTTGTTTTGAAAACCGGTGCAAAAGAATAAAAATTCTTAAAAGACGATCGTCAAGAAGGAATTAAGTACGCAATTTTTGAAGTTATTTTGATAAAACAATTACGCAGCGAGAGGGTTAAAACTTAAATGAGCTGTCCAATGTATTTAAATATGACAATGTATTTTATTAATTTTGAAATGCATAATATTGAATGTACTATAATTAAATAATAAATATTTCGACATTCATACTTTAAACTTTGACGATGTATAAAACACGGGACAACTAATAAAAGACATATACAATATCAATTTTGCAAAAGAAAGGCTTATTACGGTATATTTTAAGAAAATATTTCAATAATCTGTACATCTTTAATTCATTTTTGCTTTTTTATCTTCCCTGTTAGCAATATTTTCATGGAAGATATCAATTTAAATATTTTTGAGGTTTAGGCTTCTTTATATCCTTTACTTCTATTTTAGCATCTTTTTTTTTTTTTTTTTTTTGATGAATTGTGCTTTTGTAACGCTGTTTTCGTTTTTTCAGCTTTAATTGTCCATTTTTTCCTTTCCAATTTTTGGCTCTATTTTTGCTCTTTTATTTCACTGTCCTCTTTTACTTTTTTTTCTTCATATATGCTTCAGTAATTAAGCATTCTGCAATGTTTGGTCCTATTTTTTTGTTTGTTTGTTTGTTTTGGCTTGATTTTCATTTGTTTGTGAAACTGTTTTTAACAAACAGCATTAAAAGTATGAGACGAATTAGCTTCAGCAAGAGTTATTTGTGAATGTGATTCTGTTTGCACTGTAGAATGTTCTTAAATATAATTTTACCTGTTTTTGTCACTCAGCTTTTTAAAATATCCATTCATTTTTCACGAAAATACAAAATTTTCATTACTTATATTTCTATCCAGTGTTAAATTTGTATGAATAGACACAACCAGCACGGGCTCAATTTTAAAACTTGTGCTGGCAGACAAGTCAACATTAATTCTTACATCCTCATTCTCCATCGATAAATCCTCATTACCGTCAAAATCAGAAAAAATTATTGTCCTCCTTAGCAGGAAGATCATCATTAATAGTTGAACTAATAACGTGAAAATCACCAGTAAAAATCGATTTATTGTCTGGAAACATATAAAGGCACAAATCATCAGTAATAGATCATCAGCCAAGTCATTGGTCAACTAGAAGTAGTGAAATATTTTAATTAATAATTCTTAATTTGTAATTTTTCATAGTGCTCAAGAGTATTAACATAAAAGGATGATTCTAGAATAACACACCGATTGAATGGAGGAAATGCCGTACTTTTTAAATCTATTTTAAATTTAAGTGCTTCAATCTAAACAAGAATTTCCAGAATTTCAATAATATAAGAGTGTTAAATAATCCGATGATCACTTTGCTTAATATTCACTTTGCTTAATATGCGCCGCTTGTATTGCGTCATATTTTTATTAATTTTTTGAAGATATATATATATATATAACCTTCTGAGTCCCCGCATCCATTAAAATGAATGTTTTGTTTTAACCTACTAATCACATCAATATTTCTTTGGAAGCAAGTCCTGATACTCCCATATAATATACACTTCAAAGATGACTTTTAGGTTTTTAGAATCTGGCAGCGGCTTCTCGTTTGTTTGTAATATGGCGAAGTGCGTGCGTCAACGTGGTATTCGACCAGGTGTTAGCAAGTTCCAATTTTTATTTACTCATTTTATTTTTTAAAGCACATTTTAGAGTGTATACGTTAATTTTAATTTTTTTGTAGTACCCTAGTTTGCTAGTTTTTAACTGTAATTTGGCAACGTTTATCCTACGTTAAACGTTTAACGTTTTATCCTACAACATACCCAGAATTTGGCTCAGTTTACTTAAAGAATGATAAAACGTGTAATTTTCCACTTCCCTATATCCATGTTTTATTTTCGCAATGTTTTGGGATCTATAAATTAACTTCCACTTTCACTCCTTTCTTCACCATCTACGTGGATTTTGAAAATTAGGCGTTAATAACTGTTGTATTTCATATATTCCTCTGAAGAAGACAATGTTTTTTATAGTGAAAGTTCTAAGGTATTCAAATAATTTAACATTTTTAAATACTGTGTCATCTTTTAAGTAATTTTGCACATAGTGTAAGTTTAACTTTAATTTGGCTATATTTATTGCTTTAAAGCTCAATTTAAAAACATCCATTAAAATGGATGTTGGGTCTTACTTGGGTAAAGTTATACAGTCAGTTTTAATTATTAGCTTTGGTTTTAATCATGTGCAAGATTTCCAAATTTTGTATGTTTATTTAATCTCTCTGTAATGTTTTAATTACTTTTTATAAAAATGCATATATATGTAATATTTTTATGAAATACTACACATTTTTGTATTTTATTTTAACCAAACGATTAATAACATTAGAAATAATAGCGAATGGGAATGACTCTGGTCATGATTTTAGTTATTCTAGTGATGAATATTTTAATATTAATAAAGTTTATGAAGATTCTTCTCAAGCTGACAATGAGGCTACTAAAGAATTAGTCAATAATTTTGCTGACGGCTCAGTTAGCCAAACTAACAGAAATGAAATAGCGAAATATCAAAAGCCCAATATTTGATTTGGAAAATATCTTTGCAGTAAATTCAAGCTATGATTTATGTACATATATTTTTTTTAATATATAAATTAAGACAATTATTTCGGCTAATATTTTCTTTTGTTAGAAATCCATAAATATAAAGCAAAATAATTAAATTAATACAATAAAGAATATTTTTCACAAGCGTCATGAAATCTGATTTTAATTATGTTTCCTTTTAGGTTCGCTCAAGTATTCCATATCCTCCTGATATTTCACAACAGCTAGAACAAGAAGCAAAAGCGCACATAAACTTTAAAGCACATCATTATTTTAAACGTTACCTTGATAATAATATGTTTTTAAAAGAAAACTAAACTTAGATGTCCAATTTGCAATATGTTTTCGTGCATTACCAGTGAAAGAAATTGTTTCAAAGATTTATATTTGGCTTAAATATGTGTAAAATAATTCAGTGTTGTTCATTAAATTAATAATAAATATGTATATGTTTCAATTTATTGTTAATTTAGTGCTTTTCAGTATCACTTTACATGTGAAAAGTTGAAATGAACTGTGTTTACATTTCCTCCTATTTAAGACCTGAACATCCAATAAAATGGATATGGTCCTTACTAAATTTTAAAAAACAAGAAAAATTATAAATCTTTAAAAATATTTTTTTTTTTACCCTTTTGATGAAAATATAGTAGTAAAAACAAAGATAAAGTGTTTCAAATTTTCTCGGGTCTCAGGGGGATATAGGGCAGATGTGCCAGTAATGGACACCCCTAGATGTTTTTGGTTCATAAAAAAATAACTAATAAATATTTAGCTTTAATTATTTTTTTCATAATTCTCCCTTGCATGTTTTATAAAACGGGGATACATTCGACACTTTTAATCAAACCAATCAGGAAGCAGAAAATACTATTTCAAAGTTTAGCTGTTTTTCTGTGAAAATCTTAATGAAGAGGCTAAGAGCGGGCTTCGTTTAATTAATTTGTGCATTATTTATGTTCTTGCAAAATTTGAATGTTTTCGTTTGAGTAGCAATAAAAAACTTAGAATTTTATATACTAACGGCCATTTACAAAATTTCATTAATTTTTAAGGTTTTAAGAGGGGGTGTCCATTACTGGGATGATTAATTAATCATTTTCCAGTAACGGACACCACGTGTAGATACTGCTAAAAATGCAATCTTGGTAATGTGTATAAGTGCATAAAATATTTTGACTTAACTGCAATACTAAATAATCAAATTTAATTTTTAAGTTATATTTACCAAAATGTAACAGCACCAAAACTTTTATAAATAGCTGCTTTTAAGTTATTTTATGTGATTAATAAAATTTCAATATTTCATTCTTTTTTTATGTATATGTACCTTGCATATTTTATAATCTGGCAATCAAACCAGCCAGTAAGCAGAAAATATTATTTAAGAGAGTCAAAAAGGGGCTCATAGGACTTAATCCGTCTCCGTTTAAATAAAAACAATTAAGTTACAGAAGCTATTAAAAATCTATTTTATGTCTTAAATATTTCCTTATTCACACAAGACAAAAAAAATATTAATGAAAGTTATAGGTAATTCATGAAACCAGTAAATCTGCAGATCAGTGGGATCAAACATCAGTTCTGCAGTTTTATTTTGAAATTATTTCATTTTGTATTTAAAATATTCAACTCACAATATCATTTCTTTCATATTTATAATATCAATTATTATAAATGATATATCAAGTAGTCTCTGGAAGCTTAATTTGTTAAACGTAGTGAGACAAAACTAAACTCTAACATTCCAAAACATTTTTTTAAATTGCCTTTTAAATCCCCCACTGTTTCAATAATTTGCTAGCTGTAATTGCCTGATATTTAGTATTTTAAAATATCCATCTAAAATAACTAAAACATCGGTATTCTAATAATTACAATGATTGATGCAAACAGTAAATGACTATCACAAATGTTTTATTAATTACTGGTATCCTAATTGTTAAATTTATTTGAAAATAACTATTTTGTTTCATTAGTATGTATTCATTAAATTCTGGTTCTAAATACAGTCATAAAAACAATTACATTTATTACTTTTTATGGGGTGTCCATTACTGGAACAGAGGATGTTCATTACTGGGGCATAGAGTGTCCATTACTGGGCTTTTGGATGTTTTGATATATTTCTGTTACTTAAAATTAAATTTCGATTCATATTGGGAAATGAGACTATAAGAATGGTGAAATATTGTTGAGAGGTTAATATAATATTGTAAAAACTAGAATATAATAATTATAGCTATTAATAAAAAATAGTTTTTAAAGAAATTCCTTAAGGGTGTCCATTACTGGCACATCTACCCTATATATACAAGCAATACAGTCATTCAGGGTAACTTTGCACCACGTCCTATATTTCAATATGTTGTACATACTTCAAAAGGCTGGATAAACACCAGTGCTACAATCTGTTCGTAAGGTTATAAACTGGGCTCTCTACTCTTTATTTTAGAAAATAAATTGGCAACATTATACACAATCATCAGTTATTATTGTGAAGTACTCATTTCAAGTTAATTCTGAATGCTGTTTTGAAGTTGTTGTAATCCAATTAAATTTTTATAGTAAGTAACAATACTCATTTATCAGACATATTATTATCATAATGTTATAAATGTGTTATTATTTTGGGATTATGTATTTACTAATAGTCAGTAAAATGTAAAATTAGAAGGCACTAACATTTTACCTTATTTTCAGAATAACTTTGAGCTGGCTCAAAGTTAGGCATAGGTTTATTGTTTACTGATAAATACTGTATAATTTTCTTTCATAAAAACTATGCGAAATAATGATTAAAAAAATTACAAAAATAAAAATCGTATCTTATGGTTATACGAAAAAACCATTCTCTTGTCAAAAATTCCCCATATGTGCACGTATATTATATATGAATGCCGATAGTGTGCATTGGATATAACATGTAAATATTTTCAAAAATATGTGTAAAGTATATAAAATTCATTTAAAGACATTATTTGGGGATGAGCTACTCCAATTTGTCCTCCCATACGTTCTACCAGGGATACCAGTTTGGTCTCAAATTTTAATCCGACATTTCAAATTTATACCGGAAATTTCTAAGGAGCTTTTACTTTCTGTAATAGTTAAATCTCTCTTATTAAATAAAGCATAAAATACTATTCTTTATTTCTGGTATGAACAATAAATTTCTAAATAAGAATGGAGGCCAGACTAGCAAGAAAGCATTCGACATTTCTTATTCTTGTTTGATTAATACTAGTACTAGTATGTTCTACTGTAACTATGGCTATATTATTGAGTTAAGACATTGAAAATTGTTTTTCACTGCATTTTTATGTTTTATGTGGACAATAAGCAGTTCTTGTTTGCTAAATATTCATGGTTTTCTTCTCCCACTCTTCTTACGCATATTATTCGTTGTAATATCATAAATTATACCAATCTTCTGATGTTGGGAAATGTAAATTAGGAGTCTTTAAAAATCTGATAAAACACATTCTTCGCTTCAAAGTTGTCCTAACTATAATATTTTTTATAATGTTCTCATTGTGTATGTTCTTATTTTGTATGCTATTTGTAATATGGTGTAAAGTTACCTTACATGGCTCGATAACTTTGAACCGAAGTAAAAATACATTTTTCATTGTTTATATCATAATTATTCCTTAATTTGTGATAGTCATACAATAATTTAGGATCATTTCTTCTCTTTTATGCCACTAGTTGCAACAATATTCTTAAAATAAGAGTGGGGCATCTGAAAAAATAGAAATTGCCGATCAAAGTTACCCTGAGTGACTGTACTACACTGTTAAAAATTTGGTACAGCGTTGCACCAACTTTTGGTGCTGCAGTAGCTGCTACCAGAAGATGGTGAAACATTATTCCAACATTTGGTTCTAAGGATGAACCATAAGTTGGTAAAACTTGAAACATTCGTTGTTGAAAACCTTGAGCCATAAATTGGAGAAACGTTTAACCGCAAATTGGCGAAATGTTGAACCATAAATCGTGAAATGTTTATGAAGCAATTATTTTTGTACCCGCACCCCTCCTCTTTCATAGGTAAAATATTTTAATTTTGTTTAAAGATATTTTTAATATAATTTAAGGTGAAATATTTATGGTCTCTCCAATTATTATTTTTTTTAAAATAATTTTCAAGATCCGAAACCTAGGTTTATTTAGCAAATTTATTTTAAATATCTTACACTATAATTTACATATTTAAATACATAAGAAAGGATACGATTATGTTATGGGTCATATCTATACATATCTATACACATATAAAATTATCAAATTGAGGTAATTGAAATGCATTATAATTTGCTAAATAAGCGTATAAAATTGATTTTGTATGACGGATGCAAGCAATCTCTAAACAAAAATCAATCGGAGAAAGAGTAAATATAAATCCTAAATTGAATTGAAACAAGGAAACATCTATAAAATAAAAGAAAAAAAAAACTATGTCAAACGGAGGTGGGGGCAAAAAGCATTGCTTATCTACACACATCCTTTTTTAAATTAGTTCTAAACATGATTTAAGTATTATGAATGTGTAATTTTTTTTATGTATGGAGATTGGTAATTGTTTTATTAAATGTGAACATCAAAATGGAGTCTCAATTTTTAAATTTTACGGAATATGTAAATAATTTTCCTTTAAGCGTATTCCTTAATAATTCTTATTAATACTTATGGAAAGACATGATAAGCTATGTTTAATTTTAATATTTTAATCCCATACACATTGTATTTTATAAATACAAGCTAAATACATTTTATATATTTTATAGAAAAGATTGATCTAGGGAAAAAAAAAGAAAAAAATGATTGCATATGTACTGTTTGTTCTTCATTGTTTGAAAAACATTGTGAATGTAAAAAGTAGTTATTAATATCTTTAATAAATATTCAATCCTACATTATATAAATAAAATGTAAATATAAACTCAAAATATACTAAAGCAGTTTTAAACATAAACTATATATCGATATAAACAACATTTTATTTAAATGCTTAAATATCATGTTTCCTTTTCACTTCTTAAACTAAAAACGGTAATATGTATAAGGAAATATTCCCAGTGTAAATCTATTTTTCAATCTGAAACCTTTTTTTATTATCGTAATCATTGAATATCATGTTTCACTCCAAAATATTAATAATTATAAATACTAATTCATTGACTGTTATTCTTTATAATCGGAAAACGGTAAAGAACACAAAAATTCCCGTATAAATAAACAGAGTTTGAAATCCTTCAAAATTAATGTTTACATCTACTACTATGAATGCAGCCATCATGAATCAACATATCTCGGTGTCAGAATTTACGGTGTCAGAAGATAATACTTCACGTTTTGTTTTTGCTTTCGAACTGCGTCAAATTAAAATACTTCACATCTCACTACTGATTAGGAAGAATGAAGCGTTTACACAAATTTTCTTTATTTAAAAAAACAAAACGAATGAAGCAGTGATTAATTTTTACTAAGAACTGTTTGTTATTTAATTGTTAAAACAATTATATTTCAAACCGTTACATAAAGAACTAGTATAACACACATTCGCTTGTGAAATTCGGAAAACTAAATCAATCTTTTTCTATAAAACATGAAAACTATTTAACACTTATACAATATCTAAGTACAGGAATGAAACATTAAAATTAAATAAGACTTACCTTCGCATTCTATAATAAATATTCCTTTTAACATTCCTTTCGTTAAAACTTTAAATGGCGGATGAAATGCAACCGTTTCACTCATCTTACAATGGCGTCATAGACAAAGACGAACTATTTTAATTGGCTGATAAGTAGTTCGAAATCTTGGTTCAACTTATTACGAAAATGTGGTTCAATCCAGTGCAACTTCTAAGGTTACACCATGAAATGCAGTTTTTGAAAATTAAGAAGTACCATATTTTTGTAATCCTCATTATTTTACTCCAAATATTGGTGCAACATTAAGCGGAAATTTTTAACACTGTAGGAAAGTTTTGCAATCAGATGAAACAAAAAGTCGCAGGTGGCTGCTTGTGGCTGCTTGTTGACGTATGTTGATACTTATTCAGCTGCACGTAACCACAAATCTGTATAGGCTCAGTTATTCATTAGCTGTGATAGTGTGAAGTTCTTCCAGTGGCGTCCTGGTCACGAAGCGAGATACGGCAGTTTTGCGGTATAACTTTGCGCGTGGTTTAAACATAGACCAACGCTTAGAAGAAATTACTTTTGCAATTGGTGATGATTGTCTACATCGTATAACTATAGACAGATAGTACAGAGAATTCCAAAGAGAAAATTTCTCCCTGGAGGATGCTGAAAGAGGGGGAAGAAGCCGAACGTCAATTACATTACTGCTGTAAGGAAAATGCTTGATGAAGACAAAGGAATAACTTACAAGCATATAGAGGATACCTTAGTCCTAAATGCGCCTGCAAATCACTCCCTTCTACCTGATCATTTGCACATGAATATACTGTGTTTTCTCTGGGTGCCATATAGACTGATTGAGGATCAGATGACATGACGTGCGACCTGATGCTGGGAGATGCTAAAACTGTTTGGAAAGGGACAATCTCGGTATGTAAACAGCATTGTGACAGGTGACAAAACCTGACTATACTATTAAGATGTGCCTCAGAACAAAGTTTGGATCTTTGATCATGAGGACACACCGGTAGCTGTCAGAAAATCCCAATCTGTCAAAAAGAAAATAATAGCTATATTTTTCAAATCGAGTGGAATTGTTGAGTGTATCATTTTGGACATACAGAAGACCTGTTACTGCTAAGTGGTACAATGAACAGTGCCTACCTAAAGTCATAGAATCTTTAAAGAAATTGTGACCAAAGTCAAGAATCAACACCTGGTTCTCCATCATGACAAAACTCCAGCTCACCGGGCCAAAGCCTGAACTGAATATTTAGCCACTTCAGGACTAAAACTTCTTGAACACCCTCTTTAAAGTCCAGATCTTGTCCCCTGTGACTTTGCACTGTTCCCGCATGTGAAAATGAAGCTGAAAGGTATTCGGTTTTTCAGTGATGAGGCACATCTGAGGGCTTGGGACAATGAGTGTGCCTTACCCCCTAGTGAAACGTGACAGAGCTGATTTAAGGACTGGTTTCGAGGATGGAGACCTGTATAGCTTGTAATGGAACTTACTTTGAAAAAGTTTGATAAATAAATCCGTATTGCAAAACTTTCCTAGTAACCTTTGTATATATATATAGTACCTGGTAGACTGAGCCTCGCTTTTTTGTAAACTCAATTTGATTTTTGTATACAAAGATGGAATTTTATAATTGATTTTTAAGGGTCTTGTACCGTTTAAACGCGTCGAAAATTAACGAAAAACTTCAAAGTTTGAATTAGTCTATCTTCAAAAAAAATTTTTATGTATAAACATGAAATTTTGGATATTGATTAAACAGATTGTATTTTGTGATATGCTACCATTAGAAATTTATTAGCCTTTTACATAATTTATGTATTTTTGAAATCAAACTAACTTTTTTTTACGCCATAAGTCATTACGCGCAAGATATCTTGAAAAAGTATGCACGGATTGTCATGAAATTTGGTAAAGATACTAAACAAATATGTTCTTTAAAAGGAACTACTTTAAAGTATTTACAATGGTAATATTTTTAGTTATGACTATTTTTATTCATTAAAAATATAAAATATTGATTTTTTTATATATAGTTAATGAAATAAGTTTGGCCTAAGAGTAGTTCCTTTTAAACACACATATATGTTTTGTATCTTTACCAAATTTCATGACAATCCATGCATACTTTCTCCGCATATCATGCCCGCAATGACTTATGTAGTAAAAAAAAATCCCTGTCGGCTCGGCCTACAGGCGGAGGTAGATTTCGAAGTTAAGTACTAAATTCACCAACAAAAATCAAGATTAGAGATAAACCCAGTTTCTTCACTAAGAATGAGGTCTAGGGAAATAAACGTTTTGTGAAAATTCTAATATACACGAATACACGCACGCATGTATATGGAATAGGTATAAAAATGGCTACAGCAAATTCAGAGAACCTCAATATGTTAAAATATGTTAATATTTCCATAGTCGGGTTTTTAGCATGTTTGAATACGTTTCTTCTAACTCACATGACGTTACATACTCACCTGTTGAGGTCTATCATATTTCCAATATGACGTAATATATATATATTTTTTAATTCGTCAAACTATTAATTTTATTTTGAGTTTTCATGCGGAAATCTTCCTCTAGAAAACTTATGACGTAATATTCAATTTGTTTTCAATTCGTCAAACTATTTATTTAATTTACTTTTTCACGTTGAAATCTTGCAATAGAGAGCAATAGCTTGTAATGGTGAGAATTTTATTTATTTTTTTAATTGTTGGGAACTGCTATAACGAAAAATGTTTATTATTTCCTGTCATTGTTGTGTAAGGGCTGGTTTTGTCATAATCATGTTAAGACAGTATTCAAAATTTTTAACCCTCCCCAATTCCACCCCCTTTGGCCGATTTTGCCCATTTTCAATCCCCGCCGAGATATTTGCACGATCCGTGCATAAATGCGAGTTTATCGTGCGGAAAAAATTTAGTACATGCATATGTATATATATACGGGTATAGCTTACTCCCCGAGGTTCGCGGAGAAAATCACCAAGTCCACTTGAGGGGGGATTAGTTGAGTGTTTAATTGCTCCGCCCATGAAGGGCCAGACATAAGGGGGGGAGCAAAGAGAGGGATGTTTGTCCAGTCCCAGTGTCCTTCCTGTCCTCAAGGTCACCCAGAAGAGAGATGATATTTTACAGGAACTAGTTGGAGGGGTTATGGAGAACTAGTAGAGGTTTCGGGCTTTTTTCTTTATTTACGTTCCTTACGAGCGAATTTGGAGCAACTATTATTTATTTACTTATTTTTTTAAATACATATATTCTTCATATCTTTCTTTACCTAAAGTAAATGAAATGTTCAAAGAACATGTAAAGGATTGTGTTAAACTACCGATATATAGTTATTTTTTAAAAGATTAATATTCGTTACACAGATACAAACACTTTTGCTTTTATTTGTCTAGATTCCATTTTTTTTTTTTTTTTTTTTCGAGCAATGCTCTTAAATAAATTTAAATCACTTTTATTTTTCTTTCCACATGTCCTGTCAGAATTGAAATTGCCAAACCTTTTTAGAAAAAACAAAACAAAAAAGTTGAAAATTTTAACTTTTAACGATGATTTACATTTTTTTATATAAAAATTTAAATTAAATCTTTTTTTTTTTTTTTTTTTTTAACATTTATTAGTTAATATATATTTAAATATAGTATATAGGATTTAAGTATGATTTTATTTTCTAAGTTGCTATGTATTATTGAGGCTTTCTGTAGAACTCGTCTTATTGAAATATTTATCAGTTTAATTACAATGACATATAAAAAATAAAAGAATTCTGTTACATTGGCGTCTACGCCAAGGTGTGTGTGAAAAAAAGTTTCAGTGTATTTTAATAAATTTATACTGTAGCAAACATGTTGAAATTCATAAAACATTATTGAGATCCTGCAGGAGGGAAAAATATTAAATTTCATGGATTTTAAAAAATAAAATCAGTTACGCTTTGGCATAATATTTTCTTTTGTTGTAAAATGATACTCTATCGAAACCTCATTTTCCGATAAATGTATTAATCCCGAATTATAAGTAGTTATTTTTTTTTTCTTTCTTACTTTTTCTTAATTTTTTTTTTTTTTCTTTATTAACCAATTGGAAAAATGGTTATTGTCCTCGTCAGGGTAGGAAATCAAAAGCATATCTGAAGGTTTTTATTGGTTTAATCTGCATTTTATTCGTTTTCTGATTGGTCTATACAGTAATCTGTATTTCCCTTTATTTTCAACAGAGATGGATACCTTCTGTTGCCACTATGACAAAAAAGTAATAAAAACTAAAAAAAAAAAATTAATAACTCAGAAACAAATTGAGATACAGTTTTCAAACAAATTGCATTTAAAAGTACATTTTTTTTTTCTGTCTACGACGGTGTAAAAAGTAATATTGTGGATGTTTAGAAGTATAAGAATGAAATTTCATTTAAAATGGGTCGTCAGATTTCTTGGAAATCTGAAGATGGAAAAGCCTGTTCCCGAACAGCCAATGAAATGCTTGGATAATACATAACTTTCAGGTGGATAATACGTACGAGTTGCAGGCGATTTTTGTCACTTGGAATTTTTAAGTGTAATAACACTATTAATGTTTAATTCATGGCGTACGTAATGTATAATCAACTCCGTGTGATTTTTTATGTTTTAAATTTTAGTCTTTGAAAAAATCATTTTCCAAATGGTCGTTGTAATTTGTTAAATTGCTTTTTTTTTAATTTATTTATTTATTTATTTATTTTTTTATGTTTTTATTTTATTTTATTTTATTTTATTTTTTTGCAATTTTAGTAATTTGAAATAAAGTAGCATTTTTTTTTTTTTTTTTTTTTTTTTTTTTTTTTTTTTTTTTTAAATAAATGCATTATATATTGAGTCTTCAGTTGTCCGTTCATCGGAATCGGTTTGAAAAAATTCAAATTTGACAATACTTCAGTATAGTATTGGTATATCAGTATTCGGTATAGTATTTCAGTATATTATTGACAGTATAGTGTACTTTCTAGGGCTCTTTTCTTTTAGTGGAAAAGACGAAACTATCAAGCACTCGTTCGATTTTGGATCGAATAGCGTTTTTCATGTTTCGATAAATGTATTAATATTGGGTTATCAATGATTGCTCTCTCGTGATGCCATTTCTTCGTATATATCACTCGAAGAACCATTTCAAAAGCGACAAATTTGACAGAATTTCTTGAGATTCCATGTCTGTATTAAAAACATGAAAAACACTGATCGACATTATACTTCCCGAATAAGACACCTGCTATTTTTATGCGTTTATTGATAAAATTGAATTCAGAAATGTGCCAGTAAGTAGCTTCTTTGAATTAGAGAGTAGTGTTAAGTAGAAAGTCAACGATTTTAATCAGACGACTTAATCAAGTCATTCAATCATCATTTTAATCAACTGATTTTTTTTTAAAATCAGTGATTAAAATCATACTTTTTTTTCATGTTCAAAACAGCATAAGAAAGTGTTAATATAATTAAAAAAATTTCTACGTGAAAATTTCTTTCCTTACGAATAAACAAGAAAAAGCTTTAAATAATTCTTTCTAAGCTTCATTTTTTGTAAAAAAGAAATGACTATAGTAAGATTATAAAAATAATTGTTTTTTTTCTGGCATCAAAAGCATTTCGTTTAAAAATTATATTTAACACTTTCGGGTCCGATTGTTTTCAATTTTGAATAAAAAATTACTTTTACGTTATTAATCTTAATAATCGTAAAAATAATTAGTCTTAATAATAGTAAGTCTAAATAGATTTATTGAAGTTTAACGAGTGTGTCATTGTCTGAAATTTAACGAATGTAGTTATTTTGCCTACTATTCATTTCATAATCATATGACAATAGGCTAAGGAAGAATGTTTGGAGACGTTTGGAAAATATGGTATTACAAAAGCATTTAACGCTGTTCTAAAATCCAAAGGGTCCACTTTCTGACATACTAAGTTTTAATTCATTTTTGTTGGGAAACGCATGAAACTAGAATGTGTTGTTATTCAGAAACTATGTCATCGGACAGTTTTTTCGTTTTCTTGTATAAACGCAATAGATCTTTCAGAAAATACTGTCAAAATTGGCATTTTGAACTCAACTTCCGAACGAAAGAAAAAAATCCAGTCAGTAAGGGAAGAAAAATGCCGTGTCACGTGATCAAAATCGCTTATAATTCAATAGGTAATTGGTGGATCCAAAAAATGGAAAAAACAGTTCGATTCCAATTCGCTTCCATGGTCAGGCCTTCTAATTTTATATCTTTCTGTTAAAAAATGAATTTGTAAATGCGTCAAAACTTTTTGCGCTTGTTGAGCAGAGCAATTGAGAACAGCCTTAACTGATATTACAACTTTCTAATATTTTTTGCGATTTATCACACATGATTCGTTCAGGAAAGTAACCTGGATTTTATAGAGTTCGAAGAAATAAATTTTTCTCCCTCTCAGTTTTTTGAATGTGCCTTACTCAATCAAGACGTATTTAATTCATATATGTTTTATGACGGCATGGTTAACAAAAAAATTTACACATACAACACGGATAAAAAAAAAAAAAAAAAAAAAAAAAAAAAAAAAAAAATCATATTTGGTGTTTTTAATCGCCATATTTATTGGAAATATAAAATATGTGGCAAATGAATGTTTTAGATATAGGAAGATACATTAATTAGTATGTACAGTCATGGAAAAAAAGGTAAACACCCCTACTAACTCGGCAACTAATTATAATAGAAGAAAGTTACTGGTAGCAAACGATAGTAAATAAAGTCGACTTTTAAATGATGTACATAAAATTTGCTTAGGGGGCCATTTACAAATCAATAGCAGACAAAAATTTGTTTGTTTTTCAATGGCAACATCCAATTTTGACGACATATTTTAAATTATCGGTTCAAACAATGCCTAGAAACGAAATTTCTATTTATTTGGAAGATAAGTTTATTAATTATAAAGTTTCGAAATTTAGAGCTTCTAATGTTAAATTACATTTTCATATTTTTATTAATATCTTCTGAAATTATAATTCTAATGTGATAATTTTATGTGTGGTTGTAATACTATAAAGCCCAAACATAAAAACCTTGAATTTGTAATTTTAAAAACAATTTTTTTGATAGATTTATGTTTATTATGTCTTGCTTTATGCGAATTCTCAATTTGAATGTTTTCTTTACAACATTTTTCGAATAATCATTAAAAAATGTCAAAATGATGGTTTAAGGGGGGTCATTTATGATGTTCAGAAAAGCATGATTTGGAAAAATATATTTTACTCATTTTATTATATTATTTGGGATGACAATAGACGAAACATATTAAATGAGTGAAAGGGTCCTATTGGCAAGAAATAATACGTTAATAGAAGTGACATAACCATTCTGTAGCATTTCAGCAATCGAGTACCGAACTTCAATGTGGATACAGCCCTCAAAATAGGCTCATTTTAAAATAATTAATATCTCGGAAACTAATCGTACGAATTTCATGAAAATTTGGATTTAGACTAATTGAAGGGTGAAGAATTTACTTATAGCGTCAAACTTGGGTATTGCTATGGGGGAAAAAAGTTTGGTTTCGTTTTAATATATAGATATATAGATATAATACCCCCTTAATTTAGATAATTTTTTTTTTCCATTTTGGTCAGATTTGCTTCAAATTTGGTATACCAGTTAATTCTGATAAAGCGCTTCCCTGATTAGATTTGGAGGTTCATTGGCCCTCTAAGCAAATTTTATATGCATCATTTAAAAGTAGACTTTATTTCCAATCGTTTGGTACCAGTAACTTTCTTCTACGATACTTTGTTGCAGAGTTAGTAGGGGGGGGGGGGTTACTTTTTCCCCCCACGACTGTACATAATGTCATTTTAAATTACCAGTCTTCTTTGTTTAATTCGTTTTTTAGCTCAAAGGCTATTAATGACTGGAAGCTAATGTGCCCGCAGGTTCTGTATGTACGTATGTATTTATGTACATGCGTAACACGATAACTCTTGATAGAAATATCCGATTTCTTTCAAATTTGTTTTCTAGGTTTATTCTGATAAGGCGCTTGCCGGGTTTGTTTTAGGGATTCATAGGTTATGTATAATGTGGGGGGATACGGGGGCTAATTTCCCCTTATAAATGGGTTTTTCATGCAGAATTATCAGATTTGCTTCAAATTTGGTATACCAGTTAATTCTGATAAGGCGATTCTTTGATTAGATTTGAAGGTTCATTGTTTAAGTATAAAGGGGGAATGGGGGAATAATACCCCCTTAATTTAGATAATTTTTTTTTCCATTTTGGTCAGATTTGCTTCAAATTTGGTATACCAGTTAATTCTGATAAAGCGCTTCCCTGATTAGATTTGGAGGTTCATTGTTTTAGTATAAAGGGGCGTGGCTAATACCACCCCTTAATTTAGATAAATGTGTTTTTCTATCCGATTTGCTTTAAATTTGGTATACCGGTTTATTTTCATAAGGTGCTTCCCTGATGAGATTTGGAGGCTCATTGGTTAAGTATAAAGATGTGAAACACGGGGGGGGGGGGGAGTAATCCTCTCTTAATTTATTTTTCGAGGGGCATTATTCATTGAAATAATAGTATAATATTCAATTAGTGTGAATAGTCTGTGAGCTCAATGCCACCAGTTTAACTGGGTACTTTTATTTTACTTTATTTAACAATATCCCATATAAATAATAAATCCGCAATTTGCCTAGGATATATTTGCGTCGTCTTATAACGACTTTTATAGATTATGATGTATATATTTTAAGAAATGTATATCCCCCCCCCCCTTTTGTCCCGAAACCATATATTTTTAATTAGCAACAGAAATTTCAGGGTCTTTTTTTTTTTTTTTTTTTTTTTTTTTTTTTTTTCATTTAAGCCCACGATCTCTCACTATGATTATCTTTTAAAAGTAACACAATAAAAATGATTAGCTTTTCAAATATTTTCCTTTTTGACACTTTCCAACAAAGTTATTAACACTTTCCAACAAAGTTAAAAAGTGTTTATGACTTCGGTTTGTCTGACCGTCTGTCCGCGCTCTAACTTTCGTAAATATACTCGGATTGCCCTGAAATTTTTGAATGTTATTGAGGTTTACCATAGTACGTTCCCTATTTCAAATGAAGTTTGCATCATGTTTAGTTCAGTTACAGGGACAGCCAAAAGTATTCCGTTACATTACGGACAATGCGAAAAAATCGTTTAAAATGATTTTTATGATATTTAATGCGCTCAATCTGTATTACATTAAACATTTTATTTATTCATGTATAGAGAAAAAATTCCTCCTTTAAAATTATGTATTATAATCTATTTCAAATATTTTAATGCTATTTTGATCAGAATGAAGGGAAACAGAAATCGTGTTTTTCTATTTCAAATTTATGTCGACGACATGTTGATACGGCGACACTCAAGAGACTGAACAATGAATTTGCTTTCAATGCGAGTTTCTTTTGTGACAGTAGGATAATTTTTTATAGGCTGGTTTTTAAAAAATTTATTTAGATATCTAACCTGAAAAGAATATTTTCTGTTTTAGCCCGAGCATCAGCTTGAGGTTTTGTTTGTTTGAGGGGTTTTTTGTCTTCTATTGCGTACGAGTATAAAAGTCACGTTAGTGATTTTTCTGTTTATTTTGTATCATGAAAGGTAACTGGTGCATTATGCAAAGTCACTTTCATTTGTAAGTAGATATAATTGTCGTGTATTGTTATTCTGATTGAAAGTAATCAAGCAGTGTTTCTCCTTTTCTATAAAAGCATCGATTCTTTCCGATAACGGTGTCAAATTGTTAATTTAATCTGATTTTCAGGGACTCACCACAAAAGATTGTTATGAGGGAGGTATCGATTATACTTTAAGATATGCACTTTTATAGGAAATTGTAAAACATTGTTCCATTCTTCAGCATATAAATATTGATTTCTGTAAATTTCGGTCATTGTTTCTTAAAAATGCATAACTGCGAACTATTCCTTTTTTGTGTTAACACTATTTCCTTACCATATTTAATGGCGGAATTCTGAAATTAATTAACATTAAAATATTAGGCAAAATTTACTATTTAGAAGGACTGATAACTAAAAATTGGAATAGTTGACAGCTAAGTATATACTGATAGATATATTTAAATTTTTTATTTTGCTGATGAAAAAAAATGCTTTAATTTTGCAAATAATGTACGAAATATAAATATGCAGATTGGAGTGATGGGGGGGGGGGGTACGGTTGTTGTCCCGGTACAGCAGAATATTAGGGCTCCGGGAATTTTTTTGTTAGAAATTAAGCCCTGTCTATTAGTATAAATTTCAACCTGATGCTAAACTAAATTTTCCCTTTATATAGTATATAATAAGCCTACAGATCAAAAATAGGGCTGTTGAAAGGAATTGGAATACATATTTGGCTATGGACGGTAACTGCTGAAATCAGTTTTTCAAATGTTTTATCCGTTTTCTGAAATGTTTGCTAAGTTATCTTATTTACCGTATTTCCCTGCTTGGAAGGTGTTTCATAATCTGTGCTTAACGCATGATTTTTCTTTCTTGTTTAATTTAAGAAAGGAAATCATAAATAATTATTTTCTTATTGTATGCTTACAAAAAATCACTAACACATACCTTTATGCATCAACACAAAATAAATTTTCTGCGTTTTTTTTAATCGTGAAGTGGAGGTTTATTTTAAAATAACACTTATTTTACGGCTGTTCTCAAAACCAAAGGGGCTACTTTATGACACATTTAATTCCTTTTTGTTCGGAAATTGGTAGGTATTGTTATACAGGAACTATCTTAGCGAAAGACGTTTTATATTTTTTGGTAAAAACAGAAGATCTTTCAGAAAATACTTTCAAAGTGGGCGTTTTTAACTGAATTTCCGAAGAGGATACCGCGAGAATAGGTAAAAACCGGTTGCCACGTGACCAAAACTGCTTATGACTCTATACGTAATTTATTTATCAAAAAATGGAAAACCCATTTCAATTCCACATCGCTTCATTAGTCAGGCATGCCAATTTTATGTCTTTAAGTGGTAAACATGAGTCAGAAATTGTGAATAAATAACTTAAAAAAATCGTTACCTAATTTTATTTTTCTTATTAAAATATATATATATACATTGTTTGTTTTTTCGTTACTAAACACATTAGTAATATATTTCCTCGTGAAATAACGCCCTTTTCTACTGAACTAGTGTCCTTTTTTGGGGTTATTACAAAGTGTTAATGTACATGATGTTATTGTAAATACTTTATAGTTTTTATAATTTCTGTAATTACTTATAATATTATTATTAAGGCCTAATAAAAACATAGATTTTGTCAGTAATGAGAGGACTAATTGTTTTGGAAAGCAAAAATTCTTGGTTGCTATTCTGTATTTAAACAAATGGGTTAAAAAACATAAAAGTCCGATTACAAAAAAAGAAAAAAAAAATTAATTTAAATAATAGAAAAGAAAATCAGATTTTTTATATCCTAGTTTAAGGTTTCACTTTCAGTTTTTCCATAAGAATTTTACCCCTTCAACGGCTGAGAAGGTCTATTCTCAAAGCTGATAGACAACAGGAGTTGCGCTCAAATACCTGTCGCGCTCGTCGACTTAACCGTTCGTAGTTTTCTGCAGTTTTCTTCGAGTTTTGTTTTAGAAAAAGATTAGGTTTCCTTAGAGAGAATCCGCCGTCGTAGACAATCAGCCATAACAAAAATACCAACACACCATGCGTATTTTAATGATGAAGCGTTTCGTTTGCATGACACGGGTGAATTCTTATTTTTAATTGTTCAATATATAGAGTTCGAAGTTCATTTCGATTAAATAATTTTTTTTCCCTCTTAGTTTTTCGGCGGGCCTTCCTCAGTCAAGACGTACTTAATAAATATATGTTTTATTGCAGCAAGCTTAACAAAAAATTTACACGTGAAACACGAATAATACCAATATAAAAAAATCATTTTTTTTTTTTTTATAGCCACAATTATTGGAAATATAAGGTATGTGGCAAATGAATGTTTTAAACATAGGAAGATACATTAATTAGACAGTATCTACATATATGTCTTTTCAAATTACCAATCTTTTTTATTTAACCATTATAGACTATTACAAATTACCTACAAAAATTGTGAAAGTATAAGTAATAAAGGAATTTATTCATTGTCTTTAAAATTGATCCCCTTAAAATTTGCGACATGGATTTTAAAACATAGTAAAAGTAGTAAATATGGAAATTTGTGGAACCAAGATATATATATGATAGTATATAAAATTCCTGATTTGCCTAGGGTGTATTTGCGTCGTCTTATGGCTTTTATAGATACAGATTTATGTATTTTAAAAAATGCGCTTTTTTTTGTTACCCCGAACTTATATAGTTTTAATTTCCCTAAGAATGATAAAGGAAGATCTTCCACAAAGTCCCCCCCCCCCCCCCCAACCACGTAGACGCCTATGCCTCTTCATAAAAAAGAAGTGGTGTTTGTATCTGAAAGATATTTTTTAATGCAACAATATTGTTTAGTAAACGCATTTCCATTAATTTCATAGAAAAATTTTTCCTTTTGTTATTTTAAATATATTTATTGGCAAGCTTGGTATGAGTTTTAGGTAAAATTTCCCGAATAGTTCAAATTTACAAAAATTGATGCTCTTTTTTTAATACACTTAAAAATATGATACATATATTATACTGTGCATTAAAAACCACAATTCTGAAATAGTTATCTTTAACTTTGCGGAAGTGAGGAAGAGAACTTGCCGTCAATAAGTTAGCAGTTTTGTTCAAGAAGCCTGTCTATTTCCAAAATTTCGCCAAGTTAAAGATGAATCTCTACACTTTGTCTACTTGCTCGTATCCCCCAACCAAGTATAGCTATCAAATTTCCAAACTTCCGGTCAATCGATGATCAGTCAGCTACTTTTCTTTTAGAAGTTATCTCTAGTAGACGCGTACGAAAGCGAAGATTTTTCTTTATCATTACTGTTTTAGAAACGCGGCCATGCAGCAGATTAATGAAGTGAAAATCATGTACAGTCAAAGAGGCAAAACATTAGTCTTGTACTCTGGATATAAATTTTATAAAGCATATGAAGCGATAGAAGGGAATACATGGCGCTGCATCCAGAAAAAGTGCCCTGCAAGACATTGCTTGGATGACAGTATGTCGACCATCTTAAAAGAAAATGCGATTCATAATCATGAAAAAAGCCAGAATTTAGAGCGAGAAATATTTTCAAATTCGTTGAAGAGAAAAGCGACAGAAGATTTATCACAAAAGCCGCAAAAGTTAATTTTCAAAGAAATGGAAGAGAATAGAGATCTTTCTGATAATTTTACAACCAAAGACTTAAAGTGTTTAAAGGTAAACCTTTATAGGGCCAAGAGAAAAACCATTCCACGCTTGCCAAAATCTCAGCAAGAAGTTCATGAAGTATTAAATCAAATAAATGTGATATCTCATAAAGGAGAAAATATGATTCAAATAAATGATAGTGAAAACAATATAATCGTATTTTCAACTAACACAAATTTGGAATATTTAAGCACAAAAAGTAAGATATTTGGAGATGGAACATTCACCTACTGCGTAAAATATTTCTACCAGCTTTTCACGATTCACACGTTGGAAAATGGAAATTATATACCATTGGTTTTTTTTCTCTTACCTAATAAGCAAATTCCTACGTATGAATCCATGTTCAAATATCTGAAAGAATTGTGCACGGATAAAACCCCCAATTTTTCCCCTAAAGAAATCGTTGTAGATTTTGAATCTGGAATTCATGATGCAGCAAAACGCATCTGGCCTACAATAAATATAGTCGGTTGCAGATTTCACCTAGCTCAAGCATGGTATAGAAATATTCAAAATAAGGGACTCAGTAATGAGTACCAGGATCCCGATTCCACAATTGGTAACTGGTTAAAGCAACTATTCGGGCTTCCTTTTTTGGACTCTGAAGAAGTAATGGAAAGCTTCGTCAATGACTTCATGGCAATTGAGCCATCAGATGAAAGAGTCTTCAAATTTTCGGAATATTTAGACAAAACCTACATGTCAGATGGAGCCCAATTTCCTCCAACTTTATGGTCCTGTCCCAGTACAGAATCAGAACGCACGACGAACGCGTGTGAATCATTTCATTCGTATTACAACTCCCAATTTACATCGCCACACCCTAGTATTTTTACTTTCATAAATGTACTGAAATTCATACAGACTGACGTGTATGTCCGTCTCAATAGTGTAAATATAATTAAAACAACAACAAATTTGCATTTCAAAAAGAAGAAAGATGCCCTCGATAAAGCACTAGAATCATACAAAACCAGACAAATAACAAGAATACAATTTTTAAAAATTGCCTCCCACCATTATAAGAAGAAAGTGTAGTAATATGCTTTCCTCTATTAAGTGTTCACACTAGTCACGCTGAGAAACTCTAACGTTAAGTTAATCCTGTCGGAGCGTTGTTTACAGATTTCTATCTCGCATTAAAAAAAAAAAATTCCATTGGATAAGTGAGGTTGACATTTTTTTTTTGGTGCGTTTGTAGTTTTTTCAATTTTGGCTGTAGTTTTTTCATATGAAGATAATTTCGCTTTCAGTTCCGGTTCTAACTGGTTCCAAAAGTGAAACTATTTTCATGTTAAAAAAAAAAAAAAAAAAAAAAAAAAAAAAAAAAAAAAAAAAAAACTGCAACAAAAATCGAAAAAATACAAACGCACAATAAAAGTTATCGATCACAGATTCGCAAAAGAAAATCATTTAAAAATATTAAAGTGCAGGTGAGAAATCTGTAAACAATCCTTCCATAGGATTAACATTAGCTTGAGCGTTTCTTTCGTGACTGGTGTAGACTCTTAAGGGGCTAGTTCCGTCACGCGAAAACAGTCGCTCGTTAATGTCAATCCATTGGGAGAATTTTTTTAAATATCTCGTTTGGGTTTCAATATTTTTAAATGATTTATTTTGCATTGGATGGCTGAGGTAAGATCTCTACAAAGGCTGTTTTTTACTTTTTCTATTTTGTTTGTCGGTATTTTTATTTAGAATGCTTTCACTTTCGGGACCGGTTCCAAAATTGAAAGTATCCTAAATACAAATACAGGAAAACAACATCGAAAAAGTAAAAAACGACATTTGTAGAAATAGACCTCAGCTATCCAATGCAAAATAAAATCCTTTAAAAATATTGAAATCTAAACGAAATAGTAAAAAAAAAAAAAAAAAAAAAATGACAATGGATTAACATTAGCGAGCGGTTATTTTTGCGTGACTGAAAGTATTAGGCAGTATTATATTGTATTGTAACTGTGTATCTTATGTATTTTATTAACTAATATTATATTGTAACTGTGTATCTTATGTGTTTTATTAATTAATATTATATTGTAACTGTGTATCTTAGCCGTTTTACTAACTAATATATTATATTGTAACTGTGTATCATATGTGTTTTATTAACTAATATTATATTGTTATTATGTGTAATGTAACCAGGATTTTTTAAAATTTAAATATTGTAATATTCTAGAAATGATAAAATAAATAATAATAATAATAAATTATGGGAGATGTATTGAGCCAACCTCCACGTGGTATCTCCTGGGTAACGCAAATAGGCTCAAAAGTACACAAATAAATACTATTAAAGAGCTCTTGCAGAACCAAATGTTTTACCAATGTTTTAAAATTATACACTTTTTTTTTCAAAGTGAAAATAAAAAGTATAATTACTGATCAAATTAAAGAATAAATACAAAAATAAAAAATCTCATTTCATAGTAACTATAATTAAAAAAAAATCTATATCTAGTAAAACTTAATAATGCAAATGTAATTAGATAAAAGTGCTCAGTTTCTCTAATGTTCAAATCAGCATGGCGACGTGGTGGTTCGAGTGATGCCCTCGCACCAGGCGCCGTAGATTAGGATAGGAGCAGGCAGCCTTCACCGGCGCCCGCCTTCATTATTACTGATGTACAGACGGTGTACATTACTCTTTAAGCTCTGAGGGGTGTATGTTTCGCTCATAAATAAAAATACGTATATCTACAATCAACTTTCTTTGATATTAACGAATAACACGATTTAGAGATTTAACTCCTCCTTTCCATATCTATATGGCAGCACCATATTCTGCAATATCTAGAAGCTTTTCCGAAATCACAAGAAAGAAAAATGTGAAGCATGTATTATGAAACGCATCCCAATAATTTATCACTAATATTCAGCTCTTTGCTTTCACTTTAAAAAAAAAGTAAATAATGAGATTTGTAAAACATTTTTAAATAATCGAATTGCAAATATATAAGTTTTGCAAAAACTTTTAAGTAGCATTTTTTGTGTATTTTTGAGCCTATTAGCGTTACCCAGCAGTTCGGTTACATTACTGTACATAAACAATGATTGTCGGAAGTGCGTTTACAATTGAAGAGCTGAGTGGATGAACATGTTATGCAACATTTTCTAAATATTTTTTTTTATCTTTTGGATGAAAGCGTTATGAGGTATCCTATCACACGGTGAAGCTAAAATACTAAGATTCTATTTAGTTTTGAAGATTTAAGAGATTATTCTTTAATATTTTAATATTTAATAATGTCGATAATATAAAAAAAATTTTAATATTTGAAAATTAAATATGAATAAGTTTTTCTGAGAGAGTTTAGTACCATACATGTTAATATATTAAACACGTGGTATCAAACAGAAAATAAATCATTAAAATTTACAGCAAAAACTTTCACCTCAAATTTCTTGAAATGTAATTTTTGTGACTTAACATGTTCTTTCACTTAGCTCTTCAATTGTGGTTGCGCGTTTTTATATTTAACTAATTTTTTACCTATTACTTGCTACTTACAAATTCTGCAGATCCTATTCAGAAGATCTTAAGTACATTTCCATTTATTGATAAAAATTGCTAACTCAACGTAACATAGTAATAAATTGCTAACGCAACGGAGTGTCTACAAATGGATTGCAAAAATACATGCCACTTGACCTACAAGTGGAGGTAGGAGAGATAAACCGAGTTTAACAATTTTATATGGATGCTTTTGACGAGTTTTAAATTTCATTTTCCTGTAAGAGCTGTCTTTATCAGAATCTGTTCAGAGGCAGATTACCCATTAGGCTGGGTAGGTTGAAGACTAGATACTCAGAAGAAAAGAGGCCCCGGTGCTAAGATTTTCTTTCGTTTTTTTTTTTTTTTTTTTTTTTTTTCTTTTGCCATATTAGGCGGGAAAATATGTAATGCAAAGGACAAATTATGTGTGATATGCTTTGTCGTACTCATTTATGGAATTTTGAAAGTTATTAATACTTAAATTGTATTATAAACGCTACCCCATTTTTAATTTTTTTCTAATTTTGATAAAAAGTCGTGGAATTTTTGGGGTTAAAATTTGTGTGATAGATTTACACAGCAGCAATGATACGATTTTGTAAGCAACTCTACGAACAATATCTTTTAAAGAAGCTTTTAAGTTTTAGTCAAGCGTTTTGTCTATTTTCGCTACTTAATTTTTAGCACCCTGGTCGTTACCCGATCCCCCCCCCTCCCCTCACACACACATACGCACCTTTAAAGCCACCCCTGTATTTACAACTTTTGAAATATTCTATATGTTATTTGATTGTTTTGGGGACGATTTCTGTTTATGTGTTTAAAATTTACGAATGTTACAACAATGCCCACAAAATTCAAAGAAACTTTATATTTAGTTAGGCCCAGTCGAATAATTTGTGATTAGACAGATACTTATTGAATGTTGCTGATAATCCACAAGAAAAATTAATTTATATCAGGGAGGAAGAAATCTTCGAAGTAAAATGGAATTCCTGCGGTTCGTGATATTTTGTATCATTTGAAATTCAATATTAAAGCGTATTATTGGAATAGATATGAAATATAAGAATTCGCGACTTGATTTAAATGTAGGAATAAAACTCATAGATCTTTATATCAAACTCACCGGAGCTTTGATTTACTGCTTCGTTTCAGGATTTTGAAGCAGAAAAAATTTCATAATAAATTTTCAAAATAATAAAAAATGTCAATTTGTAATGGAAAAAGCGGATTTCTTTAAATTTTGTCAACTATGAGATGAGAAAACATCTTAAAAGGGAAGTATAAACACATATTATAGTTTTTGAACAACCATTACCTTAATGAATTTTAATAAATGAACAAATAATAAAGAAAAATAGCGAATTTTTAATGAAAAAAAAACGAATTTTATTAACTTTTACACTACTTTGGAATTTTATCATGCTTTTAAACGCTAGTTATGCAAGATTTAAATACTTAGATGACTACACACCAAAACATATTCATAATTAAAGAAAATAACGAATTTTTAAGGAAAAAAGACGAAATTTGTTGACTTTTACACTACTTTGGAATTTTATTATACTTTTAGACTCTAGTTATGTAAGATTTAAATCCTTAGATGACTAACACCCCAAGATATATTTAAACTAATTTCCTTATTTTTTATCAGATTCAACAGGATTTTTTTCGATAGGGCCAGTATGAAAGAAAATAATTCCAAATAACAACTCCCATTCACTTTTCCCCCTCGCCTCTCCCCTCACATCCCTTAAACTTCAGGGGCCACTAGAAAGCAAACATCACCTTAACCGCTTCGCGACGAGAGCCCTTTGCTAAATTTTTAATCTTTTACCACCGGTTTTTCGAAACAGAAAATTTTGTGCAATTGAATCGCGAAAATTCTCCGATTAAATAAGGTAAACTTTACAATATAAAAATAGCTGGTGAGAATAATGAAGGATTCTGAGCATCTTAAGTGGCACGTATACAGGTCGCTCATCCCCAAGGGGTTAATGAATATTATTAATTAAGCAAAACAATGGAAAATATCAATTTTTAAGGAAAAAGCTGATTTCTTATGAATTTTTCTATTATAGCACGAGAAATAACAACTTCTAAGAGGAGAGTTAAACTTATATTTTAGTTATTAACAACAAAACCTTAAAAGGTATCCTTAATTAAACCAAAGAAATATCAATTTTCAAGAAAAAGATGAATTTTTACACAAATTTCTACCTTTGAAATACATTTGTTTATATATTGTTACAAGATACTAATTATATTGTTAAACTTTAGCTATTTTTAACCCCTTGAGGGGCAAGCAATTACATTTGTGAAATGCTGGATTCCCACCGGAATCTTTGAAAAATTCTATTTCAAAATAAGTAACAACAATTTTACGGCTTTTTTCCACCAAAGTTAGAAAAGTAAAATTTAATAAAATTTTTCTGGTGTAAAACCTCTTTAATCGTAGGTGGTATATAATATATACCGGTGCCCCTCAAGGGGTTAAAAGCTTGATTGTCTTTATATAATGTTCATATTTATATTTATTCACGTCATGACTACATTTTAGATCTTACAACCAATATTACAAATTTCTTTTCTATGTTGAAAACTGAAACACACAAAAAAGGGTATTAAATAATTGCTTAATGCGTGACTTTCCTTCAAAATGAAAAACAAATGAATTTTTGAAACCTCTAAACTTACCAAGTAAAAAAATAATAATTCACCCTTTGACGGATTCGAACCGCCAACCACATGGTTAACAGCCATATGCGCTATCCAATTTCGCTACAAGGGCATCGAAGATTTCTGAATTATTGCAATACTTATCTACACCAAACTCGACTCTTGCTCCTGTATATTTTAACATTACATAAATTTAACAATTGTTTTTATCCATTTATCAGAAAATTATTAAATCACAGAACGATCACACATAAAGTTGTTTGAAATATGAATACAATCTTTAAATTTTTTAAATGATACAGAGTATACATGAATACAAACTTTAATTTTTTCATATATTTCATATTTCAAATAGTCTATATTTCAAATCAAACTATTTGAACCACATAAGAGCAAATATTACTTAGATCTTTTCACTATTACCTTTTAAAAAATAGCAGATAACAACTTTTGAGTTAATTTTCGAAGAACTGTAACTAAAATTATGTTAACTCTTTATTGAAAATTTTATTTTCACACAATTTCTTGAAATTCAACAACGAATTCACCTTTACCGCAATACTTATCTACATCAAATTCTATTCTTACTCCTATATATTTTAACATTAAATAATTTAAACAACTTTTTTATCCATTTATTAGAAAATTATGAAATCACAGAACGATTTGTACTTCAAATTTTCTTCTCCCTTGCTTATCATTCTATTAATTATCAAATATATTCCTCAGAAATATTACTTTCATATGAAACAGTAAAAAAATTAATATATATTTAACATTTAATAACCTCATACAAGAAATTACTACCGAATGAAAATACTAATAATCAATAAAATCAACTGTTGAGCGAAAAGTGATACAAATTAAGGAAAAATGAAAATGTTTTTCTACAAAAGTTAAAAAATTAACAAATTAATGATAAGTTAGAAAAATAATTTAAAAGTTTTCTGAAATTATTTACAAAACCATACTTTTTTCGGACCACAAACTAGCATTTTCTTGAAAATTCAAGATCAAATTTGTAAGATTTTAACACTTTTGGATGACATACACCTCAAGAAATATTCATAATTAAACAATAATAATAATAATAATAAAAATCTTATCAATAACTGAAAATTTCACATTAAAAAATATTTTCATGATTGTACATATAAAAATTAAAGTTCCAAATTTTTATCCCATTCGAACTTAATTTTGATACACAAAGCCTTATTAATCAAATTCTGATTAAGTGAAATTTTAAATGACAGTTTTTAAACCAATACCGCAATATTTACATCAAACTTGATTCTTTCTCTGTATATTTTTACATTACAAGAAGCAGTGCTGTAGTTGGAAAAAAAATATTTGTAGGAACGCACCTTTTCATAGAGTAGATGTTGATGCTGCCGGATTTTTACTAAACAAAAATCCAATTTAAAACATTTAGCCAAAAGTGGATATTTTTAATTAACACTTATAATTATTATATTCTAATTTTTATAGTATTATATTTGTAGTAGCATTCATCTAAAAGCAATATTTAATCAATCTGATAGTAACATTTTCCATCTTGGATCAAAATTTAATTGAAATAACAAAATAAATTCATATGTTATTACCTACACATATATCCCAGAAGTTTTCATAAAGAACGATAATTATAAATGTTTTCTATGATCTTTTACTTACAAAAAAACTGTTTCGTCTGCTAATGTTCTTCCTGATTGCAACCAAGATTTCCGATATGGTCTAGGAAAAAATTCTTTTAAGTGATGTCCTAGACGGCTTATGAATGTAAGTGAAATGGATTTTTCAATAGCAAGTGAATTTCTCGCATAGGTCATGATGTTATTCATACAGCTGAATACACTTTCGCATTCAGACGTTGAAATGGGTATAGTTTTCACAGTCTGGAGAAGAGGATTTCTCTCCCTAGGCTCATCTTAAGTGTCTATAAACTTGATAATTATCGTTATATTAAATAACAATAATTATAGTTTCGCCTGAAAAAAAGGACAGTTTGTGCTCGTGCGCGATATATATTTTTCTTTTTACAGTAACAAACCAAATATTTCTGGGAACGGTGTTCCCACGCGTTCCCGCACAACTACAGCACTGACAAGAAGCAAGATTTACATTACAAGGAGCAAGAATCGAGTTTGATGTAGATAAGTATTGTAATAATTCAGAAATCATCGATGCCCTTGTAGCGCAATTGGATACCACATATGGCTGTTAACCACGCGGTTGGTGGTTCGAATCCGTCGGAGGGCGGATTATTACTTTTTACTTAGTAAGAAGTTTAGAGGTTTCAAGTATTCATTTGTTTTTCATTTTGACGGAAAGTTACGCATTAAGCAATTATTTAATACTCTTTTTTTTATTTGTTTTTCAGTTTTCAACATGAAAAAGAAATTTGTACTATTGGTTGTAAAATCTCAGATGTAGTCATGACGTGAATAAATATAAATATGAACATTATATAAAGACAATCAAGCCTTTAAAAATAGCTAAAGCTTAACAATATAATTAGTATCTTGTAACAATACATACACAAATGTATTTCAAAGGTGGAAATTTGTGTAAAAATTCATCTTTTCTAGAAAATTGACATTCCTTTTGCTTAATTAAGGATACTTATTGAGGTTTTGTTGTTAATAACTAAAATATAAGTTTAACTCACCTCTTTGAAGTTGTTATTACTCGTGCTATAGCTGAAAAATTCATAAGAAATCAGCTTTTTTCCTTAAAAACTGATATTTTCTGTTGTTTTGCTTAATTAATAATACTCATTAAGGCGATGATTGTTTTGTTGTGATCCCTCAAGTTTAAGTAATGCGAGGGAGAGGCGAGAGGCGAGAGGCGAGGGGGAAAGTAAATTGGAGTTGTTATTTGGAATTATTTTCGTTCATACTGGCCCCTTCGAAAAAAATCCTGTTGAATCTGATAAAAATAGGGAAATTAATTTAAATATATCTTGGGGTGTTAGTCATCTAAGTATTTAAATCTTTCATAATTAGCGTCTAAAAGTATGATAAAATCTCAAGGAGTGTAAAAGTTAATAAATTTGTCTTTTTTCATTAAAAATTCATTATTTTGTTTAATTATGAATATGTCTTGGTGTGTAGTCATCTAAGTATTTAAATATTACATAACTAGCGTCTAAAAGTATGATAAAATCTCAAATAAGTGAAAAAGTTAATAAACTTCGCTATTTTTCTTTATTATTTGTTCAATTATTAAAATTCATTAAGGTAATGGTTGTTAAAAAACTGAAACATGTGTTTAAATTTCCCTTTTAGCATGATTTTCTTATCTCATAGTTGACAAAATTTAAAGAAATCTGCTTTTTCCATTAAAAATTGATATTTTTTATTGTTTCGCTTAATTAATAATACTCATTAAGGTGTTGATTATTCGAAACTCAAATATAATTTAATCATCGTCTTATGGCTGAAAAAAAATCTAAGGAATCTAAGAGTCTTTTTCCTTAAAAATTGACATCTTCCATTGTTTTGCTTAATTAGTAATACTCATTCAGGTGTTGATTATTCGAAGTTCAAATGTATGATTAACTTTCCTCTTTTAAGTTGATATTCTGATCTTAAAGTTGAAAAATATCTAAATAAATCAGCTTTTTTCTTTAAAAATTATTATTTCCCGTCGTTTTGCTTAATTAATAATATACTCATTTAGGTTTTGATTATTCGAAGTTCAAATGTATGATTAACTTTCCTCTTTTAAGTTGATATTCTGTTCTTATAGTTGAAAAATATCTAAAGAAATCAGTTTTTTTCCTTAAAAATTGTTATTTTCCATTGTTTGCTTAATTAATAATTCTCATTAAGGTTGTTCAAAAGTCAAATATAAATTTTATCTTTATCTTTTAGTATGATAATCTTGTCGAACTAACCTTCACCCCCCATGTTATAGCATAAAATTAACTTTAAAAAGCGCCATTTTTCCCACTAGGTGCCCGTTCGAATTGGGCACAGGTAGCGGTGCGGTTGGCGAAGGGGACACCGGTGGGGGCACGGTTGAGGAGGTGCACAGGAGGCGGCACGGTGCCGCAGTGTTGCCTCCTGCTGAGCCAGAACTGTTGTTTTCCTACTACTTACAATTAACAATACAAATATATAGAAATCTCATTTTTAACATTTTCAAACATAATTGAAAAGTGTTTATGATCCGCTCTCTAACTGGCGTAAATACTGTCGGATTGACATGTAATTAATGTATATGTTATTGAGGTTTACCATAGCCTTTTCAGTATTGAAAGTGAAGTATGTCCCGTTCATAGTTCTTTTACAGCGGTACTAAAAAAATTGCGTTACATTAATAATACAATCAAAAATCGTTTGCAGTGTATTTAAATGATGTTACACTATTTTAAACATCTTTAAATCGATATGCATCACTAAATGCACTACGAAGTGATCACTATAAAATAGGGTGTGCAATGGGATGTACATTGTTAATGTACAAGGAGACAGATGAAAATTCGATTATTGTACTCAGATAATACTATGAGCGATAATCGTTTGAAGTTGCGGTTTAAATTTTACTAACATTTTGCGTAATACTTGGTGTGTATAAATTTTATAGATCATTATTCACTACTGCACAAAAGAATTTGTGTGCATTCCCGCTTCAGGGCCGAAACTAGCCTCTTTTGCGTACGGGAAAAACATTTTTATTACTTTGGAATATATTTAGAGTTCCGTACTTAAAAAGTAAAAACGGAACCATTATACACTGTAAACTGAAATGTCTGAAATTCAGACATTTAAGTGTCTGAAACGCAGTGTTCAATTTTCAGACGTTTTAAAATGTCTTAAAATTTTCAGACACTTCTTGCGTCTGAATTTCAGACACTTAAGTGTCTGAAACACGAGTGTTCAAATTTAAGACGTTTTAAAGTGTCTTAAATTTTTCAGACACTTCTTACGTCTGAATTTCAGACATTTCAAATGTCTTAATTGCGGCCATCTTTGAGCCTTTTTTTTTTTTTTTTTAGCCAATATGAAGCCATCTTTGGCCATTTTCTTTCTAAAGCATATACGCAGCCATGTCTGACCACACTGAATCATTTTTTATAAATGGGAATAATTTGTTACCATACAGCAGAGCTGATTGCAGCGTGGAAAAATTGGGATGCTTCTCTGCCCCCTGATTTTAGGGTACCCCAAATTGGGTATAAAATTTTCATAAAGCTGATATTTTAAATCAGTTTTGACCTTATGAGGATTGTAATCAGTATTTTGTAGTTTTAGAATAGGATAATATATATATATATATATTTTCACCTAAATATGTATTTATGTGTTACCATATATGCCCTACGGCATCAAAAATGTTTATTACTTTTAGTGAGAACTTCAAATTGCTTCTAGTCCAAAGACCTAGTATTCATCCCCCCCCCCCCAATTGCCTTCATATACTGTTAAAAAAAAAAAAAAGCCTATTCGATGCCGTCAAATACATATTTGGATAAATATATCATTTTCTTTAGCCTAATCATGTTCTAAAAGTGCAAAATATTTATTAAAATAAGTGTAAGATCAAAACGAATTTAAAATATCAGCTTTATGGAAATTTCGTACCAAATTTAGGGGCCCGTAAAGCTAAAGGCCCATAGAAACAGCCCAGTTTGCCCATGCTGCAATCAGCTCTGCTTTATAGTAACAAATTACTCCCAAATATAAAAAATGATTCACTCCTTCAGAAAGAATCCATCCCTGCTATGTTGTGCAATTTTTTCCCATTTAAGTAAGATATTCCCAGTAAATTAGTTTAAGCATTTTTATTTCTGTGTTAAATAAAATCTAACACTGGATTCCCCAAAATTTACAGTATATGAGTATTATATTGTAATATTTATTAATCAATATTTATTATTAACCAATATTATGAATTTCTAGAGTAGAATAAGGTTAAAAACAAAATACATTTTTCATAATACAGTAAAACCTCTCAATAGCGGGCACCTCGGAACCGTGGAATTTGTCCGACGTTCGGAGGTGTCTGCTTTTCTGAGGTATAAGTGTATAAAAATTTTGCATATTTTCAATAAAAAATTTCCTAAATAGTGGTGTCCTTTATTTAGGATTGTCCGTTATGGAGATTTTACTGCAAAGCCTTCATACGAACAGTTGTCTTTAGCGAACACTCACCTTTATCAATATACAGTAAAACCTCCCTAAAGCGACCACTTCCGTTCCAATAAAAATTGGTCACTCCGAAAGGTGGTCTCTTAATGGAGGTCATGTTAAAATCTAGAATTTAATTGTTGAAAAAATGTAACAATTAATGTTACTAAAATTATATTTTTCAAATTAAGAAAACATATGAAAATTTAAGTATCAAAACAAAAGTTAATTACATAAGTTAATTACTGCAGAGTTTAAAAAATGAATACATTGATGTTTGCTTTGCTTTTATGGTTTATCTACTATAAATTTTATTCCCAAGTCCTTTCGAAATTCAATAAATAAATGCATTTCATTTTTTTTTTTTTTTTTTTTTTTTTTTTTTTTTTTTGTCTGGAACGAATTTTGACGATTTCATTACTTTATCTATTCCTTTGAGAGTTTCCTGACAGAATAGGGCAGGGGAGTTTATGGACCGTCATCCTTAATGTGTCATCAGAGTTAAATTCATTGCCTAAAATGGAACAAAGGGGTTTAAACACATAAAAGTTACCGGAATAAATAAAAATTCTAAACTTAGTTTAGAAGTTTGATAAATAATGCGCTCTCCGGAATTATTATTCTAATAAAACCTTTTTCAAGCGACCCGGAAAAAACGGAATTTGTTTCATTTTCTTCAAAGAAATGGGTCCCTTATGGAGGGAGTTCAACTGGGGTGGTCTCTGAATAGAGGTAAAATTAGTATTGAGCCTATGGGAATAAATTTCGTGCCATGAAAAAATGGTCGTTCAGGGGGTGGTCGCTTAATGGTCGCACAGGGAGGTTTCACTGTATATATATTTACCTCATAAAAGCTAACACAATCGAATAGCAGACAGATTCAGCGTTCTGAAGGTGCCCGCGATTAAGTGTTTTTACTATATTTAAAATTTTTTGTACTTAACTTTTAATCTTATTAGTTCAAAATACTGATTATAACCAATATACAATGTCTAAACCCATTCCACGTATAAGCTTTAAAAAAACTGCATATCGAATTTGGGGCAACAAAAATCGTAGGTGGTGGGGGGCGGGGGGGGGACATGTCAAAGTTTACCCTTGCTTTAATCAAGTCCTTCTAGAAAAATTCCAACTCTGCATTGTGATTCAGTAAATATAGAATAATTCATCTCTAAGTACAAAATCTAGTTATGCTTAAGTACATATAGTATAAAATTCTATCTTTTTACTGATATTCATTTTAAATTTCAGATTTCTTTTTTACTAAAAATAATCAAAAAATCAATATTATAATTGATTTCAAATGAAATATAGCTGTATATATTTACCGTATTTTTACAATTATGTTAACAGCACATAATTACATGAATTTAAGAATTTACAAATAATCATTATGACTAATACAGAGATAAGGCGAGAACATTTTCTTAATCGTTAAATATGAAAATTTATTGAAGACGCCAACAAAATTTTCTCCTCTTTACGTCTACAGATTTCAGACGATTTCTGATGAGTCTTCAAATTGTGGTGTGAATCACCGGGCTTGAAAATGAAAACATCTGAAGTTGACTACTTTCAGTATAGGAAGTAGAATATTTCTAAAATGCTCGGAAACAACAAAAGTATATAGCAGAAGGAAAAAACAGATTTCATGACCGGATTTGAGTTTTATCAGTCAAAACAGTTTAATCTAATAAATGATAAATGAAGACAAGGAATTCGCTGTATGTATGGGGGAATTAATGATATGGGTAAATGGAAGGATTTTCGAACTTTATTCTTTTAAATAACTTAAAATTTATCACGGTGTATAAAATCTGAGACATGAAAAACATACATAATAAATAAAAATTAAATAAGGATGTTTACTATAAAGAGTTGGGAATTTCAGTACATATCACATATTAAACGTATGGGAAATGTAAAACCGATGTGAACGTTACAAATGCTGTCGCATTAAATGCTTATAAAAATATTGTATACATAAATAAAACCCATATAAAAGGTACTCCTGTGTAATAATTACTCTAAGAAAACGCTGTTAAGATAGCCTTGAGGGTAATTAAGAAATTATGAGCCGATCAACAGGGGCTGTCACTGCTATTTTTAAAGTAATGGCGTGCGAGTAGACAGAAAAAGAAGGCTTAGGATGGTGTATCTCAATAGATTCAGTAACAACTAATACACCATGCAGACTTGCCAAAACTTATTTTAAGGATAACATCGGATGTAAAATAATACAGAAACATGATTGCAGATGATTTGAATAGTAGAAATTTAAATATTAGCAAGATAAAATTTTAATATAGAAATCCCATAGGCAAAATGCTTTAAACAAATTTTGGCATAACTCAGGAACTAATAAAGCTATAGACTCGTGTGAGGTCTCTATTTAAAGAAAAAACATTCGCAGAGAGTTTTCAATGCATAGTGAAGGGTCCACTTACCTGAAAAACGTGTGATTATTCCAAAATCACATCCACCCAGGCGACGTCCGGATTGGAGGCTACGTTAGTATCCGTGAGTTCAGCAGACTTTGATATTTAAAAAAGAATTTCCCTTTGCACATCCGGCTAGCTCTGTTAAAAGAATGGAATATTTCCATCCTAAAAACATAGCCCGCCAGACAACAGTTCTCTTTACCTGCTTTGACGAGACGAAGAACACTATATTATTGTTATTGCTTGACACCTTTCATTAATATGGAATATCACTATGTCGATACGGATTAAATCCTGGAACTTCACATTCCGCAAAAACCGAATCAAGTCAAAATAAATTATTAGTTAAAATGTACGCGTAGGTAAAACAAACGCTCAGTTTGAATTACAAACGAACATCCAATTCGAACGAAAGGCATCTAAAACGCATGCGCAACTAGAGTGCCCCCTGGTGGTAAATGCGGAACGGAGTTACAAAGTGTCTTAAAAGTAGACACTTGCAGATTTTTTAGACACCTTTCTCAGTTCGTTTACACCATGATCATAGTAAGACACTTATATGTTTTAAATTAAGACATCTATCATGACTGAATTTTCAGATTCAGATACTTAAGTGTCTGAAATACCTTTTCAGTCACATATGTGTCTTAATTTAAGACGCCTCTATTTGCAGTGTAAGATCACTCTTGCGTCTGTCCGTCTGTCACAGCCACTTTACTTGTAAACTATGGAACGTGGAAAGTTCAAATTCGGGGAAGTAATAAAGACTGGTGACCCACATATTTTCAGATTATTAAACATTTATAAATATATTTAGTAAAAATGTATAGGGGCAAATTCAGTTGCTTGAAAAAAAAAAATATTTACTTTGTATATCGTGCGAGGTATCATGTGAAAGCTTTGGTAACGCTGAATTCAAAAATAGATTTCTTTTAATTTTAGGTATTACATTTTCAAAAATATAGCCGAAAATGTAGCGCAAAAATATGCTCCCCCCCCCCCCCCATCTAATTCCGAATCTACTGAAACTAAAATTATGAAAAAATTAGAGGGGGTAGACATTAATATAAACCTTGCAGGAAAATTATAGCGATTACCCTTAATCACATAGTTTTTGAGAAAAGCGCATTTTCCCGTTACACACAAATTTCGATTTACGGGCATTCAGCAAAACTGTTGAGCAGCGCTGGAGATACCTATCGTAGTAGAAGTATAAAAGCATTGTTGATCAGGATTTTCGAAATAAATTGTCAGTAATTAGTTGAGATATGAACCCTTAAAGATATGGACGGTTTGGACATACATATAATGACAGGGGCGGCGTACACTATGTACCATCGGATTTTAAAGCCTAGATTACAACTTTTAATGATATATGAGTGTAATGAAATGGTCAGTAACAGTATAAAAGCAATAAACGTCAAATTGTTATAGTCTCAGGACTCTTAAAGCTTCAAAAAAATTTAATTTTAATTTTTTTAGATGTTAATCTTCCTTTTTTTCTGAACATTTTAATATAATTGTTTCCTTCAAATTCTCATTAGAACAGAAGTTATAGCTTTTAGAATTATACCGGCTCAATAGCTTAGGCGGCATTTTCGAAACTTTTAAGTCATTTTTCTCCAATTGACTTTCTTGGGCATATCGCGCACGATATCTCAAAAACATTTCAATATTTTTTCATGAAATTTTCAAAACATACGTTTTATGTTAATCTGTATAAACTGAACCTAAATTTTCCTTTTTATTGTTCAAAAAAATATTTTTTAAAGGGATTATGTTGTTCAGATTTTCAAAATTTTCTATTAGCAAAATTTTCTATTAACCAAATGCAAAATTTGAACGAATGTTTTGTTTTAGCTGCACTGTAGAGTGAAAGGTTATTACTATGCTGAATTTAGTTTTATGAAATGCCAAATGAAGTTTAAATATGCATTTTTTTATTTATTGTCAGAACCGAATTAAGTTCATTATAAAGAGATTAAGATAATATTAAACTAGTCGGATGTGTCAATCCCAAAACTTTCTTCTATCTCATACATGTCAATACTTCCTGATAAATGCAGCACAGCAGCGCCACCGGTTAGGCGATTTATACCAAAATCTAATCAGGGACAACTTTCGTGAACTTCTAATTGAATTTGAAATTTGGTGAAAATTCGTGCCTCTTTTCTTTTTTTTTTTGACTATTACGGAAATCGTGAAAAGTTCTGAGTTGCAGTGGGACCTCTTGTGAAATGTAGACCAAAACCTTATCAGGATCAGTTTATATCAGGGACTAACTGAATCTAAAGTTTGATGAAAAGTCATGCATTAGTTCTTGAGATTGCGGAAATCGGGAAATATCAGCACAGTAGCTCCACCTGCTGGGCGATTTACACCAAAAAGTAATGAGCACCAATCTATATCAGGGACTAAATGAATCTAAAGTTTTATTAAATTCCGTTTAATAGTTCTTAAGATAGAGCGCCCACAAAATTTGTGTCAAACATGGATAGACAGACTCACAGACAAACATTTTGTAAAAACATGTTTTTCATTACTTCTGTACCCTAAAACGTATAAATCCGTCGAAAACCGAAATTCGAAAATTTTCACGAATCCAATACTTTCTTCTTGTAAAGATAGAAGAAAGTAAAAATGAGTTATACAGAATGGCTGTATTTGATATGTTTTAGGTTCCATATCTCTTTGAACTTTCTTGGTATATCCATTTACATTTTTCTAGTATATACTGTTATATCCAACCCTACTTTTCATAGTTTTTTACAAAGTGTTACTATTCTTTTAGCAACGGTTTTTTTTAATAATACAATTACTAATTTATATATTTATTGTACGGAACCCTCTGTGCGCGAGTACCGTATATTATGGAAGGAACACTGCACCCGTCGTAAACGCCGCACTCCTCAAATTGGCCCGAATAAGCTTAAAAATATCGTAATCGCCGCACCCATTGTAAACGCCGCATCCATCGGAGCGCTACTTTTATCGACAACGTCACACTGACCTAACTTTAATCAAAGTTTTCTGAGCAGTGTAGGATGCCTCGTTTTTAATATCTTAAGGTGTCTGAAGTTTTATTTAAAATATTTAAATCCGATTTTTAAAAAAAATATGAATTTTTAAATTAAGGAAACTCCGTTGGTATTTAAAAAAAATCGTAAACGCTGCACATGGCGTAAACGCCGCACTTGGAAAAAAATTAACTTTTCAACTCGTAAACGCTGCGGCGTTTCTTCCATAAAATACGGTAATACTCGCACTTGACCGTTTATTTTTCATGGGATACCTCGGTTGATATCTAAAGTTATGACTTTTGTACTTTTTTGGAGTTTTTTTTTTTTTCTTTTTTTAAATATTCGGACACTTTTATTTTTGAAAAACTGTTTGGAACCGGTTCTGAAATTTAAAGTACCCTCATGTTAAGAAAATTCAACCCAAATCGAAAAAGTATTAACGCACAGCCTTAGATTATTAGATATCATATGAAAAAAGAAAAAATAATAATATTAAAAATCAAGCGAAACCTCCGAAAAGAATGCTCCTACAGGTTTAACAATAGCGTGCGACTGTTTTCGCGTGAGACTATATCAGACAAGCAAAGAAACTGGAATGCTAAGGTTAAACCGTTGGAAGCGTTCTTATAAAAATTTCTCGCTCGCATTTTAATAACTTTTAAGCGTTTTCCATATTGTTATATAATATTTCATCTTATTAAATAGTAAAATTTCGTTTTTGTATTCTGAATACGTTGGAAAGTGTATCATGATCTGTGCCTCACATGACTTTTTGTTTACTTTTTTATTTTATTTTATTTCTTGTCATGACCATAAATAATACAGGTGAAATTAAATGTGGTGATATGAAGCTTATACTACAGTGAAAATTTGGCTAAGGAAAACAAAATGCACTGCAAAGAATTTTCACTGTTAACCCTGAATTTAAACGAACTTTAAAAAGAAAAAAACTGCATTTTAATTAGAGTATATTTGCATTATTATTATTTAATGTCATATTTAGATATTTTTATATTAATTAATTATGCATATTTAAAGCAGAAAAATATCTTAAGATTTAAATAGTATTTTTTGCAAATTGTATGCTTTAACAAGCAAAACCGAGTTGAACATGTCAATATTTCGAATTCTGGAATGAACTTAGGGGCGGGGGAGTACCATACTTAATACTAAAGTGCACGCTTTCTAAAATAAAATAAGAAACTACAATTTCTAACAGAAGTATTTTGTTTGATTTTTATATACAATTGTACATTATTTACAGATAAATTAAAAAAGCAGTTGGAGCGTAGGCAATTAAATACAAGTAGCAATGTTTGCAAATTGTATGCTTTAAGGCGGTTCTCATTTTTAAATGTCAAGGCCATTTCTGGATAAATAAATTGCTTTCCGATTTATAAATTTATAAGTGATTCTTGTCGCATGACGACAAGCTTTTTCCCTTTCTCGCACTGCTCTGTCAAGAATTCAGTTCAAAACACCCGATTTGACAATATTTTATGAAAAAACTTTTGCTTTTACCAAAAAATTAAAAACATCATTCGATGACATAATTTCCAAGTAAGAAAATATGCCAATATAATACATTTCCGAGAAAAAAATAATTCAGAAGTGTGTCAGAATACTCTTTTGGATTCGAAAACAGCCATAAAATCTAAGATGAACATAATTTTGAAAGTTTCTATAAGTATTTTGTCTGATGAAAAAATAAAAAAATACTTTAAGTAATTATTTCTAAGCTTAATTACTTAGGATTGTAAAGAATAAAATGAAGCAAGTTAAAAAAAAAGTTTTTATCAAGCATAAAAATCATTTCATTTAAAAATTATATTTAACTAAATTTAATACATTTGCAAAATCACAACTTTGAGTGATAAAGATTTTCGTTATTTTATATAAAATGATCATAGAAAATATAATGAATTTCTGCTAGTACTATAAGATTAAGCAGCATCGCCTTTCTGTTATTTCTCATTCTTCTTTTGCAAAAATTGGGGCTAAAGAAGAATGAAAGAATGATTGCAAAAGTGTTAAGCACATTTGACTTCACATTTCTTCAATGATACTATTTATTGATACTAAATCATTGCATAGACTTGCTGCCTTTTTAAATGGCAATAAATTACACCGATATTAGTGAAAATTCTAAATATATATTTAATTTGTATGTAAGATTATTTAAGGCTGTTCTCAAATCCAAAAAGGCAAATTTATGACATAAGTTTTAATTTATTTTTGCTTGGAAATACATGAAACTAGCAGTTGTTGTTGTTCAAAAACTATGTAATCAAACTGTTTTTTCCGTTTTTTTTTTTTTTTTTTTTTTTGCAAATGCAATAGATTTTTTAGAAAATAGTGTCAAAGAGGGCGTTTTGAACGGAATTTCCGCGCGAAAGAAGAGTATAACCGGTCAAGAACGGGTGAAAAACGTGTTTATCATGTGATCAAAATCGCTTATAACTCAATAGGTAATTTATTGATCAAAAAATGGAAAACACAGTTTGATTTCAAATCGCTTCCATCGGTTTTCGAATTTTATATCTTTCCGTTAAAAGATGAATTTGTTAATGTGTTAAAAACGTTTTGCGCTTTTTGAGGAGAGCAGTTAAGAATAGCCTTAAGTATTGCGCGGTAGCGCAATACTTATTATTACTTATTTCCAGTATTACTTCTCAATGTTAATTTAACATAGTAAAGCCTACGGAGCTCATAGCTTTTTTCATTTTTTTTCCCCTACCGTTTTGTCCCTGATGCCACAGTTTTTTTTATTCTTTGCTAATTCTAATAGTTTATAAATTTAAAGTGTGAATATTTGTCTGACGTCAGGGTCAAAACGGATGATAAAATACCTTTGCATATGGGTGAATTATGACCCAGAGAAGTAACATGGGCTAATTTGTATTTACATTATTCAAATATTTTTCTTAATAATCCCAAATTTTGTTTTTTTTATTAAAAATCATGGGACATTTTTTCAATAAAATTTAACATTCAAAAGCCGTAGTATGAATTTGTCTATTTTCAGTTGAATAATTTTCACGTAAAAAATAAAACTGATTTTTTTTTTTTTTTTTTTTTTTTTTTTTTTTTTTAAGAATTAAAAAGAAGATGAATATGGTGTTATAGTGGAAATAAAAATTATATTTACAAACAGATTTGTTTACGTTCAGATTGGAAGTTTTTGTCCAAACTACAGCAACCTCTGTTGTTGCACTGGCGAAAATTTTTGAATTATACATAGATAAATTGCATCACAAATTGTGATGCGATTCCACATAAATCAAAGCCTGATGATGGTACCTGCAATTATTTTTTAATGTGTTCGTCTGAACGCAGTAGTTATTAAAAAAACTTGACATACAAATTAGAAAAACAAAATTTATTTCCTACATTGCTTAAGTCCGAAAAGGGACATATATTAGGATATTTCATTCAATTCGTTCTACGTTTAATGTTAATTTTTTGTAACAAATAAGTCAAAACCAGTTGAACATTAAAAAATAAAAATAAAAAATTCATACAATATGATATGTTAAACATCTTAAAAATTTAGATTCCGTTCAAATAAAATCGAAATAAATCTTAGATTTTTTAAAATTTTGTTTTATTTTGCATGTATCTTATCATTTTATGTACAATCGTCATAAACATAATACAAAATCTGCAATACAAATACAGTGTGACTTCAAAAATCCGACATTCAGAAATCCGGCAACTTCAAAAATCCGGCATGAAAACCATCTTTTTCTTACTTTTTTCTTTTACACTTTCAAGTTATAAGAGAAGAAAATAGCAATTCTTTATGAATTAAAAACTTCAAGGTCAAAAATAAAAATGCAAAAAAAGAATATTTTACTTTTTTTTTTTTTTTTTTTTTTTTTTAATTTGTCAGAGACGATTATTTTCTGAACAAATTTTCTTGGAGCTGCACTATTGCTTAGCAAGGGGAACGACTTTGGGAAATGCATAAATTTTGACTGGAGTATTAATATATGCTTTAGAGAAACATGACTGTATTTCCGAAATAGACATTATTAATTTGTATAAAATACAAAAATAAATAAATAATAAAATAAAATAAAACTTGTTAAAGGACGGCCAAAAAAATTGAAGCAAAAAAATTTGACATCGATGTTTCCGAAATTATAACAGAAGAAATAATTTCACTCCTTATTAGAATTTTCTTTTCTCTGTGATATAGAAAATATCATATAAAGTTTTTTTTTCTCTTTTTCTCACATAATTATCACTTAATAATGAATTAAATTATTGCTAAAGGCACTATTAAGAATATAGTAATATTTTTCATATTCATAGTTACTATTTTTGATATTGCTTCAAAAATCCAGTATAGTCTCGGTCCCGATGACGCAGGATTTTTGAAGTTAAAATCTATTTACAACTTAAAAAGGAAAAAAGTCTAAAATTTATTTCGATTTCATTTGAACGGAATCTAAGTTTTTAGGGTGTTCAAAGTATCATATTGTATGAATTTTATTTTTATTTTTTAATTTTCAATTGGTTTAACTTATTTGTTACAAAAATGTAACAGTAAATGTAAAACGAATTGAATGAAATGGCCTAATATTTGTCCCTTTTCGGGCTCAAACAATGTAGGAAATAAATTTTGTTTTTCGAATTTGTTCTGCAAATTATGTTTTTGCTTAATTTTTACTGAATTGAAAAATTAATTCACATTGAAATATTTTTCTTTTCTATTAAATAAAGGTATCATCCATTATTTCGAAAATTTACTCATTAGTTAAATGAAGCATTTTTAATGCTATTTTACACTCTAGGTTGACAAAGAAAAGAAAAGAAACGGCAGTTAATTTTTGGTTTATAAATGAATGTAAACAAAGTATTTTATTCTTAAAAAATAACTTTGGAATGGCAACTATTTTCAGCCCCACCTCCACGTTATAACATTATATACTATTCAGTAATTAAACCTTTCCTTTTGCAATTTAAAATGAAAGTACACATTTTTTTTTATTATTATTTAATGATTAATACGGTAAACTTTAAAACAATTATTTGCTTTTAAAAGTTTACTTTGAAAAAGGTATTTATTTTAATATATTTCTAAATAAATAATAGTTTTTGTGCAATTCTGTCATAATTTCACGTTTAATTCCTTAGAAATGGAACGCCCGCCACGTTTTCTAGGAAAATACAAGAAAACAGACCCTTTCCTCATCGCTTCCGTTAATAGCCTGCAGTATACATGTGTCCATTGTTATTAAGCGCCAAACATCATTAAAGAAAACCAGGCACAACACCACCCTTTTCCCTTATCAGTTAAGGGGGAGTTTTAAGTTTGGGCACGGGGCAGCCCTAGATGTTTTTGCCCGTTATTCGTTATTTTTCGTTTACACCTCACGAAAATACTCCACGATATCTAGAGAACTCAACTAAATACAACCAGTGAATGGGAGGGACAAACGACCTTCCTACATGGGGGGAATGGGGGAAGAAGCCTTTCCTGCCAGGGATCTTGCCAATCCTAACTTGGTTTAAGGGGTTCGCGCGTTTACGTTTACTGCGTCGGGAGGGATGGAAAAAGTGGAAAGGAGGGTGAATGCGGAGTCGCATACTGCCCATATATATAAACTTTTTAGGTGGGGGTCGTTTTGGGTTCCTGTGGTCCTATAATGAAAAGTTATGAAGGAATTTTTCAAAAGTCGCACCATGGTAACGACTGCAATAGGTAGTATTTCTTGCGAAATCTACCTAAAAAGAGCTATTTTAATTTCAACAATGCACACATTCTGTAAAAGGCTAATAAATTTCTATTGACAGCATATTACAAAGCACAATCCGTTTAATCAATATTCAAAATTTCACTTTTATACACAAAAAGGTTTTGAAGATTAGTCCGGGTCCTACGGTTGAGAAAACTGCAAATCTGATAAGAATATATCGATTGGTGAGTATCTACTTTATATTAATACAATGCATTTCAGAGGGGGGGGGGGGGGGGCATCGCGTAAAGTCGTGGGTATTCAAGATGGCGGCTGTTATTCAAAATGGCCTCATTTTCTAACTGTTCTTACTATCCATCATATAAATGTTTGTTTCAAGTCGATTTAATTTTAAAATTTTCGTTTTTAATACTTTTCGTCATATTTGAATGCGTTTATGAATTCAGTTTGTCTGTTTGTTTGTCTGTATATCTGCTTGCCATTCCATGCTCTATCTCGTTTGAATATCGCTACTCGCTTAAATTTACTCCGATTATCATGTAATTTATATATGTTATTGAAGTTTACAATAACATGTTCCGAATAAAAATTGAAGCGTATAGCTTTTATATTCCGTTTACAGGGGCCTCAAGAGAATTCCATTACGTTATTGCCCATTAGTCCGGATGCTACGGTTGAGAAAACTGCAAATCGTGAGAAGAATATACCGATTGGTGAGTATCTACTTTATATTAATACAATCCATATAAGAGGGGGAGGCATCGTTTAAAGTGGTAGCAATTCAAGATGGCGGCTGTTATTCAAAATGGCGTCATTTTCTGAATTTTCTTACTATCCATCATATAAATGTGTGTTTCAGGTCGATTTCGATGTTTCTAACGTCAAAAATTTCGTTTTTAATACTTTCCGTCATAGTTGAATGTGTTTAAGAATTCAGTTTGTCTGCTTGTCTGTCTGTCTGTTTGCCTGTTTGCCATTCCGTGCTCTAACTCGCTTAAATATAGCTACTCGATTAAATTCACTCAGGTTGTCATATAATATATATATGTTAATGAAGTTTACAATAACATGTTCCGCATAAAAATTGAAGAGTATACCTTTTATAGTCCGTTTATATCCCGTTACCTCAGAGAATTCCATTACGCTATTGTCTATAGGGAGAAATCGTTTGCAATGTGTTTTAATCACGTTATACTCTCTAAAACATATTCAAATTGACATACATCAGTGAGGTTCACTACAACATACTTACTGTATAATAAGGTGTGCATAGTATTTATTGTTTATTTACAGTGACACAAAAAAAAAAAAAAAAATACGTGCGTTTGTAATTCATGTATACATTCTATAAAGATCATCAGTTAAATCATCTGTTATTAGTGGATCTGCTAGGTATGAAAAAACTGCATTTTGTGATAAATATATCTTTAATGGTCAGTATCTACTTCATATTAATACAATGCATATAAGAAGTTGAGGCATCGTGCAAATTCATAGTAATTCAAGATGGCGGCTGTTATTCAAAATTGTTTGCTTATTCCTATACATCATATAAAAGTATCTATGATGTCAATTTGTTTATTTTTATAACTGAAAAATTCCCTTTTTAATATCATAAATACGCTTAAAATGAAAATAGGTCAATTATTAAAGTATTTTTGTATTTTATAGTGAAGAAAGTGAAAGGAATAAATAAATAACAAAAATGCATTTTTAATAATACCTTAATTATACAAGATATTAAAAAAATTGCATGTTACATTTAAAGTTAGATAATATAAAACTTCACTTTATATCATCATATTTCTCACACTTGTTTTTGCAGTTGCACATTAATGTGCAAGAAAATCCAACCTTTCTACAGCCACACTTATTTTTACAGATTTTTTACATGCACTTTACTAATTGTTCACAAGGATCTGCAATATCTGGCAACTCCAACCATTTTATTTTCCATGATAAATTATCCAACCACCATCCCCATTATTTTGTAGAGGGTGGATATATTTCACGCTGATCTGCTTGTCCACAGATGTGTCCACCCAGCAAACACAGAGCTATGGGTAAGCAATCGGCCGACAGCCGCTTGCCACTACCGGCAGTATTGGCACGATACCGGTTCCGTATCTTTTTGATACGCCGCGTGAATGCCGCCCGATTCATGAGTCACGCAGCCGGTCCGGTATCGGCAAAAAACTATGCCGACAGTACGCCGATAGCTATCCATATGAATGCCGGCCTCAGGCCGACACCAGCATAAATTGAAAAAAAAATCTGCTTTGATGGCGCCATCGTAGAATGTATATTTGATAGGAACGTGTTTCGGCGCTGGAAGATCGGCGGGATTTGATCCGACGTACCCAAGGACAGGAAGCAGACTCCTTAACCACTTAGCCACTGAGACTTGATCAGGGGAGGATTGTATGAAATAATAAGGGGAAGACATATCGATAAGTAATGGTTGTCGTTGAAGGTAAGTGGTAGATGGGAAAATTAGAATTTTGAGGTGTTTTTATTTTATTTTTAAATTATTTATTTGTAATTGTCTTATGCGCGTGTATTTAAAAGTTAATTTAATATTTAAATGAATGAAATAAATAACTTAGCGAATTCGTTAAAGCAAACGAATTTAAGAATAAATTTAAGAATAATTAAGATATAGATATAATTTAGAATAATTAAGAATATATATAAATTTGAGAATAATTTACTATTAAAAAAATTTTTAGAGGTTTTCTTCAGTTAATAAATTTTCTTTTTAGGAATTATAATGTAATTACATGCGTTGCATTAATTTATAGAATATATATTAAGATGGAAAAATGTATTTTAATAAATAAGAAGTTGGTAATTAATAACTTTTATTTAGAATAAGAATTCATTTCACGTCGTTTTGATGATTTAAAGTAAAACATATATTTAATTAGTATGTTGCAGTATTAATTTGTTACTTTTCAATAGTTTTAAGTTAAAAATAAAATAAAAATATTAATTTACATTTTTTTTTCTTTTGAAAGATAACTTTAAATGCGGGATATTTCTAAATCTTTCTTATAAATTTAAGAATGCTTATTAAATAAAATAAGTTAATTTCAGAGGTTTTTCTCTTAATGCAATTTCCTCTTTAGGAATTATAATGTAATTAAATGTGTTAATTCAATAAATATATATTTGTAACATAGAAAATCGAATTTTAATAAGAAAAATAAGTTGGTAATTAAATACTTTTAATTAGAATAAGAGTTCTTTTTATGTCATTTGATAATTTAACATAGAATATATTTTAGAGACTATGGAACAATAATGATTCTTTTACCTATCAATATTTTTTAATCATCAAATAAAATAGAAATATTAATTTATCTTTTTTTTTTTTTTTTTTTTTTTTTTTTTTGGTAAATAATTTTTAAGAAGTGGTAGATTTCTGAATCTTTCTTTAAATTTTAATGCTAAAAAGTTGGGTATTTTTTTTATATTTTTATAGCTTGTAAAATAATTTTAAACACTTTTTTAATAATTTGATTTTTTTAATAAAATAAGAAACATAGCTATTGCTTTTAAAATGAATATAATCGTTAGAAAATAATCTCAAATAATTTATGTTTTTTTTCTACGATTAACTTTATAATGCATAATAATTTTAAGGAGCAATTTAAAAAACTCTTTTGATGATTGAAATAATTGTAAGTCCTTTTTAAAATGAATTCAATAACAACTTTTTTAAACAAATAAATATAAGCTATTTTTGACTTTTTTTTATCACTGTTAAATTTTTATATGAAATACATGAAATATACATATCTTATCAAAACTCAAACTCAAACCAAATTAAGAAGAAGAAAAAAAAGTCGGCTAAGACTAAGAAGTCCGAATTCGGACCGATGTTGGCAAATCTAATTGGGCCACTATCAGAAATCACATATCGGTCCTGCGTCACTTGCCGATATATAACCATAAGGAGCCCGATTACGGAAACCGGCAGTCGAAAAACAGATTCTTAAGTTTCAGTTGCCAGCATGCTACCGACACTTCACCGAAACCACTGTGCCCATGCCGACACTTAACCGACAGTGCCAGCTGCGGTCCGATCGTGTGCCGAAAGGTATGTGTTTGCTGGGCAGTTTGGAAAGCACTGCGTAAAGCGTGTTGTTGTAAAGCACCCTTGGTTGGTGGAAGATGTTCAAGAGAGCGAGTTTTTGTCATAAACAATTCTTGTCTTGCATCATTGACACTTATGCTGTTGCTTGTTGAACAGTACAGCAATACTACGAATTTTTCTAAAATATTTAGAATTTTTTTAGGAATGGATGCTTGTGGTTCTGATATGTATAAAAATGCAGTAGTAGCTTCTTTAAATAGAATCCATGTCTTCCAAGCTGGCTTTTTTGTCTTTCCTGTGCTTTCACAGAATTGCTGTCGCATCCTGTGAAACCATGAAATCCTAGTAAAGACATTGCCTTTTCTCTTCCAGTTGCCGCAGATTCCAACATCCACAATCTAGAATTCTTACGACTTTACGTGATGCTTCTCCCCGTTATATGGATTGTATTAATATAAAGCAGATACTCATCAATCCGTATATTCTTCTCACGATTTGCAGTTTTCTTAACCGTAGGACCAGGACTAATAGACAATAACGTAATGGAATTCTTTTGAGGGCCCTGTAAACGGACTATAAAAGCTATACACTTCAATTTTTATTCTGAACATGTTATTGTAAACTTCAATAACATATGTAAATTACACGGCAATCAGAGTAAATTTATGCGAGTGGCGATATTTAAGCGAGTTAGAGCATGGAAGAGCAGACAGACAGACAAACTGAATACATAAACTCATTCAACTATGACGGAAATTACTAGAAACGAATTGTGACCTTAAAAACATCGAAATCAACCTGAAACACACATTTATATGATGGATAGTAAGAAAATTCAGAAAATGACGCCATTTTGAATAACAGCCGACATCTTGAATTCCTACGACTTTACGTGATGCCTCCCCCTCTTATATGGATTTTATTAATATAAAGTAGATACTCACCAATCGGTATATTCTTATCCCTATTTGCAGGTTTCTTAACCGTAGCAGCCGGACTAATAGGCAATAACGTAATGGAATTCTTTCGAGGGCTCTGTAAACGGACTACAAAAGCTATACACTTCAATTTTTATTCGGAACATGTTATTGTAAACTTCAATAACATATATAAATTACATGACCATCTGAGTGAATTTAAGCGAGTAGAGATATTTAGCGCATTAGAGCATGGAATAGCAAGCAGACAGACTGACAAACAAACAGACAAATTGAATTCAAAAACTCATTCAACTATGACTGAAAATATTAGAAATGAAATTAACGTTAAAACCATCGAAATCTACCTGAAACCTACATTTATATGATGGATAGTAAAAAAATTCAGAAAATGACGCCATTTTGAATAACAGCCGCCATCTTGAAATCCCACGACTTTACGCGATGCCTCCCCCTCTGAAATGCATTGTAATTATGTAAAGTAGATACTCACCAATCGGTATATTCTTATCACGATTTGCAATTTTCACCTTATTTTGGTCGTGTAGCACTCGGACTAGATAGACTAATTCAAACTTTGAATTTTTTCGTTAAATTTCGTCGCGTTCGAAAGGTGCAAGTCCCCTTAACCCACTTCTTGGTAGGCTATAATTATAAAATTTACGTTCACTGGCATGTTTACGATGACAGCATAATTTTTTATTATTTTTAGAAGTTAATTATAAATTAATCCATTAATTTTTAGGCATTCTCTATGGCGCCCAGAGTTGTATGGGCGTTGAAACAACCATGGATTTATTTATGTTCCAGCAAATGCAAGCCAAAATATTTCAACTGGTTGCCATAAACTGCAACAATAATACATTTTAAGTGCTAAAAAGTAGAAAATAAATTATAAATAAAATATGAAGAGTAGAATACTAATAAGTATAAAATAAAAAATACTTTTTAAAAAAACGCTATTTTATAAGCATTCAATGTTCAATTTGAAAATCACGTCTATTTGTTTGATTGCAATCCATGTTATTTTTTTTTCAACAAGGGATATCTGCCCTCTACGGGGTACGCTCGTCAACCCCTGTTAAGGCACCTCAGACTCTAAAATCAAGCTAATTTGATCGGCTTTAAAAAGATTGCGGAATATTGAATAATAATTTTAAAAACAGTGGCAATCTCCCTATAAACGGATTTCGATTCATTTCTCGTTGATTGGGGAATTTTAAGGCCAAATCAGCTGCGGTACTACTTGATTATCCCGTCGACCAATTTCGCCAAATTATATAAAACACCAAACCACTCGCCAAATTATGCAAATTGACATATTTTTTTATTTTAAATAACGAAAAAACAAATAAATTACTATAACATTAATAAAAATACAAATAAAACGTCGAAATAAAAATAAGTTGATGATGTAGACACGTGTAACTTGCTTAAAGTCAAGTTAATTGGACATTTACGATCAACCATTATTGGCATTTAATCTTATAGTTTGGCGATAGATTTTTGGTCTATGGGATTACTAAGTAGTACCAAAGATACAATCGCTGTTTTCGTCTTTGATTAAGTAACATCAGTTAAACATTTCAAAATAAGCTAATATAAAAGGAATTAAATAAACAGAGTCTTTGTCTCCCGGTATTTTTTAGCAAAGCGAAAAGAAAATTCTTTTAAATAAGACATTTTAAATTAATCGTTTTTAATCTGACGCAATTTTGACCAAACTATTCTTTCTCTTTTTAATAGTCACGTGAAAATACTTTTGTTAGAAATGAAATATTATTTGCGCTGTCCTAACAAAAATAGTTGAAAAGATCCTTTCAAACTATCAAATAAATGTCTAGCGCAATTTCTAAATTTAAACTGTTTTGCAATATTTTTTGTGTTCAATTTATGTAATAACTGTAATGTGACGTAAATGTGACGTAATTTTTCCTATTTAAGACTTCTAACGCATGTTAATGAATTTATTATTTTACAATATCCTTTCTCTTTTAAAATTCACGTGTAAATATAGTTTTTATGACGTAATTTTTAATAAGGTCCTGCTTTTTATACATAATTATTTAATTCTAATTCCAAATGTTTTTTTTTTGTTTATAATTGTCACGAGTAAATAAATTTTTAATTTGAAGCAAACATTATTTTTTGCGCTGCTTATACAGTTGGCAAACGTTTAAATTAAAATCACTTTCTAAAATATTTTAAAAATATCTCTCGAAATGCTGCAAATTTGAATTTAAAATAGAAATAAAACCTCAAAAAATGAGTCAAATTAAAAAAAGAAATACAGTCTGCACACCGGGAACTTCATTCGTATAAAATGATCTAAAAATGATTAAATTCCCATGAATAGTTTTTGCTCCTATAAAACTTTTTTAGTGGAACGATTTTGTCCAACTTTAGGATTAAATATATCTTAAAATAATTCTTCGATTTGAAAACTTTCTGCTTCAGCGTGTTTATCAAACATTTCTGTATAATACCATCGATTTTCATATTTTTGAATGCAATATTTTTCTTAATATTTATTATATATTATCTTAATTTTTCTTAATTTAAAAAATCTGAGCCCACGCATATGAACGGAAATATTTTGGAATTGCATCAATTTCCGTCGAAAAATCAAGCGTGATCATTAAGGTAAATATTGGATGCTTATAAAACCCTGTTTAAAAAACTATTTTAATTTTTATTTCTTTTCACCCCCTCCCACAACGCAGGGGCCCCACCAGTGGCCGAGAGGTTCTGCTCTCGAAGCTGGTAGACGGGAGGTGCTGAGTTCGATCCCAATCGCGCCCGTCGGCCTAATCGTTCGGAGTTTTCGTGGTTTTCTTCGAGCCGTGGATCCTCCATGCGTTAATACGGATTAGGTTCCCTTAGAAAGACCCCCACGGAGGGCACTCCCCCCGGGCCTATATCCCTCGTGTAGATAATTGGCCGTCAAAAATCAAAATAATGAAATAACCCAGAACGCAGGGAGTTTTCTTACCAAACAAAGTTACACCATATGCGATATATTACAACATTTAGTTGAAAATAATTAAGTTTTATAATGATTTGTATAAATTTTCTTGTTATTTTTAGCGATCTAAGTTGTTAATATTTACAAAAGACTAAATAATACCTTCAATTTGGGATAGAACGTAAAAAGGAAGTATTTTAAGATAATTCAAAATGAAGGTTGTACTATTTCTTTCATCTGAAATGCTACAAATAGAATCAAGGAAAGCAGCTCGTTATCTGAACACCTAGCAGTTAATATTAATAGACTAGTAAGTAAGTTAATCAATTAATATTAATTGATTAATATTGTATTACTGTCAACTTAAAAAGAGTTATTTCTATAGTTGATCCAATTATACCCTCGCTCTAACTATGCATATCGGTAATACTTTAAGAAAATAACTTCTGCACCCTCTACTTCTGCAAAAAAAAAAAAAAAAAAAAAAAAAAAAAAAAAAAAAAAAAAGAAAGAAAAAAAAATTACAAAAAGTGCACAAAGTGCACGATTTGATATTTTATATCGGACATTATATTCCAACAAGCCTATTTTGATACCTTGAAAGTATACGTAAACTATCGCTATATCGATACGTAAACTATTGTAAATTTGTAAATAGGAATTTATTTTATTTTTTTAAAGTAATCAAAAGTAAACTAATATTACTAAAGTATGAAAGAGTATGTTTAAGGTTTGAAAATTTCTAAGAACTCAGAAGAAAAAGTTAAAATATTAAACCATAAATGTATTCCAATAAACTTTTCTATACATTCATTTTTCAAATAAAAATGACTGAATATTTTAGAAGAATGGTTCGATTCAATATTATCCTTGAAATAAAATGAAAAAACTGACTTCTTAGGCAAATTTAGGTATTTAACGATCCGAAAAAACTCCCGGCACTAATTCCAGCTACTTCCGTTTTTAATATAAATTGGATAGTAAAACCGATAAAAGCAGCAATTTAAAAAAAAAATAAATAAAATTTAATATGATAGTTTAAATACTACTCAAAATCTTATTATGCTAAGTCGTAATACAATGTTTTTATAGGGCGGGAGGCAGCGTCACAGTTATGCGACCAATTTCAGCATTGATGATTTTTGTATATCCATGTATTTTGTATTTTCCATGTGACGTCTTGGAAAGCTTTTCTACATATTACTCTTGTTTTAACAATGTTATTATATCCTCAAATTACAACAACTATGCTAATATGAAAGTCTAGGGTATTTTGTTATTTTTAATGTACAGTTTGATTGCCCTAAAGGAACAGCTCAGACAAGGAAACCAAGTCTGTAGAGCATAGTGTCCCTCCCGGTTACATTTATTAAGGTCTTTAAAAAAGATACAGTTTTCAGTCTGAGCTGAAGCCACCAAAATTCCGACAATGGGCGGTATATCCATATATTCCGTGATGATAAATATTTAAAGTATAAACTCTGCCAGCTGGGGCAGAGACACTGGGTGTTATCTTTTAGATAAAGAGTACATTTCTTCAGGGGGTTCTGTCATCCTGAACCACCCGTAATCTCATTAAATTTACATTAGTAATTTTCCTATTTATCGTGCTAATGTCTATAGTATATCATGGATTTCGTTTATATTGTGACTTTATTAGGATAAGCAAAAGTTTGGACAAGGATTTTAAGCTATGCTACTATCCAAATAGCAATAATTACTTACCTGCCAAACACGAAACACCTGCATTTGATGGATAAAATAAATAAAATCTCATGTACGAAAGGAACTTAAGCAAACTTAAACTAAATGTATTATATTTAACTCATATTTAACTTTAAAATCTAATGTTTGCAAAAAGCAATTTTGATAGTCATTCTATAACATTTATTTGTAAGATCTCATCTAAATACATCGTAATTTATTCCATAGCAATAGATACTAAATAAATAGATAAAATTCCATAGCAATAGAATAGAGACTAAAATAACCTAAAAATAGGCATATTTGGAGACTTTTAATCTTACTGATAATCATTTATCACCGTGTCTTCTGCCAATTGATAAATAGCACATGTGATTCGGCGCTATATCGTATTTTTTGTGATAGCTTTTAATTGTATCCACGTTCAATTGAAAACTGTAATTTTACGAACATCGTTCATATTACACGTAAACCTGTGTTGCAGACCAGATTACAAAAGATTAACTAACATTTTATTTCCCTCAGCCAGACTTTCTGCTTAATCTTTCATAATCGGTATTATTTGAATTATAAACTTTTATTCACTATGAAATGCTATTGCTAGGGACCTGGTAAAAGGAAGAGAGAAAATGAAATATGCATCAAGATAAATAAATAACGTAATAACACTAAATATTTTATATTATTGGAACCAATATATAAAATTCCATCATATATTGTATGCCTAATTTGAGAATTTTGAATAATGTACTAACACAATTTTTAATTAATCAGATTAACTTCAGAATAATCTATAATTGCCATCTATAATTTATCAATTAAATCCATTAATCAAATCTGCCATTTTCTTTTTAACGAAAGCAAAATTTGAAATCTGAATTCCTATAGGAAAGCATTATGAAATGGAAAGAAACGTTTTATATTTTTCGAAAGAATGAACCATATTTAACAAAAAACTATACAGCTAAATCCTCATCATCATGCCTATACTTAATTACAAGCTAATCGGATGTTGTTGTTTTTTTTTTTTTTTTTTTTTTTTTTTTTTTTTTTTTTTTTTTTGCAGAAGTCGCGGAACCGAGAGACTAACAGACAAACTGAAACCAAAAACTATTCGTGTCTACACGGTAAATTTCCACTGGCGTTTCGGCAATTACAAATTAATAGGATGCTCTTTATGGCATTTATTCCCAGATATAAACTCAGAAAAACATAAACACACACTAAAAACATTTCGGCTCTCTGCAGTAAGCTTTCTAATGAAGTTTCCGCAATAAACAAAAAATGTTTCAAAGTGTACATGTTTTACGACATTGTATTTAGAAAGAATTTTAAAAATAATTAAAATAACAAAAATAGTGAAAACAAGAGAAAAAAAGGAGAAAACATTACATTGTGTATTAAATATATTGATTTTACAAGAAAACAAATTATGGAATATTTAAAATATAGTAAAATAAAATTTAAGAAAAATGCAAACAATTTCTTGCTAAAACTTTCCTTGATTAAATTATTGCTTTTAATATTGAAAAAAATTGAAAAAAGCTTTAACATAATTTTGATTATTTTTTCCATTTATGTGTCAACGAAATCTTAAGTATATTTTCCCAATTTCAGTGTTAAAATAATTGTGTCAAAATTTTTCAAAGTCTTTGTGGTGTTTGGAGATAGGGGGTGAATGAATATTGTAAAGTTATTTTGGATATTGAAATTCCAATTAGAAATCTTGAAATCATTTTTTTTAAGGATCGATCGTATAGTGTTACAACATTTTGTTGCGGCCACAAAAGACCACTTTGACATAACAGTCATTAATTTAAAAAAATCTGAATTTACTTATCATACATTTGGAAACTGAGAACAAAAAAAAAATAAAAGGTAAAAGCATTACCTGCATTCACCTGAAAGAACAGAAACTGATGGAGACATATGCAGAAAGGAAATAAACAGATGAGAAATCTTCCTTGAAAAATTTTTATTTATGAAACAATTTTTTCTTGCAGAACATAGCGCATTATCGTAAAGTACACCTCTTATTCTTTTAGATGTACTTTTTTTATGATAGACACATACAATCTACGTTCATTTTACGTTCTTACTAAAGAAAAGAAAATAATTTTTTCCCTTGGGGAGTGTGAAGGCACAGGCATTTAGATGATTTTTTTAGCATCATAATTCTACGAATCGAAATAAAAGCAACACTTGAATAAAAAATAATAATAATGTCGTCAATAGAATTTTTATCCACATTTTACTGAAGAATCAGAAGTAACTGATCAAAGAATCTCGCCACAAAAAAAGACGAAACTATGCAGCCGAAATATTCTTGCACTTTTAATATTTCTTACTGTAGATACGAAATCCGTTTATTATTTTTTTGTAGAAGGGGAAGAGGCATCCACCCATTCTCTGCGTTCGTTGACAGAGTACTCAATCAGGTGCGAACATAATTCTTCGTAGAGCGGCAAAAGGCAGCCATTCTGCATTGAAATCCCAACTCAACTGCACTGAATGCACACGAGCTCTCCGAGAAGAGGATTAAAGGGGTTGCTATAATCCTTGAAACACGCCAACTTTGGCGGAGCGAACATACAGGAACGAACATACAGGCATTGGCATAAAATGCAATGCTAAAGAATATAAAAAACTGCTTTAAAAAAGGAAATTTGATAGATTTCACTGAGATAAGATGCCAAACAGTAGTAAAGAGTTACGAATTTTTGAAATTACGAATTAAAGTGATTAAAAATATTATTGGCTAAGGGGTGGAGCTACAAAAGGATATGACTTCACAAATAGAAAGATATGGAACTTTCCAGATAATCTTTTACCGTAAGTACAGAATTCAAAACGACGTTTATGATTTTAAAATGAAGGAAATGCTATGCCAGAAAGAAAAACTTACAGGGGAAAGTTGAAAAAAAAGGGAATTAAAATAATTTTGGAATGCGAATATTAAAATTAAATGAATACAAGATTAATAAAAATATTTTCTAAATGAAATTAAATAATAAAAAAAAGGCAGTGGTTCTAAGTAACCACAACAGTCTTAACATCATTTTGACTTTTTTTTATGTTTTTAGGTGGATTTCGTATGAAATACTACCTATTATATTCTCCCTTATGCTGGAATTTCTGAAACATTTTTGCAGATCTACGCCGATCATGATCCCTAGAACCCAAAACCACCACCAGTTCAAAATTTTAACTATCTATCTATATTTTAACTATCAGTAAAAAACTTTATTTATCTATCTATCTATATATATATATATATATATATATATATATATATAAATTTCTTGTGGACACGATAACTTCCACAATTCTGCAGAAATCTCTTCCAAACTGATACATAAAATCAAAGGGCATAAAATTTCGGTCAAGTTCGTTAATCGTCAAAATCAAACCAAGGGGATGAAAATAGGAAGGGGTTTTGGGAAAACCGAAAAAAACACATAAATTTTTGTACATATCAAATCAGTTTAAAGTTTTTATTACTTCTAAAAATTAGTCCAAAAATTTATGTATCACGGATTTTCAATAAAATTAAAAATGGGCTCAAGGGACGCAAAAATAGGGTTTTAGGGAGAAAAAAATTCGTAACTTCGGCAATTCTCAAGATATCAAATCCAATTAAATTTATTACAAACCTTCTTAATATTATCTACAACATTTATATTGACAAGTTTATGATAGGTCCAATTCGTACCGCAAAAAAAAAGTTTAAAATGAAAACAAAAAGGGGGAGTTGAAGAAGAAAAAATCCATTACTTCGTCAATTCACAAGATATAAATTCCGCATGAATTTATTATATATTTGATAGGACCAATTCTTACAGCAAAAACAAATTAAAAACACATAGCGGTTGAAGAAAAAAATCATCGTATTAAGAGTGTATTGAAATCCAAACTGCTTATTTTCTGACTCATTTTTAAATTCATTTTTGCTCTCAAACGCATCCAATTGGAAGTTTCTCTTATTCAGAAACTATATAATGTACCGTAATGTTCGATTTTTTGATAGAGGCAGAATATATTTCAAAAAATGATGTCAAAGTGGACATTTTTAGCAGAATTTCCCGAAACTATTGTGTTAGAAACGAAAAACATTGCCCTACTGAGAAAATAATTGTTTATAAATCAAGTTTTAATTAATTGAATATAAAAACACAGTTCGCTTATAAAGCTCTTCAAAAATCACGTCAGAAAGTTTAATATTTTTTCTATTAAAAACGAATCTGAAAATGCGCCAGAAAATTTTGAGTTGTAGAGTATGAAAAGGCATTTTTTAATATCCCCTTAACATGATTCTGATAAAACCAGATCTTATATAAAATGAAATAAAAACTCGTCAAAAGCAGCCAGATAAAATTCTTAAAGTGGGTTTATCTCTAATCATGATTTAGTTTTTGTTGGTGAAATTAGTATACTTAGTTTCGAAATCTGTTTTCGCCTGTCGGCCGGCCTGGCAGGGATTTTTTTTTTTTCAATTTAAGTGTTAAAATAATTTTGACTAATCCAGTAAAATGTTCTCATCAAACATTGTAGAATAAAATTAAAGTTTTTAATAAATATTTTTGTAAATACTAAAAACAAATTAACATTTATTTTTTTCTGTACTCAAAAATCGAAAGTAAAATGCAAGAACCGTTGTTGTTTTTTCCATAAGATAAATCCTTTTAAAATAAAGCTCAAATTTATAATTTCTAATTTTCATAATTAAAATAAAAATGTTTTGCAGTTAAGAAAGAATATGTGTATAAACAGAGATTTAAACTACAATGTTGTTGCTAGTATTGCGAGATCTACTGCCACAAAAAGTGGGACACGGAGAAAAAAAAAGGACAAGGTCTTCTAAATCAAGACATATAAATGCAGTAATACCTTTGAAATCAGAACTTGTCTATAACGGAATCCCGATATAAATGTAAAAAAATTAATGGTACCTAAGAATGGAATACCATACAATATTACCTTCTAAGACAGAATATTTCTCCAGTTACTAGAAATTCCGCCTTAGTAGTTTTTACTGTACTAAAGAAACACAATAATTAATTTTATACAATAAAATCTGTGAAATCTAAATGGCTAAGAACCGAAACAAATTCCCCTTTGGAGAGGTTTCTGATTGTACATTTATAGTTGTGTGGTATTTCATCCGTAGCGACTATATAATTTTCACATTTAGGGGGTCTCAGGACTCTTAAAGCTTCAAAATATTCGAAATTTTATTTTATTTCATTTTAATTTTTAGCTGTTAAACTCCTATCTTTTGTGAACATTTTGATATAATTGTTTCCTTGAAATTATCATTAGAACAGAAGTTATGGCTTTTAGAATTATACCCGCTCAATAGCTGAAGTGGTATTTTCGAAACTTTGAAGTCATTTTTCTCAAAATGATGTTTTTATGCACAGCGTGTAGGATATCTCAACCACTTCTCCATATTTTTTTATGAAAATTTCAAAATGTATTTTTCATGTTAGTATGTATAAACTGAACCTAAAATTACCTTCTAATTGTTAAAATATATTATTTTAGTTGATTTTTATTGTTGAAATTTTCAAAATTTTGCATTAGTAAAAAATAACTTTGTATTAAAGATATAAAAATGTTGTAAATACAAATTTATTTAGGTTCAGGGTAATTATCCTAATCTGAAATATTATTAGGCCCCAAAATTATCATCCCAGTTGCAAAATTTATTTTGAAATCCTGCACGTAAACCGTCATACCAATTTTTTGCTCAACAAATGTCTGCCAGAAACCCTGAGACAGGATTCCGTTATAAACAAGTTCCGTTTTCACAAGATTTATTAAACAAAGTACAAAGACACATGTAAAAACAAAATCGATAGGGTTTATAAAATTATTTCTTCTTAGACAGGTTTCGAAATTATCAGGTAGATTTGTACCATATTCCTTTCGGCGGAATCATACGTAAAACCTCTATAGACAGGTTCTGCTTTTGCAGATTTTACTGTATTGAGTCCCACTCGATAAAGACTAACAAATAGCATGGTACGAAACAAAATTTTTAAGAATTTGTGCATCCTATGAAATCGGCACTTTTGGCATCCCGCGCAGTGGTTACACTGGATGGGTGTTGAAACCCCTGAAAATCGGGACGTCCCACGTAAATTGGGACACCTGTCTACACTAGTTGTGGCTCATCAGGAAACTTTCTTCTACATAAATTAAATCATTTAAGTGATTTAAATGGTATGAGTAGTAGAAAATGACAGTTCTGCTTCAGCAGGTGCCATGATCTTAAGAGCAGCTCCTCCTCCAGCTCCTGCTCCTGTCGCGAGTAGCGGGCTCCATCTGCTCCTGCTCCTACCGTGAGTAAACAGGCTTCTCCTGAAGAAAATGCGTTCTATAAACTTCATACTATAGTTCGCTAACAAATTTCAATCTCAAAAAAATATATATAGATATCCAAAAGTTTACTGAACTTTACCCTCTTCTTAGATATCAAAGTTCTTTTTCTACACCCCCTATTATAGAACACATTTTCTTTAGGAGGAACCTCTTTACTCACGATGGGAGCAGGAGCAGGAGAAGCCCGTTACTCGCGCAAGGAGCAGGTCGAGCAGCTTGCTCCTCAGGTCATGGCTCCTGCTGCAGCAGAATTGTCATTTTTCTACTACTGGTATGAGATATTACGCAGATGTACCATATAGGTTTTTACACAATGTATGCCCTATTCGAAGTTAAATTTCGTTGAATTCTGTGTTTTTAAACTGGTGATATCAGCATCGCATATTTCGAACAAATCATCTAATTTCCGGCGCCCATCACGACCCTCTCCTGAATGCAACCAAAATTCTATGAACATCTATGCCGGTCATGGGGATTCTAAATTTGATGTTTCGGTAAATTAAAAGCACTTGAACTGTAGATATAGATAAAACATAAATAGAGCACTATTAAAAATTTCGGTGAAATTACAGAGAATCTACTGGTAATCCATTATCTTAAGCCTTTACAGAGATTGGAAAAAAAATATTCTGTCAAATAACAGTAAAATTATTAGGTAAATTTACAGTAGACGCTGTAAATTTACAGTAGACGCTGTAAATTTACATCGATAAAAGTACACAAGACTGCTTACATTTATTTAGTTTATTTATTTTTAATGAAAAAAACTCAGTAATTATTTTTTTTATATTTATGCCTAATTTATTTTTTTTTATCAGCTTCGAAGAATTAGAATTTTTCGAGCAAATTTAAACTGCTGTATTATTTAATTTTTAGTTTCATTTTTAGCAAGCGAGGGATTTAAACCCAAATCCACAGGATCGGAGACGAACGCCTTACTGATTGTGCTATAGTAGCTTTTACTGTCCTGCGCAAATAATATATTTTATGTTTCAGCAGATAATGCACATTGTGAATGAAACAGCTACAAAGTGATTGTCGATAATAAAAAAAATCCCATTTAACTACGCTGAAGCGATATTCCCATTTCTAAAATAAATTCCAATTTTCAATAAAACAATTTTTAAACCAAATTTTCTTCTTCGATATTTCCAATAAAATTGTAAAAGTATTTTAAAAGTGTTTATTTTGAATTACATGTTATAAGAAAGATAAAATAAAAGACATGAAAATGCCTTTTGGGAATTTAATGGATTAAAGGGAAATGTCTGTCAAATTATGACCGAAAAACTCCATTGAATGCATTTAACCGAGAACTAGTGTAAATTTATAGAGAATCTCGGTATTTTTTCTGTGTTTTTACAGAAATTTTTAACAGTGAAAGAATCATCCATTTTCGGTTATTCCTATTTAGAGATTTTGTCCAAAATGTAATCGGCACCAGTTCACATAAGGATACGACATCACATGAAATTTCATTCAATTCTTTGCAGTCGTTAATGTGCTAACCCCTTGAGGGGCAAGCAAAAATGTCTCTAAATATTGAATTCTCACCGGAATAATCGAAAAGCTTTATTTTTAAATAAGGAAAAGCAATGATTCAATGAAGCAATTTCAATGATTTTCCTCCAAAGTTGAAAATATAAAATTTAGTTCGAATTTTCTGGTGAGAATCTTGTTTAAATTAGGTGGTATATATTTTATCCCACCGCCCCTCGAGGGGTTAAAGAGAACATAAACTTTGTGTCGCATGCAGGCAGACAGACACTTACTCACTGACATACATTTTCTAAAAATAGTCAAATCGTGTTCAGAACATTCTAAAACGTATAAATTCATCTTAAACCAGGGGTCAATATTTTCCAAGAATGCAATAATTTTTCCTTATATACTTAGATAGAAACTAGTCCGATGCGCCAATCACAAAACTTTCTTCTATCGTATACATATTAATATTTTAAAAAGTAGTTACACATGTTAATACTTTAATATCATTAGTTCAATGCTATACCAACTTTCATTTTCTTCTTAAGTTTCTGCTTCAGTCAATTAAACGGACTAAAAAGGACTGAATCTATATCATGATATTTACTAAAATTAATAGATTTTCCTTATTCTGTTGTTATTAGCTGTTTGCGAATAGCCGGCTCAGCAGGAAGCGAGTTCCCGTCGCTGCGCGAGCCACCGATGGACAATAGAATTACGAAAAATCAAGAAAAGTATACAAAAATTGCTATCACAGAGCCCCTTTACCGCTCAATATTTCCAAATTCAAGGAGGACCTGTTGGCCATATCCGAAATTATGCACAAAAAATTTGGTTTAATTGTATGCATAATTTTATACACTTTTGAATGGTACAATAATAAATATGGCGCAGACATCGCAATTATAGCGCCCTTTTCTAGAGGAATTTTTTCAAATTCAGGGAGGACCTACCGACCATAGCCTTACACGTACACAAAAAATTTGGTTCAATTCTATGCCTAATTTTATACAGTTTCGATGGTACAATAATGAAAATGGCACAGACATTGTCATTACAGCGCCCCCTCCCGGCAGATTTTTTTTTTCAAATTCAGGGAGAACTTGCTTGCCACAGCCAAAAACATGTACAAAAAATTTGGTTCAATTCTATGCATAAATTCATACACTTTTCGATGGTACAATAATGAAAATCGTACAGATATCGCGATTATAGCGCCCCTTCCGGCGGAATTTTTCCAAATTCAAGGAAGACCTTCGTGCCATGACCAAAAACAAACACAAAAAAAATTGTATCAATTCTATGCATAACTTCATACACTTTTCGATGGTACAATATTCAAAATGGCACAAAAAAGGCAGAAAAATCGCTATTACAGCGCCCCCTACCGGCGAATTTTTTCCAAATTCAGGGAGGACCTGCTTGTTATAGCGAAGAACTTCAAAAAAATTTTTGGTTCAATTCTATGCCTAACTTCATGTACTTTTCGATGGTACAATATTCAAAATCCCACAAAAATCGCTATTACAGCGCCCCCTACCGGCGGATTTTTTCCAAATTCACGTAGGACCTATTTGCTATAGCCAAATACTTAAAAAAAATTTTAGTTCTATTCTATGTATAACTTCATACACTTTTCGATGGTACAATGGTCGAATTAGTTTTCGAAATATTAATTTTTTTATAATTTTATATACTTTTTTCTAATGATGGCAACTCAAATTTTAATCATAAAAAATATATTTTTTCATATTTTAGAAAAGGTTACTATTTTAAACTAATTTGGCGACCAGTTTGGCCTCCCTTAAACGTATGCTAAGAAATTTATCATGTTACTTTTATTCATAATTCAATTTGTATTTCATTATCAATTTATTTAATACAAACTGAACCATTCAAAATAAATGGCTTTCACTTCTTTCTTTTTTTTTAAACGAAACGAAAAGAAAAATATTAGGCACAGATGTCATATACGCACCGGGGTGCCAAAATGGCATTATTTTGGTTAACATGGTAACACGGCTATTGTTGTTTATTTAATAATAAATGTTTATTTACTTTATTTTCTTTTTTTTAATTACATAAATTGTTTTGTTCTATAGTTAATTATGTTTTTGGTTATTTTCTTTTAAAAATAATAGAAAATAATTAAAAAATACGGTTCTACTTAGTTATTCCGTCGACCCATTTCGCCAAATTATATAAATCGCCAAACCATTCGCCAAATTATATAAATTGACATAATTTTTATTTTAAATAACGAAAGAACAAGTAAAATACTATAACATTAATAAATATACGAATAAAACGGCGAAATAAAAAGTACTTGATGACGTAAAGGCGTGTAACTTGCTTAAAGTCAAGTGAACGTGACATTTACGACCATTATTGGCATTTAATCTTATAGTTTGGTGATAGATTTTTGGTCGACGGGATAACTAAGTAGTACCAAAAATACATATGTAACTGGTATTAGAAAAGGAAAGTTTCGCCAAATTTTCTTTTTAAAAAAATCACGCCAATCCCGGGTGCGCATATGACATCTGGCCAAATATTGAATGATGCAACAAACCATGACATTAAATTTCAACTTCAAAGCAATGTTTTATTTACAACTCGAAAAAAAAATGCTAACTGGCGAGTTGAAAAAAAGCTATTGGCGAGATTTGCACTTGGCTAGCGTAACAGTAACCAAGAATTCTTTGCGACCATGGCAACTTTTATGTAGTTTTATTCGAATTTTTTTTTTTTTTTTAATCAAAAGGGAAAACGTTCGGCACAGATGTCATATACGGACCCATATTGGCGCGATTTGTTTTCTGACATCAATGTCATATACGCAACGGGTACTTAACTGGTGCCATAGTATCGTTATTTTGCTTCGTTTGGTAAGCCGGATGTTGTTGTTTACGCTGTTGATGTTTTCCCCAAATTAGTGTCGGAAAAAAATCGCTCCAATATGAGGCCGTATATGATATCTGGGCCAAACTTTCATATGATAAGCGAAGGGATCTGAGTGTATTTATTTATGGCAGTCACATAACTTGGACTATTATAATATAGATGAAATGATAGCGATAGAATAATATTTGGCGACTTATCACATGTACCTCACTAACATTAAAGTACCAAAATGGCACCTGGAATATAAAGAGGGAAGTGGTTCGCCCGGAACTGTTGATGATAGTCACATGACTTAGGCTATTGTTATAGAAATTGTTTTAAAATACCAGGAGACAAAGACTCCGTACACTTAATTCATTTTATTTTAGCTTCTTTTCAAATGTTTAACTGATCCTCTTTAATCAAACACGAAAACAACCATTGGATGTCATAACAGCAAGCGATTCGGCCTTAATTTTTTGCAATCAAAGGGAATTGAATGGAAACCCGGTTACAGGGACTGCATCTGCACAGCTTTTTTCAGTATAATTCAATTTTCTCTAAGATTTTTAAAACCGATCAGATTAGCGTGTTTTTAGATTCTGTGGTATCTGAACGGGGGGTTGGCGAGCGTAGGTACAGGGGCAGAGCCCCCTAGTTATGTATATAAAATTTGCTTAGGGGACCATCTACATATTAAAACGAATCCAAACTTCTTTTTTTTTTTAATAGCAGTACCCAATTTTAACGAAATATTTCAAGTCTTCGGTTCAAACTATACCTAGACACGAAATTTCAAAACATTTGAATGATAAGTTTTTGAATTATAAACATTCAAAATTTAGTGCCCCTAATGTTAAATTACATTTTCATACTCTTATTTATATCTCCTGAAGTTATGCTCCTAATGTGGTAATTTTTTGTGTAGCAATAATACTAATATACCCAAACATAAATACGTTGAATGTGCAATTTTTATAATTTTATGATATAAATTATGAAATTAATATTCGAAAAAATTATAAATTGCAACCTACAGTTTTTTTTTTGTTTTTTTTTTTGTTTTTTTTTTTTTTTTTTTTTTTTTGGTGGACTTAGATTTATTAAGTCCTCTTTTATGTGAATCTAAAATTTCACATTTTTCTTCCAAGTAGTTTTCAAATTATGCTTAAAAAACCGCAAAATGATGTTTTACGGGGCCGTCTGTGATAGAAGTGATTAGATATTATGAAATTTCTTCTGCTGTCGTGTAACCTTGCAGTCTGTGCCTTGATCAAGTCTCTTTCGGTTAACAATCGAGTACGGAACTTCAATTTGGATACAGCCCTTAAAATACGCTCGTTTTAAAATAATTAATTTCTCGGAAACTGGTACGAATTGTATAAAAATTTGTTTTTAGACTAATTGAATTGTGTAGAGTTCATTTATGCTGTCAGAATTGTGTACTGCTATTGAAAAAAACAAAATTGTGATTCGTTTAATAAGTAGATGGTCACCTACGCAAATTTTATATACATCATTTAAAAGTAGTATTTATTTCCAATCGTTCGGTACCGGTAATTTCCTTCTACGATAATTTGTTGAAGAGTTAGTAGGGGTGTTTACTTTTTTTTTCGCGACTGTACCTAAAAAGCGCAAAAAAAATATATATATAAAAAAAAACAAATAATAACATTTTGTATCCCAGAACATCTTCAATGTTTTTGGAAGATGTAGAACTATAAAAAATGGGTCAAATACAAGTGAAATCTCGAACAAGTCCTAATAAAGTAGTTTACTTTAGAACCCAGTCTGTAAATAAGAAACGCCCTTTTTGATTCACAGCAGGAGGATGCACTTAATGTTAATTATTCTTTCTGACACGGCGAAAATTAGAATTATTTTCTTCGATTTCAGCTAAGTCATTTCACGGCCAAGGAGAACGGTTACAGAAGTTCAAAACGTAACACATAAACTACTTACCTCGAATATAAAAGGGAATCTGTAAATAACTATTTTATTTCTATGTCATTAGTGTGATGCTATTATAGGATAAAGAAAGTTTTCTTTAGAAATATAAGGATTTCTGCAGTTTTCTTGAGTTACGAAAATTCTTTTCGTTTTCCATTCTTATATATAAACGTGTTTCCTAATAATGAACTTATTTAAGTGGATTATTTTTTCGATCTTACTGGCTTTAGCGTCAAATAATCACCTACATTTCTCAGGATTAAAACTGAAAACGAAACTAATTAAATTTTTATTGTTGAAACAGCTGCAGAAAAGGGTTGTTTTACTCATACCTTTGCCATATCCTGTGATGTAAGTACTTGTTCTTTGACCACTCTTACAGTGATATTCTTGTTGTTTCTGACTGTGTTTAAGTATTTTTTGCATTGATTCACATATGTTCTTGAAATCATCTTTTCAATATAATGTAATCAATCTTGTTAGATAACAAGGATTTTATAAGTATGGTTGTGTTAAAGTGCACCTTTTTTAAAAGTTATATTTCCTTTAAAATAAAAAATTCGAAACTTCTAAAGATTCTAAAATACACGGGTGAATATTACGCCATAATGATAGGAACTTTAAGCAGAAAACAGTTTTTTCACATCATTACGACATAAACTTCTCTCTACTATCATAAAAACTTTAGGTGCTTATTTTATTTTTATTTATTTTTTAATTTGGTAAAGATATTATTGAAACTTAGTATTATGATGACAATATTGTAACAAAAAAAAAAAAAAACAAATGCGAGTATAACTCGCATTACAGAGGGTTCAGAGCATACAGAGGGTCCCGTACAATAAATACAAAATAGATTTGGATATTGCTGTATATACTAGAAAAGTATAAATTTATATACCACGAAAGTTTAGAGAGATATAAACCCTAAATAGTATCAAATATTGCTATTCAGTTCAAATATATTCAAATATATCAGTTCAAATATATCAGTATCAAATATTGCTAAACCTTTTTTTAATCTTATCCTATGATGATTTATAATTAGGATAATTATCCTATTTTATGATGATTATCCTATTATGATGAACTTAATTCGGCGCTGTCAATAAAAGTAGTGCATATTTAAACTCCCTTTGGCATTTCATAAACCCAAATTCAGCGTAGTAATGATATTTTCTTTTCGCAGTGTATTTAAAACAAAATCCTTGTTTAATGTTTAAGCTTGGCATTGGCATTGTGCTAAGCGCGCTTGAACTGTGCCTTGGCATATTACTTGGCAGAACGGTTGCGTTTAAATATGCGAATCGAGTTTTATCTAATTCTGGAATTTCATCCGTGAACTCGATGAGCTGATTGTCTGTGCTGCAGCATCCCGGCCTACATGAGATCTTTTGCATAGCCTTGTATAATATCTATAGGACTTAAACACACTAAGTAATGCGCCGGAAAAAAGTTAAATTTTAAAGTTCGTACCCCAACTGAAAATGCACGTCCGCCAAATTATTTTTCACAAGCAGCACTGTAGCCAAATACTTTTGTGCGTCTCTGTAAATGAATAATACGTTATATGCAGGCCGGATTCTACAATAAGCGCCTTATAGTTAACCTTAGTGGTATATATAAATTTCAATACGTTTAAAATAGTGTAATACATTAAAATACAACGCAAACGATTTTAACCCCATAGATCGTAATGTACCGGAATTCATTTGAATGTCACTAAAAACAAAAATCTCAAGCCGCAGACGATAATTTTGATTTTTAAAAACATAGTAAAATTGCAATTATTTCTTTTGCAGCAAACGATTTTTTATTGCCGCTAACCAAAATCGTCTAAAAAATGTGCGAACAGCCTCTGTATATGCATTGATTGCTTTATAATTTTCACTCACGTCTTGAGTCAATCATGACTTGCAATTATAAAAAGTGAAGTTCACTGCAATAAATAAAGAGCGTTTCATTTGAGCCTATAAAGCTTAAATCAATGAGTCACACTGAAAATTTTCGAAGGAAGAAAAAAAATTTTTGGAATACAGACTATTTCGGTTTGGCCGTATTTTCAACAGCATTTTCACAGAAAACGATTTTTTGACGAATTTTTGCCGAAAAAAGCGAACTTTCTGTCGTTCTCTAATAATTACACAATTACACATTTCGTACTAAGAACCAAATATTGATGCAAAAGTAGCTACAACCACAAAATACTGAAAACTATTTGTATGATTTTATCCTCTTTAATAAAAAGCTATGTGTTGCTGGCGATTGGCTTTTCACTAATCGTTGTCACATATTAATCCCGGAAAAGGAATCATTTAAAGTTACTGAAAAAATTGATAACTCTTAAAATTATTTGTCAGAAAATTGTTAGACAAACTGCATTAGAAAAGTAAAAGAAATTGCATTTTTCTTGATATAAATTTCAAATCTAATTATTATGCCGTTTTTCAAATATTGAATTTCAAAAATTACCAAATTTCACAATGGAATGCCGTAGCAAAACCTTCATGTGTAAAAAGATAATGATAACGACAATAATTCCTGACGTTTATATTGGCTAAAGCACGAGTCACAAATCATAGTAGCTTTAAAAGTAGCTGTTTATAGTAGCTGTTAAAATATGAAAGTGAATTATGATGTTACGAGTGCATGATTTTTATTCAATTGTCGTCAAATACTAGAGGCGACCTTTCTTTACAGTTGTGAATAATATAGGTTAATTCTCGTATGACCTCATATTTAAAACGAATATATGGTTAATGCACAAGAGAAAGGGATATCATGAAGGGCTTTTCATGAATTTACATTTCTTTTTCATTTTTTTTTTCAAGAATGAAAACTATATTTATTTAGGCTTGGGAAACATTTTTTTTTTAAATACGTACTAGTATAAAAGCAAAATATCTCAAGGCTCTCGGTGTATTACAAAAGGAACGATATTTGCGCGAGATTCATAGTCCTTACGATGTTTAATTTTAAAATTGTTTTAAAACCATTGATAAGTAACTTGTTCAACCATGAACTGTAAAGGGTTTAAGAAAGAATGAAAATGTTCATTTTCTGAAATATTTTTAATTGTACATGTCAAAATGAATTATTAAATAAACTGGAAAAACATATCACTTAGCATGCAAGGTTTGAATTATTAAGTTTTTTAAATATAATTTTCTAAATTGTTAAATATGGAAAGATTGAATTTTGAGAGAATATATTCATATTCCGTATTTTTTTCAAAAATTTGAAATAAACAAAACGTGCACAGCTTGATCAAATTTTTTTTTAAATGTCATATTTTCTGATTTCGCAACGTTTTATTTATTCAGCTCATTGAAATAAAAATATGCCATTCAAAAGCAGAAGTATTTTCATAAATTACGAAATATTTCCCTATTCTGTAAATATACCACTAATCAAACTTTTCCTCTATAGAGTGAAACTAAAATAAAATCTTTAAAATAACACCACTCATAAAAATCTGCATCGAAAACTTTTATTTTTGTTTTCATTTACACCGAACATTTTACTGACTTAACTTTACTTAAAATGCATGCATTATTTTATTTTAAGTGTATATGTAACGATAGTGTGTGTGGGGAGAAGGGGGTCTATACTTTTGGCGATGGATGTTATATTTATATTGAATAATTTTTCATAAAACGGAAACTTTAGAAGTGTATAGAATTAAAATAAACAAAGCTATATGAATTTCTGTTGATTAAATTTTTCAAATGCCTTTTTTTCTGATTCATCAATGATTTATTTATTCTGAGTACTGAAATAAAAATCTGTCATTTAAAAAAGAAACATTTTCAAGAAATTAAAAATACTTGTGTGTCTAATGCTATAAACATATGGCTATGTTAACAGAATTTATAGACATTCAGTTCAGCATTTCAAAGATGGAATTTTTCTCTGCTGAGGGGAACTGAAATAATCTTTAAAATAACACTGCTCATAAAATTCTGCATCAAAAGCATTTTTGATGTTTGCATTTGCATCATAAATTTCATTACTTTAACTTTTGCTTACAATGCATACATTAGTTTATTTTGTTGTGTTATTTTACATTCAAACGAAAAAAATATTTTCAAAATATGTAGGTATGTATTTAGAAAGCAGTTTTCACTATAAAGTTTTCAGACAGAATAAATTTCCATAAGTTTCTTTATGCTGATGCATATTTTTAAAAATATTAAAAGTGAATTTCTTGCTCTTATATATATATATATATTATGGGTCTCTGCCCCCTGTAAGCTACGCTCGCCAACCCCCCGTTCTGACAACGCAGAATCTAAAAACACGCTAATCTGATCGCTTTTAAAAATATTAGAGAAGATTGAATTATACTGAAAAAAGCTGCTCCCTGTAAACGGGTTTCCATTCAATTCCCTTTGATTGAGAAAATTTAAGGCCGAGTCAGTTGCTGTTAAAATACCCAATGGTTGTTTTCGTGCTTGATTAAAGAAGATCAGTTAAACATTTGAAAAGAAGAGCTAAAATAAAACGAATTCAATGCACAGAGTCTTTGTCTCCCGGTATTTTAAAACAATTTCTCTAACAATAGCCTAAGTCATGTGACTATCATCAACAGTTCTGGGCTAACCACTTCGCTTTTTATATTCCAGGTGCCATTTTGGTACCTTAATGTTAGACAGGCACAGGTGATAAGTCGCCAAATATTATTCTATCGCCATTATTTCATCTATATTATAATAGTCCAAGTCATGTAACTGCCATAAATAAATAAGGTCTGATCCCTTCGCTTTTCCTATGAAAGTTTGGCCCAGATATCATATACGGGCCTATATTGGCGCGATTTTTTCCCAACGCCAATTTGGGGATACAATGAACAGCATAAACAACAACATCCGACTTACCATATCAAGCAAAATAACGATAATTTGGCGCCAGTTAAATACCCGTTGCGTATATGACATTCACGTCAGAAAAAAAACGCGCCAATATGGGGTCGTATATTCTGCCGTAACATCTGACGAAAGCTTTCCATTTTTATTAAAAAAAAAATCGAATAAAAAACTACATCAAAGTTGCATAGTTGCAAAGAATTTATGGTACTGTTACGCTAACGTGGTGCGAATCTCGCTAATAGCTTTTTTTCAACTCGCCAGTTAGCATCTTTTCATTTTACATTTAATGCATCTTCATATCTATAGGGGGGACCTAGTTCTGTCGCCAAATACCGCCAAGTTTGTTGCCAACTTGGCGATATATCGCCATATTTGGCGACCAAAATGAGTCGCCAAAAGTGACGCCAACTTGGCGATATCTGTAATATTTCGCCAAATTCTCATAGACTTCCATTGTAAATCAATAGGGTTTACTTGCTTATAGAAAATCAACAAATTGAGATATTTTAATGCAACAAAAACTAATAGTAGCTTAAGGGATTATATTAAATTTTTCTTTGATGACCTAAGTAGGAATTGACTTTAAAAACAAAATTTTTATATTACTTGTTCTATTATATATACAGCTATACCAGATCCTACGCTGTATAGTTTTTTACAAGGTCTTATTTTTCTTTTAGTAACGATTTTTTTAATAATACTACAATTAATAATTCATAGATTTATTGTACGGAATTCTCTGAGCGCGAGTAATACTCGCACTTGACCGTTTATTTGCATGTATGAAAGTGCAAATCTTGTACATTTTTGGATTATTATTGCTCGTGCAATATCGTGCAATCGGATGAAATCATCTCGGAGTACGGCAGTGCGTCCGCCAACTTCGCACAAGCCGTAAGCTACCTTTTCCTGAACCATTTCGGCATACTTTTCACCCCCTCATAACGTCGTTTTAGGGAGAGATATAGAAATTTTTCTATTATACACATGTTGGTATGATCAAACTGAACTAAGGTTCCACGATTTCATGTTTCTGTATTTAGTAGTTTTCGAAATATTAAATTCCGAAAAAGCTCTTTTTTGTCACTGACTCACTTCCCATCATCAAAAAACTAAGGTACTTCTAAAAGTCGTAGAATCATGAAATTTCTCAAGTAAGTCTGGTTTGTAGCACAATTAACCAGAAATATCTGAAAACGCAGAATTCCTGCCTCTAAACCCTTCAAACAGGGGGTGTTGATTTGGCCGTAAACAGTTCCTTAACACATTCAATTGTGCCACTGTTGGTCGCCAAAACTCGATTACAGAGTTTTGAAGGAGGTCACATAATTTCAAGCAGAATAAAATTTTATATATATGCTTTTCCAAAGATGTTTGTTAAATAGAAAAAATGAATATACCTAAAAGTTTTAATCAGTATAGGTTATGATATATTTACGATATTAAAACAATAAAATATTTAACAAAATATAACCACAATTCGATACGTTTCCGATATAGTAGCATTGGCGAAATAGAGAAAATAACCTTGACGAGAAAAGAAATTTGATAATAACGTATTTTCTGGCAACCTATTTGCTGTATCATATACACAAGCAATTTTTTCCATATGTATACAATTTATTTAATGTAAGGAACCCGTTTATTTATTTTTATATACCAACATAAATAATTTGTATATAAAAAACAATATTTTATACATGTATAAATAAAATGTTTATATGTATATAAATACACAGATAAATAACGTTAAAGTTCACCAGGTTTGTTTTCATAGTTGTTAATATCATTTGACAACATAACTCAGTTTCTGAAGTCCGAAATGCGCCAAGATTTTTAAAAAATGGCAAGGTCCCTATAGTGGAAAAATATCCTAATTCTCATATGAAAATTTAAAAATCTCCTTTTAATTAAATGAAATGTGTAACTAATAAAGCTATCTTAAACGATGTGCGACAAATGTGGCGCCCGAAGACCGCAGCTAATGTTATTATATTGTATTATTAGCCTACTTACTGTTAATTTACTGTTCATTTTAAATCTGTAAAAGAAAGATTATAGTTATAGATAAGATATGTGCGTCGCCAAAACCCGATTACAGAAAATTAGCCTGAGTTATAAAGGTGTTACATGATTTCAAGCTGAATGGATTTTTATATGGTTTTACAAAAATCTTAACAAGGGAAATCTTTCAGTTTATCTGTGCATCTTTCTATCTTTTACTTCCTTAAAACAAATTTTATTAAAAATCGGGAGGCGTCTGCACAGATCATCACCTCATCGAGTTGACGGCTGAAATTTTAGGATTAGTTAAAAATCGATTAGCGTATTAAAATGTAACGGATCTGAGAAGTCATATCTTTGTAGAAACCACTTACACACCCGATTTTACAGGTTAATTGGTGGATTTTTCATTGTGTTTTCATGCACCCATTCCTCCATGTTTCCATACTTTTGTATGCAGGAAAATAGAATAGTAAATCTATCAGTCAACCACTAAAATTAGCTCTCCAGGTGGTTTCTACCAAGATATGACTTAACAGACCAGTTGCATTTTAATATGCTAATCCACTTTTAACTAATCCTAAAATTTCAGCTGTAAAGTCGATGAGGTGATGGTGTGTGCAGACGCCTCCCGGTCTATTATAAATGTCGGAATTCTAATCTCAATAGCACTCTGGTCAATCTGGCAAATATCTCTACTAATTATGGAACACTATTCCTGTAAGTACGTTTTAGTGATGATAATGAACTTTATGCATATGCATCATACGGAGCATACATATGCGTATAATACGTAATACATTTGCATCATACCGGGTGTCTTAAAAATGACTGACTGATTTTAAAATTCAATAACTTGCGAACGGTGACAGATATTTAAAAAATTCTTGTAGGAGGGTTATGCAAGAGATTAAAAGTTTTTTTACAGAGATTTTCGATTTTAGTTCAAATTACAAACAATAGATGGCGCTGCGATCAATAGACGTAAATTCAGGCTCGATTTTTGGTCCTTCGGGTCCCACTCAGTACATTTTCATCTCTTTTTCCGCATGAAGGAAGAGATCGGCCGAAAAATCGAGCTTGTATTTAGTGCCTATTACTTACAGTGCCATCTATTGTTTGTAATTCGAACTAAAATCGAAAATCATTGTAAAAAAACTTTTGCCCTTATGCATAACCCTCCTGCAAGAATTTTAAAAATATTTGTCACCGTTTGCAAGTTATTCAATTTTAAAATCAGTCAGTCCTTTTTAGGACACCCGGTACATATTATAGGTATGTGTATAATACTATGCATAATAATAATAATAATAGGTATGTGCATCATTATGACGTCAGAATAAACAAAACATTTTTTGTCGCCAAATTTGTGAATTGACATGATATATTACCAAACTTGGCGACACTTCGTTAAATGTCGCCAAGCTTGGTGAGTATTTAACGCTAGTGGCTATTTTTCAATGAGTTAATTATTAATGCTAGTCATCTATTTATATTTTTCCGCATATCATCTAAATAGATAAATGGTATAACGTACGAATATTTCCAAAATGCCCATACTATCGTCACTGCACAAAACCTCTGCTATTGTTATTGTATTGTACTGTTATTCAATTCTTACTATTAGTTCACACTCTCCCTATATTTATTTATTTATTTATTTATTTATTTGGTACTTCTTAGTTATCCCGTCGACCAAATTACTGTCGCCAAATTGTAAGATAAAATGCCAATAATGGTTGCCATTAATTAAATAATTGTAAGATTAAATGCCAATAATGGTTGCCATTAATTAATTAATTATAAGATTAAATGCCAATAATGGCCAATACAACCATTAATTGGATGTTTTATTTGTATTTTTATTATTGTTATACTAATTTATTTGTTCTTTCGTTATTTAAAATAGAAATTATGTCAATGTGTATAATTTGGCGATTGGTTTGGCGATTTATATAATTTGGTGAAATTGGTCGACGGGATAACTAAGAAGTACCATATCTTGTTCAAATTTTCAATCGTTAATAAAATACTCATTATTCATCCAATCAAGTTGAAATAAATTTTTTTAAACTTGTACTGCATGACACTTGATGTTAATACAGTTTTTTCAAATATTAATTAATTAATTAAATTTTAATTAATTAATTTTAGTTTGCATGGGAAACAAAATAGCGGCCATTGGTTATTGAAGCATATAATGCATCTTCATATCTATAAGGGGGGGTTACCATAGGGGGGACCCTGTTCTGTCGCCAAATACCGCCAAGTTTGTCACCAACTTGACGATATCTCTAATATTTCGCCAAATACCGCCAAGTTTGTCACCAACTTCACGATATCTCTAATATTTCGCCAAATTCCCATAGAGTTCCATTGTAAACCTACTTGCTTATAGAAAATCAACAAATTGAGATATTTTAATGCAACAAAAAATAATATTAGCTTAAGGGATTCTATTAAATGTTTTTTTTTTATGACCTAAGTAGGAATTGACTTTAAAAACAAAATTTTTATATCACTTGTTATATTTACGGTGACTGTGCTGTTAATCTTTACTCTGTTAAAACTTCTGTATAGAAGACTGTATAGACTTCTGAACTTCTGTATAATTTCCTTAAAGAGAATTTACGGAAAGTATTAAAGCACTGAATCTGCCAGTTCTCCTTGTGATTATTATAATTCTATAATATGTAACCCGTTAATCGATATGTACGTTAGAATGAATCTTCTATAATCCGGTTCCTCGCATTTTAGTTTTCAGGTTTCGAATAAAATTAGCTAAAATCTTAAAACCATGGCCACATTGGCTAATTCTTCAAACACGATCAGATGAGAAGAATAATAGATTTTCAAATGTATCATGGCAGTGGGCCCGTAGACCTTCTATTCTTCCGGAATCGAGTCTATTGAAAAGGTTAACGTGAAACAAAAAGATATTAGCATCAAAATGGTTTAATGTAAATGCAGATATTGTCAAAGGATTTCATAAGAACCATTTCACTTGACGCAATCGTATCAGTTAAATTACAACAATTGGCAGTGATCCTAATTAGAAAAAAATACTTAATAGGATTAAAAATTTCCGAGTTAGAGAACGAATCGTAACTGATAAAGAAACATGCATAAGTGAGTTAATAGATATTTGTCACGAAAGATTAAATACATAATAACACAAAATATATGATGTACTTCCATGATCGTAAAGAGTTCTTGATTTCTCTATGAAAAGCTTCCGACTTATCGAAAGAATGGGCAAGTAAATTAAATTATGAATAACAGTAACATGATGCAACGTTTAACATGCAATCAATAGAGTAAATACTGCTTGCTAGAGGCGGCTAGTAGTTTAATATAAAAAGAAATAAAGTATAAATTTGTAAAGCTCAATAAAATAAATTTAGGTATTTTATGTTAGCCGTGCGCAAGCGGCAAATCGCCAAATACTGTTCTCAACTCCATTGTTCATATTGCATTCATTTCTTTTAAAAGTATAAACTTTTCAGTCATCTCAAATATTTTACAAAAATATTTTATTTGAAAATCAAAGCATTGTTTCTAATTTACACATGTGAAAAATGAAAACTTCTATTGGCGAAAAAAACAAAACGCTAATGAGAAGATTTGCTCCCGGCTAACATAAAAGTACCGAAATATAAGTTTTCTTTATATTAATATAGTTTAGGATAACAAACTTGAAAAAACATACAAAAAGTAGTAATATCCCAACAAAAAGTTTTCAGTAAAAAAAAAAAGGGTCAAGTTCTCCTTAATGTTTCAGCCAGAAAAAGTAATGATATCTGAAGTTCGCACAAGTTAAAAGCCAAACATCCCAAATCTTTCATTGAAAATGGCTTCCTGCGACTTGGCCGTTAATGCCTTCGAGAGGGTTTTTCAAATTTTAAAGTATATACAAATGAGCTACATGCCAACTATATTTTTTGATTAATTATGGCATTTTGTGGCACAAAATACAGAAATAAAATGCACATTTAAAAAAAGCGTTTAAATCACTTCTCTATTTAAATGCTTAGAAGTTAAAAAAAATAAACTTGTATTCAGAAGATAATATCCCTAATTGCTTAAACATAATTAGTATCAGCTTTTAACAGTTTATAAATCGAATACCTCTTAATGTATACAAACAAATTATAATAAATGTTCAAACGAAAAAAATCTCTTTCGTCAATGCACAAGATTTCAATATTATACAATAAAATATAATGTAACGTGAGATTTGAAGTAAATACATTTTGTTTTATTTCTTGGGTTTTACGTTAATGGCTTTAGCTTTAGACCGTACAAAATGGCAATTAAACCACAAGTGGACTAAATGATCTGCAATCAAAACTAATGTTTGTTGAAACTGAATGGTATTTATCAGAAATCTTTTAGTTATAATGTCTTTATGTGAATTTGTCTCTTTGCATTCTAATATTACTTTTAATAATTAAATAATTCATAAATGCGTAATTTCCAATCATTAATTTGAAAATGCTGTAGAAGGAATTAATGTCCAAGTTGCAGGAAGCCATTTTCAATGACAGATTTGGGATGTTTGGCTTTAACTTGTGCGAACTTCAGATATCACTACTTTTTCTGGCCGAAACATTAAGGAGAACTTGGCGCTTTTTTATTTTATTTTTTTTTTTTTTTACCAAAAACTTTTTGTTGGGATACATGTTTTCTGGAATCTATGGTAGTTTGGGTTTGATCTGCCGCCGTTAAACAAATATTTCATATTATTTTAAATTAATTCATCCATTTCCGTTTTTTCTGTTTTGGACATTTTTTATTATTTTTATGGGTATTTTTCATAGCAGGTTTAAGTTTCATCTTTCATTTTTATAAATTTCACTCTCTTAATTTGTGTATGATAAAATCATTGTAGTCTTTATTATAGTTATGTATAGAGGGTGTCCACTCTCAAAGATTTCCTATGGTTAATTTCTAAACCGTTAGTCATAGACATATTGTTTCAACTACAAAAATGTTTGAAATGAGGTAAAAAATTATTTTAAAAGTCGTTGGCATCAATAAAAACATTTCTTAAAATGTTACGAATTTAAAATTTTTAAACTGCCCACTGGTCTCATAAGTGATATTTAGTAAATATTTCCTATTATACGAACAAGTAAGAAGTCCCATTTCCTAACGATAAAATTGACCGAGACACAAAACTTGAGATGTATGAATTGTACCAATTTTCTGCATATGAACACAGATGAATTGGGCCACGCTTCGAGTTTTTGTAAACAAAGAGTTTAAAGTAATAGATAGGTTCATTTTTAGGGTTTCGTTCATCTCACGAAACCCTATTCGTCTCGCTCCTCTGTCTGTCTGTCCGTCTGTCCGTCACAGAGCCCGTTCTCAGAAACTATACATGTTAGAGACTTGACATTTTGGGTACTTATAGCTGAACACCTCACATCAAACAACAAATCATAAAATTTTGAAAAAGTTGGTAATTAACCGAATTACGGGCTATTAACTTCTAAAATTAACCAATCCACCTTTTTAACGCAAATTCAAACGGACTTTCTCGAAATCATCCGTGTTTCTCCTAAGGGTTGCCAGTAAAATCAGCCGAATGCACGGTTACCACGGAGGAAATTAAGCCGAAAAATGAAGTGGAGATTTTAAAGCGAAATCGTATATCAGAAAATATTGGTCCGAGAAATTTGTAAATGGAATAGACAGACGCAGAAAAAAATCTACTTTCATTTGGTATAAATATATCAGTTCACATTTCTGCGATGTATATAAGTTAAAATATCCACTAAAAATCGATCGATAAAAATTTAATTTCTTTAATTGGAAAGACAAGGAAATAAAAAGATTTCAATTCGGCGGGAAAGCAGGTAGACATGACGACGCTGCGGTTTTCCATAATAGCATATTTTAATACGAAATTTTAACTTTTTAAATATTAAATTTTTTGGCATCCCGATGTCAAATTTCTCGCTGATTTCATTGATACCCATATCTAAGTCCTATCTTAATTACAAGCTGAAATATTAATTATTATTTAATTAATCGGTTTATTCCTATCAAATGCGTCGATTAAAATGAAGAGACGCGCTTATTTAACCACGAATTAACTTAAATTAGGAAATCTAATAATTTGCCTGGGCTTTTTGAAGAGCGATATGAGATAAGTATAACTCATTCATCATCAGAAAGTTTACTTCATACCACTATTTTCTAATAGTAATTTCAGGAAATATTTTGAATTATTGGTTAAGACCGCCACTCAGTCAGTTTGAAACTTTAAGATAGTTTATAACACATAGAAAAAAGTGTAAAAAAGAATGGAGTGTGATATTTCGAGGAAGGGAGGGGGGAAGCTAGAATTATTTTTAAAATCTTAGCGTTTGTTACCGCAGCAAATATTTTAAATTCTTGTTTAAGACCGCCACCATCCCGACCCATCTATCTACGGAAAGATTGCGTAAAGGAGTTTCGTTCAGATATGCTTTTGTTAAGAATAGAGTGCATTCCCTGGTGGTGGAATGTGGAACTAACATAACGCGATTTTGTTAAAATTAGGAAATCTAACAAGTCGATCTGTTTGAAACTTTAAGATATTTTATAACACATAAGATAAAGTGTAAGAAAGAATGACACGCGAAATTCCGGGGAGGGGGGGGGCGCTAGATTTCTATTTAAAAAATTAGCGTTTCTGACCGCTTTAGGTGACTTTTTGAGGGAGTCCTGAGATATATGTTACTTATTTAATATAAAATTGTCTAAAGTTTAGTTACCACTATTTCCTAATAGTAATTTCAGCAAATATCTTAATTTCTTATTAAGACCGCCACCACCTCGAGTAACATATCTACTTATAGGTTGTTTAACGGAGTTTCCTTCCGATACAGTTTTGTTAAGAATAGAGTGCGCTCCCTGGTGGTGGAATGTGGAACTAACATTTTTGTTAAACTAGAATTATTTTTAAAATCTTAGCGTTTGTTACCGCAGCAAATATTTTAAATTCTTGTTTAAGACCGCCACCATCCCGACCCATCTATCTACGGAAAGATTGCGTAAAGGAGTTTCGTTCAGATATGCTTTTGTTAAGAATAGAGTGCATTCCCTGGTGGTGGAATGTGGAACTAACATAACGCGATTTTGTTAAAATTAGGAAATCTAACAAGTCGATCTGTTTGAAACTTTAAGATATTTTATAACACATAAGATAAAGTGTAAGAAAGAATGACACGCGAAATTCTGGGGAGGGGGGGGGGGGGGGGCGCTAGATTTCTATTTAAAAAATTAGCGTTTCTGACCGCTTTAGGTGACTTTTTGAGGGAGTCCTGAGATATATGCTACTTATTAAATATAAAATTGTCTAAAGTTTAGTTACCACTATTTCCTAATAGTAATTTCAGCAAATATCTTAATTTCTTATTAAGACCGCCACCACCTCGAGTAACATATCTACTTATAGGTTGTTTAACGGAGTTTCCTTCCGATACAGTTTTGTTAAGAATAGAGTGCGCTCCCTGGTTGTGGAATGTGGAACTGACATTTTTGTTAAAATTAGGAAATATAACAAGGCGATCTGTTTGAAATTTTACGATAGTTTATAACACATTAGAAAAAGTTTATAAAAAATGGCGCGTGAAATTTCGGGAAGGTGGGGAGAGGGGGAGGGGCAAAATATTTCTTTTTTGTTTCATACCGTTTCAGGTGCGTTTTTTGAGGGAGTCCTCAGATACATGCTACTTATACTTATTAAATATAAATATGTCAAAAGTTAAATTACCACTATTTCCGAATAGTAATTTCAACAATTATCTTAAATTCTTGCTGAAGACCGCCACCCCCTCGAGTAACATATCTACTAATGGGTTGTGTAAAGGAGTTTCGTTCAGATAGCTTTTGTTAAGAATACAGTGCGCTCCCTGGTGGTGGAATGTGGAATTAACAGACCGCAATTTCATTTAAAGTAGGAAATCTAACAATTCAATCTGTTTTAAACTTTAAGATACTTTATAACACACGATAATAAATTATAAAGAAGAAGGGCGCGTCGCATTTCGAGGAGGGGGGGGTTGAGGAATGTGCGCGAACAAAATTAGGAAATATAACTGGACGATCTGTTTGAAACTTTAATATGGCTTATAAAACATAACATAAATTTTTAAAATCAGGCCGCGTCAAAAATCATGGTGACCATCTGCCCACTCCCCCCCAAGGGGGGCACTTTTCTAAATTTGGCAGATACCCGTCATGTGATATATCGTAGCATTTTGGGGGGCGGGGCGAACAAAGTTAGGAAATATAACAAGGCGAATATGTTTGAAACTTTAACATAATTTAGGATGTGTTTGCCAAAATTTAGAAGGTATTCCATGGCGATAAATGTACTGGACGTTTTGAAAGAAAGTGTTTTGAAAAGAATATTAAACGAAACCCTTTGTGCGATGTATGATCACACTTACCCACTTGTTTGTGTACATTTCTGCGTACATTTCTGCATTGCAGCCAAAGGGAGTCACTTCGAGCAAGTTTTAAGATAAATTTAATTTTCATCAATTAAGTTTTAGATTAGATAATCTAATAGCCTTTAAAAATATCTATCATTTTGTAAAGAATTGCGACTGTTGCTTTTCATCATTTTTTAAAACAAGAAACCTGTTATTTTTTTTAACTTGTATTTTAGTACAAGTTGTATATTTCTCTTTAATATGTCAGAATGAAAATAGATTTCAATTTTTATTTTGTAATGTTAAATCTACTCTAACTATTATTTTTTATATATCTCACGAATGTTTATATTTCTAGTAAATTTGTGAATGACCTCTATTTCGAAGCAAAAAAAAAAAAAAAAAAAAAAAAAAAAAAAAAAAAAAAAAAAAAAAGATGCTTCTAATTTAAACAGCTATTACTCCGTCAGTTTTAACAGTAGAAGAATTAGACTTTTTTTGCCTTACTTCTTATTGTAATAGGATATTTTTGCTAAAAATAACATAGGACAGGGGACCGTATAAAAATTTAAATTTTGTAATATTTAAGAAATACTTTTATTGAATCAAATCGCTTTTAAAATACTTCTTTACCTCATTTAAAACATTTTTGTAATTGGAATTATATGTCTATGATTAACAATTTAGTAATTAACCATTGGGCACCGTTGAGAGTGGATACTCTCAACGGTATATGTATATTTCCGAGAATATATCTGTTTACACTCTGTAAACTAGTTGGATGTGCCAATCCTAAAACTTTCTTGTATTTCAAATATCTTAATATTTCAAAAAGCAGTTACAGATGTTAATACTGCAATATTATTAGTTCAGTACTATACCAACTTTAATTTTCATCTTAAATTTATGCTTCAGCCAATTAATCGGAGGAAAAAACAGTTTATCTCGATCATGATATTTATTACAACCAATAGTTTTTCGTTATTCTATTGTACATTAGCCGTTTGTGATTAGCCAGCTTAGCAGGACGTGAGTTTCCATCGCTTCACGAGCCTCCGATGGAACAGAATTACGAAAAACCGAGAAAATTATACAAAAATCGCTATCACAGAGCTCCCTTCCGACGAAATATATCCAAATGAAAGAGGACTTGCTTGCTATAGCCAAAAGCATGCACAAAAAATTTGGGTCAATCATATGCATAACTTTATACAGTTTTCAATGGCACAATAATGGAAATGGCACAGATATCGCTATTAAAGTACCCTCTTCCGGCAGATTTTTTTTTCAAATTCCGGGAGGACCTGCTTGCCATAGTCACAAACATACACAAAGAAACTTGGTTCAATTCTATGCATAACTTCATACACTTTTGGATGGTTATAACAATGAAATAGGCACAAAAATTGCTATTACAGCGCCCCCTTCAGATTTCAGGCAGAATATTTCTTAATTGAACGAGGACCTGCTTGTCACAGCCAAATACATACGCAAAAAATTTGGTTCAAGTCTATGCTTAATTTCATGCACTTTTCGATGGTACAATAATGAAAATGGCACAGACATCGCTATTACAGTGCCCACTTACGGTGGAATATTTCAAAATTGAAGGAGGACCTGATGGTTATAGCCAAAAACATATGCAAAAAATTTGGTTCATTTTTATGCATAACTTTATACAATTTTCGATGGTACAGTAATGAAAAAAGCACAAAAATTGTTATTACAGCGCCCCCTTCTATCAGATGTTTCTCAAATTCAGGGAGGACCAGCTTACCGTAGCCAAAAACATACAAAAAAATTTAGTTCTATTCTATGAAATTTAGTTCTATTCTTCTGAAATTGTAGTTAATTAACAACAAATTTCATACAAAGTCTTTGGGGAGGGGGGATAATATTACAAAATTTAAAAAATTTCGCCAAGTTTAAAGTATTTTATATACATTTTCATTTTTCAGTAATATTCCGTATATTATACAGGATTATGAAATTAAAACCCTAGTCTACTAATCTCTATAAGATCTTAATCTGTATAATAATATTTATTCCAAATTGCGTAAATCTAAAAATGGCTCTAACTATTTATATTTCTTTAATAAAACTTTCATTATTTTAATTCCTATTAAATCCCGCTATTAAATCTCGGTATATCATATTCCCCTAAAATCTTTATTTAACTGCTAAAATATTATTATTATCCTGTCTTTTAAAAAAGAACTTACTTATTTCAATTTATTATTTTATTTAAAATATCCAGGTGCTAGCTCGAATATTTCAAAGATTAAAACTTCTCAGACATAAATTCATTTTCATTTATCGTCTGGCGCGAGAAAGAAGGTTATTTTTAGCACAATCTCGACAACAGGGGTTAAACTTTGTTTACCTTTATTACATCTGGGGCTACGATATAGAATATTCTCGATCAATCTTTTGGTGGAAGTATAGATACTGAGTGCTGCAACCAGTCGGGGCGCAGTCAGAGAAATATGGAGTAGAGGTAATAGAGAGAGATCGAGATTACTGAAATAGACGGAATTTTCATTCTGCATTAGTATTGACACTTAAAAAGCAACCTTCATTGGTCTATGGTAATGATTACTTGGAATGATTTGCTGCGTTTTTATTGAGATATTGTTGGAGTTGTTAAGAGCTGTGAGAGATCTAGTGAATTTACGATGGTAATAAATGGTTGGTAATAGAATGAAGCGAAAAGGATTTCTTAGCGAGAGATTGAATCGCTTTTAAGCTAATTTTGATGGATCGAGTTTGGTTCTTTTTTATCATCGGTAAAGTGGGGCATTTCCTGCCTAGACTCAAATTATGAGAATGTTAATAAAGTGGGATTGTTTTCAATCGACTGCATTTTTTTATGATCTTCGAGTCAGTTATTCTCAACAACCATGTCGGCCTGAACACCTATGTATTTTATAACTGGAAACCCCCATCATATTTCGACAATGCCTGCTGCTTGCCGTCAAATCATCACATATAGGTGTATCTTTCTTTGGATCTCTTAGCTTTTTCTGTAATGTTTGCGTTATAAGGAGCTAAATTTTGTCATTTTAGGCTTAATGCCGACAAAGTTGGATGAAATAACGCATCTTCTATGAACGATCTCACAAGCTCCTCTAATGATCCTGTGAGTCATTCATAGTTTCTTATTTTACATACTGGTTTCCTATGTTCATTTCTAAATCATCTTTAGAGCTATATAAAGTTCTTCATATATTTGTGATTTCAAATTTATTATATATGGGGCATTCTCACAATCTTTTGACTTTTGAGAAAAAAAATCTGGCGAAATTAAACTTGCTAAAATAACATTTTAATCTGATAGACGAATGCTATAATGATTCAAAATAAAGAAAAAAGGGTCAGCAGCGAAAAAAAAAATTATTTAACTGAGGTTTAAGTTAAACTTGCGAGTTTAATTTTCCTTACCATTTTACCACTATAACTTTTTATTTTCTTCTAATTTTTTACTTATAATGAATTTGCATAGTACCCACAGAGGACATTAAAATAAGAAATAATGACAATGTAGTATTTTTGGTGCAAAATTTTGGTATAACATTGTCTTAAAGGGGCGTTAAAGAAGGGACGTTAATGTAAAAAAAGGGGGATGGTATAGGAAAAAAGGGACAAAATGGGGAAAAAGGAACAAAATGGGAAAAAATGGGGAAAAAAGGAACAAAATGGGAAAAAATGGCACAAAATGGGGAAAAAAGGGACGGTAAGGATGGAACAGCAAGGAAACTTACCACCTATTTTACGCAGATCATGTTAAGACTAAGTGGTAGCGAAAATGTCCATTGATTTTTAGAAACAGTTATTTGCATTGAATTAAATAAAAAAAAATAATTAGTTTACCTAGAAAATTGCAGGATTAAACCTGCGGACGGTAAGACTACCAATAAAGCCACGGTGCTTGAAATTGATATTTAAATGCTTATTTATAGTCTGCAGTAAATTTCCTTTCAAAGAATTTTAGATATTCTTTCTCTAGCATACTTCTGCATGAGCAAAAACTTGAAAAAAATTCCGTCGCTGCATCTGAAGTGATTTTCTGTATCATTTTAGAAGAGGGATGGTAAAAAATCTAAAACACAGGGACAGAGTTAAAAAAATAATATCAACCCTAAAAATGTGTGTAGGTTAATTTTTAGCTACATATTTATATAAAACAATAGTTCCAGTTTCAGAAAAAAACTACATCGAATTATTTTTATTGAAACAATTTTATCCAGACAGCTCCAAACTTCAAAATCAGCATCAGGGACACGGGACGGTAGATGAGTTTTCCATCTGTTTGGACCCCCAACATCGTCCAAAACTTATTTATCTCGTTAATATTGTTGTGCAATCATGCATTGGGATGTTCCCAAGGATATGAAACAAAAAAAACACAAAAAAGTGTATTAAATCAAAAATTATTATTCAGGGACATGAAAGTTAAAAGATTGTGAGAATGCCCCATATATATATGTGTATATATATATATATGCATGCATGTATGTATGCATGCATGTGTATGTATGTATGTATGTATGTACTTATGTTATCAAGGGTTCATTTTTCTGGTGACCACATGCATATTTTATTATTTAAAAAAATTGCTCTATTTGTCTATCTGATCGTGATCTTAGAAATAGACCGAAAGCTTCGATATGCGAATATATTTTCAAATTGTAGAATATGGTTAAGATGTCGCAGACACCCCGGGGTCTCTTTTTTGGTATCAAAATGGAGATTTTTTTTGCCTGTTCTGCGAACGCGAATTATTTTACTTCGTGTGGAAACTTGGTGCTTAATAAAAAAATATGTGCTTTATAATTAAATGCGTGTGTTAAATAAAAATAATGTATGCGTTAAATAAAAATAAAAGTGCGTGTTTTATAATAACATTGTAATATAATTTCATATTAAAATAAAACTAGCAGGTTATTTTCGCTAAGACAAACATTACGGGGTGTTCTCGCAAAAAAAGGTGACGCCAACCCCGGAGCGTCTGCGACATCTGTTTCTAAAATAGTATGTTTTTGTAAATGCAAATCATCGTATCGTAGATAAAAAAAACATTAAGAGTTCGTGCTTTTAAAGAACGTCCAATGTAGGTTCAATCAAAATGATATTAGTAGTATTTGCGTTAAAGTATTTTAATGAATGTTCTGAAAAATTGTTCATAATAAAAGTATGTTTTTGAAAGCTTTCGGAGCAATGCTACTCATTCTCGTACTGCATCATTTGCCTCTACTGTAAGTTGTACGAAAATAATTAATATTTTGTAATGGTTAGAGTTAATGACGATAAATATTTTCTTGCATATTTATCAATTTTCAAATTAGTCGCCCTTAAACTTTGCTGATATCATACTGTTGGAAGGATACAGCCCTCTTCGGAAAATGGTTCAATATCCGTTACCCCCCTCCCCCCCCCCCGAATCATCTGGATGAAGAGGGAAGCAAAAAAAAACGTTAATTTTTTCATTTAAAAAGGCATTTTTCCCTCTCATATTCATAAACCTAAATAAAAGATAATATATCTAGAAAAACCGTGAATTGCCGTGATCGAAAATCCCCTGGCTAAGCTGTGGGTAAAATACTCATTACCCCTACTGTACAGTGAATGTAATTATCACCAGCAATAGACTGTGCAGTTTTTTTGAAGCAGCTTTGCTGATAGGAAGAAAAAATTACCTGAAATAAAATCTTAATGGTGCTAAAATAAATATTAAATCCAATTATCCTAAGTGAACCAAACATGGATTGACTCATGATATAAAGCAAGACTCCATAAAATATATTAATACACATGATTTATTAACACATAACACCACACTCTATTATTTTCGCAATTTAATTATTATAAAAATGTGTTATTACTCTTCAAAAAATACCTCTCACAAACCACCCACTGGGCATGTACATCCCCCAGTAACATTTTTTCTACAAATAGAGCAATAAACAAATAACTGTATTAAATACCTTTTTCATTTGCAAGACATGGGCTTGGCAGGACACAGAAAGTTGAATAATCCTTCAAACGTCGCTCCCGCACATCACAATGAATTTACTAAATTAATCTGTGTGTTTTTCCACCCGACCACATGCACCTCATTAAAAATAACTTGTTACTCCTAGCATTACTTTTTGAAGACTGGAAAATGTCGAAACAAACGACATTGACATAGCCCTAAAAAATTATTATAGAGAAAAGAGGAGGTAGGTCCTTGAGTAATTGCATTTCTCCTAGGACCACTTCAAAGTCTCATCGGAATATGACCCGAAGCTTTAATTGAAAAGAAAATGTTCGGCCCGAGTACATTATACAGGGTGAGCAGAGTGTCTTGCCCTGATTATAAAAATGTGTGCAAAAACCTTTCTAATACACACGCTTGTTTGGATACATTGTTAGTAATGTTATAAGGCTTTGTACTTGGTAGGTCGGAGAACGTTAACGCGGTATTCTAGCTCTCGCCGAGTGTTCGCGAACATGTCTTTTGTAACAGTACACACAGCATCTTTTATCCTAGCCGTCAGTTCTTCAACGTCAGCAGCTGGTGTGGAAAACACTCTGTACTTTATATAGCCCCAAAATAAAAAATCAAGAGGAATAATGCCAGGAAAGCGTGGAGGCCATGGTGTTGGCCCATCTCTTTCAATCCATCGGGCCAGAAACTTTTCGAAAAAAAACTGTTAAAAGTGAACTATTCAATGACACAAAAATTACATTGTTACATTCAACGGTTATTTTGTAAAAAGTTTTTATAATTAAGGCAAGACATCCCCCGATATTGTAATAAGGGAAATACGTAAAATGAAATTTTCCCTCGTGCTCATCTAACTGCTCTAAAGAGCTAACATTAAACAAAAAGTTAATTATACATAAAGCTATGAAGTATTGCGAAGAATATAAACGATTGTTTTGGAGTATTACTATTCATTTAAATTATTCACAATATTTAGCCGCGACCACATTAACCGGCGATAACTAAATGTTGTAATTTATTATATAAGTTCAAAAGGTTTAGATTAAAAAAGAAATTTAACATGTTAAAGTATATCAGACTAGTGCATTTTTTTAATTTTGTTGCAAATTTTTACAAGAATACGTCAAAAAGTGCAGCATGCCTCAAGAACTTTAATCCAAAATATGCACGAAATTTCATTTGGGCAGTTGCAAAATATGATTAAAGCAACAAAATGATGCAATGTTTAATTTTCGAAACCTTCTTACATCGCAATTATACATTGTAATATAAATTAAAGCATACATCGAAACTTACATTTTCAATTTTTACTTTCTTCTATCTTCAATAAAAGAAAGTATTGTAATCGAAATTTTTTTCGACTTCCAGTTTTCGACGGATTTACACGTTTTAGGGGTCAGAGATCCCAGAAAACATGTTTATAAAAAATGTCTGTCGGACCGTCTGTCCGTGTGTCTATCGCCATTGTACCATCAAAAAGTGTATGAAGTTATGCATAGAATTGAACCAAATTTTTATTTTAAGTTTTTGGCTATGGCAAGCAGGTCCTTCCTGAATTTTGAAAACATTCGCCGGTAGGGGGTGTTGTAATAACGATTTTTGTGCGATTTTAAATATTGTACCATCGAAAAGTGTATGAAGTTATACATAGAATTGAACAAAAAAAAAAATTAAGTATTTGGCTATATCAAGCAGGTTCTCCCTGAATTTGGAAAAAAATTGCCAGTAGGGGGCCCTGTAATAGCGTTTTTGTGCGATTTTGAATATTTTACCATCGAAAAGTGTATGAAGTTATGCATAGAATTGAACCAAAAAAAATTTTTTTTAGTTGTTGGCTATGATAAGCAGGTCCTTCCTTAATTTGGAAAAAATTCGCCTGTAGGGGGCGCTGTAATAGCGATTTTTGTGTGTTTTTCGTGCCATTTTGAATATTGTACCATCGAAAAGTGTATGAAGTTATGCATAGAATTGAAACAAATGTTTTGTGTTTGTTTTTGGTCATAGCACGAACGTCTTTCCTGAGTTTGGAAAAATTCTGCCGGAAGGGGGCGCTATAATTGCGATGTCTGTACGATTTTCATGATTGTACCATCGGAAAGTGTATGAAGTTATGCATATAATTGAACCAAATTTTTTTGCATGTTTCTGGCTGTGGCAAGCAAGTCCTCCCCGAATTTGAAAAAAATCTGCCGGAAGGGGGCGCTGTAATAGCGATGTCTGTGCCAGTTTCATTATTGTACTACCGAAAACTGTATAAAATTATGCATAGAATTGAACCAAATTTTTTTGTACGTGTAAGGCTATGATCGGTAGGCTCGCCCTGAACTTGAAAAAATTCCGCCAGAAGGGGGTGCTATAATAGCGATGTTTGTGCTATTTTCTTTATTGTACCATCGAAAAGGGTATAAAATTATGCATACAATTGAACCAATTTTTTTGTGCATAATTTTGGATATGGCCAACAGGTGCTCCTTGAATTTGGAAATATTGCGCGGTAAAGAGGCTCTGTGATAGCGATTTTTGTATACTTTTCTTGATTTTTCGTAGTTCTATTGTCCATCGGCGGCTCGTGCAGCGGCGGGAACTCGCTTCCTGCTAAAGTGGCTATTAGCAAACAGCTGATAAGAACAGAATAAGGAAAAACTATTAACTTTAACAAATATCATGATATAGATTAAAACGTTTTTAGTCCGTTTAACTGACTGAAACAGAAATTTAAGAAGAAAATGGAAGTTGGTATAGTATTGAACTAATAATATTGAAGTATTAACATGTGTAACTACTTTTTGAAGCATTAAGATGTATAACATAGAAGACAGTTTTGGGACTGGTACATCCAACTAGTTTTTATTAGGCATTGTATACATGCACATTAAAATTTTAATAGGCAGGCTATCATCATCTGTCTATAAAATATTTCTACCACTAATACTATAGTGTGTTGGAGAAAGAGTAGCGTAGACGACATAATAGACGGTTCAAAAGCACATTCAGACAATTTAAAACAAAAACCACTAGTTTTAGGAAGTTACAAAAAAAAGTAGCATCAGGACAGTTTCAGTGTGGCACATAATGTTAAGTATTTAAATTTGGACTCTGTCTTCAAATTTTTAAGATATTTAAAGCCTGCAAGTACGAATAGGCTGACAAACAGATGAACTTGAAGTAGTTTTGTTGTAACATTCTAAAATATCACTATATTTGAAAAGTTACACTAACACACTAACCATTTTGAAATTTAATACGAAGGAGTATCAATAGTCAGTGTGCACAATTACACATTTGTGCAACCGGTATTTCAAAGAGAGGGAGGATGACCTATTCCAGAAGGCGCGATAGTAGACCCAAAGGGGGGAATTTTCCTAACTTTTACTGACCCCCACATGGGGCATATTGTTGGAAAGGCCTGTGACCACTTATTCATGATATGCATCTTCCGAGCCTCTCCCCCCAAATTTGCCGTATATGGGCACTTTTCTAATTTTTGCGGACATCATTCATGCCACCCCCCCCCCCCCCGCTGGAAGAAAATTTGGGGGAAGGGGCTCCGGAGTACATAACATGAACAACAGGCCTTTTCAACAATATGTCACATGTGAGGGTCGGCAAAAGTTAGAAAACTGCCCACGTTTGGGTCTAATATCACGCCTCCTGGAATATATCTTCCCACCTCCCTTCTTTGGAACACCGTTTGAAGAAATGTGTTACTGTGCACGGTGACTATGTAGAAATGGACTAATTCAATGTAGCAATTTCATAAATTTCACTGAATTATTTCTATGTGAGGCCAAAAACTTATTGATACAGCCTCGTAGTCCACAGATGATAGCATGTGTGAATTATTTATTATGGCGGCGTGGAAACAATTAATACTACAGAAATTATTTGAAGAAATTATATAATGCAGCTATATCAATAACTTATTTGAATGTTATTGATTTGAGTGTCTATTATACGAATTATAGCAAAGACAGATGATTATACAAAAGTATGCAGATGATTAAACAGAAAAATATTAAGTTATAAGCTCTTTTTAGTTGAGGCTCTTTTTGGAGATAGGAAAACGTTTTGGTTTCTGCCTATCAGTTGGTCTTTCTATGTTTTCCACGATAACTGCTACAAAAGTCATGTGATTATATCGATATTTGGTAGGTAAAGTTCATGAGGTACCCAAATTTAGCTGTACAGTTTTCGGTTAAATTTAGTTCATCCGTTCGGAAAATATGAAACATTTTCTTTTACATCATTGTTTCTCGCTATGAAGTATAGTCATCATAGTTCCTTTCCTTTTTTTCAAACAGAATAAATTCATAAAATCGTGTTGAAATTTATTCTTGTAATTTGGTAAGTTTGGAGAACCTTACATGCTCATAAACATATATGTAATAAAAAATTTAAATTTCGGATTATAAGATATTAAATATTATGCAAAGTGAGATTAAAAAACAGTGGCATGCAGAGCTGACATTGAAGTCGCTGGTCCGCAGATGTTTAGAAAATAAACTCTAAACATCTATAGTCGTTGGTCTGCAGATGTTTAGAGATGTTTAGAGAATATTTTGCAAAGATTAGACCATTCATATTTTCTCAACTTTTAACTGTTATAAATGTTTATTTGCAGTAATTTAATGTTACTTTGTGTTGCTACATATGTGAAAAAATAAAGAAATAAAATCCTGTTTTAGAACTGCTACGAGTTATTTAATTCAGATTGGCACCGAAAGAAAATAAAAACTTTAACAATCACATTTACACTCTTTCATTTTTTACTTTTGGAAAAATTCCAAATTGTTTGACATCATTACCAATCAGTATCACTTCCAGATTTATTATAGTTTTTTTTTTTTATATACTATACCCTAAACATCCTAAAGAACATAATATTTTATTGACATACACATGTTAAATAACTTTTGCATGGCATCAAATTTTAATTACCGGTAACAATGATCATTAAAATTATAAACTAAAAGAGTGACATTCTTCACAAGAAATCAATTGATAACAAATTCATAAAAGTACAATACGCAAGTATTGCAATATCCATTTACACTATATGGCCATTAATGACCGGCAACTTTCAATTTTAGAAATTTTGTCGAATATTTAGAAATATACTTGACAGATTCATCTGGAATTTCAGGATTAAAAAGAACAGGTATGACCTCATATTTAGCAATGTCGATTTGTTAAGGGGGGGGGGGGCAATTAGGGAGCCAACAAAAAATAAAAAAAAAAATCCCTGCCGGCCCGGCCTACAGGCAGAGGTAGATTTCGAAGTTAAGTATACTAATTTCACCAACAAAAACTAAATCATTATTAGATATAAATCCACTTTAGCAGTTTTATCTATCTGCTTTTGACGAGTTTTTATTTCCTTTTTATAAAATAGCTGGTTTTATATGAATCATTTTAAGGCGATATTAAAAAAAAAAATATTTTTCCATGCTCAACAACTCCAAATTTTCTGGCACATTTTCAGATTCATTTAAAAAAATAAAATAAAATAAAATAAAAATATGAAACATGCTGACGTGATTTTTGAAAATATTTATAAGCGACCTGTGTATTTATTTTTCCTTCAATTAATAAAACTTGATTAATAAAAAATTATTTTCTCAGTAGGGCAATATTTTTCGTTTCTAACACAATAGCTTCGGGAAATTCTGTTCAAAATTCCCACTTTGACATAATTTTTTGAAATATATTCTGCCTCTATCAAAAAAATCGATTAGTACTCTACATTATATAGTTTTTGAATAAGAGAATCTACCAATTGGAAGCCTTTGAGAGCAAAAATGAATTATAAAATGAGTAAGTAAATAAGCAGTTTGGATTTGAATGCACCCTTAACAAGATGATTTTTTTCTTCAACCGCTATGTATTTTTAATTTGTTTTTGCTGTAAGAATTGGCCCTATCAAAAACTTGTCTGTATAAATTTTGAAGACAATATTTAGAAGATATATGATAAATTCATGGGGATTTTATATCTTGTGAATTGGCGGAATTATGGAATTTTTCTTCTTCAACCCGCCCTTTTTGCTTTCGTTTTTATTTTTTATTTATTTTTTTTTTGCGGTACGAATTTGTCCTATCAAAACATTGTGAATATAAAAGTTGTAGATAATATTAAATAGATATATAATAAAATTAATTGGATTTGATATCTTGAGAATTGACGAAGTAAGGAATTTTTTTTCCCCAAAACCCTATTTTTGCGCCCCTTGAGCCTATTTTTAATTTTATCAAAAATCTGTGATGCATGAATTTTTGGCGCTATTTTTTGAAATAATAAAAACTTTAAACTGATTTGATATGTACAAAAATTAAGAAGTTATGGGGTTTTTTCTGTTTTCACAAAACCCCTCCCTATTTCCATCCCCTTGGTCCGATTTTGTCCATTAACGAACTTGACCGAGATTTTATGTCCCTTGATTTTATGTATCAGTTTGGAAGCGATTTGTGCAGAATTGCGGAAGTTATCGTGTCCAGAAGAAAGTGATAACACAGTTGCTTCGGGAAATTCCGGTCAAAATGCTCACTTTGACATCATTTTTTGAAATATATTCTGCCTCTATCAAAAAATCGATCATTGCGGCACATTATATAGTTTCTGAATAAGCGAATCTACCAATTAAATGCGTTTGAGAGCAAAAATGAATTTAAAAATGAGTCAGAAAATAAGCAGTTTGGATTTGAGTGCATCCTTAATGCAATGATTTTTCCAACACAATCAGCTTCGGGAAATTCGTTATAAAATGCCCACTTTAACAGCATTTTTTAAAAATATATTCTGCCTCTATCAAAAAATCGACCATTACGGTACATTATATAGTTTCTGAATAAGCGAATCTACAAATTAAATGCGTTTGAGAGCAAAAATGAATTAAAAAATGAGTCAGAAAATAAGCAGTTTTGATTTGAGTGCATCCTTAATGCAATGATTCTTCCAACACAATCCGCTTCGGGAAATTCGGTTCAAAATGCCCACTTTAACTGCATTTTTTAAAATATATTCTGCCTCTATCAAAAAATCGACCATTACGGTACATTATATAGTTTCTGAGTAAGAAAACGTACCAATTGGAAGCCTTTGAGAGCAAAAATAAATTATAAAATGAGTCAGAAAATACGCAGTTTGGATTTGAATACACCCTTAATAAAATGATTTTTTTCTTCAACCGCTATGTATCTTTAATTTTTTTTTTTTTGTTGTTGTAAGAATTGGTCCTATCCAAAACTTGTCTATATAGATGTTGTAAACAATACTAAGAAGATATATGATAAATTCATGGGGATTTTATATCTTTTGAATTGACGGAGTTACAGATTTTTTACTTCTTCAAACCCCCTTTTTGTTTTCGTTTTTAATTTTTTTTTTTTTTTTTTTTTTTTTTTTTTTTGCACTACGAACTGGTCCTATCAAAATCTTGTGAATATAAAAGTTGTAGATAATATTAAGAAGATTTATAATAAAATTAATTGGAATTGATATCTTGAGAATTGACGAAGTTATGAATTTTTTTCTCCCAAAAAACCCTATTTTTGCGCCCCTTGAGCCCATTTTTAACTTTATCAGAAATCTGTGATACATAAAATTTTGGCCCTATTTTTAGAAGTAATAAAAACTTTAAACTGATTTGATATGTATAAAAATTAAGAAGTTATGGGGGGTCTTCGGTTTTCTCAAAACCCCTCCTTATTTCCATCCCATTGGTCCGATTTTGCCCATTAACGAACTTAACCGAGATTTTATGCCCATTGATTTTATGTATCAGTTTGGAAGAGATTGGTGCAGAATTACGAAAGTTATCGTGTCCAGAAGGAAGTGATATATATATAGATAGATAGATACATAGATAGATAGATAAAGTTTTTTACTGAGGGTGGTTTTGGGTTCCAGGGGTCATGATCGGTGTAGATCTGCAAAACTTTTTCAGAAATTCCAACATAGGAACGATACCAATAGGTAGTATTTCATACGAAATCTACCTAAAAAATAATACTTGCGATCACTCTGTAAAATAAAATGCACGAAATCATCTACCGCTACCGAATATAAATAAACAGACATTATGCAATATGTGTATTCTTTTGTGCAAAAATAGCACGTATATTAATACAGATATAGCGATTTATTTAGAACAATTAAAAAATTCTTGCATTTTTTTTATTATAACATGCAGGGGTTTTCAACTAAATTTAATGCCGGTTTCAGAACAATTGACAAAATGTAGTAGAAACAATATAGTGGAATTGGAATATAAATATATTAAATATTTTAGGAAATATGGGCAGTTGTGTGAAATAATTTTTATCTGCGCATGCGCGACTGATAACAAAGGTCATTTTACATAATTTAATAGTCAACTCTATGGAGCAACTTATAAAAAAAATCTAGTTAAATATCGTAAAAATTCAGAAAGATATCGGCGTTAGAGTGAGCAACTTTTTAGTTGTTCTCTAAAAACAGCTGAATGATAAGGGATTTTACACAAATTGTCATTTTTTATTAACTGACTTTCAGAAAAATGTTAGTATTTAGCGAGTATCAACGAGTAGATTTGGAAAAAATGCTTCGATTTTGAAACTTCTTTTGATCATGGTATAGGCTCGTTCTGGTGGTTATCCAAGAAGAACTAAAGCATCAATAAAAAATTAAAATTAAAAAAAAATTAAAACTTAAAAATGACAATTTGTTGAAAATCCCTTATCATTCAGCTGCTTTTAGAGAACAACTAAAAATTTGCTCATTCTAAGGCCGATATCTTTCTGAATTTTTACGATATTTGACTAGATTTTTTTTATAAGTTGCTCCATAGAGTTGACTATTAAATTTTGTAAAATAATCCTTGTCATCGTTCGCGCATGCGCAGATAAAAATTATTTCCTACAACTGCTCATATTTCCTAAAATATTTAATATATTTATATTCCAATTGCACTATATTTTTTTTTTACTATACTTTGTCAATTTTTCTGAAACCGGCGTTAAATTTGGTTGAAAACCCTGCATGTTATAAGCAAAAAACATGCAAGAATCTTTTTAATTTTTTAAGTAAATCGCTATATCTCTCTTAATATTCATGCTATTCTTACACAAAAGAATACACATATTGCACAATGTCTGTTTATTTATATTCGGTAGCGATAGATTATTTCGTGTATTTTATTTTACAGGGTGATCCCAAGTATTATTGTTTCTCTTTGATTTTTTGTTGCCCGACCCCCTAATTGACCCCCTTATCAAATCCACATTTCTAAATATGAGATCATACCTGTTCCTTTCAATCCTGAAATTCCAGAAGAATCTGTCAAGTCTATTTCTAAATATTCGACAAAATGTCTAAAATTGAAAGCTGCCGGTCATTAATGCAATGTGGTGTATATTCTGAATTGTTTATTGCATATATGTACATTCCAATGTACATAATCCAGTGTACATACTTATTTTTGTAAAATGACAATTACTGTTTTATGCTAAAATTCACTATTTACTTCACATAACAACAGCAGCAATACTACAAATAATTTACGCTTATATCAATTAGTATATTAAGTGTTTTTTAAGAAGTTTATGTTTACACTTTTAGAAATTTCACTTTAAATTAACAAGAAGAATCGGGAAATGCAAAAGTTTAATTATCTGCTTTTTCTTTTCTAACATTCATAAAAGTTCTTTAAATTGAAAGAAGTTTTCTTCTAATTTAGGATTTGTAAGTATTCTACATATATCGGATAAATAATATAGAAATAATAAAATAGAATCGGATAAATGAAGCGATCAGTAAGAAAGGAGATCAAGTCCATTAAGCATAATTCTGAGATATATGGTGTAAAAGTTAATGAGTTCTTTATATTTTATTCAGAATCATAAGAGACTAGTGCCCTTTGTAGTTCACATGTTCAACTTGGTTTGTAACTGCAAAACACAAATTATTGCCTATAGAGCCACTGAGCTCAATATATAAGAGCAGTTCTGAGTCGGCGCGGCGCACAGTGGTCCCAAATCGCAATTATGTGGCCAAAAATCAGAAAATCGAAGTTTCGTATTTCGAAATGAAGTAAATTCCACGGTATTTAGAAACATCTGAAGATTTATATTCTTTAATATTTTGGTTTTATAAGCTCACATAAATTCGTATTGCTTATGTGAAGTTAGGAGTTTTGAGCGTTTTCTGCTGTTGCGCGAATTTGAAGAAAATTCGCTGCATTAACACCCTAAGTAACACCTTTTCAGATAGTTTGTCGTTTTTCTTTGAAACAACATTAAATTATATATGTAATTTAATTTTTTGATTGCAAAAATCTCAAAAATTAAAAAAAGAGGATTTTTTTTTAAAAATACATAGTTTTTTAAGGAAATTTTGTACATAAAAAGTCATATATAAAAAAAGTCCCCCCGAGTTCCTCGGATTTTATCGTACGAAATGTAGAATGAACCTTCTAAAATCATATCCCAAGAGATTTATTGCGACTTTTTGCGACTTTGAGAGAACCAGTAATTTGAAGTTGGACATTGGATATTGCCAGTATTAGTCCAAAATCGGTAATCGAGTTTAAAGTCAATCTAATTTTCGCAGTGACACAAAATTTTCAGTGTTTATATAATGCAACATTCTAATTAACATATCACTGTCAATTTCATTTTTTTTTCATTTGCAGTGGAGGGGGGGGGGGGCGACTTAAGAGTTGGATGCATTTTTTTTATTTATATATATATATTTCTTTATTTGTTTTTACAATTTTTCCCTTGCTTTTTTCCGAAAACTTTGAAAGTAATCTAATTAATGAATTGAATGATTTTATTATTAATTTATAGTAATAGATTTTAAAAAAAAATAGTAATAATATTTTTAGATTTCCCTTGCTATAGGAGCAAACGGAAAAAGAGGAGATTTGACGTGTTGGGGGAGGGTGCACAACGTAGCTGATTTATTACACAGGCCTGCGAAATTGTTTTTGAAAAATACAAGAGAAGTTTTCGCGGATTCTTATGTTATATGGTATCTGAAAACAACTGTTGCCATATCGCACTAGCCGCCTCTGGTCGAGGATAAAACAAAAAATTCCCTCGAGTTTAAACTTTTTACATCAAATTATGGTGGAGTTTCTAGAAAAATATCATCTACATACTCTTTTAATTTGTTTTTATTAAGGCAACGTACATAAAATAGACAACTAACCAAGAGGAGCAAATATTATGTATGTGTACATGAAAGTTTCAAAGAAATTTAAACTGAGCAGAAAACAAAACAAAAAAAAATTTCTATTTAAGAACGTACTCTTTTTCTATGAAACTTCTTTTTGATGTTCTTTTTTTATGTTCAATCTCAGGCCTATCTCGTGTTCCTGTTAACATCCAACAGTACACGGCGAGCATGATCTTATCCCATCTTTCTTTTGAGCTCTCCATATCTTTGATGTCTTGATGGAGCCTTTCACCTTGTTTTTCGCGGACTGATCCTAAATTTGCGGGTGAAAAAGTGCACATGTGAGTGAAGGAAATGTATTTTGACACTTATCGAGCAACCCAACGCTTGAAATTCATCCATCATATTCATTACAATTGGTTTATAGTCAGGATTCTTTTAATTACACAGAAATTTTCTCACGACATCTTTGAAGACAACCCAAGCTTCTTTTTCCTTTGTTGTCACACTAGTCTCAAATTCTTTATCCTTCATAAACTTGCGGATATTTGATTCAACAAAGATTTCCTCTTTCAACTTGGCTTCGTATAAACCTGAAACTTTTTGCACAGGTATTTGAAACAATCGCAATCATTTGAAAAAATCCCAATCATTGGAAACAATCCCAATCATTTGAAACAATCCCAATCATTTGACACAATACAATTTTTGGCTCAACTAAACTGTTCCGAATCACATTCTTAATGCCCTGTTTAAGATTTTGTCTTTTCGGCCATTCTTTTTTGACCCAATGTTGAATCTTATCACGGCTGTCCCACTCACAAATAAAACATAGACACTTTGTGTATCAGCCTTGTTGACCAAGAAGCATGGAGGTAAATATCAAATCACCTAAAACGGTCCAACCGAGGTCGGCATATTTCATTTTGTTAAGGACGAAAGCCAGGTTTTAATAGCGTTCTTTTAAATGCACCGAGTATATAACTGGTACAGGTGCATACTGGCTTCCGTGATGAAGAAGGACAGCTTTAAGGCTCTTTTTCGATAAATGTATAAATAGCTTCCATTCATCTTTATCGTAGGCGCTATTAAAATTGCTCATCAATCCGGGAACATCAGAACAATAGACCAGGTTCTCCCCCTCCTCAAAGTACTACTTAACAAATTCCTTTTCTCAGTTCCTGTACTAATAAAAAGCGGTTCCTTTGGCCAATAAGTTCCTTTTCTTTCAATCTGGAGCCCAACAATTCTGCTGCCTCTTTCAAAAAGCACAGATCTCTAGTCAGATCACTAAGTTCAACCTCAGAGATGGACTGGGGTGAATCGCTCCCAGAAGGCTTATATTCATTAACGGAGCCTTCAACCTCTGGAGGATCCGAGTCTGAAGACCCTGAAAAGATGACTTTGCAATTCAATTGAAGGCAAAGGCTCTGGCACATCAGGTCCATGAAGAACGAGGCGTATGGACGATGGAATGTTCATGAAAATCCAACTAAATTGAATTTTTCAAGAAAACGTGACGTGATTGAATTTTTTCGTTATTTATGTTTAAATTAGGACCAAAAAATACATAAAGATAAGCTATCAATTCCCTTGTATTTTTTTCATCGCATGCCTGTGTTATTTTAGTATTAATTTCAAATGCTGAAAGGTGTAAATTAAATCTTTAAAACCAGTAAAAATACGTTTATTTCGACTGATGACATGTTTCGATTCACCCCGAGACATTTTCAAAAACAAATAAATAAAGCTATTCTAAATTTGCACGGTCTATGACACGCCATCATTCAGTTTTCCATGTATTCTTTCATATTATGCACGTTACATTTTTATTTTATATGGATGTTTATTTTATTTTATTTTCATACTCATTGAGTAGCTCGAGCCATTGTTTTGGTGAATGAAATGATGCTGCATCATAACATATTGAGTTTTTACGCGTTACAATCTCTATGGTTTCTTTTATAATGGATGGGTAGTATAGACTGGACGGGAAAATTATTTTTCTTTTATTGAAATTTACTTGAATGGTTTCTTCTTGATAAAATCTTGCTAGGACTGTGGTTTTTCTATTATATTTAATATCAGCTATATGCTCATTTTTTCTATACTTAAATTTAATACTAGTCATACCAATATAGTAATTATTTGATCCGTCTGCTCTAATTAATGGTATTTCATACACCTGAGAGTAATTCTCAAAACTAATTGAGTCAATTTTAGCGCAAGAGATATTCTTCAATTTCGGAGGTGGTTTTGTTACTAAGCAGATATCGAAAAGTTTAAGGCTATATTTTAATTTCTCAAAAAATTGAAATACACTGGTTATCAAAAATTAAGGGAAAAGTCACAAAATGCTAATTTTCAAATACGCGACCATTCAAAAGGAAATAATATAATTCGAGTAATTACTATCTCTACAACACAGCTAGTCTATATAACATCTTATTCATGTCACACATGGTCACAAGTGTCACAGTCACTACGGTGGAGCAAAAAAATAGGAAATTCCATTCATCTCATTATGAGTCTCAAATGATCACTATATGTGATTCCACTGAGACGTCAATGTGACAGCTGCTTTGTGACGAGTCACCATGTGACTTTACAATGTAGTTACATTGTGACTCTCATGTGACTGTCATTTGTAGACTCAATTTTAAAGTCATCGTGAACGCTGCATTGTGATAAGTTACCAAATAATGTCACATAAAGTCACATGATGACTTTCAGGTGACAGAGTGGCTACTGTGAAGCCATCATTGTGCTCTTTTGGAAAAAGTCTCCATGTGACTCAAATATCATATTATTTGGTGATTTATCATAATGCAACCTTCATGATGACTATGAAATTGAGTCTAAAAATGACAGTCACATGAGGGTCACAATTTAACTACACTGTAAAGTCACCTGGTGACTCGTCACAAAGCAGCAGTCACAATGACTTCTCAGTGGAGTCACATATAGTGATCATTTGAGACTCATAATGAGATGTATGGAATTTCCTATTTTTTTGCTTCACCGTAGTGACTGTGACACTTGTGACAATGTGTGACAAGACTGAGATGTTATATGGGTTAGCTGTGTTGTAGAGATAGTAATTACTCGAATTACATTATTTCCTTTTGAGTGTTCGCGTATTTGAAAATTAGCATTTTGTGACTTTTCCTTAATTTTTGATAACCAGTGTATATTGAATAGTATAAAGTTTGTATTTTTGCGAATCAAATTTACGTTCAGGCTTCTTACTATTTGCAATCATATGTATTCATATCATATTATATATGTATTTTATTGATTGCTTATACTCTTTATAGTTACTTTTCAATAGCATTAAAAGAGAAAAAAATAAGATTTTAACCAGTATATTTTCAGGGAGGGAGGGAGAGGGCGGGGGGAGTTAAAATTTCAGGGAAGACTGAATTAGATGATTTGTCTTAAAAAGGTGAAAATATTCACCATAATCAAAAGTGGAAAATTCCCATTCCTGTAAAAACAAAGACATGTATAAAAGAAAATCTTAATTTAATAAAAACATGCCCCCCTCTATTGCGCCCCTCCCCCCTCCCAATATCCTGCCCCGGAACTCCAATTACATTTAGTTTAAATTCACAATGTAATATCATTTAGAATGTTGTAAAATTAAAAATGAATTATATACAACCACTAGGAAAGCCAGAAATGATTTCTGGCCAGTTGATTGCGATTTGGGACCACTGTGCGGCGGTAAGAAGATTGAAAGGCACAAGTAAAAAATAGTCCGCGTTGTCATTGTTAGATATTACAGTCCCCATTTATTATTATCCTAATTTATGCTTTTTTAATTAAGCTGTACTTGTCAAATTAATAAATGATTCTCTAATCATGTAAGGAAATGCTATAAACAGCACTTTTTGTCATGAATGCAAACTGAAATTATTGTCACTGTATCCTTCCGCGCTGACCAGGGCCGTGCAAAGCGGGGGCCAAAGGAGCGGTCGCCCTGGGCGTGGAAATTGAGGGAGCTCCAATTTTACATTACAAACTTCGTTTTTTCTTCATTTTTTGTAAAAAATATATGTATTTACAGATTGGGAATTTTCTTTCCCAATGAAAGTATAAGTTCATTTTTCGTATACTTCCATTGTCCCTTACCCTACACCAATATACAAATACAAATTTATTAATAATGATTTCTTTCTTTTTAAAACTTGATTTAGGTCTTTCTCTTATGCTCTTTCGCTAACCTTCTCTTTTCTAAATCTGTAATTTTCTTTCTGTGCTTGCGACAAAAACATACACTCTCAAAATAGCATGTGGTTTACTTCTAGGAATACAAAATTTTGCAAACTGTTATGCTGTTCTGTTACGTATTCCCTACACCTATTTCCCAGATTCCCTTTGCAATTTCCTCTTATGTTATTTAGTTGTTTGGAGTTTCTGAATTAAAATTAAACATAAAGTTCCAAAATAAACGCGAAGTATGTATTCAATAGAATTTATTTTTGTTTCTGCACTTTTCAATGTTGTGACAATTGTCACAAAGAGAAAGTGTGCGTTTTGGGGGGGGGGGGGGGGCGCCAAATTGAAACTTTGTCCCGGGCGTAGTTTTCTCTTCGCACGGTGCTGGCGTGTCCGCTGGAAATCATGGCGGGAAATGGGAAGAGAGATCTCCTGTTACATAAGGAGCAGCGTATGCAGCAGACTATGAACCAAATTCGATTTAACGAAAAAATGGACTTGAATCACTTCATTTGCGTACACTTGAAATATAAATTCCACTTCAATTCCACACAAGCATATACGAGTAATTCTTAAAAATCTAACCATAACTATGTTAAAATCACAGCAAAGAATAATCTTAGAAAAATAAAAATGTGATGCCCCTTGTTATCTAGATGAGTGAAAAATGCTTTAAACAAATGTTTCAAACAATGACCGATGCAGCAATTATTTTATAGGAAGCATAATATATATTTACCTTATAGATATAAAATCTTAATGAAACGAATTTATGAAACGACTAATTTGGATATATGAAATGATAATTGTTCAACTTTTTGAATATGAAGAGATTAAAATTTCCTCGAAGGTTGTCTTTACAATTTTACTGAGAAAATTACATCATTTACCTTATTTGCCTCCCTCATCCACAGTAATTGGAAAAAATTGTTGCCGCTATTATAGAACTGACAATAAAATGGGAAAGAAATTAAGTAATACTTCAATAATATTATTTTTATAATATTTTTAATTTAGAAATTTTAGTAGTTTTTATGAGACTTTTGGATACATTCAAACACGTTACAGTAGATATAGACGCACAGATGAGGTCAGCTGAAACCAGTTTATTTCACAGTGAAATATTTTGAAGTAATACATGGAGAAGTAATGATAAATAAAAAAAAAAAAAAAAAAAAAAAAAAAAAAAAAAAAAATTCCTGCCGGCTTGGCCTACAGATGAAGGTAGATTTCGAAGTTAAGTACTAATTTCACCGACTAAAACTAAATGAAGATTAGCGATAAACCCAGTTTAACAATTTTCTCGGTCCGTTTTTGAAGAATTTTCAATTTCATTTTTATGTAAGAGCTGGTTTTATCAGAAACATATTAAGACGACATTCGAAAAGATATTTTTTCTACGGCTCAACAACGGCTCAACAAATTTTCTAACTCATTTTCACACTCATTTTTAAAAGTAAAAACATGAAACTTTCTGACGTGATTATTTGAAGAGCTTTATAAGCAGCCTGTGTTTTTATTTTTCGTTCAATAAATTATAAATTAAATTACATACAATTATTTTCTCAGTGCGACCATTTTTTCCGTTTTGAACACTATCGCTACATACAGTTTCTGAATAAGAAAACCTCCCAATTGGATGCGTTTGAGAGAAAAAGCGAATTTAATAATGAGTCAGAAAAAAAGCCGTTCGGATTTGAGTACACTCTTAATACGATATTTTTTTCGTCAACCCTTATTTTTGTATAATTAGTTTTTGCTGTAAGAGTTGATCCTAAGAAAAACTTGTCAATATGAAAGTTGTATGTAGATAATATTGAGAGCATGTATAATAAATTTATTTAAACGGGTTGTATATCGTCTGAACTGACGAAGTTGTGATTATTTTTCTTCAACCCCTCACCCCCCATCCCAACCGCCTCCCCATTTTTTTCGTTTTTATTTTTTTTTTCCTTCGGTAAGAGCTGGGTTTTTCCCTCGTGCAGCAGTGATTCTAAGGCGGCGACACTCTGCACATTGGAAGGAGGCCGCTTAATGCGCATGCTTGAATTTTTCATTCGCTTTCCAGTGAGCAAGTAATCGATTGCTGGCCGCCGAGTGAGGTGCTGTCATACGTGTTCGTCGAATTTTGATTTTCCTCAAGATATGATCTTCCTCCGTTTGAATGTGTTGAGCAAAGTCATTGCGTCACATTTTGTCAATGCTCCAGCGCATTCATTGCACTTGATTCAGACTTTCTTGTTGAAACATGGAATTCATGAATGATTCATGAAAAATGAAAATACAAATTCGTTAAAAGTGGCCAGATAAAATTGTTAAACAGGGTTTATATCTAATCTTGATTTAGTTTTTGTTGGTGAAATTAGTACTTAACTTCGAAATCTACCTCCGCCTGTAGGTCCTATCAAAAACTTGCCAATATAAAAGTCAACATTGTTCCCGCTCAACAACTCGAAATTTTCTGACACATCTACCAATTCATTTTTAAAAAGTCCTTCCGGCAACTGCCGAGAGGAAGAGGTAGCTTTCATATTTCTTATTTTTTAAAAGCCAGCTTCTATTATTCAAACACAAGGAGCTCAAATTAGTGAACCCGATTATAGAAGATTAAATACTAATTTTTGTCAATAATGAATATGAATGAGAATTTCGCGAAATTAGTCAGCGTTATCAAAGCTGGTTTTATTAAAATGATTTATATTTTGTCGCCAAATTCGGTGATATCCCGAATTATATTAATAATTTAATTATATTAACCCGAATTATCGATGATAGCCCGCCATTTTAAAACAACATAATGGGTGCAACAAAGTTAACCAATGAACTTGGTCGAGACCTTAGTAATTCTTGTGCACATGCTCACACATATCTAAATCGGTTGATATATACGAGTGCTGTTGCAGGCAAAATTCAGATTTTTCAAAATGTCACCCACATTAGAAATTCAAACTGCTATATCCCGGCCTTTTTTCTAGATAAAGGCAAAACAAAAAATGCACCGGAATATTTGTAACAAGCTCAAACACATAAGAAAAAAATCTTCTTTAATTTCTAATTTTTTTTTTTTTTTTTTTTTTTTTTTGTGTGTGTGTGTGTCTCATTTTAAATTTTTTTTTTTTTTTTTAAATCGCCGCCATTTTGAAACAAGATGGCGGATGAAGTGACGAAACGAACTCGGCCGAGAGATTGCATTTACTATGGGAAAAACAGTTACTTTTTGTTAACAGGTTCCATCATTATATGGTAGCTTGGTAACATGTTACAATAACCTAATAATTTTTTAACACCTTACCAGAGGATAAAAATTTGTTGAAATTTGCACTTTTAGGGTCTTTCTTTAATTTAGGTCATTTTTATAGATTTTGGTTAAGTATTTGTAGGTAAAGAACATTTTTTGGACTTTTGGGTAATATTTCGTTTCTTTGAAATATTAATGTCTGAAAAATGATCTAAGCTCACATTTAAAACGTAGAGGTAAAATTTACAAAAAGTCAAAACAGGTTTTCGAACTTCGGCAGTGGACATAAAGACACACTAAACAGAATTATATATTTATTTAAAAAGTTTAACATTAGAGTCGCTATCCAATGTGATTCTTCTTTTACAATCACAGCATCCTACTTTCTTAGTCCCACCCAACCTAAGTCTGAAAATATCTGTGCATAAAGGAATAGTACAAAAAAATTTTCTTTTTAATAGTTTTTAGCATTCAAAACTCTCTAGGATTTAAGACGTCCTTAATTCAAATGTCATTCAATGTCTAGAATAATTCTCCATTTTGTAAGGTGAAAATTCATATATTCAAGTAAATTTATCACTCATAAATTCATCTGCCTAATAATTAGACAGACTATTCGATAGATATCTCACACTTATTCCTAAAATGCACAACTCTCTCTCCCTCTGTGTATATATTTTTTGAGCGTTCCTTAATATGAGTGGTTACAAACATACCCCATTTGACATTAAAAAAGGATGTTTAAATATCTATAAAAAAGACCAAATTAGAGTAATTATATATATATATATATATATATATATATATATATATATATATATATATATATATATATATATATATATATATATATATATATTGCTAACAATATTATTTAGTCTCACTGTTTACATATCGCTGCGACCCGTAAGAAAAGAGACGTGTCTTGCAATTATTCATTTTGCGTTTTTTTTTCAATAACAGGTGTGTTATAAGTGAGTCTTGCTACACAAACAGTTTCATAAGTGTATCTATGCGTAAAATCACTTTATTACGCTATATGTCCATTTATGACCACAGAAGTGGGGTGGATTGCATGGGGAGGTAAAATGACCCAACCCTCTGAACCTCATTCTACGTCTTCATTTTTAAGGGTTTTATTCTTTTATGCACTTTTTTATTCCTGCATGCAAAGCTAAGTGCTATAATTTCATGTTACAGTAAAATCATTGAAATTGTCTTTCGCCTCTTCTGTGAAATTTACTTTTGTCGAGATGTGTCACTTTTCTTGCGTATGAGCGATATATTAAATTAACAAAATTGCTCATTCTAAAAAAAAAATGTTTACTCTATGCATTCCCAAGTATTTATTTTTTTCACATTTAAAAGTATTTTTCGTTTTTTCTGAAACCCTTCACTTTTTCATGTGTATCGAATAATGGTGCGATGCAATCAACTGTGTATTTTGACATATCCGTTAACAACATCCAATAACATTATGGGATACAAAAATAATTTAATAAAATCTTTTAAACTTAATTAGGTTTAAGGCAAAATTTGTGAATTAAAACATTCCACTTTCATATTTCCATTTATATGAACAAATAGTTTTTAACTCCTTGGGGACGAGCGACCGGTATTCGTGCAGCGTAAGCTGTTCAGAATCGGGGATTATTCTCACCAGTAAATTTTTATTGTAAATTTTGCCTTATTTAATCCGAGCATTTTCCCGATTCAAAGCAAAATTTTCTGTTTTAAAAAACCGGCGATGTAGGATTAAAAATTCTGAAAAGACGCTCGTCCCGAATGGGTTAACATGCCGTGACTTTCATATTTGACAACAGTGATTATTATTTTTTCAAAATTGATTAAAGCATTTTTAAAATTTTTACAAATGTTCCTATAAAACAATAATCTTATTACTTTAGTAAAATTAATTCCAAGAAAAAAGTTTTCTCGCAGTCATAGTTATGACAAAAAGTGCAATAAATAAATAAATAGCTTTACCGCATCCGTACTAGCATCAACAGGACATATAATTCAGCAACAATCGAAAAGTACTTTACCTCACATTCAAATATCCCCAAACCACAAAAACAAAAGCGCGATACTAGCATACAAATTACCTCAAAATATCCCCAACGCGAATCTAACTTACAACCTTAGAAAAACTTTTCTCGCTCTCTCGATAACGTAAAAGTCTCAGATTCTAATATTACCAGTCTAAACAGACAATAGATTTAAATCAATAATATAGTTTTTAAATAATATAACTGCTTCATAGTTATGTATTACAAAGTAACTATAATCTCTCAGAAACGTGATTAAATTTTATACGCATTCAACATTGAAAAAAACCACAAATTCATGCTGAAACGAACATAATATTTTATCATTTAACAGTTGGTATAGAATATTTGATGCTGACAAATAATTATAACTGATTGATACTTTTTATTCCTAACGACAGAATGAGGAGAAAAGTTTCTTATAAGTTCCGAGCAGATGAATTTTGCCTTGGCCGTGTCTATCTTTATTAGCGGGTGTGAAAAGTGATTGAAATGAAAATAAGTGTTCGCTTTTCTTTTTCATACGTAGGACACAGTTTAACGATACGTATTGACTTTTCTTTTTCATACATAGGACGCGGTTGACGTTTGTGTTTTGTTTTTTAAGCTAAGTAGGATTTACTTGATTATTTTGTAATAGTGAAATTTTTTTTCACATTTTCATAGAACGTTATTAAGAGGTAGGAGAAAAAGTTTTGCGATTTTATTTTCATCGCAATATAAAATTAAAATAAAGCTAAAATATTTTTCTTTTCTTTTGTCTTATTTTCAGTTTTTCGCAAGGGAAATTGATAAATAGTTATAACATTAATAGGCAGTTTCTGATATTCTGTTACTAAAAAACAAACTTTAAAGCAATAACAGTGTTTTTTTAACTGTTATGTTAAATTATGCCCACCTCTACTATGAACATGCCTTCTCACATCCTGATCGGTTCATAAATACACGTGTTATCGCGTGACAAAAATCAGATCGTTTCAAAATGTCAGCCATGCTAGAAATTGAAAGTGCTATAACTCAGTCATTTCTTAAGATATAGACGAAACGAAAAATGCTCCAGAATCTTTGTATCAAGATCAAACACATTAAGAAAATCTTTTTTCAATGTCTCATTTTTTATGCCAAATTTTAAATTAAAATTTTTAAAGTCCTTCCGGCCAATGCCGAGAGGAACAGGTAGCTTTCGTATTCCTTATTTTTAAAAAGTCAGCTTATATTATTCAAACACACGAAGGTCACTTTAGTGGAAACCGAATATAGGAAATTCAATATTAATTTTTATCAATACTAAATCATTATGAATGAGAATTTTGCGAAATTAGTGAGCTTTATCCAAGCTGCTTCTATTTAAAGTAACTTATATTTGGTTGCCAAATTCGGCGATATCTTGAAGTGCCTGCCATTTTAAGACAACATAGTGGATGAGGCTAGCCAGTGAACTTGGTCGAGACAATAGTAATTCATGTGCACATGCTCATTCACATCAGAATCTGTTTATATATACGAGTGCTTTCGAAGGCAAAATATGAGATTTTTCAAAATGTCACCCACATTAGAAATTGAAACTGCTATATCTGAGCTATTTTTTAAGATAAAGACAAAACAAAAAATGCTCCGGAATCCTTATATCAGGATCAAATACTTAAGAAAGAAACCCTTTTCAATTTCTAATTTTTTTTCACCTCACTTTAAATATATATATTTTTTAATTTAATGGCCGCCATTTTGAAACGAGATGACAGATGAAGCTGGCCAGCAAACTCGGTTGAGACATTGCTATATGCTATCCACATGCCTTCTTACATCCAAATAGGTTAATAAATACGCGTATTATCGCGTGACAAATATCCGATCGCTTCAAAATGTCAGCAATGCTAGAAATTGACATTGGTATGTACTATGTACACACCAAGTTACATCTAATTCGATTCACAAATACGAGAGTTACTGTGTGACAAAGATCAGATATAAACTTATATATATATATCAACAATCGAACGGAGGGTGGTTTCCAGGTCTCGGGGTAGTGATCGATGAAAATATATAAAAAAAAATTAAATCGCTTTCCACCGAACGGCTGCAATAGGCAGCTTTTTGTAATGAAAGCTATCTAAAAAAATTTTAAATGGCCGCCAGTTTGAAACAAGATGGCGGATGAAGCTGGCCAACGAACTCGGTCGAGACATTGGTATTTACTATATACACACGAAATTATATCGAAATCGGTTCATAAATACGAGAGTTACAATATGACAAAGATCAGATATATACATAGGGGAGAGTAGCCATATTTAGACCGCCGCTTTAATTGGACCGTTGCCATTCTGCCGTTAATTACAGGAAGAGACGCCATCTACCGCTGAAATCCTACTCATCAGAATGATGTCACTTATGATTAGAAGAAGCAACCGCCTACCATGTGCTGCTTTCAGACGATCTTGCGAAACCTAAAGTTAGTGGTTTTGATCTAATTTTATAATTAATATTAATTTTTGATCTAAGTGAATACTTTACAACTAAGGTAAGTTGTTATGTTTTAATATACATACATAAATTCACCTGCTTATTGCGCATATTTTTACTACGGATTTATTTGATATCGTTTTTGTTCTTAGTCTTGAGATTATCTGTTTTAAAAAATGGCGCAGTTGCCGTAATTGAGTCAATTTAAGTTTCTTAAATTGGACCAGATATGCGATCATAAATTTGAAAAGTAAGTAGTGAATTTCGAGGACGGTACGCTTTGTACACTATTTTTTTTTATTTTTTTTATATTTTATAATGGATTGCTATCTCCATGCAAGGTTTTTCCTTTATTTTTTGTATATATGGATTAATTTTTCTATACAGTTTAGGCCCGTATGAACATAAAAATATTTTAACATGTTTATGCAATAAATTTTGTTTGCAATTTCTTTTATCTTGTCTGTATTTGCATTTATTTTCTTTGAATTCTGTATTCCTACAACGTATTTGGTTTACAAAGTTGAACTCAAACATTTCCCCCCCGGAGGATATTTGCGATTCCGTGAAGGGATAGGGGCAGATTTATTAGAGTTTTCGAGGGTGAAAGTACACTTTTCTGCCATTAAAACACATCTCAAATCCTCCGGGCTGAGTGGTTATTTCAAGTCACTGGGAGGGGTGTGAATTCAACATTGTTTGAATGTAGATTGTTTGCGTTTGATCAATCGTACCGTATTTTTCAATATAGCATATTTTTTAAACACTTTTTACTTATCCATCATACGTAGTATAGAATAAGTCTTGTAATCGTTTTAAAAATTGAAAAACATTTTTGACGGATTTACACGTTTCAGACACTGGAGATTCGGAAAAACGTATTTTTAGAAAAAAAAAAAATTGTCTGTATGTGTGTGTGTCTGTAAACGCTCTATCTCCCAAACAAATTGAGATAGAGACTTGTACTTAGGTGTGTACTTAGGGAGTAATAATGGGAAGAAGCCTATTGAATATCAGTAACCTCGATTAACCGGAACAATTTTTTTCGGACTCTTGAAATATTCGATTTGATAAAAGGTATAGAAAAAATTTCGAAATTGTTTATTTGAATTGGAGTGAATATAAAAGACAATAAAAAACATAAATTTTGCATCATGAATGAACTCGATCGGATAATGAGTTGCCGAGATATTTTTAATTCTATTTTTCACACTCTTCTATTTTTCATGACCCTGTATTTAAATCAAATATCAATTCAAAAATATATTTTAATTGAAAATGAGACGCTTAATCCGACGCAGTAAACTGTTAGCTAATAGGATTATAATTTTTCGAGTTATAAGGATGTTTCTTTTACGCAAATCGATACTACTCGATTATCCCACCCACCAAAAAACTATCGCCAAACTATAAGATTAAATGCCAATAATGGCTTATCGTAAATATCAAGCATTAAATGACTCTCCATACCTATAAGGGGGTTTACCCTAGGACACCCAACCAGGACGCCAACCGCTAGGTTTATGGCCTATATGTCCTGGCGGGGAAACCCCTCCACCATCCCGTTCCTCTCAGCCGGGAAACGGGCCTATCAGCGACAATTATTACAAAAGAAAATGCTTACAAAAGCATAAATCCATATGCAAAACTGCATAGCAACTCGCTATGTTTCAAACAGAAGTACAGAAATGCATGTTTATAGGTAACTATGCAACTAAAACACAAACATGTAACTATATAGGTAACTCTACAACTGCACTGCAAAACACATGACTAACAACACACAAATAACAAAAGAAAAAGCAATATTACAAAATGTAGGTTTGTAGTAACTCTACAACTAGGCAAGCATTAGTCCCATAATATAGTAGAGTCCAATATATAGCAGTCATAGATAAAGTTCTAAAAGTATTACTAGATACACCATATATAGTCTTTCTTGACCACACCTGAAGCTTAACTTATAATTTATACCATACAAGATCATTGCACAGTCGTATAATTCATATCCCTACTACAGCCAATGTTCAGTACTTTAGTGGACACATCTGTACAGTTCAGTCCAATGTCCAATCAAGCTGTAAATGTTAAACTGCGTAGAATCACATTGGAAAAAAAAATGGGCAATTTAATTGATAAATACTAAAATCTGTATCTTATAAAAGAATGTAGAGCATTAAGTGAGTTATAGTTATCACACAGCTTACGATAGTTTTCTTTGCTGAATAACACTCTTCTCACATTGTAGCGCACACTCTGAGAATTATCAAAAAAGAAGAAGTATGGGACAAATGGGCAGCATCCGAAAAGATAATGTAAAACATTTCCTGTCTTTCCACGATCACATTTTGAGTTACTTCTTTTGCCTATTTTACACAAATATTCTGGGAAGCTTCCATGTCTCGATATATAGTATTGGATAACTTGACTTACACATAGATACTTTTCATCAACCTTTCTTATAACACAATATGTATCTGGACCTTTATCACTCTTGCTCCATTCTTTTTGCCAACTCTTCTTATACCTTCCTTACACAGTCTCCAAACCAATGAAATTGGAAATGGTACCTCCAAAGTCAAATCTGCCATCTCTGGATCTATTGCCTCCTTCGCAAGTTTATCCGCTCTCTCATTCCCTTCGTTGCCAACATGTGCTCTTGTCCATCCTATTGTTACAGTTTTGTTCAAGTTAGAATTCATGATCTTGTATATGTCTCTTATTATGTCATTACCTGGAAAGTTCCATTGCAGTGCCAATGTAGAAGCCTTGTTGTCTGTATAAATAATTGCTTTATTATAATTTGAGTTTATCAGCCAAGCTATTGCCTGCTTGATTGCCACAAGCTCTGCCTGATATATACTGTTCAATTTATGCAATGATATTTTCTTATCATATATAAAATTTCCTTTAACGCAAACTATGAAAGCTGCTCCCACGCCATTTATCATCTTGGAGCCATCAGTGTATATCAGCGGACTTATAGAATTATGATAATATGTATCCTTTTTCTCTGTTATCTGCAGGTTTTTTAAATCAGTATAATTCGGATAGTCACTTGTCACTAATTTTCTCATTACATTATTTCTGTGTATTCTTATGTCACCGGAATCAATGGTAGCATCGCCTTTCAACACTCTATGCTTTTTAACCATATATTCTATTGTAATATGAATGGGGGAAACTCCTGCCAAAACGCATAATGCCTCTGTTGAAACTGTTCTGTAAGATGAAATAATTGTAAAGAGACCTAATCTTTGACTTGAGCTTAATTTTCTCTTTGCATGGTAGTTCAAGTCTTGAAGCCAAACCTCAGCTCCGTACATAATCTGTTTTTCTATTACACTTTTATACCAAATTTTTCTATACATAGAATGCAGTCCTTTTTCCCTTTTTGCGGTTTTCTTAACATTTGAGGTAAAGTTTCTCACTTTTTCTCTTGTCTTTTCCATGTGTGCTATCCAATTCATGTTGCTATCTAATGTAAGTCCTAGATATACCATCTCATCTTTAACTGGAATTGTCATATTACCAATCTTAAATATCGGATGTATATTTTCCAAAAGGTATCTACCAAATAACATCGCTACACATTTTTCACTACTTATAGTAAGCTCTAATTCAGTACAAATTTCTTCAAACCAACTAATTTGTTTATTCATATTGTTTTCGAGTTCTCTTCTCGTATCTACACCAGCTAGGACCACAAAATCATCAGCATATGATATAATGTGGCCATATCATTGTCTGTACTTCTTTAATAGGTAATCGGCTACTATCAACCATAATAACGGGCCCAGACAGCTTCCCTGGGGACATCCCCTGTACAACACGAATCATTTTAATCCATCTGTAAATGTAAAAGCAATATTCCTTCTACTAATATAGTTTTTTAGTATGTTTTTAAGTACTTCGAAATAGGTAATCCATCAATCAATCTGGCCAATATATTCCAACTCACAGCATCAAATGCCGCCTGTATATCTATTGAGGCAATGGAGTAATATTTAAAAACATTAAGGTTTCTCTTTATCTTCGCTCTCAAATATTCCAGGGCCGTTATGGTACTCTTCTTTTCACGAAACCCATGCTGTTCCTTATCCCAAAAATTTCTTGCTTCCAATTTAGGCATCACTCTGATTTTAATCAATCTTTACCATAGGGGGGACCTTGTTCTGTCGTCAAATACCGCCAAGTTTGTCGCCAACTTGGCGGTATATAGCCAAATTTGGCGGCCAAAAATGACGCCAAATTGGCGGTATCTCTAATATTTCGCCAAATTCCCATAGACTTCCATTGTAAACCAATAGCGTTTACTTGCTTACAGAAAATCTACAAATTGATATATTTTAATGCAACAAAAAGTAATGTTAGCTTAAGGGGTTATATTAATTATATTTAAGGGAGTCCAAATAAATTAAATTATGAATAAAAGTAACATGATACAATGCTTAGCAAATATCACATGTTTTATTTTCATATTTTATATTATTATCTATATCCATGCTGGGTAAGTATCACGGTGGCCCCCAACGACTAGTTTAATACATATAATGTTGAAAATGTTGAAACAGACACAGACAATCTGTCTGGAAGAAAAACACACCTGACAGCAAAAGCTGTTAAAGATATAGGAAACAAAAAGGAGAGAGTAAGTTGTGAAGAAATTGACCTGAAAGAAGGCTGCAGCTACAAATCCTCCCCCAAAATCAAAAAATCATTAGAAATATTATCTCCCTTGCTAAATTCTGTTAAATCAAAGTACAGAGGGTGTCAAAAAACTTTTGTGTTAACATCTTCGCCATATAACGTAACTTTGAAATGAAAAAAAAAACGATAAAAAGGAAGCTATCACAGCACAACAGCAATTGGAACATGGAGTTTTAAAATAGCCGTAATGCAATTAGCAAAAAAAGGATGGAAGGGAAGAACTACAAACCCAATGAAATGAAAACTTCTGTTGCAAAAAAAGTCTAAAAATTCAGAATCTAAAAAGAAAAATCTAGACAGTGATGAATGGTTTCGCCTAATTTTTATGAAAAATAAAATATCAGAAAAGATTCAGTGTTCAGATTGCCAAATATGGTTCCATGTTGTGTGCGCTGAAAAAAAAAACAATAAACAAAGTTCATGTGTAAGCTTTGCATCACTCCTTACATGATATTCAAGTAACTGATTATTAGTTCCATAATTTCTATTCTTAATTACTGATAACTTTGATTTATATTCTAAATACATTTTAACTTAAAGCAATTACTCTTATTTTCAAATATTTGATTTCATTTTTTTCATTGCTGTTATTTTGTTTGATTGATTCATTAATCGAAAACTTTACTTTTAATAAAAATTTTTATACTCCCTAGTTATTAAAACAACCTTATTTTATTTGGTCCAATTTAGGAGACTGGGGGTCCAACTTAGGTAACCAGTTGCTGAATTTGGACCACTTTTCGCAATTTTTTTCAAATTAAAATAAAATTTAAGATTTTCAAAAAGAAATTGATCTAAAGATTTGTTTAATTAGTAGATGAACAGATTGACCCAGTGTAACGATGTTTTTTAGATATTCCAAAAATTAAGTGAGTTACACCTGAAAATAAGTGAAGTGGTCCAAATTCGGCTACTCTCCCCTATATATATATATCAAATTTGAACGGATGGTGGTTTCGCGGTCTAGGGATCATGATCGGTGAAAATATACCAAATTTTTTCGGAATCGTTTTCCTCCGAACGGCTGCAATAGGTAGCTTTTTGTAATGAAAACTACCTAAAATAAAGACATGAAACTTGCTGATGTGATTTTTTGAAGAGATTTATAATCGACTTGTATTTTTATTTTCCGTTCGATTAATTAGAACTTGATTGGCAATTATTTTCTCAGCAGGACCATTTTTTTCGTTTCCAGAACTATCGCTTCGGGAAATTCAGTTCAAAATGCCCACTTTGACAGCATTTTCTGAAATATATTCTGCCTTGATAAAAAAAAAAAAAAAAATAGACCAGTACAGCACATTATATAGTTTCTGAATAAGAGAACATGCCAACTGGATGCGTTTGAGAGCAAAAATTAATTTAAAAATGAGTCAGAAAATGATCCGTTTGGATTTGAGTACACCATTAATACGATAATTTTTTCGTCAACCCCTATTTTTTTTTTTTTTTTTTTTTTTTTTGTTTGTAGGAGTTGATCTTATCAAAAACTTGTCAATATGAAATTTGTAGATAGTAATATTGATAAGATGTATAATAAATTCAAGCGGATTGAATACCTTGTGAATTGACGAATTTATGAATTTTTTTCTTCTTGAACCCCACCATTTTTTTTCGTTTTTTTTTTTTTTTTTTTTTTTTTTTTCTTTCTTTCTTTTGCAAAAAGAGTTGGTTTTATCAAAAATTTGTCAATATAAAATATTTAGATAATATTAAGAAGATTTATAATAAGTTTAAATGAATTTGATACCTTAAGAATTGACGAAGTTATGAATTTTTTTCTCTCTAAAACCCTATTTTTTGCACCCCTTGATCCCATTTTTAATTTTATCAAAAATTTGTGATACATAAATTTTTAGCCCTTTTTCCTAGAAGTAATAATAACTTTACTTTAAACTGATTTGATATGTATTATAATTAAGAATTTGGGGGTTTTTTCGGTTTTCACAAAACCCTTCACTAATTCCACCTCCTTGGTCCGATTTTGTCCATTAACGAACTTGACTGAGATTTTCTATCCCTTGATTTTATGTATTAGTTTGGAAGAGAATTGTGCAGAATTATAGAAGTTATCTTTTCCTTAAAAAAGTGATATCTATATATATACAGACAGATAGATAGATAGTTAGTTAGTTAAAATTTTGAACTGGGGGTTGTTTTGGTTTCTAGGGATCATGATCGGCGTACATCTGCAAAAATGTTTCAGAAATTCCAATATAGGGGAGAATGTAATAGGTACGAAATCTTACGAAATCCACATAAACATTTACTGAAGGGGAAAATAGTGCAATGTTTAGAACAATTTTATTTCATTAAAGCAAAATATGTTTGTTTTGTTTTTTTAATTCACATATTATTTTATCTTAAACTTGAATCCCATATTTAGCAAAAAGGAGCTGAATTTTATAAATGAGAAAAAATTCAGTGCTCTAGAGCTACTACAAATGTTGTTTGGAAAGACGTATTGGAAGTATATATTTAAAAATACAATAAATATACGAGGTCTATCTGATAACTATTTGACCGGGATTTTTCCTGCGTGCAGTAGTGATTCTAAGGCGTCGCCACTGTGCACATTCGAAGGAAACAGCTTACTGTGCATGCTTGAATTTTTCACGCGCTTTTCAGTGAGCCAGTCATCACCTGCTGGCCGCCGAGTGAGGTGCTGTCATATGTGTTCGTCGGGTTTTGATTTTCCTCAAGATGACTGAATGAGTTGAGCATAGATACTGCATCATATTTTGTCAAAGATTGATGATTCGCGAAGCGAAACAATCCGTAAGGTTCGTCAAGTGTCGTAAGATTGATCAATGCTCCAGTTCATTCATTACACCTGATTCAGACTTTCTTGGCGATACATGGAATTCCTGTCGTTCGCCAACCTCCCTACTTCCTATACGTGGCTCCTTGTTCTTCCAGTTGTTTTCGAAATTGAAGGCGCCATTAAAAGGATCCCGTTTAGAGAGTAGAGATGAGATATGCTACAACGAGACGGCGGAGTTGAACACCATTCCAAAAGAAACCTTCCAGAAGTGTTTTCGGCTGTGGAAGAAACGGTGGCCTAAGTGTGTGGAGGCGCAAGGGGCATACTTTGAATGAGATTAGGGTCCCAATCCCGGCATGTAACTTATGTACTGTTTTCGGCCAAAGGTGGGATACTTTTCGGATAGGCCACGCATTGGTTTAATGCGAGCTGGTGTGTTATGAAATATAAAATACTATTGCAATAAAAAAGTGAGAGAAACGCAGAATTTCCGTAATACCGAGAAATATTTAACGCTCCTGGGGTTGGTGCACGGAGGTAGAAGGGGATAGAGCCCCTAAATATATATATATATATGTTATAAAAAAATTTACTTTTACTATTCATTTAAATTATTCTAAATTGCCAGCATATTCATTATTTCCTTTTTTTACAAATACTCTCTATTATTTATTTCTAGTTAAATTCCTAAATTTAAAACGCCTATCTTAATAATAGTTTTATTCAAAAATTTAATCTAAACTTTTAATCCCTTCATTAATTTTTATCGTCTACCAAACTGTAAAATTCTGAACGCAGTTACTTTATTTTTCGAATATTTATAAAAGCCATTTTTACATTTTCATTTTATTTCAACTCATTTTCCCGCCAGCTGGGCGAGCGTCAACTTATTCACATAGAAATCCTTCCATTAACAGCGCCGGGATTCTTTTCTGTGACGTTTCTCGATCGCTCTCCATTGGTTGAGTGGCGGATCGCAATTTCATTTCGAGTCTCGTTCGTGAATTTGTTTGGGTAGCCTGAAGGTTGCATTTCAATCGTATTTCCTCCGCGCATTCTAATAAATAGCTCGATCATGAGCTCAGAAGAAGATTTTTTATGCTGTTTGATTGTTTATCTAATCTGTTACCTGATGTCCTAAGTCGCGTAGAATATTAAATTATTATTTAACATCTTTTTCGCATGAATAACTAGTTCGTGTCAAGTAGGATGGCTCTGATTTCTCATCCGGTGGGAATTGTTTTTGTTGATATGTTCTGATAGAATAAACAGTTTCCGATGACTACGTTTCTGTGTTCTTATTGGGAAAACCCTAGATTTCTTCATAAGCCTTTTTTCACCACCCATGCGGCCTAATCTGCCATGTCTTCATCATGAATAAATAAGTTTTGATTGTACTTTACCAATCTTCTCATCGGTCCACAGCTGCTAAATTTCCACAGTGTTGACACCTCCAATAGCAATGCTTGCACTAAGTGGTACGACTGCTATACAACCTCACCAATGGCTGATTAAAATATGGTACTAATCCAGTAATATGTCGTAAAAAGCACGACGGGATTGTTCGACTTAACCCATTAATTTGTTTCGTTATATATATATATATATATATATATATAGACAAAGAGGAATAAACGGATAGATAGATAACTAGTAATATAAACTATTTTTGTTTATCTGCTAGTCAACTTGTCTATTTTGCTATTATGTCCTAAAATAAAATCGTCGCAAAAAAATTCTGTCCTGTAAATCTGACCCTGTATGGATAAAAGTTGAAAACAAAAGGAATGAACAATGTAGTTTGAATATAATATAATATATTGAATATAATATATAATATAATAATAATATATAATATATCCGTGAGTGTATATATATATAACATAGTTAACGTTTTCTGAAGGACTAATGTTTAGTGTTATTATGCAAATCACTTTACTGTATTGCTCGGATACATCAGCTTTAAATGGCTTCCAAAAAAGAAACCCCTACCTACCAAAATGAACTTCTGGTGAAAATGCAAGAACATCAAGGATATAAAACGTTAAAAATTCAAGAATTAAATATGGATGTGGTGCAGAAGAACCAATATAAGTTTAGTTGCTATGGGCATGTTTGCAAAATGAAAGAAGAATGTCTATCATATAGATTGTAGCCTGAAAGAAAGATGGAGGAAGGGCAGACCAAGGATGACTTTGTAAATATGACTGAAGAGTAATTGAATATTTAGAAATTAAATTATGTCATTCTTTTAGACACGGAACAATATATTGTTTGGTCGACGAGACTGCTTTATGGATGTGCCTAAGGAGGATGGTAATATATGTATATCCATAAGGACGTGACTTTTAAAACTCGCCTTATATAGAAAATCAAATTTTGAGAAATCGTGAAAAACCTCTAACTGCGTCCTTTGGTTTCTATATTAAACCAAGGTTTTATAATGTCAGAAATACAGTATAAAACAAGTTCTTTTGAGGATTGTAGCATTTGTTCGGTGTGGATATAGCAGTAGACTTGATTAATAGCGAAAGCATGATTTTTTAAATTTTTAATATAGTTTAATTCGCCTTATTAAATATCTTTTTGTTGCTATTTTCCCATAACAACGGAAAAAAATGTACTAAAAACCGTGCTATTTTGAAAAAATAGAAATGAATTATTTCTGATAAGAAACTATTATAAACTAAATTTAAGCATCTATATTAATATTGCAAACAAATGAAGACATATAAATAATTAGATAGCCGATTTTTTTTTGTCGAGTTTCTTGAATGACGAAATCTCTTTTTTTGGATTTAAGTATTATTCAGCGATAGTCATGTCCTATGCCTATTTTACTGTAGACGTTGTTTAAGTCTGGATTGAAAATGAGGAATTATTCCTCCGGATGCGCATGACGTCATTTTATATAAAATAAAAGCGTGTGTTTTAAATCTTAAAGCTGAAATATGTTTTGTACGAGAGTCCCGATTATCCGAGTCCTGCTTAACAGAGTTATTTCCTTCTGATGGACTGATGGCTTCCATTATTATCAATTATAAAAAATTATGACCATCCCCCCCCCCTTCATTATGACTAGAAAATCAGAGTTCTAACTTTTTAAGGCTGCTCGTTCATCTTCTCCTAACAATTCATTTATATAATAGCTGTTTCATAATAATGGCAGCCATCAGTCCATCAGAAGAAAATGATCCATTCCAAAGGTATAAGTTCGATTGAAAGAAACTATGAACTAATTAATGAATTAAGTGAAAATTTATATTTCATCTCCTTAGTTGGCGCAGATTTGTGTAAATCTGGTTTATCCGAGTTTTTTGCTTATTCGGGGTGAGCTTGGTCCATATTAACTCGGATAATCGGGACTCTACTGTATTTATATTTATATACACACTAATATATATATATATATATACCGTGTTGCATAAGGATAATAATTCCGGAGAGCGCATTATTCATCAAACTTCTAAACTAAGTTTAGATTTTTTTAAATTATTTTACATTTTTTACATTTTTATTTCAAAAGTTTTTTTACAGTGGTTTTCGATTTTAGTTCGAATTACAAAAAATAGATGGCGCTGTAAGCAATAGGCGCTAAATACAGGCTCGATTTTTTGGCCTTTCTCTTCTTCCATGGAGAAAAGGGAGGTAAAAATGTATTGAGTTGGTCCCGAAGTACCAAAAAACGAGCCTGAATTTAACGTTTATTATTATTCAGCGCCATCTATTGTTTGTAATTTGAACTAAAATCGAAAATCACAGTAAAAAAGCTTTTGACTTCAAGCATTACCCCCCTGCAAGAATTTTTTAAATATCTGTCACCGTTTGCAAGTTATTGAATTTTAAAATCAGTCTGTCCTTTTTAGGACATCCGGTATATATATTTCGTCGGGGGCGACACTAAATTCTGAAAAAGCAGAATTCCTGTTTTCTAGTATTATATTTTTATTATGCAATATTTCAGAAAATCTGTGGCAGCAAAATAGACTTTGTTTTTATAAATGTTTCGTTAAATCTCGAAAATATATTGGTTTCTGAGATTTCTAAAAATGAAGAACGCTCGTGAGTTGTATTATATTTTTGAAGACTAGATTTTTAATCGTTGCGGTTTTCATTTCACGCGCAATCTGCCCGTGAATGTATCGGGTGCGACGATTAAGGGGTTAAGAAGCAATTTTCCTTTTTTTTAGCGTGTAACTTATAAATCCCCTCTAATGAGAAGTAAGAAAGAAAAATATTTAAAAAATTGAAAAGCATTCTTTTATTTGAACTCGAAGTAATATCTTATAAAATCTCATACATCTAAGCTATTTTCAGGACTCATTAATCCATACAACTTGTATGATTGATATGTGCAGCCCATTTAATTGCAAACATGTCAGATATACGTACAATATAGTTGTGGAATATTCATGCACAATACTGTTGGGGAAAGTCATAGAAATGATTGTTAGAACTGCATCAGTATTGTTGTGATTCCATGCATTGAAGTGTCGATCACTGAACAAAGCGCTTTGTGTCATAATGTATGGTTTAAGTCGAATGTTTCAATAAAGCCTATTATTTATTTTTCAAATTTTATCTGGATAAATTGAAACCAGTCGGTTATACATAAAATTCTGTCTTTCATTGAAAATGATAAAAAATGTAAGATTCATGTACAGTGAAACCTCCCTGTGCGACCACCTCCATTAAGCGACCACCCCCCTGAACGACCATTTTTTCATGAAACGAAATTTATTCCTGTAGGCTTAATACTAATTTTACCTCCATTCAGAGACCATCCCAGTTGAACTCCCTCCATGAGCGACCCATTTCTTTGAAGACAATGAAACAAATTTTGTTTTTTCCTGGTCGGTTGAAGAGGTTTTATTAGAAAAATAATTCCGGAGAGCGCATTATTCATAAAACTTCTAAACTAAGTTTAGATTTTTTTAAATTATTCCGGTAACTTTTAAGTGTTTAAACCCCTTTGTGCTTTTTTAGGCAATGAATTTATCTCTGATGACAAATTAAGAATGACGGTCCCTGCCCTATTCAGTGAGGAAACTCGCAAAGAAATAGATAAATTAATGAAACCGTCACTATTTGTTCCTGTTCAAAAAAAAAAGTTGCATTTATTTACTGAACTTCAGAAGGACTTGGAAATAAAAATTATAAAAGATAAAACCGTAAAATCAAAGCAAAAGTCAATGTATTCATTTTTTAAACTCTGCAATAATTAATTATGTAATTAACTTTTGTTTTGATACTTAAATTTTCAGATTTATTTCTAATGTGAAAAATAAATTTTAGTAAGATTAATTATTACCTTTTTTTCCACAATTAAAATCTGGATTTAAATATGACCTCTATTAAGAGACCACCTCTCGGAGCGACCAATTTTTATCGGAACGGAACGTGGTCACTTTAGGGAGGTTTTACTGTATATCTGAGAGCATAAGATTCAAAACTCGCCTTATTAAATATCTTTTTGTTGCTATTTTCAAACTATTTTTTCTTTACTCTCTACAGAAATAGAGTACTTGAATTGCCAAAATTAAACAAACAATGCTAAAAACTGCAAAAAGATTAATATCTCATAAATAAATGCAGATGCAGTTTTTAAAGGAATTGCATTTTAAAGTACTTATTTTTCCCCATGCTTAGAAGTTCAAAAATTGTCGTAGAGTATTTACCAGTACAATAATACATCTTCTTTGTTTTACGGCTGGTTTGTACAATGGAACGTTATTTATAGGAGACGATACTTTATTTGCTGGGATAAAGAAATAGCAAACCGGGGCCTAATTTCTATAATAATAGCCTAAGTCATGTGACTGTCATCAACACTTCCGGGTGGACCGCTTCACTTTTTATATGCCAAACAGCCAACTTGGTAATTTAATGTTAGCCGGGCGCAGGTGATAAATCGCCAAATATTGCTCCATCGTCATCATATCATCAGTGTTATAATAGTCCATCTCATGCGACTGTCATAAACAATTTTTCGCGAGGTAAATTAAACAAAGCCTTTATGTTGAAATTAAATGTCATAGTATTATTTATTACTTTTTAATTCTTTTCTTTTTATTATCTTTTTTTTTTTTTTTTTTTTTTTTTTTAAGAAATAAGTGAAAATTGAGTCATAAATTTTAAGTACTTCAGTTTTAAATTAAAGTTATGCATTTTAAATAAAATGAGTGAAAGTATTATAGTATTTTAAATTAAATTAATGAAATACGAAAAAATACGACGGGTACAATGTTTGGCGATTTATCACCAAACGATTTAGTCGATTTAGGCGATTTATCCCTCGGTTAACATAAAGATATTGAGTTCATGATTTCTATATCAGAATCTTCCGATTTGGCGAAGGATTGAGCAAGTAAATTAAATTAGGAATAAAAGTAACATGATACAATGCTTAGCATAGATTTAAAGGAGACCAAACTGGTCGCCAAGGGCGGCTAGTAAATGTAGTTTTTATAATGTATTAATCGGTTTTTCCAAACCGGAAAATAGGTTTTTGAGATTTTATCCATTCTTAATTAAACACTTTCAACTACGTAATTGAATTTATAAATGCAAGAGTAAGAAAAATTTTAATGCTAATATTAATGCCGTTAATTGATCATATTGGTCTTTAAAACATACACGTTGAACATGAAAATACGTACTTGAAAAATGGGAGCATTTGAAAACCTATATTCTGGGTTGGGAAACTGATTAATGGACTTTAAAACTACTAGAAACTTTTCCGAAAATCAGTGGTAGCAAAAAACACTTTCTTTTTCGTAAATGCTCCTTTAAATCTCGACAATACATTGGTTTTTGGTGCTTCTACAGATAAAGCAGGCTTTTTGTAATAGTGTGTATATTTTCCTAGTTTGAGAAACATTTGTCTTTTTTACCGTGTATTTATTACACACGCAGAAATACTTTCTTCAAATCACGGAAATTGTACTGGCAGCAGTGCTATCGGTATATTTTCGTTACTTGGAGAAGCTCTGTTTCTTTTTTTCTCCATTATAGAAGGTAAAATATACGTCAATTGAAAAAAGTGGGAATAAAAAAAGGCGCTGGCCTTGGAGTCGAACCAGGTATCTTACTAATATGAATTGAGTGTGTCAACCGTTCGGCTACAGTTGTTCGATAGCGAACACTTTGAAATAAATATATTATGTTTCCTTCAGATGAGTATGACTTGATTAATTTAGAAAGCTGTGAATTTTTAAGTTAATTTTAGGAAGATTTTGTTATCTAGAAACTCGACAGAGTTTCTCGCCAAACAAAAGAAACAACAGTGCAATGTACCGTAAATGAAAGGAATTTCAGCCCATTGATGTCAAACGATTTTGCAAAATTTTTTTAGTACTCTGTCTAGTTTATATTTTCCGGACTGACCCAAACGGGATTTTGACGCATCTATATCTCGCGTTCTATATATGATAGCAACGAAATTCTTGTTTCTACGGAATGGAGCGTGCCACGTGACTCAGAAAAACAAAAGTAAAGTGAAATCCATCGAATTGGTTTTCAGTAAATGAGATTTTAAAAGTACTGTTGCTTGCACTTTTTAAATTCTTGTTCTGACCAAAATCTGTTGACAGGGCTAGTCATGTGTAATTGTCGGATTTTTACGCGTTTTACGTCATCTGAATTGTTTTTATGAGTAGTTCAAACCTTTGAAAGTTTCATGCAAAAATATTAAATTTATATTGCAAAAAGTTTTTTATTTATACCAGTTTAAAGTAATTTATTCCTATACACTGTAAAAATAAATCTGTGAAGTTACTAAAGTTTTTCTAGGAAACTTGGATTCCTAGAACTTTTCATGTAACGGCAACAACAAAATTTCATGTAACAGACACACTTTTGCGCCGAAAATCAAAAAATCTGTAAGGTTACTAAGAATTTTTTTGGAAACTGGGATTCCGAGAACTTTTCATGTAACTCCAGCCAGGGTTACAAATAAAAGTTTAGTAAGATTACTGAAATTTTAGCAGATTCATTTGTAAAGTTACAGATTTTTGTAGCTTTACAAAAACTAGTTTTGCAGATTTGCAGTTTTTTTCGTACAGTTACAGGTGAAAGTTTAGTAAGCATGTAACTTTACATCTGTAGAACTACAGATTTTTTTTTACAGTGTATTGAGCGTGGCGTACGTAATATAATGTATTCCTATCTTGTAGCGTGGCGTACGTAATATGTATATCCCTAAGTATATTTGCATGTGAGCTAAAAGAATTATCGTAATACCCGCTACTCCGAACCTGCCAAAATAAATTTCTCGATCCACAACCCGACCCGAACTTGCCCAAATAATTTTCGGAAACCCGCAACCCGACCCGACCTGACATATTTCATTCTGCACTCCATCAAAACCCGAAATATTTTAACCCACAACAAGACCCGAACCCGAAATGAAAGGAAAAGCGTAGGGATGTTTTAGATAGAAAAATGTGACAAATCTGTATTCTTTAATATTCGAATAAGTAAAACCTCTGAATAGCAGACACATCGTTAAATAGCATCCTGCATCGGGTCGGGTTGTACCTAATTTTCTTTTTTCGGGTCGGTATAACTTTCTTCCTGCTGGTAGGGTTCACGCTAGAATATTTCTTGCTGGTCATATGTAAGTTTATTGCAAGTTTGGCTTTGGGGAAAAAGGTATTTGAATATGAATGAATATACCAGTACGAATGCACATCGTATATTCAATTTACTGCATGAGACATAAAAAATATATAAGAAATGTAGTCATACACTGTAAAAAAAGATCTGTAGTTCTACAGATGTAAAGTTACATGCTTACTAAACTTTCATCTGTAACTGTACAAAAAAATCTGCAAATCTACAAAACTAGTTTTTGTAAAGCTACAGAAATCTGTAACTGTACAAATGAATCTGCTAAAATTACAGTAATCTTACTAAAATTTTATCTGTAACCTGGGTTGCAGTTACATGAAAAGTTCTAGGCATCCCAGTTTCCTAAAACATTTCTAGTAACCTTACAGATTTTTTGATTTTCGGCGCAAAAGTGCGTCTGTTACAGGAATTTTTGTTGTTGCCGTTACATAAAAAGTTTTAGGAATCCCAGTGTCCTTGAAAAACTTTAGTAACTTTACAGATTTTTTTTTTTACAGTGTAGAAAGTGTAGAATCGGAAGTGAACCCTTTTCAAAGGTATCAGCTTACGCATAATGAGTGTTAGGAATTGAAAAAGTGTTCGCTAAATAGAAGTGTCCACGTTTCGGAAGCGTCCATTGTGGAAATCTTATTGTATATAGATTTTTAATCTGAAAAAATATCTTGGAGATTATTTTGAAAAATCGGGTCAACTCGAACCCGACCCGCAAGAGTCAAAACCCAGCCCGAAATTGGCCCAACCCGAAACAATGATAGTCGACCTCTCCCGCAATGAAAAAATATAGCGCTGTCGGGTGCGGTTAAAAGCGGGTAATCCGACCCCATGCAGCACTCTAGGCCGAATTCGTAATACATATTAGAAGTGTCCATGAGCCCGGGCCTGTCTTAAAGCCCGAGTTTGAATAAATTTTCGTTCATTAAGCTCTGTGAGGGCTTAATTTTTATTTGAAGACTCGGGTCGGGTAGGGACTAAATTTTATTTTTTGAAAAGTTGGGCCGGGTAGGAATTTTATTCTTCCTGGGTCTTTCATTTTTTTTGTAGGTTCGGGCTAGACCGGGACTGTATTTTATTCTTTCCGGGCCGTATCGTATGAGAATTTTTTTCTCACGAGTAATGTCCTGGTAACGTTTCTCACTCATAAGTAGAGAAAGCATTGTTTCTTCTTTTTTGCGTTTTTTTTAAATAAAGGGTGGATCATGTTTTTAAATAAAAGACACTTGGGCCAAAAATGCCAAAAAGCAGGCACACCGGGCCGATATGGTATGTTTGCCTTTTCAACCAGAAATGCACGGTGTTAAGCTTTTATAACGGGCCGGGCGAACAACAGTTTTTAGCTGGATACTATATTAATTGGAGCAATAATATAAAAAACACTCTCTGTTTACCCATTCATTTATGAAAGGTTTAATTGAGCAGACGGATTTTCGCATGTGTTATATCTTCTTGAACCTTATTTCGTATAGGCATCTAAAGATTGCGGCCAATCGAATAAATATTGAACAGAAGTGCACACAAGTTCTATACAAAAATATAAGATATTTGGCAACATCCGGCCGTTGTGACAACTGACTGTGGCCAACTTGTGGTTGAATTGTCTGGTCTCAGACTAAGGAAAACAATTTTAATTTAAACTCGTAAATTATGATGTAATTTGGGTACGGTACCGGTCTCGGGATCCCCGAAAATTGGGACACCTGGCAGCATTCAGCTCACACTACAATAATTTATACGGTTCATAGGTTTTCTGCAATTCGGGTTGCCAGGATTTTCACAAAACTTTTGACCATCTGTATGTATCCGATTAAAAAATATATGTATTTGAATGTGAATGAGTATATATTCAATTTACTGCATGAGAAATAAAATGATAAGAAGTGTGATAATAGATTATCATTTCTTTAAGTACTATTTTTTCTTCTTTCAAAATATGAAAAATATTACCAACTTTTCGTTTTTAATACACATAATAACACATGCATCGTAATTGTGATAGTTTACGCACACCTACACGTTACATGTGTGCAGATTGTGAGGTATCCACTATTCAAAGAGGTACAAGCGTACAAATATTTAAGCGTTAGGAATTGAAAAAGTGCACTAAATAGATACGTTCGTTTTTCGGCAGTGTGCATTATTGAGGTCTTATTGTACTTAGATTTTTAACCTGAGAAATATTTTGAACATTCTTTTGAATTACCGAGTCAACCAGAACCCGACCCGCAAGAGTTAAGACCGAACTCGAAACAATGAAATTCAACTCAACACGTAACGAAAAGGTATAAGTCAACCCAACCCGAATCCAACAAAAATGTATCATCAACCTGACCCGACCAGAGTGCGGGTAAAAGCGATAACCTGGCATGATGCAAGACTGCATAGGCTGGCATTTACCGGCCTGAGCCCGTCCAGAGAATGTGGGAATATTTCTCTGATTTTAAGAAATAGTCTTTTGACCAGAGAATTTTAGGAAATTTTGGGCTTAGATTCGTGATTTGTACTTATTTTTAGATAAATAGGATTTATAAATTCCGTTTCCAAAACGAAAAAAAAAAAAAAAAACTAGGCTGCACAGCAGCCAGAACACCCATGTAATTTGTCGAACATGCTACTTTAGGTGCGAGTATTTAAGGTAATTGGCGTGTTTTCTGTATTTTTTTAGAGGGGAATGGGCAAACCAAAGAGCAAATTTTCATGTTTTAACGAAATATAATTAAGGGGAAAATTAGTTCTATTCATGGATTATTTTGAGGGCGTAGATTCCTGCGTTGTTTGGGATATATCCGACCTGAACCAAACAAACTTGGACCAAAAACCGGCAGTTTTCAATCCGAACCCCCATCCCACCCCAAAATGAAAAAAAATCCATATTGTAATGGAAAAGTAGCCTACAATTATATCACTAGTAGCAATTATCTTTTTTCATGTAGAAAAATCAAAACATCTGTATATGTTCTCGTTGATATTTGAAAACTATAGATTTTCATTTTAAAATATATTTTGGAGAACCTTTTGAGAAATCAGGTAGAGTCGAACCCATCCGCCAGAAATAATTAACGTTAACCCATAATTGAAAATAGAAGTCAATCCGAACTTCTCTGAAAAAATATTCATTTGTGCCGTATCTGACCCAAACCACCAGTCGTGTTGGATTCAGTTTGCCTAACCCGATGGCTCAGTTTGCCCAACCCAGTTTGCTCCACCCGAAAGGCAATCTCAGCTCGATAAAAAAATTTCATCCTCCACATTTCGACCTGCGCCCCAAATATTGCAACCTCAACCAAACCCCCAAACCTAAGCGATGAAAAAAAGAATACATATCCATATTGTAATGCAACTACGTAAAAGTTCTCTACAATTATACCTCAAGTATCAATTTTAATTTTTAAGTGAAAAATTCAATACACATGTACTTCTTAATATTCAAATATATAATTTTTCATCTTAAAATAAATTTTGTAAATTCTTTTGAGAGATCGATTCATCTCGAATCAAGAACCGTAAGTATCAACACCCGACCCGAGCCTGAAACAATTAAATTGAGCATGACTAGAATCCAACCCGCTACGACAAAAGATTAGGTCCAACCCGAACCGGTCCCAAACGCGAGTCAGGTTCAGTTTGCCCGACTCGATGCTGCATTCTACTTGCCATCCAACCCAACTCCGACAAAATTATTTTCATCCTCCGTATTATAAACCGAGTCCGAAATACTACAAACCAAGCCCATCGTAAATTCACAATCAGTGATTAATCTATCTACAATTTAATATAGTTTAATTATAGTTAAAAATAGCATATGATAATAACTTCAGTATAAATTTTATTTTTTATGTTAAAAAATAAATATGGAGTGGTCCATGTATCAAATATGTAGATTATTATCTGAAGGAATTTGGACATCTTTATTTTCGAAAAATTGGATTCACCTGAACCCAACCTGTAAGAATCAAAATTCAATCAGAAACCGATTCATACTCGGAAGAATTAGATTAGTCAATCCGATTTGCAAAGACAAAAAATGAGCTCCAACTGGACCCAACCCGACCGGGCCAAATTCAAGTCAAAATATTTTCCCTGACGGGGGGGGGGGGAATTTGCGCCCGGACCCCCTCTAGCGCCGCCCTTGGGCCCCAATCGTTCATGAACCCCCTACCAGCAGCCTGTATGCCAAATTTCTTGGCCCTGTGTCTGTGGTTTCCGAGTTTTTGAGGTTACATAGATAGATACGTACACGGATTTTAATAGGGTAGATGTTATTGCATTCGACCCAGTTAAGCTCCCTATTGTAAGGCGGCATTGAAGCATTCACGGTTCGTTTTCAAGGTCACTTAAAAGATCTTGATTACATTACAACCGATGAATATTTAATGAGTAGCATGTATTTTAATCACTTTCTACTATTTCAATCCCTAGAAAATTTTATCATGTTACTTAAAAGTTTAATATGAATTCAATTTGTTCATTTAAAAGCTCAACGATCCAGGTTTCTGCTTTATGAAAGATATTTCTATTATCTACTTTATTAAATGTCCTTCTAGATTTCAGCACACATCGTTTTAAAATTACAATAATATGGATATTTTTGCACACAAAATTTAGATAACAATTGAATGAAATTTTATATTGCACGAAATCGGAAATTTTTGACGAAGGTACTGCGCACAATAATCATCGTTGAATGTCTTGCTGGTTTTTGAGGAGTAACTAGATTATAGAAACGTGCCAGTGGACCTCGATTATGTAAAGATTCTAGGTAAACATCGACTCAGGAGACACCACAGAATTTGCTCAGAACGATAATGTAAGCACTTCAGTGCGTCCCAGAGTACTTGTAGTCATGAAAATAATTCGATAGAACTTTATGATTACTTTTTATCATATTGAAATTAGCGGGAAAATGTTCTCTTCTGTATTCTTTTATACGAAAACGCACATATACTCAAATATTTTTTCAACATTCCAAACTTTACAATTTATTTAATTTAAATCACTTTACAGGAGTAATACAGTCAGTCTGGTTCTTTATTACATATTTTTTTTTTTTTTTTTTTTTTTTTTTTTTTTTTTTTTTTTTTTTACAATCATTTTTATATCAAATAAATTTTTGTCAGTTATATGCACCAGTTAATTCCAGTTATATGCACCCGGAACGAAATTCCCATTTGCATTTTATATACTTATTAGATTTTTTTGAGTAGTTTGATTTGATATCTGTTAAACTCGTGTTTTATTTTATTTTATTTTCGGCGTTTTAATTTTGTTTGCCAATTTAGTTATTGAATGTCGCACGAAAACAAACAAATTCTGAATTATTTACAATGTTTTTGAACAATTGGGTTAATATTTTGTAATTGGGTTGCAAGCATATTTTAAAAATATTCATGTTTGAAAATTACTTTAAAATCCCTAAAAAATCTGTAAATTGATATAAACATTACAAACAAATATTATTGAAAGTACTTTTGTTTTCTATAAGACGGTGGAATAATCGAATGTGCAATGTATAGAGGTTAAATTGCAGTAAAAGGGAAACTTATTGTTGTATTAGGTTGTTGCCACCTAAAATATGATACCAGCGTTACTCATAGACATGTATATTTCTTATACTATTGCATTAAGAGTAAACGGGTTCATCTTTCGTAATCAGGTTCCACGCACCTTTAAAAATATGCATGCTTGAAAATTACTTTAACGTCCATTAAAATCAGAATATTGAGATTTCAAACGAATTGAAAGACCTTTTTTCTATTAGACATTGTAAAAAATTAAATCGTGCGATGTTTAGAAGTTAGAAAAATTGCAGTAAAGGCACAATTTATGGAGCACAATTTATGGGCACTGAATACTGTTTTTACTTAACAGTGTAGATACATATCATACAAGCGAGAATTTCACTAAATGCTGCGCGATTTGGTGGGAATTTTTTTTTTTTTTTCGTATTGTCTGGAAAATCACATAATTTTCTCTTACAACCGCCAAAGAAAACGCGTTTTCTGTTTTTACAGCTCAGGAATTTCACTGTGGTTGCGAGACAATAACGTTATGTTTTCTGATTGTCTTTTTAACGATTTGTGGATGGGAATGCACAAATTTCAGTTATTGTGATAATTTCATTTTAATTTATTTTACCTGGAAGGCTGCTTATAATTGACCCCGGGTAGTTCGGCTAGTTAATATATATTTGCCTTCTTGAACAGCAGTTTGAAGGTCCAAAAATATGTGGCAATAAATATTTATTTCGCGTTTGTCTCCAAAACTAAGGATTGTAAAAATATAGTTTTCGGTCCTTTTTAAGTTATTTCCAGTAATGTTGTTTTAATTTATTTTTTGATAAGCGATGACGCCATTGAGGTTGTTTAAAATGTTTTTTTTTCTTTTTTCTTTTTTTTTTTCTTTGTAAATTCCAGTTACTCTGATTCTTTTAGTTTATATATGGCTTCGATGATGTAACATGTAAATAACTTTTTGCCGTTTTGTAATTAAATAAATTACCTCCTGAGGATGGTTGTAAAGATGAACTGAAACGTCGAGTATAATTTTTATTTTTGTTATTTTGATTTTTACACCCTTTTTTTTAATCTCGGAATAAAATATAAGCTGGGTAGCAACCCATTGTTTTGTTTTCACATTTGAATATACAACATAAAGTTCTTAATTATTACAATTACATTTTGTTTTCAAAATTTAAATACGAGTACAGTTTGTTGCTGTAAATTTTTTAAATATAGCTTCTTTTACAGATTTACAAACCAATGTTTCAATACTATATCGTTAAAAACAGTTATTTATAAACGCATTTAATTGTAATTATTTCATTTTAATATCAGTTGAGGCTCTTTCACCTTTATTTATTTATAAGGGCATTTCCCGTTGCATTAAATTTGGTTTTTTTATGACTTTATGACCAAATCTAACTGTATTTTAAAATGTATTATTATTTAGAGGATGGATCTGTAACTATATAGTTGCAATACATTTTTTTATTAATAATTGAGAAGTTATTTATTTTGTTAAAAGTTTACGTTTAGGGTAATGCCAATAAACAAACAAAAATTTTCCCTCCTTTCGAATTTTATACTTTTTCCGAAGTAAAGAAAAAAAGGATCACGTGCATCGTATAGAAACTCAATACGAAGTGCTTGATTTCCCAGTGGGTAAGCAATTTATTTAACTTTGTTTTGTTGCTATTTACAAAGAAATGAAATCTAAACAATCCCATTATTCAATTGATTTTTGATCAAATAAGCTTTAAGAACACTTGATATAAATCTAATATATTTTGCCATATATTTTATTTAGAAATTTTTTTTAAAGTATATATCAATCAATACTTTCGATTGGTTAAATTCAATTGCTTTTTCAGCAGTAAGCTTTAGGAACATTTTATATAAGTTTAATATATTTTTCAATACAGCTTATTAGAGATTTTTTAAAGTACAGTTGTCTATATTTTAAATTACATTATTCAGTTTTTTTTTTAATGAAAAGAAAAATCTAACTGTTACGTTAATTATTTTAGCATATGAAACATTTAAAAATATATTTTTGTTGTCAAAAGTACATAATTTTTCTTTTTATGGTGTAAAATCTTAACAGCAAAATGCATTGACAGTGTAATTTATGAATCTAATTGCTAAACTGGCTTACAAGATATAAAAAAGGCATATGCATTTTGTTAAACTGTTGATATGATGTTGGTATTTCAAATGAACTCACTGTATGTTACAATTAGAACATTGCAAAGATTGACTTTTATATTCTGATAATGGGAATTTATGTACTCCGATAGATTATAGAGCATTGTAATATGAACTCTAGAAGATATAATCATTCTAAAGGTATTTGAGAAATTGAATCATTCGAGGATATAACTTATAGAAAATCCTACTTTAATAAGTTATCAGAAAAATGTATCATTTGATAAAGTATATAGAATAGGGTATTTAATAATTGAAAACTTTAAGTTTTTAACTGTTTTGCAATTGGATATTAAACAATATAACTATTTCGATAGAAATCACTGTAAAAAATGTTGTGATTTTTCCTCTACTTTATGCTATAATATTTTAAGCACCTATGCTGTGAAATCAAATTCAAATCACAAGTTAAGTAAAAATCTAATTTCATCTGTCACATGTACCATGCAGCCAATAGCAATGCGAATTTCCCAGACTTGAGAAATTTTACAGCACTCTTAAATACAGCAGTTTGTAAATTTTACAGCGACTGTGCTGGCAGACGGGGTGCCAGCACCTCTTGTTGTAACATAAAGTAATTGTCCCTGCAATTTATGTTGTCATATTTCAAGCACCGATGCTGTGAAAGCGAATTCAAGCAACAATTGAAGTAAAAATCTAATTATTTCTATCATGTGAACAACGCAGCCAATAGCAACGCGACTTTCTCCTGACCTGAGAAATTTTATACTACACTTAAAGACAGCAATATGTAAATTTTGCAGCAACTGTGTTGGCAGAAAGTTCCACCATCTTTTGTTGTAAAATACAGATTTTTTTTTTTTTTTTTTTTTTTTTTTTTTTTTTTTTTTTTTTTTACAGTGAACATTTTAATATTTTAATTACCTACATTTCCATCGTTTAATTTTTCTGGAAAATTAATACATTTTTTCCGACGTTATCAGAAATCTAGGTTTTGGTCTGTTTGCGAATTTGTATCTATTACGTGTTTATTTTTCTTTACGAGCGATTCTTTTATTAATCCATCATCATCCATTAATCTACAATCCATCAAGCGATCCGTTTAGATACTGCCAAGATTATTTAAAAAATCTAGAAATCACTTCCGTAAAGTGTTATTGTCATCTGAACCCTTAAATGCCTCATTTTTCAAAAATCATTGTTATAATGTTTTTCAGCTTTCATTTTTTAAATAAATCATGGGAAATATAATTTAAAAAATCATATTTTGTTTTAAGTATGGTTTACGGCTAAAAAACCGTTTGTTACTAACAGGCAATACTAGTCTTTAATTGAAAAAATAATTTTCCTTGATAAAATTCTATAATATTCTAAACACACAAGAGTTTTAGGAACTATAATAAGAAATAAATTTTACTTGCTCACTGCTGAACAAAATAGAGTATTTCGCAATCTTCCAAACAAAACAAAAAGAAAAAGTAGCAACAATTGAAAAATAAATCTATCTTTATTCTTAAACAGCACAAGTGTCGCCATCTACATGTTGAAAATCAATTTAATAATATTTTCAGAACGTATTTTATTGGCAACATTAGGCATTATAGCTTCAATATTATTCTAATACTACTTTAGAGCTTAAATTGGATATGTTGCCGAAAAGCAACACCCGGCATTTAAGGGTTAAATATTTGCAATTATTCCATTCATAAATCACTACTGATGTCAGTGATGGAATTATAATCGTTACATATGTTATGCTCATTCATTAAAGAATTTCGTTTCCGATATACAAATCCTATTTCTTTGAATCAGTTGTGCATGAGAAATAATCACTAATTTACAGCAAAATTTTGTATTTAAGAAATATACATCACTCATTTTTATAGCCAGATAAGGAAGTTCGACGTTGAAATAAATTTCTGTGATGAAATTGGAATTTAGTAGCATTTTTCGTTCTTAACATTAATTAAAAATACTGGTATGTTGTAACCATTACATTCTACTAACAAATAAAATAGGCTGTAACCAAAATTAAATTATATTCCATTCGTTCTTTAGACATTTCAATCACGGAAATCAAGAAGAATAGAGCACAGCAGTGACACCTAATAGGCCGTATACCCCGAAATTAAATCGGGATCTATTTATGCTAATGTCTAACAGAATATGAAGACAGAGGAAATTTCATGCATTATATCTTGAGACAGAGCAAAATTCGTGTCACATACAGACAAACACAAACAGACAGATGGACAGACAGTTTCTAAAACCAGTCAAATCGTGTTCAAGACCTTCTAAAACGTGTAAATCCATCGAAAGGTTTCACGAATTCAATACTTCTTTGTGTAAAGATAGAAGAAAATAATAAATGTTATAGTTTGAATTAATTTAGACTGATGAACTTGTCACTGTTTGATGTTTGTGATGAATATAAATGATTTTTTAAGTTATTTTATTTATTATTTCAAATTAAAATTTGTTGGATATGTTAGAAATTGTATTCAGAAAGTTCTTTTTTTAAACATACATCATCTGATAAACCGTTTATAAGAAAAACAACATTTGATTTGATATCGGGCGTCATTTCCAGCATATCTTGTTTAACAACTGAAAACTACAATTCGTGGTTTTCATTATCAGACCTCGAACCGGACTCTTTTGTGGCCGCTACTATTTTTAACATTTTCCAACAAAATTGAAAAGTGTTCATGAATTGGGTTTGTCTGCCCGTCCGTCCAACAGGCTTATAAAATGGAACTACTGTTCGGATTTCCTTTTCCCTGTCTGTCCGTGCTCTAACTCGCGTAAATATATATTGCGATTACCGTGAAATTGAGATATGTTATTGGGATTTACTATGGTACACTGTAAAAAAAATCCGCTAAAATATGGAAATTGTGCTGGCAATCGAGATGCCAACACTATTTCCTTATTTAAACGGAAATCTTTTCCCGTAAATTCCAGAAAAATGGAAATTTTTCTCGAATTTACGGGAGAAAATTTCCGTTAAAATAGGGAAATAGTACTGGTGTCTCGAATGCCAGTACAATTTCCATATTTTAACGGAATTTTTTTACAGTGTATGTTCGAAATTGAAAATGAATGAAGTATATAGTATAGACAGTTCATTTACAAGGACACTGCAAAGAATTAGATTAAGGTCTTTGAGGAAAATCATTTGCGGTGTATGTAAAAGATATTGCACTATTTAAACATGCTGAAAATTATATTTATCACTTAGGTGTTCCACAAGCGCTTACTGTAGAGTCTGGTGTGCATGTAATTTATCGTTCACTTAAAGGGACACACAAAAGTATTTTTCTACAGTACTACCTATGAAGAATAATTGCTGACAGTGCTTTTCAGTTGTGATACATGTTTTAAAAGTTAACTTTTTTTTCTTTTTTTTTTTTGCATGAAAATTGGCGTGTATAAATTTTATAGTGATATACAGGGATACGCAAATGATATAAAGTGCATTGCCGTTTATGGACGGAATTTTATGAATGGTAATTTGAAACTCTGCTATGCCTTTTATTGAACTAACTTTTAGTATACGATGTAGTATAAATACCAATTTATAGATCATATACAAAGATGAATAAATAATTCTCATGTTTTTCTAACTATTGATATTTAGTATTCTGAATATGCTGGAAAGTGTTTATAAAACAAAAATTTCAATACGGAAAAATGGGGGTAATTTTTTTTCTTTGTCTCTTTTAAAAGAGACCTTTCCTAAGCCTGCATTGTGTATTAAAAACTCTTATGGTATTTTAGATTTTGGTGAAAACAAACAATGGAACAATGGAATGACAACAATGGAATGACAGGAATTGTTAATATGCTCTATTTTTGATAAATGACTAATAATTGTAGCGAGTGTCTAATAAATTATTAAAATATGTTACAATTATTTTCTAATACTTGTAATTTTCAAACCTAAATAAATTTCCTTTTCCTTAAATTTCAGTATAAGAATATGAAGGATATGAACTTAAAGAAAAAAGGACTTAGAATGTTTTTCCTACAAAACTTATATTTTCAAAATTTTATTTAATTAAAATAACAAGACGGCTTTCATTAAAAATCCCTTACCATATTATAATATAAAACCTTTGCTTTAGGATTTTGTAAAATGTCTTCAAAAGTAAGACAGAAACATTCCAAACAACAAAAAAAAAATCTAATTTTATAAATTCTTTTTAGTTAGAACGCTTATGGCTGACACCTTCGAAAATTATCTCTATGGATATTTTCGAACTCTTCAGTACCTCTATAAAAAAATGGCAATAAATTTTAACAAGTAATACCAAAGTTTTTAGAAATATTATTATAAGTTTCAAATTGTACAAGAAAATAAAACATTTTTCAATACTTAAAATGTTGAAAGTTAATATTATAACATTTCTCAATGCTGATTAAAATTAGCATTAATACTTTTACTTTTTTCAATTTATACAGGGATAGGATGGACACACTGGGACCTTCTCTTTAGAGTTTAACCACTTCACCGGTAACAAGTAAGGGGGAACAGTGCTTTTACCCCCGACTTAACTCGGGGCAACCGGTGAAGTGGATTATTCTCCCGGGATTCTGTCCATACAAGAAGAAAGTATGATATTCGTCAAAAATTTGGACTTCCGGTTTACGACGGATTTATAGGTTCGGAAGATCAACGGAAGGTTCTGAAAAATTTTTGATTCTTTTTAGAAAATGTCTTACCGTGTCCCTCTGTGTCATTCCGTGCCTTTGTCTGTATATGACACACATTTTATGAATGCTCTATGTCAAGAACTAATGCGCAGAATTTAATGAAACTTCAGATTCAATTAAATAACATAAATTAGTGTTGATAAGGCTTGGGTGTATATTGTACGGCAGGGCTCTTTTATGCTGCGTGTTTCATACCAATGCACGGTATTTCATGAAACTTCATATTCTATTAGATATAAATGCTGATTAATTTGGAGTGTAATTGGTCCAACAGGTGCCGCTGCTGTATTATGATTTTACGATTACCGCGATAGTTATATGTCAACATCTACTGCACGGAATCTCACCAAATTTCATATTCTGGCGGACCTTCACATATTAATTTTAATTTAATTTTGACTTTGAATAGTCAGCAGGAGGCGCTGCTATCCTGCGGTTGGAGAAAGATTCCGAATCGGGTCCACAATAAATTGCATGCAAATTAGCGAGCGTGATTATCAGTATTATTAACTCTATTCCTATATGTCTCATTCACTTTCAACCACGTTGTTGCCAGAATCGCTCATTTTTAGGGTTTCGTACATCTGAGGAAACCCTACTCGTCTCGCTCCTCTGTCTGTCTGTCTGTCTGTCTGTCTGCCCGTCTGTCTGTCTGTCTGTCTGTCTGTCTGCCCGTCTGTCTGTCTGTCTGCCCGTCTGACACAGAGCCCGTTCTCAAAAACTATACACTCTAAATTAAAATGTCTGAAATTCAGACACTTAAGTGTCTGAAATGGAGTGTTCAATTTTCAGACATTTTAAAATGTCTGAATTTTTTCAGACACTTTTTGCGTCTGAATTTCAGACACTTCAAACGTCTGAATCGCATCCATTTTTTTGTAAGCATCATACGTAGCCATGTTTGACCACGTTGAATCCTGGAAAAATATTTGGCTGTGGTCCTGCCCCCCCCCCCTCCCAATACAGCCTGATTTTTTTGGTGCTCTCAGTTTTGGTATACAATTTTCGTTACGTTGATAATTTAAATCTTTTACGACATTGTACTGATTATAATCAATATCGTGAACTTCAGGAGTAGAACAAGATTAAAAAACAAAAAATATTTATCTAAATATTAGATTTTTTAAAATTTATTTTGTTTTTAACCTTATTTTACTTTAAAAGTTCAAAATATTGATTATAATCAGTACAATTTCGAAACAGATTTAAAATATAAGCTTTACAAATATTGCACATCAAATTTGGGGGCACTACAGTCGTAGGGGGACGGGGCACTTCCCAGTTTGCCCTTCCTTTAATCAAGAAGTACTTTTGCAAAAAACGCAACCCTGCATTATAGTTGTCTAAATTGAGATGTCCGGTATTCGGGAGTATCCGTTGTGGAGGTTAATGGAGATTCTCGAATAGCGAACACCTCTATTTAACGAATACTTTTTTAATCAGCAGACATACATATTTGTATATTTTTACCTCAAAAAAGTAGACATCTCCAATTATCGGACAAATTCCGCGGTCCCGAAGTGTTCGCTATTAAGGGCTTTTAAGGTACATAGATAAATATATATATATATTTTATAATCTTGTCCTACTCTAAAAGTTCAAAATATTTATTATACTCGGTTGAATGTGGAAAAAGATTTAAAATATCAGATGTACGAAAATTGCAAAAATCCCACCCCCCACCCCCCCAAAAAAAATTAAAATATAAAAAAATATATTGCCACATAGGCAATTTTACATATACATCACTTGATAATCACAACAGCCATTTAACTATGAATAATGAAAATAAATAAATAAATATTCTACTTTAATAACATTGGGGAAAAAATGACTTTGGTATTTTGTTAAATATATTTGCGTTTTTAAACTTGTCCTACTCTAAAAGTTCAAAACTTTCATTATAATCAGTGCAAGATTTAAGATATCAGCTTTACAAAAATTCATGCAAAATCCCCCCCTCCCCCCCCCAAAAAAAATGAAAATACTTATTTAAAAATTATGTTTTTAAAAAATTTATATTTCCACATGGACAAGTTTTTATGTAGATCAGAGGGTACTCACAAAAGCTATTCAACTATCAATAAAAACAAATAAGTACATATTCTATATTAAAAACATGAGGAAAAAATAACTTATGATTTCCAAACTTCTTTCGTCTTAAATATATACAGTAACATCTGTCATTTTTGTATTTTTCGTATAAGTGCATATAAATAAAGTTACCACAATTTTAAATACGAAATCTAGTTAGAGGTTTTTACTTTTTCCCATTATAAATTTCAAATTACTTTTTTATTAAAAATAATAAAAAAATCAGTATTAGAGTTGATTGCAAATCAAATACATATGTATTTTTACAGGCAGGTTCATATAATAGACCAGTCTCATTTACTTTATTTATCTTTTTTTAATCTGCGGTTTTATGCCAGGAAGTAAGAAAGCATTAGGTCAACTTTCAAAGTTTTTTTTTTTCTTTACTTCCTTGTGGCCGTGATTTACTGCGAGATAAAAATTATCCATTTGAAACTAAGAACTGACATTGAATATATAATTCGTAATAAAAAAGAACGTCATAAGTTTAAAAATATATACTTCTAGAATTAGTGGGGTTTTTTGCGAACAGATTCAAAACTAATTAAATTTCATGCAGGATTTTGTTTAGTACAATAAATAAAATCATAAAATACACTAATTTTACTACTATAAAGAAACTTACTTGAGTTGCTGCAAGGGGTAAGAAATATTCCTCGATTTGAAATTTTAAAAACTACCACAACCACAGTGAGGGAGAAAGACTTTCATCAGTTTAAAAGGTAATCCCATAATACATCCGACTAGCCATATTTAAAGGATGAGATGTTTCATCCTAAAAACAGGACCCGCCAGACAAAAGTTTCTTTTTTTTGCCAGTTTCGACAGGACGAAGATGAATAACACAATATTATTGATATAAATTGATACGAGTTAACACTAAGCCCATTGCACACGCTTTGTAGAATTTCCGGGTGTAATCTTCAACCGCCGTCTACTTCTGTTCTGTGTCTATCCCGCCCTTGTATCGACGACAGCTTCTAAGAGACATTTGATGTCGAGCACACACGTCAGATGTATGTATTCAATAAATAAATACTCCAAGTTAATACGAATTAAAATCACAGTACTTCACATTTCGCAAAAAACGAATTAAAATACATGCGTACATAAAAACAAACTTTGTTTGAATTACAACGTATACCACTTCGAACGAAGACATCTAAAACGCATGCGCAACTGGGAGTGCTAGTGCCCCCTGGTGGTTATTGCGTCGGAAGAATCAAAACATCTTAAATTAAGACACGTTTAAAGCAATGAAGTGTCTTAAAATAAGACGTTTGCGGATATTTTAGACATTATTCTCAGTTCGTTTACACCATGGTCATAGTAAGACGCTTATGTATCTTAAATTAAGACATCTATAGTGTCTTAATTTTCAGATTAAGACACTTAAGTGTCTAAAATTCTTTTTCAGTCACATATGTGTCTAAATTTAAGACGCTTCTATTTGCAGTGTACATGTTAGAGACTTGAAATTTTTATACTTATAGCTAAACACCTCACATCAAACGGCAAACCATAAAAATTTCAAAAAGTCTTATATTAACCCTTCCGGTATCTAAGTTGTGTATTTTAAGCAATTTTTGTAACTGAATCCCCTAATTAAGTTGGCAACATGAAACTTTGTATACTTATAGCTGAAAACTAGCGATCACACGACAAATTATAAAAATTTCAAAAAGCCTTATATTTACCCCTCTGGGCTCTAACTTGTGTATTTTAAGCAATTTTTCTAACTCAGCCCCTAATTAAGTTGAAGACATAAAATTTTACATACTTATAGCTGAACACTTGCGACAAATCGTAAAAATTTCAAAAAAGTCTTATATTATTTACCCTTCCGGGCTGTAATTTGTGTATTTTAAGCAATTTTTCTAACCTTCCCCCTTCTCAACAGTGGACACTTTTTTAACTTTTGGCGACACCCCTCACGTGATATATCATTTCACAGCCCTTTAACCACCTTTTCATATTATGCACCATAGCCTTACATATTTTAGTTTCCTTTTTTACCGCCAGTTGTTGCCTACCTATCTCGGGTGTTATGGGCCCGATCCCCTCGAATAATATATCTACGGATAGGTTATAAAACGGAGTTTCGTTCGGATAAAGGTATGTTTAGAATAGAGTGCACCCCTAGTTTCGAATTGTGTAACTAATAGATTTTGCAAAAGTATAATGGGTTTTGAAAGGAATATTAAACGAAACCCTCTGTGCGATCTATGATCACACTTACCCACTTGTTTAAACGACGTAAAGAGAAACTGTGGAGCAGACTATTTTTTCCGAATAAATGTAATTTTGAGTTGTCTAAAGGATGTGTTAGCTGTTTATTTTAAGGGGACCGGGAAAGTCCTATCTCCGCCGTGTTACATTCACCAACTTTATGTACCTTTTTCTCAGAAATGGTGAAAGATAGAAGTCTAGATTTTTTACGATATTTAGAATAACATGATTTACGTATTTTAACAAACCATTTTCCTTCTAAGTGAAACTCCAAATTAATTATTAATTATTTATTGAAAATCATTTTTAAATTAGCATTTTTGGTAAGATATCACTTCCTAAAATAAATAATTCTCAACAAATCATTAAATCCCTAAAGTTAAAGTATACAATATAACATAATATAAGTATTAAAAAAAATCTGAGTTCTTAACTTTAATAGATATTGAAAAAAGGGAGCATAAACATGAAAAATCCAAGTTTTGAGAAAAAGTCAATTAAAGATTTAAATGGCCATTAAACTGTGAAGTACTCTTAGAAAGAATGAATAATATCAACACTTATTTTTTTTAATACATAAACATGTTTGACACATCGTTGGAAAGATAGAAGTTTAAACTATTTAATGATATAAAAAAGTAAAAATCGATTTTTTGGTTGAATTTTGCTTTCCCGGTCCGTATAAATGCTGTAGGGAAAACCCGTAGAACAGGCAATTTATGAACTGGCCAGTTTCTTGTAATTTCTTGTGTTATTTGAATTATTTAATTGATTTGATTTATATAGAAGAAAGTTTTCTTATGGTCACAAAATACTAGCTATAATATTTATTGTTGTTTTTCTTGAATAATACTTAAAATAGTAAATATTATCAAACGTCCAATTACTTATTCTGAATACTATTCTTTTCAAAGCATTATCAATTACACCTGACTTATATTAATGATAAAATGTAAATAAACATCGCAACGCCATTTATTTTATGCTTCACGTACATTCATCAGCAAATACTTTAGCAATAACAATTCTAATTATCTAGCGCAAAAATTTCCCCAGTAATAATTACGAAAAACATAATTATAAAACCCACATCATTAACATCCTGACAAGCTAACAGTTCCTCCATCGAATAAAAGAACTATGATATATCTAGAAATATAAGAAAAGCTTTCACTCTTCGCTTAGCAATCAATTATAAATTATCTTACTGGATAAATTCGTTTTTGTACAAAAGAATAAAAGACTTAAATTTATATGAAGTGATAACAATTCTTTAAGCTTTAAAATTTATTCTCTATAATTAAGATAAATTGTAAAAGGAAAAGTTTCATGTGGGGTTAAAATACCAAAATCTTCATTTTCATTTATTTTTAATCTCCGTGTCTTTATGTGATTTGCTATGAGAAATAAAATACGTAATTTTATGCATACTATCCAGCTTACAGATGGAGATCTAGCGAAGATTTTTTATATTTCTTGAAGTATGAAGCATTTAAAAAAGAGTTTTCTCGCTTACATGAAATGACTATGGATAACCTGGCATGTAACTAAATGTTTAAAAGTACATTTAGAATAAATACACTCAGAAGCGGATACTCAGATTTCACGAAATTTTCTTCGTGTTTGATGAAATCGCTTCCAGGGAAATGCTGCAAACGAACATTTCGTTAAATTGAAGGAATTACTTTCTTCACTTGTTTGAAGATACGAATTTCGTTAAATTGAAGGAATTACTTTCTTCACTTGTTTGAAGATACGAATTTCGTTAAAAGTGCTTGATCAAAAAGTGTAGGCGGTGCCATTTTTGAAGCATCTGTATTTATTGATGCGGAGAATTGTGTTGTTTATCTTTTCCTCCAAGGTAGGATCAAACTCACTAGATCGGGATTGGGAATCGATCGCGTTACCTATCTTGCCATTGGGCATGGATGTGATTGTAAATGCAGGTAATGGATTTTGCTGTGTGTTTATATTTTTATAATATCGATTGTAATTTTATCGATGCTGTTATAATTCCAGCAGGTTTTAATTAATAAGGTTAATTTATTAGTATGGTTTTTCTATAGTAACTGAGTAATTAGAATATGGCTTGATTAATATAATTTACTAGAGAAGGTTTTTTTTTTTTTTTTTTTTTTTTGATAATTGAACTCCAATATGGTCTGGTTAATTTGTTGCTCAGCAATAACAAATTTTGAAGCGCATATTCGGGAGATTTTATCAATTTGAGATGGTGATTAAGAATTTAACACTTTACTGTTTATAGAGGGAGGGATCTATTATGTATAGTTTTAATTTGATTGTTGTAGTAATATATTTCTAAAAGGATAAAGCACTCCTGGAATTTCGATTAATTGACTATATTTTCTTTTTGAACGATTTTGTAAAACACAATAAAATTATTCTTTTCGAATTTAATTATAACGAATAATAACAAAAAAAATAATAAGCAATTAAAATATATATAAAAGCACAAATACCGTATATACTCGCATATAGGTCGACTCGCGTATAAGTCGACCCCCTAACTTTTGAACGCAAATTCTGCAAAAAGTAAAAGCCCTCGTATAAGTCGACCCCCTAACTTTTTACTTCAATTTTTCGCAAAATCAAACCAAATATTTCGCTTGCCTATGCGAAAAAGTAGTAAGTTAATAAAAATAAATCATTGAAAAACTTTTTAAGGATAAATTATTATTATTTGTATATTTTCTGTAATATTTTATTATTCATACACATAAAAAGTCAGAATTTTGCAGTATTCGAAGTTTTATTTTTTATTTTTTAATTGACTCGCGTATAAGTCAACCCCCTAAATTTGCTTTCCAAAAATTGCCAGAAATTCCTCGACTTATACGCGAGTATATACGGTAATTGTACAAAAATTAATTTCAGGTGCATACATATAATATAAAGATATTTAAGATACATTAAAATTATCTTAGAATACATTAGAAAAACCCAGAACGTTTCCAGCCATTACAAGGCCGTCATCAATGGCATTAAGATGTTGTCATTATTTTCATTGTGTTTATTTGTAGGTTGTACATCAGATGATATGCCAGAGAAAGTTATTCAAATGTTCATCAACACGAGCTTTCATCTACTATGTAGCAAATCTCTCAATACTCCATGGACATCCTATGATACTGCATTTATGATAGCAATTTTTTTTTGCGGATGTTTTTCCTTCTCATCTTCAGATATGAATAAGTAGATGGAAATCTCTTTTGAATTATTTATGTAAAATTGAACATTTCCGTGGTGAAGTACAAATGCGCGTAGAAAATAACAACAGAGGTCCAGAAGATTCAAACTAATACTTGTAGCTTAAACAGAATCTGTAATGAAGAATCGAAAAGACACATAGGTGTCTTGGGAGTGACCCCGCTGACACGCAAAAATCAAATATTGATCGTTACATCATCAAGTGCAGGCAAAGAATGATAGAGTTCACAATTTTCATTCGTAAAATTTTGGCGAGAGATAGATAATGGATAAGACACAGATCTTGACAAGGGATGACCGTTACATTGGAATACATGGGGCAGTTTAAATTTAGATGAAAAGCCTAATAGGCGATAATTAGCCAAGCGTTAGTACGAGAGAAAGTAAGAAAGAATTTGAAGGCTGCCGATAGCATTGGAACGAGTGCGATAAAATGAAAGGCGACATAAGTTTAAAAGTACATCTGGATATTATCATATTACTTCTGATTTGACCAAAGTTTTGACAATATCTTAGGAAGGCATCGAATTAAAAAATCCCTTCCGGCTCAGCCTACAGGCGGAAGTAGATTTTCAAGTTAAGTACTAATTTCCCCAACAAAAACTAAATCAAGATTAGAGATAAATCCAGTTTAATTATTTTATCTGGCCGCTTTTAACGAATTCTTAATTTCATTTTTCTGTAAGAGCTCGTATTATCAAAATCATATTAAGTCGATACTAAAAAGAATGTGATGTCTAGAGAACTTTTCTTTTAGCCTATGCTGGGCGCATTGTCACGTGATACGTGTGCGCGGAGAGGAAGGGGAGAAACTGTTTTTCAGTGTGGAAGAGGAGAGGTTTTGTTTATGCCGGCCCATGAGCGCTGCGGTGATTTTGTAAGAAACCAAAAGTTGGTTATGAAAATCTTTCGGGGTGCTACGGGCACGAGAAAGTGAAGTAACTTAATAATATAGTGAAAGAGTAGTTTGTGTGTACGTTAAAAATAAAAGTAGTGTGGCGCACTCAAACCGGGAAATTTATATGTAAATACTTCAGTGTGTATTATCGTCTTGTCCTTGTCATATATATGTAGTGTCTTCGACATTCTTATAAATAAACTTCTTTTGTGTGAAAAAGAGTTAGTGATTTGTGACCTAGCTTCTGACGTCAAGCGGGAATAGAGCATTACACGCTCTCAGTATCGAGAACGACAGCTGTTATATAAAGTAAGTGGCACGCCTTTTTAATGTTTCTGGATGAAATAAATAAAGAAAAGTATGAATAAAGAAATATTTGAAGATGATTTAAGTAGATAAGGAAATAAAATGTAATTTATTATTATCAGATTTATATAGATGATTTAAGCATATCGGAGAAAAGAATGCGATTTATATTATGCCATTTATTGCTTGATTTATTTATTTAAAATGAGAGTATCTGTTATATGTAGAATTTATTATAAAAGTGTTTAAAAGAAAAAGAAAAATGTTTAGCATTAAAGGGCTGAGAAAAGAAGATTTGGTTGTAGTCGCAACTGATTTAGGCCTAAAGGTAGAGGTTGGTCACAGAATAATAGATTTAAAAACACTCATTGAGGGAAGCGATCAATATACTAAGGACGTTGAATTTATAAGAGAATTTTTAAGTACTATGGTGTCAGACAGAATAGAAAAAGAAAAACGTGAAGCCGAGATACTTAGAATTGAAAAAGAAAATGTGAAAACGAAACAAAACACTGCTTTAGATTTAGAGCGTACAAAATTAGAAGTCATAAAAGCCCAGTCAGAAATAGCTCAGATTCAGCAGATGATAAACATTCTGACCCGTGGGGTGATGGACAAAAACACCATACTAATTCTTTAGAATCTCTAATGTAAAGTGTTAGAACTCCGAGTATGCCAGTTCCTTCTAAACCGGAAGCGTGGAATTTATTTTTTTGTTCGCTCGAAAAAGCATTCTAAAAAGCATTCCGCAAAATGTTGCGGAGGAGTTAAAAGTTGAAACTTTACTAAATTTAGTAGGCGAACCCGCGGCACATTTATTAGTTTGTGTAAACACAGATGAAATAAATTTTAAAAGAATTTAGCCTGCCCCGGAAGCTTGTCTGGAAAATTTCATTACGGCAAAAAGAATGAAAAATGAAAATGATTTACAATTTGCAACCAGAATCCGAGCGAATTGGGATTTTTATTGTGAGCTTAAAAAAGTAAATGATTTTGATACGCTTAATGAATTAATTGTTACCGATAGATTATTAAGTTCATTAGATTCAGAAACGCGGAGTTATGTTAAATTAAACCAAATGGATGACTGGCTAAAACCACGAGAAATCGCGGAGTTATGCAATAATTGGTTTACTTCAAAAGATAGAACTTTTTCGGAATTATATGATAGACTTACAAAATCCTTTCGCAAATATGATGAACCCGGAAGTATGAATCATGGGAAACACATCCCACCTCATGTTACAAATAATGTTCTTTCTCACGATAGAAATACTAATGAAATTTGTAGCTGTTTAAACAAACAATTCATTTGCGGTTCTGTCCGAATAATAAAGATAAAAATAAAATGAGGAATTTCCGCAATCAAACGAAAACGGAATCGGGTGTTGAAAAAAATAAACATGATGAAAAGTTAGTTGCTAAAGTGACAGCTTTATGTTCTGAGAATGAGGCAATAAATAATACGTAAGCTTTGCAATACCAGGATGTGTGGTTAGGGGGGCTGAAAATGAGTACACTAATTGATAACGCGGCCGAAATTCCAGTAGTTAATTCAAACCAGATACCAGATTCTTTTAGAAATAATGAAAATTCAAAAAATTCAGTTGATATGCGCTTTTGGAGAAAAAATAACCGCAGATCTAATATCTTTACGCATAGCTTTAGGTTCTGGACAGTCAAATCGGATAGTTAACAGTGTATGTTTTGTTCGCAGCAACAGATAAATTATATGGGCCATGTATTATCACGCCAACGACTTATGAGTTATTACAATCAGCTCAGAGTGGAGGTGAAGCAAACAGATTATGTGATGTCTCGGCGCCTACAGATGAGATGCAGTCAGTAAGGTGGGAAGAAATTAAATATAAAAAACAGGGGCTAGTGAAATGGAACAACAAAGTATGAATGATGAGAATTCATGTTTATTAAGTCAAAATGAAACTGCAAAAAGAGAGTTAATGATTAGCTGTATTGAAAGGAAAAATAATAGTGGAGATTTAATTGTGGGTCATCAATCAGATGCAAGTATTTACAGAGCGCAATAGACAAGTTGCGAATCGCTACAGAGAGCTTTCAAAGAGGCAGAAAAAGAGAAAACCGGGTTTGTTATGGTAGACAATTTGCTTTATCATAGGGAAAGAGTTTCGGGAGATCAAGTTATGCAATTAGTGGTACCAAAGATGAGGAGGAGGGAAATTTTAAAAATTGCGCATGAATCGATTTTCGCTAATCATCTCGGCATGAAAAAAACAAAAGAGAGAATTCGTTATTCATTTTTTTTGGCCAAGTATATCGCGGGATGTGGAGGAATATTGTGCATCGTGTAAGGATTGCCAACTACGGAGCAGAGAGAGGACCAGCGATCAGATACCCATTGTCCCAATTGACAGTCCGGAACTTCTGTTCGACGTTGTAAATATTGACATAATTGGAAAAATTGAACCTCCTTCAGCGCGTAGGCAATACGTACTTACTTTGGCAGACCAACACTCGAGATGGACAGAGGCAATTCCGATACGGATAATTACGGCTAAAAATACGTGCGATCCATTGTTACAGATATTTATGCGAACAGGAATACCCCGCGTAATAGCGAGTGATCAGGGGAGAAATTTTGTATCAGGGTTAATTCAAGAGTTTCATGCTAGACTGGGGACGGTTCCTAGATTTGCTACGCTGTGCACCCACAGAGCTCGGGATTAGTCGAACTATATAATCAGGTATTGGAACGCATGTTACACCATATAATTCGTAGTGACCCTAAAAATTGGTATAAACACATCCCCTATCTATTATTCACGTACAGAGAAATTCCGAATAGCACTACGGGCGTATCGCTATTCAAATTAACGTACGGAAGGGAGGCCAGAGGGCCACTAACGGCATTAAAATCTACATGGGCAGGCGAAATCCCACTACCCATAAATCTAGGAAAGAGCGCGACCGAATACCTCCAGAAGTTAAAAATTAATTTAGAAAGGGCATCTGAACTAGCGGCAATAGTATCGGAGGTTAAGCAAAGCTCGTATGCGAAGTACGCTAATCGAAGAGCGATTTACAAGTAATTTAAAGACCGGGGGAACCAGGTATATTTATTAATCCCGGGCTCTACGAAGAAACTTGACGCGAGGTGGACCGAACCTGATGAAATGGTGGCGCGCTGTAACCCTGATTCTTACAAAGTGAAATTAATAAACGGGAATGTTAGAATTGTTCACGTAAATAAGATCTTAAAATTTACTCCTAGGGTACAGGTGGTGAAGGTGATCTTCGAAAATGAGGAAGAATTGGGGGAGGTCCATCCCACCCCCAGTACGAAAGATAACTCCGACTTATTCAATATAAAGGAAGTTGATCTAAGTCATTTAGGAAATGTGGAGAGGGAAAAAATGTTAGACTTATTATATAAATATAAAGAGTTTTTTTTCAGAAAAGTGAAATAGCCAAAGTAGGAGAGCATAAAATACGAATAAGTGACGCAGAAAAGAAAAAGCCGTACGTTTACTGAATCCCAGAGGCCTTAAAGCCGCTAGTAGACAAACAAATTGAGGAGCTGTTGGAACTAGGTCTGATTGAAGAAAGTAAGGCGGAGGCGCCACATCCAGTAGTGTGCGTTATGAAGAAGGATGGTACCTTGCGCCTGTGCGTAGATTTTCGAGCACTAAATGCTATCACGAAAACTGATGATTTCCCAATGTAAAATGCCACCGATCTGTTATTCAGTATTGGCAGGGCCAATGTGATAACCACCATAGACTTATTGAAAGGGTATTGGGCCATACCATTGGACAAAGAGAGTCAAAATTTAGCATGTTCTAAAACTCATACGGCTCCATATCGCTTTAACGTAATGGCCTTCAGGCTCAGGAACGCAGCTGCGACTTTTCAAAGAGAAATGAATAAAGCACTGTCCGAATACAAGGCGTTCGCCCGAGCGTATATAGACGACATAGTTGTTTCTTCTGAAACGTTTCCTGAGCACCTGATGCATTTAGAAAAGATATTTTCTAAGTTATCACAGTTGCAATTCTCAACGTAAAAAAGTGTAAATTCGCAAAACCTCAGATGAAATACTTAGGACATATCATCGGGTCCGGTAGCCATCGGACCGACCCTGGAAAAGTGGAGGCCATTCGAAGGTTAGCAGTGCCTCAAACGAAAAAACAGTTGAAAAGTGCTCGTGGTCTTTGTAACTACTATAGAGATTACATTCCCAAATATGCTGAAGTAGCATGTCCTCTAACTGAACTGACAAACAAGAACAGTCCAGAACAGTTGTGTTGGTCAGAAGACCATGACCGGGCATTTAATGAGTTGAAAAGAGGCCTAATCGAAGCACCTATTCTACATACTCCCGTTGCAGGAGTGCCATTTGTCATAGAGTGCGACGGATCTGAGTCGGCATCGGCACGTGTTTATCACAACGAAAAGACAGTGCACTGCACCCGGTAAGCTTTGCCAGTTAAAAGCTCACCAAAACTCAACAGGCTTGGCCGACCATTGAACGGGAAACCTATGCGGTCATCTGGAGCCTAAAGAAGTTCGAAACGTGGATTTTTGGCTCACACGTGGAACTTATCACCGATTGTAATCCATTAACATTCATCACTAAAAAAAGCGCCCCAATCTTCCAAACTGCAGCGATGGGCATTAGCACTACAAAAGTATGGCATTGTGATTTCGCACCGACCAGGTGCTCAGTTGAATAATGCAGGCGCTTTATCACGGTTGGAAACTGTAGCATAAACGAAAAAAAACATTCAAAGCTATTAAAAATAGACATTTTTTTTTAGACTTTAAAGCGGTTTTCAAGATCAGTTTAATTTGTACTGCAGCTCCTGTTACCTTTTACATGTGTTTTATTTGTAATTGCATTTACTATTGTATATTATTAAATATTAATTCTTTTTGTTGTATTAGTAGATAAGAAGAGCTATAGGCGATGTGTCCAGACTACTTCAAACATTTAGTTTGTATCTTTTATGTATATATATATATATGTTACCGGCCAAACCCGATTTTAGGCCAAACTAGATTGGCCTAGGTCACACTAGTTTATCCTAACGCGCATCGGATAAACTAGTTTTTCCTAGGCCAAACTAGTTTATCCTAACGCCCATAGGATAAACTAGTTTTTCCTAGGCCAAACTAGTTTGGGCTAACGCTCATAGGATAAGCTAGTTTAGACTGCTATTCATTGGTCTGAACTAGTTTATCCTAGGCCAATGTAGTTTATCCCAGGCCAATTCAATTTGACGTACTTTTATTGATCCCTTAGACCGCTCCTGTGCCAACCTTCTAGTTTATCTTTGGCCAATTCAATTTAGTGTGCTTTAATTGATGCCAACCAATGTTGAGCACGCTCAAAAAATAAATAAATAAAAATAAAATAAAAATAAAAATAAAAAACGAAGTACTTTAAACTCATATTCAATTTCTCAAAAATGAGTCAAGTTCACGCTCAAATTGAAAATTTTTCAAACGAATCCGCTCAACTCAAACACAGCCATGGAAGTGAGTGAAGTTCACTAAAAACTCGTTTATTTATTTACTTTTTTAATATAATATAAGTTTAGCGTCCAAGTTTGCAAAATTTTTTGAGTTAGTCTTTTGGTTATTCGATGTAAGGGTCTTTACGGGTCCGCCAAATTATCCTCCCGATACTCGGTCCGGGCTTGGTTTTGGGATAACTTTTTTTAAGAGCTTCGGGCCGAGATGGACCAGGACTCAATTTTTTCCCGGCTTAAGTCGGGAGTGGACTGCATTCTTCTTGAGGTCACCAGGCAGAAATTTCCAGTCAAATTTCCAACCGAGCTCATATGAAAGTTATTTGGACCGGCAGGATTTCTGGTCTGCTCAGTAAAAAGATCAGTAACATTTGGCCCAGCACATTTCTTTTAATGCACGTATTTTTAAATCGCTATTATTCCACAATTAAAATTTATATATTTATTATTATTATTATTATTAAGATGAGTAGATGCATTTTTAGGTAATAAAATTAAAGTACGGTAAAACTTGAGAAAAATAACCTACCTATGACAGAACCTTGTGTTTAAGAAAAAGAAATATGTTTATTATGTAAAATGAACATATTAGTACTTGTAAAATGAATATAATGCATTTACAACAGACGATGAACCTTCTAATAAGGGAACATGCCTATAACAGATTTTTCTTCTTTCCTATGGAATTCCGCCTTAGAAGATTTTATTGTATAGAATTTTAAAATTTTTTAAATCTCCAAGACGTAGAATGTGGATTAACGATATTAATGATTCCATAGTAAACTATATTGATTTTTTAATGAACCTTTATTTGTAAGTAAATATCTGAATAGTTACTAATACCATTAATTTTTTTACACGGCTTGGAGATTTGAAAATTTGAAAAAATTTATATAGAAAACCTAAGATGGAATCACATATGAGAGTAAAAATTTCGCCAACTTTAAGTTCCTTTTTTAGCAGGTCCGTCGTCTCTTGCAAATGTATTATGTTTTTTTCAGACGGATTATTATATCCAATTTGCCCCGATTAAAAAAATTTTCCGTTTAAAACAGGATTTCGTCATACACAGATTCTTCCAACAGGTTTTACAGTATTTTATATCCATCCGTATAAATGCATATGTACTATTCTTTAAAGAGAATTTTAATTGTGGAATAATGGTAGCTTAAAAATATATGTATTTTAGGCGAAAATCGGACCGGGACTTCGCCGGATTTTTAAAAAATCCAATTTTGTTTAAAGAATATCAAGTATACTTCTGATATTCTTAATGGTGCATTTATTCATAATTAATTCAACGCGAAGTGATATTTATGAGAGAATATTTTTTTTTAAATCAATGTTTTTTTTATATTTATTTTCTTCTCTGATAAATATCACTTGGCATTCAATTAATTATGAATAAAAGCACGAGTAGAATATCAGAAGTACATTTAGTATTCTTTCAGAAATCTGGAGTTTTTTAAAATCCGGCGAAGTCCCGGTCCCGACGATGCCGGAATTTCGAAATTATACTGAACATTAGTAATCAATCCTCTAAATTATTCCTCTCCAAAATTTTATGATATCCTATCATCACATTCTTTGGTCCTCAAGCACACATTATGTCATATCGAACATATTTTGTAACTACCGACGGGGGTGAATTGGGGAAGATAGGGGGATAGTATCCCACTCCCCATCGAATAAAATATATTATACAGGGGTGACAGCAATACTACTTTTCACAAGATTGTCGCCTGAGCGATAGTTGAGATCAATAAAAGAACGTTAAATTGCACTGGCCTAGGATAAACTAGAAGGTTGGCGCCGAGGCAGTCTTTGGGATCAATAAAATCACGCCAAATTGAATTGGCCTAGGTTAAACTAGATTGGCCTAGGATAAACTAGTTCGGACCAATGAAAAGCAGGCTAAACTAGTTTATCCTATGAGCGTTAGGCCAAACTAGTTCGGCCTGGGAAAAACTAGTTTATCCTAGGTGCGTTAGGATAAACTAGTTCGGAGTAGGAAAAACTTGTTTATCCTATGCGCGTTAGGATAAACTAGTTTGGCCTAGGCCAATCTAGTTTGGCCTAAAATCTGGTTTGGCCGGTAACATATATATATATATATATATTAATTTGTATTATTCATTTGTGTAGTTTGTTTAAAAAATGTAGTATGAGGATGTCTCCAGACTAAATTTCAGATAGAAAATGTATGACCCCTCCCCCATTTTCAATCTTGGGTGTGATGTCTGAAGAACTTTTCTTTTAGCTTGTGCTGGCGCCATTGTCACGTGATACGTGGGCGCGGAGAGGAAGGGGAGACACTGTTTTTCAGTGTGGAAAAGGAGAGGTATTGTTTATGCCGGCCTGTGAGCGCGGCGGTGTGTTTGTAAGAAACCAAAAGTTGGTTATAAAAATCTTTCTGGGTGCTACGGGCACTAGAAAGTGAAGTAATTAAATAATATAGTGAAAGAGTAGTTTGTGTGTAAGTTAAAAATAAAAGTAGTGTAGCGCACTCAAACCGGAAAACTATAATATGTAAATACTTCTGTGTGTATTATCGTCTTGTCCTCGTCATATATATGTACGGTCTTCGGCATTTTTATAAATAAACTTCTTTTGTGTCAAAAAGAATTAGTGATTTGTGACCTAGAAATATGCTTCTGACGTCAAGCGGGAACTGAGCATTACAAAGAATATTTTTCCCCACTCAGCAACTTGAAATTTTTTGACACATTTTCAAATTCATTTTTAAAAATAAAAACATGAAACTTTCTGACGTGATTTTTTGAAGAGATTTATAAGCAACTTGTGTTTTTATTTTCCGGTCGATTAATTGGAACTTGATTTACAATTATTTTCTCAGCACGACCATTTTTTTCGTTTCCATCACTATCGCTTCGGAAAATTCGGTTCAAAAAGCCCACTTTGACATCATTTTCTGAAATATATTCTGCCTTTATAAAAAAGAACCGACCAATGCAGCCTATAACGGCTTTCCCGTTATATATTCATTTAACCTCCTATCCCCTAAAAAAAAGCAACATTTAACTTTACTGATTCATTTTTGTAGGCGTCATTAACTCCCCCCCCCCTCAAATGAAATATTTAGTTTAAATTTGACATTTTATACTTAATTTCGTATTTCGGTATTCTTTCACTTCCCCCCTCCCCCTCACACTACTGTAAGTTTCATTTATACTTTAAAAGTACGTTTTAAATGCATGTATCATTTATCAGTCAGTTCCTTTTCTTTCACTTTCACTTTCACACGGATTGAAATAAATCTTAAGCGCAGTGATTTTCCGTTGAGATAAAATAAAAGAATAAAATAGAAGTGAATTTCTTTCGCCTCTCAGCCGACGATATGTAATGCATATTGTATCAATAACACAGATCTGCGCATTAGATCTTTCTCACCCTTTTGGGCTTGCATTCCTATTAATTCCTACTCTTTAGTTTCTCAGATAATGACCAGATGCTATGCTGACTAATACAGACAGCTGTTAAGTTCTAACGTACATGTAATGTCACGTGTTATCTATCCCTTCAGTTTCCCCGCCTTATCCACAGGAATTTTAGTTAATAGTAACCCTATAAACACGCCATGGCGAATAATGTAATTCAATGTAATGCTGTAGGATTTTTACTATTTCCTTTTTCCACACCACCCGTATCATCGCCAATATGTTACATATGTTTCTCTTCAGCTCGCCAATGAGTGAGTAATTGTAATGAATATTTGACAAATACTGCCTCTGATCTTGAGCGAGACAAACCTCGGCGTTCCCCCATGCGGTCGCCCGCCTCATCGGGCAGTCTTGTTAAACTTATCCCCGTCTCTCTCTGTACCTTCACGGTCCTCCCTTTAAAAAATCTTTCATGAATAAACAAGTTTAAGTGCTCTAAATATTGTGTTGGAGTTTTTATTAGTTTGTGAACCTGGGTACACGAAAGTACTCTCGTACAGACCATTATATAGTTTCTGAATAAGAGAACTTGCAAATTGGGTGTGTTTGAGAGCGAAAATGAATTTTAAAATGAGTCAGAAAGTGAGCCGTTTGGATTTGAGTACACCCATAATACTATAATTTTTTTTCGTCAACCCTTATTTTTGTTTATTTATTTGTTGTTGTTGTTGTTCTTATTGTAACAATTGATCCTATCAAAAATTTGTCAATATGAAATTTGTAAATAGTAATATTGATAAGATGTATAATAAATTTAAGATGATTGGATATCTTGTGAATTGACAAATTTATGAATTTTTTTCTTCTTCAACCCCATCATTATTTTTCGTTTAATTTTTATTTTATTTTATTGTATTTATTTATTTATTTGTTTGGAAAAACAGTTGGTCCTATCAAAAATTTGTCAATAAAAAAGTTTTAGATAATATTAAGAAGATTTATAATAAGTTTAAATGAATTTGATACCTTAAGAATTGACGAAGTTATGAATTTTTTTTCTCTCTAAAACCCTATTTTTGCGACCCTTGAGCCCATTTTAAATTTTATCAAAAATCTGTGATACATAAATTATTAGCCATTTTTCCTAGAAGTAATAATAACTTTAAACTGATTTGATATGCATAAAAATTAAGAAGTTATGGGTTTTTTTCGGTTTTCATAAAACCCCTCCCTATTTCCACCCCCTTGATCCGATTTTGCCCATTAACGAACTTGACCGAGATTTTCTACCCCTTGATTTTATGAATCAATTTGGAAGAGATTTGTGCAGAATTACAGACGTTATCGTGTCCATAAAAAAGTTATATATATAACCATTATATAATTACAATTCATCATCTATTTCCAATTACTAAAATTTAATTAATATATATTTAAAGATTTTTACTGAGGATGATTTTTGGTTCTAGGGGTCATGATCGGTGTAGATCTGCAAATTTTTTTTCCAAAATTCCAACGTAGGAGAGATCGTGATAGGTAGTATCATTTCATACGAAATCTACCTAAAAATCTGACAGAGAAATTGTATAGGCAGATGCAACGCGAAAAGAATGAAATGGATTTCTTTTGAATGAAATGGCTTTCTTTTGAATGAGATGACTGTGAATAATGTTCTTTTTTTTTTCCTTAGAGAAAAGAGCAAAGTGAGTTATCTGGGAACGCTAAAGTAATACGTAAAAGGGAAGTAGATTACTTTAAAACTTTGATATACAAAAAAAACTAGAACGGCGCATATTTATCTTGGTAATTAAAGTAGGAGTTAAAACATGCAGGCAGACGAAAAAGAAGATGTCACTTGTTCAGTTGACAAATATTTAATTATTTACTTCTTGACTATTCACTAAGAATACAGACACTTAAAAATTCTGGGCAATAGGAATTATAAAATATATACAGGGATACAATATTTAAAATATAATTAAAGGTTAAAAAGAGGATCTACGCGATCCCGTCATGAATAAAAGAGGACAACGCCCGATCATCAAAACACGGTCGGCAGAGACGTTCTTTCTCTGGCCAAGGCTAAAACACCACTCCCGTCTGTAGCCAGATATCTCGGTGCTCATCCTTGAGTTTTTGCTGGGCTAACAATTCTATTCCTGGGAATCGGACCTCGACCCCTCAAAGCATATGGTGTGCAGTATTGTCTCGCAGCCACATTAATATTAAATTTTAACTATATAGGGATCATATTAATTACCTATAAAGAATAATATATGTGATATCAAACTATATCACAGCATCGTTACAAGCTGTATCTTTATTAGCAATTACTTCAATTGGTTCTCTTATGATGGCTTCCAGGTAATTATTTGTACGAAAGATAATTTTTGATTTATTAAAATCTACTTTTATAGGTTGAGTTTGAGCTAATCTTGATAATACAAGTTTAGGGCCTATTTAATCTGAGAACTGCTTCAATTTTTTTTAATTCTATCACAAAATGCTCTCATCGTCATACCAACATAAGTAAAATATTTAAATGTCTGTGGAAAGTTATAATGTATACTCCGGATCTATTGATTGCTTGGACAGGATCAATTTTAGTATTTAACAGATCTTTTAACTTTAGTGGAGGGGCTGCGATTAATTTTATATCATATTTATAAAGGGTATGCCTTATATTTTTTAAAAGCATTGGAATGTAGTTAACTTTACAAAATTTAAATATTTTATCTAGAATTGAACTTCGTTTTCCATAATCTGCTACACTGTAAAAAAAATCTGTAAAGTTACTAAAGTTTTTCTAGGAAACTGGGATTCCTAGAACTTTTCATGTAACGGCAACGAAAAAAATTCCTGCAACAGCGTCTGCAACAGGAATTTTTGTTGTTGCCGTTATATAAAACGTTCTAGGAATCCCAGTTTCCTAGAAAAACTTTAGTAACTTTGCAGATTTTTTTTTTTTTTTACAGTGTACTTCAAACTTGTTGATGATTATTTTTTTCAATAAAGCGGGATGGAATTGCATTTTCTATTGCTATTTTTTTTAATTGCATCTAGTTCTTCTTTTAGAAGATGGCTCGAACAAAGAACTTATAGGTGAACTGCAATCAAAAGGAATAGTGGCATTAGATCTGTCAGTCTTCCTAAATATGCCTTCCTGCATAATAGATGAAATATCCTTTTGTTCAAAATAAACATGTTTGAAGTAGAAGATTATTGAAAACGAAGCGGAGTTCTAGATAAATATATTAAATTTTGTAATGTTAACTACATCCCAAGGCTTTTTGAAAATATAAGGCATACCCTTTTTAAATATGATGTAACGTTAATCGCAGTCCCTCTTTCAAAGTTAAAAAATCGGTTAAATACCAAAATTGGTCCTATCCAAGCAATCAATAGATCCAGAATATACACTATACCTTTCCAAAGACATAGTAAATATTTTATTTATGTTGGTTTGATGATATAAAAATTTCGTGATAGAATTAGAACACGAAGCAAGTATCAGAAAAATAGACCACATGCTGCATTATCAAGATTAGCTCAAACCTATAAAAGTAGATTTCGATAAATCGAAAATTATATTTCGTACAAAGAATTATCAGGAAGCCATCATAAGAGAATCAATTGAAATAATTGTTAATAAAGATACAGCTCGTAACGATGCACTATCACACAATGTCCATGGAGTGTGGAGAGATTTGCTGCATAATAGATGAAATCTCGTTCTGTTGAAAATTTGAATAACTTACTCTGGCATCTCATCTGAGGCACAACCTTTAAATTACAATGTTTCTCTCTGGACAATTCTAGAATAAGCGCAATGAAAATAATGACAACATTTAAATCCTACTGGTGACGGCCTTGTCTCGGTTGAAAACGTTCTGGGCTTTTCTAATGTATTTTAAGATATTTTTAATTTGTATTTTAAACATCTATATATCATATGTATACACCTGAAAGTAATTTTGTACAATTATTTTTACTTTTATCTATATTTTAATTATTTAACTCAAGGTGAATTAGAACTAGAATTTTAACTTTCATTTATTGTAATGATAAACATTCCTGAAAACTTTGATAGCTGCAGAAATGATAACTACCTATATAAGCGCTAAAAAGTGCTGATTGAAAAAAAATATATATATTAAACAAAAACCTAATTTGCAGAACAAATTAAAAAAACAAAATTTATTTCCTAAATTGTTTAAGCCCGAGAAGGGGCAGATATTAAGATATTTCATTCAATTCGTTCTACATTTAATGTTAAATTTTTGTAACAAAAAAGCTAAACCAATTGAACATTAAAAAATAAAAATGAAATTCATACAATATAATGCTTTAAACACCTATATACTTAGATTCCGTTCAAATGAAATCGAAATAAATCTTAGACTTTTTTTAAAGTTTTGTATTTTGCATGTACCTTATCATATTATGTACAATCGTCATAAACATAATGCAAAATCTGCAGTACAAATATTTAAAACTTAAAAACGGAAAAAGTCTAAGATTTATTTCAATTTCATTAGAACGGAATCTAATTATATAGGTGTTTAAAGCATTATATTGTATGAATTTCATTTTTATTTTTTAATGTTCAATTGGTTTAGCTTATTTGGTATAAAAATTTAACATTAAATGTAGAACGAATTGAATGAAATATCTTAATATCTGCCCCTTCTCGGGCTTAAACAATTTAGGAAATAAATTTTGTTTTTTTTTTAATTTGTTCTGCAAATTAGGTTTTTGTTTAATATGTCAAGTTTTTTAATAACTACTGAATTCAGACAAACACATTTCAAAATTAATGGAGGGTATCATCATCAGGCTTTGATTTGTGCTATATCGCATCACAATTTGTGATGCAATTTACCTATGTATAATTCAAAATGTTTCACCAGTGCAGTAATGCAGGTTGTTGTAGTTTGGTCAAAAAATTACAATCTGAACTTAAAAAACCTGCTTGAAAATATCATTTTTTTTCCCACTATGATGTCATATTCATCTTCTTTATAATTCTTAAAAAAAAAAAAAAAAAAAAAAAAAAAAAAAACTATTTCAGTTTCTTCAGTTTCATGTTTCACGTGAAAATCATTCAACTAAAAATAGGCAAATTATTATTAGGGCTTTTGAATTATTTACAACAATGAAGGAAAAATGTTAAATTTTATTAGAAAATGTCCGTTGATTCTCAAAGAAAAAAGCGAAATTTGGAATTATTAAGAAAAATATTTGAATAATGTAAATAAAATTAGCCCATGTTACTCTCTAGATTATAATCCACCTATATGCAAAGGCATTTTATGATCCATTTTGATCCTGACGTCTGGCAAATGTTTTTACACTTTGAATTTATAATATTACTAGAAAGGTAGCCCGTCAAAAATGACGGAAATTTAGATATAAAGATATATACAACTCATGTGCAAGAATATGAGTTTTCTAGCTTGTTCCGCAGTGATCGATGAAAATAACACATTTTAAGAACGAAACACATTTATGAAAAACTGTGTACAGTAGAAGACCACTAATCTGCACAGTTTGGTTCCAAGTATTATGCAGATTTGAAGCTTTTTGCGGTCATGTCTATTCAATCTTTGTTTACATTTTTTTTAATTCATATATTGGACAATTTACATTGTTGAGCCTTAAAAATAAATAAATAACACACTTGAAGTAAGGTTAAAAACTATTAAATTATCGTATACGATTTCATGAAATGGTATTATATGGTATTATATGAGTGTGCTTCACGATCTTGGTTACGACGTTGGCGAAATTGGCTGCAACTTGTCATAATCCTAATAGTGTGGGCCGCTATAACAAAAAAGTAACCAGTTTTTAGTAAAATTTCTGATATAAGGTAGCTTTCAAAAACTTGTGTAAAATTGCAGGCCGTTCTCGTGTTATGTCAGTCCTAGGAATAATATTTCTAACACTGAAGATTTTCCATGTATATATGGAATTTAGAAAAGCTTCTCCAAAAGGAAGGTCCTGAAATGACATTGTAATTCCTCTAACTTCAAAGTTTAATCGGGCCCTGATGTTCAGTACTGAAATCTAATAAATACAGTTATTTTGAATATTACAACAGAATAAACAGTTAAACTTATTTAACTTAAACCCGCTGTTACTTCCCGATGTTATTTTTTAGTATTAAGAAAGAAAATTATTTAAAATTTTCAAATCATGCATTTATGAATTTTTTCCTTCTTTAATAACTAAATAATGAAAAAATAGGCTTTTGTTCTGAGATCATAAATATGACAATAAAATAATGTAACTAAGAGACATTGCAAAATTAAATCTTTGTGACTACAAACCATAAACAAACGATACCGCCACCATTTTACCTACTATGACGTCATTAGAATATTGCTCATTGATTGTTGGAGAACTTACTTTGTTAATGATTACCTCAATGATTTAATATTTTTGACGTTTCACGATGAATGAATCACTTGTGTTTGTTTAGGTTTATGGAATGGGATATTAAGCTGTGAAACTAATTTCAATTGAAGTTATCCAAGGATATATGTATTTTTAATCGAAATTAAAAACAATGCTTTGATCTCGAAATAAAAAGTTTTAGTTTGTATAATTTGTTATTTCTGTTAATTATTTATTTAAGTACTTTTCCATTAGAACGCATTTTTTAAAAAAGCTTGGCGCGATTCGGGCATCAGAAAGTGAGATATGTTGCGAAAATATATAAACAGCTATGAAAATAAATCTAATGAACTTTTATCTTTGTTTATATATGCACTTATATGCATAAAAAATCGTTTCTAAATATATATAAATTTTTTTTTAATATACAAATTACGGCACAGATTTCAGATATGAACCGGGATACCTAACTGGCGCCAAAATGGTGTTATTTTGCCTGCTTTGGTAACCCGGCTATTGTTTTTTATTTATTAATAAATTGTTTATTTACTTTTATTTTCTGTTTTTTAATTATATAAACTGCTTTATTCTATAGTTATTATTCAAACTTTTATTTATTTATAGTTATTTCCTTTTCAAAATGATAGCAAATAATTGAAAAATATATAAGTAACTGGTATTCGAAAGCGAGATTTCAGCCAAATTGGCGTCATAGAAAAATCACGCCAACCCCCATACGTATATGACATCTGTGCAAAAATTACTTCTGTTTCTTTATAAAAATGGGTACATAGCTATTTTTATATTAAATTATCGGCACAGATGTCATATACGCCCATATTGGCGCGATTTTTTTTTTTTTGACGCCGATGTCATATACGCACCGGGTACTTAACTGGCGCCAAAGTGTCGTTATTTTGCTTGTAATGGTAACCCGAATGTTGTTTATGCTGTTGATGTTTTCGCCAAATTTGCGTCGGAAAAAAATCGCGCCAATATGACATCTATGTATATGACATCTGTGCCAAATTGTATACCTATGGGAAAAATTGCTTGTGAGTATGAAGCAGTAAATAGGTTGCCAGAAAATACGTTGGCAAACTTCTTTCTCGCCAAGAAACTTTTCTCTGAAGTATTGTACATAAGCAATGATTGCTAGAAATGCATTTTTAATTATATATGCGCTTTTATGTTTCACTACATTTATGCATACTATACTGTGTGTATAAATGCTACAGTTAATATGCAGGGCTACACAAAAGAATTCGTAAGGGTTACTGAGTATGAGAGTAAATTGTTTAAAGGTGGTTTTTAAAGGAGTTATGCATTTTTACGCTGAACTGCATTTAGTTTCGTAAGAAATGTTTGTAGAATATGGATAACAGGATATACATGGTCACGCAAAGAATTGGATACATAACCGTCTATGGATGATAATATCAGGAAATGTGATTTCAGTAGTTTTAAGAGTAGTTTAAATTAAAATTTAGCTAAAAAGTGGCATGCAATAACGGTACTATTGGCTATGGACGGTAACTGCTGAAATCAATTTTTAAATTTTTTTATGCGTTTTCTAAATGTTTACTTAGTTATCTTGGTACTTCTTAGTTATCCCGTCGACCAAATTACTGTCGCCAAATTGTATGATTAATTGTCAATAATGGTTGCCATTAATTAATTAATTAATTGCCAATAATGGCCAATAAAACCATTAATTCGACGTTTTATTTGTATTTTTATTAATGTTTTACTATTGATTTGGCGATTTATATAATTTGGCAAAATTGGTCGACGGGATATCTAAGAAGTAACGTTATCTTATTTACCTTATTTCCCTAAATAGCGAAGTTTTGTTAAAGCATTTAGGATGTGTTGAAAAGTGTTTCATATTCTATGCTTAACGCATGATTTTTCTTTCTTCTTTAGTCTTATTTTGCATTTATTTTATTCTTAATTTTTTAGCCTTATACTGCTTTATAGACACTTTGGCACAGTTGTCATATACGTTATCATATATTGGCGCGATTTTTTTCCGACGCCAATTTGGCGAAAACATCAACAGCATAAACAACAACATCCGGATTACCATATCAAGCAAAATTACGACACTTTGGCGACAGTTAAGTACACGTTGTGTATATTACATTAGCGTCAGAAACAAATCGTGCCAATATGGAGCGTGTATCACATCTTTGCCGAAACTTTAACATTTAATGTTTAAACTGAGATTTGGGTACTTTTCCGTTATGCGGACACCATTGTCGCCAAGCGTAATAGTTGGCGCAAAATCGTGAATTGAAGCATTTGAAAAATAAAAGAAAAACCATTGTCGAAACTAAAGTGAGCATTTAAAAAATATAACATTTGAAAATTCCAGACTTTTACGAACTATTTCATCAAATCACAAATATATACTTAAAATAAGTGAACAAATAACTGCTATAAAATAAAGCAATAAAATAAAACTCATATTAAACTGCTGGCATAAAATTACAAATATCTTTTAGCATTTTGAAATAATTGGCGCATTAGTATACATTTTGGCATGGTGTCCGTATAACGGAAAAATATCGAGATTTGTTGTCAAATCATATAAACAGCTATGAAAACAAATTTGATGAGCGTTTTTGTTTGTTTTATATGTATATTATTCATGTTTTTTATGTACAAATTACTTCTGTTTCTGTATAAAATTAGAGAAACGGCTTTTTTATGTTAAATAAATCGTATAAATATCGAAAAAAATGCGTGTGTATATAAAATGAAACAGTGAATAGGTTCCCGGAAAATATGTTACCAAATTTCCTTTTTCGCCAAGACACCTATACTGGAAAAGTACCTAAAGCACATTAAAATCGCGCAGTTAGGAGCTCACACAGTACACCGTTGTTTATTGGCGGTTATGTTATTAGTAGCATCGGGAGGAAGATGTAAAGATGTACTTTAAATTCTCACCCATAGATTTCGAAAAAAATATCTTAAAAGAGTGGAGTTTAAATTAAATTTCGGTGACCTCCATTATTAAAGATTAATGGTTTTAAATGGGAATTTCGCCAAATTAGCCAACTATCGCCAAGTTGGCTAACATTTGGCGCTACTGTGGTAACCCTGCATTAATATTTTTCAACAATTACTCATTTCAATGAGGCGGTCCTACCGGAATAGTGAGGGACACACAGAGACTTGGATTTTATATAAATAGATTAGCATTAGCCAAGAATTAAAAATGAGTGGCATCAGAAACAAAAAATTGGGAAGAAAAAATGAAAAAGTTATGATCTCCATATGCTTTTCTATGTTAAATTAACATTGAGAAGTGACACTGGAAATAAATAAGTATTGCGCTGCCGCGCAATACTTAAATATATATGACAGGAACAAACATATACCTGCTTATTTAAATCGCGTGCTATAAGGAAATACAATAGCGCGCCCCTCGGCAAATAGCTACCGCAATTGTTTCCACAAAATGCATTGAGTCTGGCCGTGAGTAAAAAACAATCAAATTTCGTAAAATATTTGAGTATACGTTTCGTTAAAAATCATGTGATTTTGAGGCAATATGATTGTCAAAAATAAAGAAATAATGCTCAAGGACTGCTGAATCGTCAAAATTGAGAGTTTTATTTATGAGAGTGCAACATCTCACTATCAGCTACAAATCAAAATGAATAGTAACCCGTTTACGGATGACTACTATCATAATAGGAGTCACATTTATGATCGACGTCACAGGATAATATTTCTACGGTTGTCTGTAGTTTCTCCATAACAATGTTCCAAACGTCATTTCATTTTGAAAAGTAAGGTGAGAGTTTAAAAAAAAAATTATTTATTTTATCTTAAAACAAAAATTATTTTTAAATAAAATAAACTCGTTCCAAATACTGTTTTAAAATTGTCATTAACATATTTATACATTATTACCAGTTTATGATACTAATACATAAATTATCATCAAAACTCCAACTTGTAGTTCTAATGCTATTGTTTATTAGAAACATCATTAATATATATCTAGTATTCATGAGAAACTAAAATAAACAATGAAATCCCATTTATCTTATAAGTAAAGTGCAATCATCTGCAAATTTCATAACACTAACAATTCCAATTATCTAACAAAAATAAATTGCAAAAATAATAGCGAACAAAATAATGCAAATTAGAAAACCACATCATTAACGCTGAAAAGACTAAACAATTTTACGACTTGTCTAATGATCCAAGAAGACTTTAACGCTACGTTTTACAATCAATTATAAATTCCCTTACTGGAATAAGTCATAAATTTACAAGAAAAAATGAAAATACTGAAGTTTAAAACATTAAATAAAAATACTTTCAAACAAAATTTATTCTCGATAATTAAGCAAGATAAATGATTAACGAGGTACAAAGATTACTTTGGAATCATGAAATGTTTTTTCCTTTTAATGTCACTCTAATATTTATGCTAAATTTTATGTTAAACTATTCTTTGTGTTGTGAAATGAAATAAAATAAAAATAATCCCTGATAATCTGTATAAAATCCAGTTTATTTCAAGTATAATCTTCTTTATAATAAGGTTATTCGAATCGAAAGTAATTTTCGAACTTTCTTCGCATTCTTTCACAAATTATGTTTTGAATATCCATATGGTAGCATGTTTATACGCTATTATCTTTATTTGAAGATAATACTTAAAACTGCATCAAAAATTCTGCTTCTCTATCTAAAAACCACTCTTTCATTTTCAACACCATTTAGCCAGATAAAAGTTTATTTTTATGAACTATAATTTTCATGTCTCTTTATCATGTTTTGAGATTATATTAAAACATCATTACAACTCCAATTTCTAATTCTAGAACCCATTCTTTTTTATTATGAGCAGTTACATCTGACTGATATTAACCCATTTATGCCTAGCGTCCCTTTTTGGGACGCTTCGAATTTTAATAATTTTTTATAATCTTTTATAATTTTTTTCTTCTTTATAACATGAAAATTGTATGAAATAATTATCTATAAATGTCTTTCTCTGTTACCGAAAGGTGACAGCATAAGATGGATATTTATTTGCCTAAAGTAATACTTTTTTCATTTTATACATTTTTCATTTTTCAAGATTGCGAAATGTAAAAACTAAGTTTATTTGTGTGTTTTCTACCAAAGATCCGAATAAATAAGTCATAATCTTAGCTCGTAGACTTCTTTGAAATACGTATATTTTTAAATTGTGAAATTATATGTTCAAGCCTATATTTTATGCATTTTTGTATCATACAAAATATTAGGCGATAGGCCCGAATTGGTTCATATTTTTATTAGCCATTTAGGGGACAGTTGTTTATATAAAAGTCCTTTTCAAGATGATTATAAAACAAATTGTTTTTAAGCTTCAAATACGACTATTCTTAATTTATTATTACTAATACTTATAATGTTATGAGTCTTTGTAACGAAATAAATATATTTTTTTAGTAGCTCATAAAAATATTAATTTTAGTACATAATCTATACAATTTAAAAGCTTATTTTATATAAATTTTGACAAAACATATAATTATGCATATTATACTATTACAAATATAATGCAAATTCCCATATATAGTACGTTTACATTTTATCAAATAAATACAAAATAAATTTTAGCGTAATTTTTTTTTTTCCAATTCATTTTGCAATATTTTAAAATGATTTTGCCAACAAATTTTAGAAAACAAACATTCAAGCACAAATGTGTTAAGGAAAATGGTGAATAAAAAGTTAAGCTTAATTTATCTTATGTGTAACGTGCATTCATCAGCAATTTCCTTATCAATAATAATCCTAATTATTTAGCGCAAAAATAGTTTTAGATATACTTGTAAAGAAAATAATAATAATTAAAAAACCCATGTAGTTTGCGTCTGAAAAGATAAATGTTCCTTGATCGAATTAAGCAACTTTATGACTTATAAAGTAATACAAGAAGATTACTCATGCTAAAATTAGCAAGCAATAACAAATTAATTTAATCAATAAAATCGAGTTTTTACAAAAAAAATATATATATATATATAGACATAAGTTTATAACATCTTATGAAAATTCTTTCATCTTTACAGCTCATTCTCAATATTAAAGCAATATAAATGTTTAAAGGCAAATGTTTAATGTGTATTATTTCCTTTTTATTTATCACAATCTCTTTGTTATTATGTTTTGTACTTTGTGAAATAAAAATACGTTATTCAAAGTTATCTGGATACAATCCAGCTTGAGTTCAAATGATCTTCTTTAAAACAGGAACCCTGGTATCGAAGAAATATTTCTTTCAAAATTTCAGTTATTTATCTCATTTATCTTATGCTTCCCGTATATTTGGCAGTAAATTTTTTAGCAACAATAATTCTAATTGTCTAGCGCAAAACTGCTTCAATAATTAATTGCGAAGAATATAATACAAATTAGATAACACAAATCGCTGAAGCCTGAAAAGACAACTGCTTCTTTCTTCAGTTAAACAGCTATACGAGTTATCTGAAAATGGAAAAATAATTTCTCGCTACACTTAGCTATCAATTATAAATTCTCTTAATGCAGTAAATCATGTTGTTAAAAATAAATAAATAAATAAATAAATAAAAAAGTTTAACTTATAACATCAGACAAAAATTATATTAGTTTTAAAACGCATTTTCAATATTTAAGCAATATAAATGATTAAAGCATTAAAATTAGTGTGGAATTAGGAAGTTATTCATAGGTCTTTTTTTATTTCATAGAAATAAATTTTTTGAATAAATATTAAATCGCATGCTAATATAAACTTTTTTTTTTAACATGAAAATATTCATGCGTTATCGTTATTGTTTTTGGACAATACCATCAAAAAATCAATATCTAATTCAAGAAAATATTCTTATGTAATAAAGATTATTTGCATCTAACTAATATGAATAGAAGGCAAAAGAACACTTTTAATTTTATGCCTCATGTACATTGATCAGTATATTCTTCATCAATAACGAGTTCAATTATCTAACGCAATTTTTATTTTAAAATATTTGTAACGAAATTAGTGCAAATTAGTAACCTACATCATAACCTTTGAAAATATGACTATTTTTTCAACTATACGAGTGTAGTGAGGTAAGCAGCGGCAGATTTTTTCAACCAATTTTAGCGTCGGTGATTTTGAGATATATGATAGATTAAATTGAACTCAATTTATAATAAAACTGCTAGTCAACTAGCGCACTAGCTGGTAGTGTTGCTATAGCAGCATAGGCGCATGAATACAACCCGATTACTGCTGTTATCTTGGCACGGAGCATCAGTAATAGTCGGGTTGACATTCATTTCATTCTGTAGATGGCTATTTTATGTTGCTATGACAACACCTCCAGCTGGTGCACCAAGTGACTGGCAATTCCACTATCTGCATCACATAATCTGACATGTATCAGAAAAATAACCACACTAAAATTTGTTGTCAAAAATGTGATGCTGTATCCCGGGCCAATAAGACCTATCTAGATAGCCTAAGAATATCTCAACCTGCTTTTGCCAATCAATTGTAAGTTCACTTAATGCAGTTAATTGCGTTTTTTTTTTTTTTTTTTTTTTTTTTTTTTTTTTTTTTTTGCGTTTGTGCAAAAAATAAAAAACTGGAGTTTATCTTCCTGAGATCCGAAGATAAAGTATCACTGCGAATACGCATTAATTGATTTTGCACAAACAAAAAGACACCATAGATGACAGAAGGAACTTTTTCTGATATTGATACTTTAGAAGGCTGGTAATTTAGGTTCACAAATACAGATCTAAAATTACTAACACCCTTATAAATTTCAATTTATTTATCAATGATCTAAATTCACGCAGTAACAAATTGAAGGCCTTTAATTAATTAAATGATCTACAGATCCTCAAAATTTTATATTGTAAAGAGTTTATGGTAAATAATTATGAAAATTTCTTACTTCCTCGGCAGCAATGTCTTGGAGGCATTTTATAAACTCAGATGAAAATAACACTTATTTTATGAGGAAATAAGCAACAGTGATGTCATTTACTGGTTTGGATACAAAGCCAAAATCATTCAGCTAAATATAGGTAAACTAAAAATGTAAAAAAAATCAAATAGTTTATTTTATATCCTCCTCGGTTCGAAAGTATCACATGTGATACTTCCGTACCGAGGAGGATAAAGCATCATACGAAAACTGTTATACCTTTAAAACTAATTATCAATAATTAAGCAAGATAAATGATTAAAAAATAAAGGTTTATCTGGAATTAGAAAATCCAATATTTAATTTTTATTTATCAATAAATTCTATGTTATTGTGTGATTTCTTCTGAAATAAAAATGATAGTTTGTTGGTACACTGTAAAAAAAAATCCGACCAGTTTTCCTGTAGGAATCGAAAAAATAGTTGCCCTTATCGTACCGGAAAATTTTTCGACCCAGCTCGGAATAAAATCCGTAAAAAAAAAGAAATAGTCAATAAAACGATGTTTTACGGATTTTATTCCGATTTCACGAGTTTTATTCCGAGTTGGGTCGGAAATTTTTCCGGTACGATAAGGGCAACTATTTTTCCGATTCCTACAGGAAAACTGGTCGGATTTTTTTTACTGTGTATGTAAATAATATCAGCTTATTTTACAATTATATTAACATTTTTAAACTATTGTCATTTTTTTGCCCGTTATATTTGAAACATCAACATCCTTTCCTTTTTTAGAAACACCAGATAAACAGAGTGGTTCAAAAGGTCGTGTATAAAAGGCACCAGTGGGTCTGCCAGGTCATGAGGTGCAAGAATTACATAGGAACTGGCGGCAAAGAAATAATAGCAAACGGTGTAAAAAGACCCTTATTTTACAAAAAACCTAATCGAAGTTCAAAATACAAATGAAAAATGTTACAACTCATAAAAAGTATTCAAAAGGTGGCCACAGCCATGATGGATGATTCACACCGTTTTAATCGACCCTGTCCGGTAGCCACACCAATCCCTGGACCTAAACCCCCTGCACTTCTACCGCTGCGGATATCTTAAGTATCTGGTGTACGAGACAACCGTTCCATCGGCCATGGACCTCATGAGCACGGAGCGCTGAAGCGGCGGCACGTGTCGGGGAGGCTCCTGGCCAATTGGAACGTGTTCGCGATTCTATGCGGCGCCGATGTGAGGAATGCATCACTGCTAATGGAGCACAATTTGAGCACATTTTATGAATTGTAACATTTTATATTTGTATTCTGTATTTCGATTAAGATTTTTGTAAAATAAAAGTATTTTTACACCTTTTGTTATCTTTTCTTTGCGTCACGGTCACGATGCTATTGCACCGTCACAATCCCGTTTCCGACCCCCAGTTCCTATGTAATTCTTGCTCCTCATGACCTGACATACTCGCATGTGCCGTTTGTACATGCCCTTTTGAACCGCCCTGCATATCTAAATGTTACTAGAAAACTGGAAATGAACTATGTTTTCCATTTACGTTATACGTGACGCACATTCAATAGAAAATTCCTTGGAAGAAACAAATTTTAATTACTTAACTCAACAATTTTTCTACAAATAATTGTGAAGAAAATAATACACATTAGAAAAGCCATTCATTAAGACGAAAAAGGTCATTGTTCGTCCATCTAATCCAGCCATACACAACCTTTATTTTTCTCTCGGATCGCAAACATAGGTTTATTACTCTAGGTGAGCAGCAACACAGTAGCTATCTATATTACAAACGACAATCATGTCCGTGCGTTGGGTAATGTCAACATCATTTTGCGAATGGCAACAACTGATGATGAAATTTTGGTTTTGCAATTTTTGCTACTGCAAATTTTTAATTTCTAAACCGTTGCATAGAGAGAAAAATCTGCTTTCAAATGCAATTTGTTTGAAAACTGTATCTTAATTCGCTGATTTATTATGGCTTTTAAAATAATTTTTAAGCATGATTTTTTTAAATCTATCTCCATCGCGTGCAGGCTACATTGCGAAATAACCCATTTGCACTTAAGATAAATAGTTTAGCATTTGTCTATGGCTAATTTTTCATAGCGAAATTAAAGTTTCATTAAAAAGTGACTGTTCATTTGTATTTCAGAGTTACTCCCCCTAGAATAATGAACGCTGGGTGATCAAATTAACGCCAACTATCTGCGTGGATCCGAGGATGCCAAAAGTGGTCTTAGAATTTTTTTTTATAGATATTATATCTATTCAAAAATTCGAGTGTGCGGCCATTTTCTTTCTTTTTAAATTTTCAACAATAGTAAATTAAAACAGGAAAATGATATTTCTTACCTGCCTTCAGTAGCGCTGTTTAGACCCCAATGCCGTTTCATGTAAATCCGTAATATATCAGCCATTGGCCGGTTGCTTGATATTTTCGATATTTATCTAAAGTGTATAATAGAAAAAATATTATTATATTTGTATTTTTATAATTTTTGTTTCGTGGATAGAATTTAAATTGGAACGATGCCGTATATATCCATTTAATATGTTTAATGAAAATTTCTAGATTAAAATAACATATTAAACAGTAGAAACAACGAGAGAAGAAAATTCTTCTCGGAATCTGGTAAGCACAACATCATACATAGGCAGCAATAGCAGTTCTAAAATAACACGTAAAGGAAAGTCAAAGTTCAGTCGTAGATGAAGTCCACACGATGATTACATACACACAGTAGAAGTAGAAATTAGTAGATACTAAACCGCAAATATTCAATATATTCTGTTCTTTGTAGAAGCACTTCTCGAAGCTTCGAAAGAGAGAGTTTAAAGTCTTGAAATGAGATCACAAAAAGTTTTAATATTTCTGTCAGGAGTTACACACCTCAACAGAATTTTCAAATTTGAATTAGTTTTTGAGGCATTAATTTTTCGTAATTTTTAATGACATTCCAGTAACCAATGCAACTAAATAAATTGCTCCATTTTTGTGGATAAAATTAAAAAATGGGAAAACAATAGGGATAATTCGATTTCTTTGATATCATTTTCAAATTGAAATTAACTTTGGATAGATAGTGAAAATAATGCTGCATTTTTAATTTAAATTGCATTTCTGAATTGCATTTTTAAAAATAATTTGAAGAAAAATAAACTTATTTTCATACTTTCAAGCTTCAGGAATCAGTTTATTTTAGAAAGCAAAAAAATCTCCTGTCGACTGGAAAACTGAGATAAATTCCATTGACGTAGAAAAAAAATCCAACATAGCTTTTTTAATTTAATTTGAAGTAAAAAAATAGATTTTCAACTATTCTTTATTAAGATGTCAAATAAAACTTTTCATAAGTACGTTAAAAAAATGTTTTAGCGAGAAAAAGTATACTTCTCTAATTATTTTTAATTCATAAATAAAAAATGTTTTTGTACAAATTCAACAAAACCAAGTCATTTTCGTATAAGTTCACCCAAATAACGTCATTTCTACCAGCTCCGAAATTAGAAGCCAAATCTTGAAAGAACGAAAAATGTTTTCGCGAATAAAGTTATTGAATATATACATTTTTAATTGGGCCTTTTGACTTAAATTTTAAATATAATTTATAATTGAAATATTGTATTTAATAAAATTAATAGTAAATTCTAAATTTACAATAAAATTAGATTTTATTTTCAACAAGAGAATCGAATGATCTAATGCAATTTAAAAGCAACACACCGGTTTGCAACGCAACTAGTCCTTATAATGTAACTAATATGTTATAGTCATCACAAAACTTTCTTCTAAATTTTGAATAATTCGTCAAATTTTGGAGCATCTCTTACATGACCGCAACCAAAATTGAATGACAATCTTACAGTATATGGCCATTAATGACCGGCCACTTTCAATTTTAGACATTTTGTCGAATATTTAAAGATAAATTTGTCGGATTTTTCTGGAACTTCAGAATTATGAAGAATATGTTCGACTTCATATTTATCAACGGCGATTTGATCAGAAAGATAATTAGGGGGCCAACAAAAAATCAAAGAAGAATCATACTGTTTGGGATCACCATGTAAAATAAAATGGACGAAATGATCTATCGTTATAGCTTACGAATATATTTATATTGTGCAATATATGTATTCATTTGTGGAAAAATAGAAAGTACATTCATCGAGATATATAGATTTAAATTTAAGTTCAAAAAATTTTTGCACGTTTTTTTGTTTATATCATGCAAGGTGTTTTAAGAAATTTAACGCCAGTTTAAGAAAATTTAACAAAATGTAATAGAAATTATGTTGTAATTGGAATGTAAATATATTAAACATATGATGGAATATAATCAGTTGAATGAAATCTTTTTTATCTGCGCATACGCGGTCGATAATTTTTTTTTTCATGATTTTCTGCAAATTGTCATTTTTTATTATCTGGCTTTCAGCAAAGGAGTTTATACTTAATGAATGTCAACGAATAGATTTAGAAGAAATGCTTAGATTTTGATATTTCTTTTTTTCTTGGAATAGATTCGGTCTGTTGATTTTTCAAGAAGAACAAAAGCTTCCATAAAAAATGAAAATTAAAAAAAGTAAAAATTAAAAACAACAAATTATGGAAAAACCCTAATTATTTAGCTGTTTTTAGAGACCAGCTAAAGATCAGCTCAGTCTATTACCGATATCTGTCTGAATTTTCCCGATATTTGATTGACTTTTTTTTATGAGTGGCTCCATAGAGTTGGCTATCAAATCATGAAAATATATATATATATATCGTGCGCGCATGCGCAGATAAAAAATAGTTCAACTGCTCATATTTCATCAAATATTTAATATATTTGCATTCCAATTATACCATATTATTTCTACTACATTTTGTCAAATTTTCTGAAACTGGATTAAATTTGGTTAAAAACCCTGCAGGATAAAAACAAAAAACATGTAATTTTTTTTAACTTAAAAATAAATCGATATATCTCCATGATTGTACGTTCTATTCTTCCATTAATAAATACATATATTATACAATATCCATATATTCGTAAACTATAGCTATAGATCATTTCGTGCATCTTATTTTATTTTATCCCTAATATTATTCTTTTTCTTTGATTTTTGTTAGCCCCCAATTGTCCTTCTGATCAAGACGCCGTTGATAAATATGAAGTAGAACATATTCCGCATAATTCTGAATTCCAGAAAAATTCCAACAAATATATCTTTAACTATTCGATAAAATGTCTAAAACTGAAAGTGTCCGCTCATCAATGGTCATATAGTGTATCTCTATTACGAGGACTCTAAATTTGATGTTTCGCTGAATTCTGTGCACCTAAACTGGAGATCATCATCACAGCAACACCAACTTTTGCAGATTTTGCCCAAAAACTAATCAGCACCAGTTCATATAAGGATAGAATTTCATATGAAATTTCATCATTTCCTGTACATTAGTTGGTGCGTTAGAACGCCCACAAAATTTTTGTCAAATTACAGACTGAAACAGAGACTCACGGAGAGACTTTTCTAAAAGCTGTCCGTGTTCAGGTTCTTCTAAAACGTATAAATCCGTCAAAAACTGGAAATCGAAAATTTGACGAATCCAATATTTTTAATTTTTTTAAATGGTTATTCTTTTAAATGTTTATCTTTTAAAAATGTATAATGAAATTTTAATTAATTTTATATAATATTAAAGTTGAAGATTAAAAATGTATATACCGTTGTGACATAAATAAGACTACATGTAAAAAACATTTTTACTATGGAAATGAAATTTAGGATGTTTTTACATAATTTTTTATTAACTATATATAACAAGGCAGATTTTGACTTCAATAAAAATATTAAAAGTAATCCTGAATGTCTTAAAATACTTGCATAGGCAAAAGAACATAAATTGTAAGCTGATAAATGTAATACAACGATGTAAATATAACAAAATTAATGTAAACACTATTTACCTATATAATAAGTATAAAACTTAATTAAATGGAGATTCCTGGGTATAAAGGTAAAATACAAAGTTAAAATATCAAGATCTTTTATACATCAGACTTCTACTTAATGGAAAAATTTTTAACTTTTTAAAATGGTCATTCTTTAAAATGATTATATTTTTAAAATGTATAGTGAAATTTTAATTAATTTTAAATGATATTAATGTTGAAGATTGAAAATGTATATACTATTGTAACGTAAATAGGACTACATTTAAAAGAAAAATTTTACTGTGGAAATGACATTTAGTATGTTTTTACATAATATTATATTAACTATACACAGGGTTCAATATGTTATCTATCGCCGACCTTTAATTTCTCAACCGTTGGTCGTAGACATATAATTCCAATTACAAAAATGCTTCAAATGAGGTAAATATTCGTGTTGTGGCATTATTTAAAGTGAAAAATTAAATTTATAAAAATTAAGAAATCTAACTTTCTATACGGTCCCCCAGTCCCTATAGTTATATTTAGTAAAAGTTTACACATATCATAACATATATAATACAAAAAGTTTGACATCTGTACTACAAAAATTGACACAGTTATTAAATTTCAAATTTTGAAATTTTTGCACATGATATTGTCTTTCAGTGAGGGATCAGTTAAAAGACGAATTAAAGTAATTCGACATCAAAATCAGGGTGCAATGTCCTTTTTATGGCGGAACCACCTTTAGCCGTTATCGCCAAATTACGGTATCACCAAAGAAGGTTATTTCATTTAAAAATTTGAGATGACTTTTAGGAGTCGTATACAAAGCGAAAATTGAAATATAGAAATTAAACAGAAAAAATATCAATTTATTATAATATCATAAAACAATCTACAATAAAAAAAATTGAATACATCAAAAGCCGGAATCTACAAGAGATGCTGTACAAAGTGTCATTTAACACTTTTATGGGTCGAACAACATTCAAACGTCAAAGTAGGTAGAATCGACAACCGGGAAATAAAACATACTCATTAAGGACTAGATAAATGGCAGCGGAATGCAAACGACCAGCCGAGCTACAACGAGCATGAGAATTGGGATTATGCAAATTACAATAGTACCGCAGCGCCACACGTTCGGGATAAAAAATGAGCCATCTACCAGTGGACATGCCAGTCAGCGCTGAGATCGTGATGGCAAGCTACGCATACATGCAATATACCAAAATGATACTTATTTAAGGGGAATGTCAAAGGAATGCCAGAGAGGCTACGAGTATTTATTCAGAACGTTTTCCTAAGAATCTACATCCAACGCATGAAACTATAACTGATGCATTACACCGTCTTAGAGAGACCGGCTCTGTTTCACCACGACCCAGAACAAGTAGACGGGCAAGGTTGAATATTCGAGTGACACCGGAGTAGGTGCTGGCATTCGTCCTTTTAATTCCACAACTGAGTATGGCGGAAATAAGCATGTAGTCAGCATGTCTGGCATTTATTATACGCACATGATGCGCATCCATACCATCCGACACTGGTGCAAGCATTGATGCTGGGTGACCGCGCACGACGATTTGATTATTGTAATTTCATGCTCAACACCTTAGAAAAAAAATCCGTCGTTCCTTTGTAACATTCTTTGGACAGATGAGTCAATGATTATACGGGGTGGCATTGAGAACGTGCACAATGTGTATTACTGGTGTCTGGAAAACATCCACATTGCTCGCACAGTACGATACGTGTGGTGCGGTATATGTGGAACTCAGATTGTTGGACCCATCTTCTATGATGCGACCTTAACGGGCGATCGTTACCTGCATCTTCTACAAAATACGGTACGTGACTTTTATGAAGAGCTGCCTCTCCGACATGCATGCCGGGTGTGGTTTCAATATGATGGGGCCATGTCCGCATAAAACGTCAAACGTCCGGGCGTATCTGGCCACCGAATTCGGTCAATAGATCCTTGGATAGGGCGGTCTATTAGAGTGGCTACCGCGTTCGCCGGACTTGACTCCTACGGACTTCTACATCTGGGGTTACATCAAGGCATAGGTCTATGTGACGGAGACCAGTTCTCTGTTTTATCTGAAGCAGCGCATCATCCTTGATTGTCGCACAGTTTGCACACCTGCTATGCTCTAACGTGTCCAGTGCTCAGTACTGTCGCGTATTCAGTTGTGCATTGCCACCAATGGAGAACACTTTGAGCAGTATCTCTAGTATATTCCGGTGTTTGATGTATTCATTTTTTATAGTAGACCGTTTTCTGATATCATAATAAATTGATATTTATTTTTCTGTTTAATTTCAATATTTCATTCTTCGCTTTGTATTGGACCCCTAAGAGTCTGTTCAAATTTTTAAATGAAATAACTCTCTTTGGTGATACCCCAATTTGGCGATACCGGCTAAAGGTGGTTTCGCCGTAAAAAGGACATTACACCCTGATTTTGATCTCAAATTACTTTAATTCATCTTTTAACTGATCCCTCATTAAACGGCGCAATCATGTGCAAAAATTTCAAACTTTGAAATTTAATAACTGTGTCAATTTTTGTAGCACAGATGTCAAACTTTTTGTGTTATATCTGTTATGATATGTGTTACCTTTTACTATGTATAACTATAGGGACTGGGGGACCGTATAAAAAGTTAGATTTCGTAATTTTTATAAAATATATTTTTTTCTTTAAATAATGCCACAACAGGAATATTTACCTCATTTGAAACTTTTTTTTTAATTGGAACTATATGTCTACGACCAACGGTTGAGAAATTAAAGGTCGGCAATAGATAACATATTGCACCCCATATAACAAGGTTGATTTTGACTTCGGTGAAAATATTAAAAGAAATCCTGAATGTCTTAAAATACGCTTTAAACTATATCAAACATTTTATAAATATGAATTAATGGATGTTTTGGACCGAACATATATTCTAATTAACTTATCTAGTAATACAAGAAGACTTTCACGTTGCACTTAACCATTATAAAATTTATGAATGAAGACAATCATGCTTTTACAAAAAGAAAAATAACAATAAATAAATAAATAAAGACTTTATAAAACATTAATATTCTTTAAACTTTCAAACTCCTTCTCAAAAATTAATCATGTAAAGGACTAAACGAAAAGTATTAAAGTTGAATTAGAAAACCAATATTTTTCATTTCTATCTAAGGGAAAGTGGGGAACATATGTACAATGGCAAACTTGTGAACAGCTCCGTTTTAGCTAGTTAAAATCAGATCAAAATATTTTTTAAATTATCTATAGCTGATATCCATTATATCAAATATTGACAATTTTTCAAATATCTTTTATTTTATTCGATGAAACGGATGTTGTTTACATTTTTCACTAATTCTGATTTCTTCACAATGCATACCAGGGTGGCGAGTGGTCAGGGAAAAATTCAGTCAAAAAAGGTGTTAAATACCAGTATTTTGTTAAAGAGAAATTCGGCTTCTTTAATCCCTTTATACTATTTGAAGTATTTTCAAGAAGAAAATACTGGTAGTTCCTACTTTTTTTGACCGTGTTTTTCCCTGACCACTCGCCACCCTGCATACTAATACTGAGATATTTCTTTATCTTAAATTTTCAATAATTCTCTTATGCGTCATTTTCATCATTTGGTGATAAAATTTTAAATTAAAAAATAGCAAATATCCAACATCTAATTTAAAAAATACTCTTATGTTTTCATCATCATTTACATCTGACTAATATTAATAAACGATGACGCCACATTTATATTATGTGCCATGTACATTCATCAGCAAATTCCTTAACAGTAACAAGTATAATTAAACATTTCTTTGAAGTTGAAATTAAATGTCGTGGTTTGTTACATCATTTAATATTTGGCCAGATGTCATATACGCAACGGGTTTGGAGTGATTTTTTTTTTTTTTACGAAAATTTGACGAAAACCTCGTTTTCGAATACCAGTTACAGATGCATTTTTGGTACTACTTGGTTATCCGGGCGACCAAAAATCTATCACCAAACTATAAGATTAATAGCCAATAATGGTTGATCGTAAATATCACATTCACTTGACTTTAAGCAAGTTACACGTGTTTACGTCATCAAGTGATTTTTATTTCGACTTTTTATTTGTATATTTATTAATGTTATACTATTTTAGTTGTTCTTTCGTTATTGAAAATAAAATTTATGTCAATTTGTATAATTTGGCGAGTGGTTTGGCGATTTATATAATTTGGCGAAATGGGTCGGCGGAATAACTAAGTAGTACCGTATTTTTAAATTATTTTCTATTATTTGAAAAGAAAATAACCAAAAAAATAATTAACTATAGAACAAAACAATTTATGTAATTAAAAAAAAAGAAAATAAAGTAAATAAACATTTATTATTAAATAAACAACAATAGCCGGGTTACCATGTCAACCAAAATAATGCCATTTTGGCGCCAATTAGGTACCCCGGTGCGTATATGACATTTGTGTCTAATATTTTTCTTTTCATTTCGTTTAAAAAAAAAGAAAGAAATGAAAGCCATTTATTTTAAATGTTTCAGTTTGTATTAAATAAAATGATAATGAAATACAAATTGAATTATGAATAAAAGTAACATGATGCATTTCTTAGCATACATTTAAGGGAGGCCAAACTTCTCGCCAAATTAGTTTAAAATAGTAACCTTTTCTAAAATCTGAAAAAAAAAATATCTGTTATGATTAAAATTTGAGTTGCCATCATTAGAGAAAAGTATATACAATTAGAAAAAAAAAATAATATTTCGAAAAATACTTCGAATTTAAAAATTCTAATACCAGTTTTGAGATCTGCAGATCAATAAGGATTTTTGGTGTTAATTTCATCACAAAGTATTCCGTATTTTAGGAGAAATCGCCTGAAACATAATCAGTTGTTTAATCAGTCGTTTTATAGAATCGTTACATAAATTCGTTTCATAATATCCGTTTCATTAGGATTTTATATATATAGGGTAGATATGATTTATTTAGTAATACAAGAAAGCTTTCAAGCTACGCTTTGAAATCAATTATAAATCCTCTTAGTAAAGTAAAACTTAGTGAAACTTAGTAAACTTAGTAAAACTTAGTGAAGTAAATAAAAGACACGAGTTTATAACATACAATAAGAATTCTTCCAGTTTTAAAAGTCATTTTCAATAATTAAACTATATGAATGATTGAAAGAAAAAGATTAGTGTGGAATTAGAAAACGAAATTTGCATTCAGTGTTGTCAACTGAAATAATTTTTTTCTTCAAAATATATGCCATCTCAACGGCATTTCTATGTAGTAACTTTCGCTTTATTCAATCGCAAAATGTCTGGCGTTAAAATAAATCAAATACTATAAAGAAATTCTGGCAGTCTGAAAATATTTTTGAATAAAAAATTGAGCTAATTTGACAACATTATTTCCATTTTTATTTCTTTAAAAAGACATTAGAAATGAAAAAAAAAATTAAATTGGATATTTATCCATCTTCACATTCTTTTGTAGTTCTGTTTTCAGTTTTCGAATATTCTAGTTTTTTTTTATTATTATTATTTATTTATTTTAACTATCTGTAAACTTTAGTATCTCTACTAAAGTATATTTGTGCCAAAATGAAAATAAAATATTTAATTTATAACATAAAAAAATTCTTTTGCCTTTCAACTCGTTCTCAATCATTAAACAAGTTAAATAACTACTTTAATTAGAATAATGTGAAATTAGAAAACCAAAATTTTTATTTTTATTTATCTGCAGTATTTATTCTATAAAACAATAGCATGTAATAAATAAAATCTTCTAAATAGTGATATCAATACAATCCAGTGTAATGATTTTTATTACAACAGGCCTCTGAAATTGAAGAAAAATGTAGTACCGTATATTTATCCACAATCACATACTTTCGCAAATGCAGTTATGAGTTTCTGTAAAATTAAGTTCCTTATTATTAAACTCAAGCATTTACATTTAATTTTTTAAACATACGAGGGTGAATCGGAAAATAAGTTTCCCCTGGGAACTGTGGACAGAGGTGTGTATGAAAGACAAAAAATGTAATGAAACATTAAAGATAAGACGCAACTTTATTTACATATGTACCAAGTGAGCTGATACATTTGCCATACCCCTTTATAAGGTTAAAAAGCGCTCCTTGAAAAATTCAGGGCTCTGCATCATTCTGTTCCCGGTAGATAGGGAGAGAAAGTGCGTTGTGAATTCGTGGTTAAAGTAGGAAATGAGAGCGATTGTCCGCTATGCATGGGCACGTGGAATATCGGGGGCAGAAATCCATAACCGCCACGTGGGAGTCTATAGGCCAGATATGATGTCGAAAAAAAATGGTGCGGAGATGGTGCCGCCAATTCATTGAGGGGCGTCAGCAAGTGTTGGACAGACCGAGACCTGGACGAACGTGCACTGACACTTGACTACTTCTTTGTAAGCAATTCTGAAGTCACACAAGCCGTTCAACGCTTCTTTTATATGCAGAGCCCTATTTTTTTCCTGGAGAGCTTTATGAAGCTTATAAAGGATATGACAAATGTCTCAACTCACTTGACACTTAAGTAGAAAAATAAAGTTACATCTTACCTTTAACATTTCATTACATTTTTGTCTTTCATACACACCTCTGTCCACAGTTGCTAGGGGAAACTTATTTTCCAACTCACCCTCCTACATTTAATTTCGTTCCTTATACGTTAGAACCGAAAATTATGAAATGTGAAAGAAACCAGAAAAGCTTTAACGTTATTTTTACTACGTTTAATAGGTTGTTGATTACGCAATAACCTGAATACAAACACACTTCTTATTTTATTATAGGCTCCTGTCAATCCCGTATTGATATATTAATAAATAATTTTATGAAGTAGTTTATTATATATTTCTATCAAGTACTTTATTATATATTTCTATTTCTAAAACATAGAAAAGGGCCCAAAATTCGTAACAGCTACCCATGTCATCTTTCTAATTTGTGAGAATCATCGCTAAATTGGATGGAAACTAGTACAAATTGCATATGCGTTTATGTGAAACGACTGATATGATTCTGTTCTGTCAGCTAAAGTTATTTTATGTAGATGCTAGGAAATTATGGAATATGACATATATATTCAGTTAATGGGATAGTTGTATATTCTGTTAGTTTATACAGCACTGTAACATGAACTTTAGAGCATATAAACGCGCTAAGCATATTCGAGGAAATAAATTATTCTAGGATATAAGTTAAATTGAAAACAGACTAATGAGAAATCAGAAAGATGTATCAGATAATAAATTATGTGTTAAAAAATAATATTGAAAAGGCATTCATAGGTTCCAATTGCGAAATAAATGAAAAAATTCTATATTTATGCTTTTAAACTATTTTGGTTTCAGATATTAATTACTATTTCTTGATGTTTAACTTAAATAGAAGGAATTTGATCTTTATTTTATAAGTTACACCATGAATCGAAACTTAGGTCTTAAGATATGCAATAAATACTAAGGCAATTTTTTTTTTTTAACGAAAAATACAAAATATATATTTACAAAAATATAATATAACATCTTCCGAGTCTTCAACGATTGCGAAATCAGTTTTTCTTTATCTTTCAGCTTTCTTTAGAAACCCCAGATACCAATAGTTTCCGAAATATAAAAAGAAATATAAATATTTCTGAAATAAGTTTATTTTGCTACCCGTAATTTTCGGATGGTTTCTAAGTGTAGTAATCCGTTCCTCAGCCCGGAATATCGACTTTTCGGATGCTATCAATTCATAAGTGACCTTTTCAGTTGCGTAACAGAATTTACATACGCAAGATTAACAAAATAATATTCATTTTAATGTTAATATTAATGCTGTTAGTTTAACATGTTTGCCTGTTCAACATGTTTATAGAATATGATAAAATCTATCTGAGAATTAATAGCATCCAAAAAGTTGATATTCCGTGTACAAATAACTGTTTATGCACCATAATTACCTATATAATATGCACCTATTAGGTAACGTTTACGAAATTTACGGACACCAAAACAACAAAACAAAGATTTCTTTCAGGAATGCTTCTTTAACCCTTTATATCCTGATGGTACTTTTAAGTACCATTAAAATACCATAAATTCAATATAAAAATGTACTCAATTCGTCTACTAATAAAAGTCGATTGCACTTTTCATACAAAATAATTTGCTCAATCCTGTTTAGAAAGAACAGTGGAACAGTCGACAGTGAACAGCGAAACAATTCTATTCCAAAATTTTGCCTTAATTGCTAATCAATAGCTTGAAGCCAGGAGAGACCAAGTTAACTTAAAAATATCTCAAAACAGCTAACTCTATCAAAAACATTGTTAATACAAAAGTTATAGAGCCTAAAATTCTGAGTAAAATGAGTAGCTACACTTAATATTTTTATATTTCGAATGAAAATCAAATTTCAAATTATTTTTGCTTAAAAGGCGCAAAGACCAACTTAGTGAAAAATATTCCATGCCGGGAATCGAACCCGGGTCATCAGTATAGCGCAATGACGTTCTACCGCTAAACCACATGGAACGATACCCAGCCTGGAACTTCTCACCATTACAATTTGGCAAGGCTACAAACGCAGCACAAGATGGAATATTTTCCGTGAGCCACCAACATGGGGCAAACACAGACACTTAATTAAATCCAGCATCGATGAATCTATATTAATATTTGAAAATTTTTCCAGAGAGAAACATTCGCATTGAATACAATATATTTCGAATGAAAATAAAATTTCAAATTATTTTTGCTTAAAAGGCGCAAAGACCAACTTAGTGAAAAATATTCCATGCCGGGAATCGAACCCGGGTCATTAGTATAGCGCACTGACGTTCTACCGCTAAACCACATGGAACGATACCCAGCCTGGAACTTCTCACCATTACAAGTTGGCAAGGCTACAAACGCAGCACAAGATGGAATATTTTCCGTGAGCCACCAACATGGGGCAAACACAGACACTTAATTAAATCCAGCATCGATGGTGATGATGATGTAATGGTGAGAAGTTCCAGGCTGGGTATCGTTCCATGTGGTTTAGTGGTAGAACGTCAGTGCGCTATACTGATGACCCGGGTTCGATTCCCGGCATGGAATATTTTTCACTAAGTTGGTCTTTGCGCCTTTTAAGCAAAAATGATTTGAAATTTGATTTTCATTCGAAATATATTGTATTCAAGGCGAATGTTTCTCTCTGGAAAAATTTCCAAATATTAATATAGATTCATCGATGCTGGATTTAATTAAGTGTCTGTGTTTGTCCCATGTTGGTGGCTCACGGAAAATATCCCATCTTGTGCTGCGTTTGTAGCCTTGCCAACTTGTAATGGTGAGAAGTTCCAGGCTGGGTATCGTTCCATGTGGTTTAGCGGTAGAACGTCAGTGCGCTATACTGATGACCCGGGTTCGATTCCCGGCATGAAATATTTTTCACTAAATTGGTCTTTGCGCCTTTTAAGCAAAAATAATTTGAAATTTGATTTTCATTCGAAATATATTGTATTCAAGGCGAATGTTTCTCTCTGGAAAAATTTCCAAATATTAATATAGATTCATCGATGCTGGATTTAATTAAGTGTCTGTGTTTGCCCCATGTTGGTGGCTCACGGAAAATATTCCATCTTGTGCTGCGTTTGTAGCCTTGCCAACTTGTAATGGTGAGAAGTTCCAGGCTGGGTATCGTTCCATGTGGTTTAGCGGTAGAACGTCAGTGCGCTATACTGATGACACGGGTTCGATTCCCGGCATGGAATATTTTTCACTAAGTTGGTCTTTGCGCCTTTTAAGCAAAAATAATTTGAAATTTGATTTTCATTCGAAATATATTGTATTCAATGCGAATGTTTCTCTCTGGAAAAATTTCCAAATCTTAATATTTTTGTTCAATATTAAGGCCGCAATTTTAGATATTGTTAAGTTAACTTGGTCTCTCCTGGCTTCAAGATCTTTATTTGAAAAATTTTGAAATAGAATTGCGACCTTAATGTTGAACAAAAATATTAATGATGGTACTCATTTTATTCAGAATTTTAAGCTCTACTACATTTGTATTGACAATGTTTTTTATAGAGTTAGCTATTTTGAGATATTGTTAAGGAAACTAAAAAAAAGTGTTTTTCGAAAATAAATATGTACATATTTTCTAACATTCACCCAAGTATGAGGAAGAAAACATAGTACGTTCATTTTAGACTTAAACTGAAGGGGTTAAAACAATTTCCAGTTTTCTCCTAATTAATTCTGAGGTCATCCCCCTGATAATGGGTCTAAAACTTTGAAGTAGAATTGTGACCTTAATATTCAACATACGTATTGAGTGTAGGTACTCATTTTATTCAGAATTGTAAGCTCTACAACATTTGTATTGACAATGTTTTTGACAGAGTTAGCTGTTTTGAGATATTGTTATGGTATGCAAAAAAACGTGTTTTTTTTACTATAATTCTATACATATTTCCTAACGCTCACCTAGTACGAGGATGAAAACATAGCATATTCATTCTAGACCTAAACAGAAGGGATTAAAACAATTTCCAGCTTTCCCCTAATTAATTCCGAATTCGGCCTTTTTTTGCTCCCCTACCACTGGGCTAAAATGTAAAGTTGTAGAAATCTGAATGCTTACTAAAATTTTATCTGCACACTATACAAAAAAGATGTAAATCTACAAAACCAGTTTTTGTAAAGCTACAGAAATCGGCTGCTGTACAAAATAATTTACTAAAATTACAGTAATCTTACTAAAATTTTATCTGTAACCCGGGTTGCAGTTACATAAAAAGTTCTAGGCATCCCAGTATCCTAAAAAATTCTTAGTAACCTTACCGATTTTTTGATTTACTATGCAAAAGTGTATCTGTTACATGAATTTTTGTTGTTGCCGTTACATAAAATGTTCTAGGAATCCCAGTTTCCTAAAAAAATTAGTAACTTTACAGATTTTTTTTACAGTGTAGTTGTCCGGAAAATCGCTTTATTACGTTATATGTCCCTTAATAAATCCCAGAATGGTGACAGAACTATAGGGGGAGACAAAATCACTTACCCTCCAAACCTCATCTAATCTTCATTTTTAAGGGTTTTAAGCTTTTATGCACTATAATTTCATGTTAGAGTAAAAATATGCTAATCTTCTTTTACCTCTCCTGTGAAATTTACATTTGTCGAGATGTGTCACTTTATTTTTGCGCATGAGTGATATATGAGCCGCTCAGTGCACAAATCGATTAACTCCATCAAATGAAAATGTTCAGTATAAACAGTTACAATTATTGTAACTATAAAAATATTGTATCGATATAATATTTTTCTTCGGGATATTTCCATTGAACTCATTAATTTTCTTTTAAGCAAGGGTAACTTTATATTACTGTATAAATATATAGAACATTTTTAATATTCCATTGTTTAAAAAAATAAACTGTTGCTGGCAACAGTGAATATAGATAACAATAAAAGTTAACACAAAATACAATATTTTGTAGCAAACCACCCTCACTAAAACGCCAACTGGTTTACATTCAAAATTAAGCAATGGAATTTCACAAATTTTTACATAAATGTCTTAGCACACCTATAATCAAGTTGTGGGTCGAAAAGCAATAACTTAAAGTCGGTTTTATTTTTTGCTAATTAATTTGTTTAAAATATGTGCGTTAATCGATTTGATGTTTTCCCTTCACATTTAAAAACATAAGAATGTAAAGCCTAAAAGCAATCTATAAAGTATTATTATTATTTTTTAACCTTCAATGCATAATGTGTACCTTGAATACCAATAACATTTTATTAAAAGGTAAATTATACAGAGTGTCCACTCTCAGCGTTGTCCAATAGCTAATTCCTAAACCGTTAGTCATAAACATATAGTTCCAATTACAAAAGTGTTTTAAATGGAGTAAAAAGAGTATTTTAAAAACGACTTGTTGCAATGAAAATGTTTCTTAAAAAATTTAGAAATTTAATTTTCATACGGCCCCCCGGTCCTATAAGTTATATTAAGTAAAAATATTTTATTACACTAAGAGGTAACTCAAAAATATCCCATTCTTCTACAAATAAAGCTGACCGAAAATTTACTGTTTAAATGTGAAATAGGGATTATTCATAAAAGATAAAAATAAAAATAATCATCAGATATAAAATAATAATAATATAGAACGGGAGACGGTTGCATGGCACATCATCTCATCTAGTTAACGGCTGAAATTCCAGGATTATACAGGACTTGATTAAGAAATTAAAATGCAAGTGGTCTGTCAAGTCATATCTTGGTGAAAACCAGCTACGGACACGATTTTAGTGGTATCCGTAGGTTTATCATTGTGTTTTCCTGCACCCAGTAATATGAAAACATGGAGGACTGGGAGCAGGAAAACACAATGCTAAACCTGCCAGTCAAAAACTAAAATCGGATTTTCAGATGTTTTCCACAAAGATATGACTTGACAGACCAATTGCATTTTAATATGCGAATCGAGTTTTAACTATTTCTTGAATTTCAGCTGTCGGCTAGATGAGGTGATGGTTTGTGCATCCGCCTCCTTGTTTAATAGTTGAGAGTAAAATTAATATTACAATATAAGTTTGAAATCTATTTTCATTCTAACATACTAAAAAATATATACAATTTGTACTAAAAATATAAACTAAAAATAACAGAATTTTTGTTAAATGAACTGATGAAAAGTAATAGTTTCAATTCTTTACAAAATGCATTTTAACCAATTTAAAACTTCATGAAAATTAAAGCTGTCATAATACAATTACGATGTGACTACTTTCAGTTAAAGTGCAGATAAATACGAAATAAATTCTTTTAATGTTTAAGGACTTTGTGTATGATCGTCTAAACATGGCCTAATCTGCGCTCAGTTGCACAATATCATGTGATTTAAATTTTTATAACTCGATCAATTTAAGTGTTAGATGAATGGGACTTTTTGTGTTAATCGTTAGTGTGATAGGGAATTTTTACTAAATATCAATTATAGGACCGGAGGACCGTACAAAAAATTAAATATCGTATTTTTTTAAGAAATGTTTTTATTGACCCAGACCACTTTCAAAACACTTCTTTGCCTCATTTAACCCCTTAGGGACGAGCGACCGGTATTCGTGCCGCATAAGTTGCTCAGAATTGGTGTTTATTCTCACCAGTAAAATTGTATTGTAAATTTTGCCTTATTTAATCCGAGCATTTTCCCGATTCAATTAGGTAAAAAATTCTGTTTTAAAAATCCGGTGACTAAAGATTAAAAATTCAGTAAAAGACGCTCGCCCCCAAGGGGTTAAAGCATAGTTGTAATTAGAACTATATATCTATGACTAAAAGTTTAGAAAGTTAGCCATTGTACACCGTTGAGACAGTATGTATATATACAGTGGTGGCCAAAATTGTGGAGACTTTAAGGTAGCTTTCATTACAAAAAGTAAAAAGCTACCAAATATCCATTATATTTATTTATTTATATCTGAATTTTGTCCTGCTGTAACACTCGAATTTTTGAACCGATTTAGATGAAATTTTTCATATGCATACTACATACTAATGTCTCGACCGAGTTTGTTGGCCAGCTTCATCCGCCATCTTGTTTCGAAATTGCGGCCATTTGAATTTTCGAAATTTTAACATCGTCTTTTAACATTGTATACTTATAAAAAATGTTACGTACGTTTCACAAAATGCAAACTCTTATGTAACAAATTAAACAGAATGTTAGAAACATTAAAACATATTTTAAAGAAAAACACAGTGCAAGTTAATAACATAGGTCATTTTAAAGAGAAAGTGAGGAAACCTAAAAATTTCCAAAAGTGTCCACAAAATTCAAATGGCCGCCAGTTTGAGACAAGATGGCTGAGGAAGCTGGCCACTGAACTCGGTCGAGATATTAGTATTTACTAAGCATATGAAAAATTTCATCTAAATCGGTGCAGAAATTCGAGAGTTACAGCATGACAAAATTCACATATAAATATATATATGGATATATATATATATAGTATATATATAACCATTAATTAAACATTACCGACCATCAACAAAAACCGCATAATTGTGAATGATTGTCAATAAAAATGGATGCCACAAACCTATAATATAGAACTGTATGTATAAAATATAGTACCTTATACTTAATTACAAAAATTAATAAGGAAGAATTAAAAAAAGAAGAAGAATATGGATTCCGAAAAAATTGAAAAACTTATATATTGAATTACGTTTTCAAGAGTACAGAATTCAATGATATAAGCAAATCAGTTGTTTTCTGTGAGAAAAGAGCTTAAAACTGAAAAAAAAATTTCTACTGTACTCGAACAACCAATAGAACCAAAAGAATAGTCTCAAGATGAAAACAGAACATTATCAAATGGCATAAAATGAAAAAAAAAGAACACTACAACACATTAAATATTTAATTTATAGCAATAGAAATCTTACACAACTTACCGAATAAATTCCCAGTAGATTTTCAAAATAGATTCCCGCACATGGAATCCATAAGCATGATAAGACGGGGGGTCCATCTTCCGGTCCCAGGCCCTTTTCAGGCCCATTTGTCGACACAAGGAACCACCCGTGAAGCAAGCCCCGCGACGCGTCCCGAAGGTCGCCGCCAGACAGGCTCCAACAGAGCGGAACCCCGCGCCAACTCCGGTCAAACCGACACCGCTGCCCAGCGCACACGGTGACGGCTATTCCCAAGAAGAGACGAACGGCCGCCACGACAGTCCTCACCACCCAGCTAGAAAAACCAAGTGGTCCCTAAACTTGGTTACTCGAGCCGGTAGACCCCGCAAGCCATCGCAGGAACCAGACGCCTATAAAGACGCTGGGCCCACGGACTGAACCGAGGCTTCCCGACCCGAATTTAATTTACGGACAGGCCCCCAAGATCAGATACCATTTTCCGGCAGAGACATTTTTGTGGGCCAGCCGATCGGAAAGTTAGTGAGGAGCCCCTAGCTTGAAAACCAGGGAGGACGGGGAAAATCCCTCCGGCCGTAAAGCGACCCAGCTCCTGGCTCTTCGCCCAGTCCACCCGGCTCAACCGACGGAACCCCTCGCGGATCACGCCGGGAGCCAGTTGGCCCAGACTAGGTGCCGTTAGCGACCCCAGGCGGGCACGGAAAGCTCCACCTAGACGGAATAGACTCCGCCTCGCTAGGGGGTTGGATGGAACGGAGTCCCGCCCGCCCCCACCGACTCGACTCCATCCTAGGACGGAGAAGCCAGCGGAGGCCGACAGAAGCCCGCCCACCACTACCTTACCTCACGGCCGTCGAGGGTACCCAGGCCCGAAGACCCCTGACCCCGTGCAGTGACCGACCGCTACCTTTGTTAGTGCGTTCGAAAGTTAGGTGGAGACACCTCTAGGTCCTCATCACCAGGCGAGGCAAACTCCGGTACCGCATAGACACGGAGGACCTGGATCGGACCAAGAGTTCACCTGAGGCACGATGAGCCGCCGCGTTACCGGCGAGCCTCCGGCCCGTTTCCCTGCGGGAATAGCGTTCGATGGTGGACCTGCCGGCCGACCCCCTCCCATGGGTCACGGCACGACATGGAGCAACCAGAGCCATACTGGCCTCCCCACGCGACCGCTCCTTGGTCAACGGGGGCACCGCCAAACCCTACCACCCTGAGGGTCGGCTCCCAACTGCTCCAGCTGAGGTCCTCGGAGGGATGAGCCACCCAAGTCATAAAGTAACCTGGGCGCTGTCCGTAACCCTCGCCCTTCGGTTGCTCCGGGAGTCCCTGCATGGCGTTCCCGCGAGCCCCGTCGTCACTAGCGAGCACCGAGGACTTTCCACTACAAAGCCCTCACTCATACTTCAGGCTCCCTCTTAGTCAATTGGTGGATGGGGTCCTATCGCCTTAGCTAGTCTTTGCCCGGCGACACCGTCCGGCCCTTAGACCGGCACCGGGATCGACCTATGGAGCGTCGCTATCCAGCTTGGCCAGAGAACCCGGCTGCTGGGGGTGCGCCATTCCGTAGGACTCCGAAGAGCCTGCGCCCCATGCACAACGTCCGTTACCCGTGGCCACCGGACCCTTGGCCTGTCGACCGCAGGTCTCTCGAGGAGGTGGCGAATCGTCCCCATCCGGCCCCCTCGCATTCGTACACAACGAACTCTGCCGAGCTTCCGGTCGCCTCCCCCACTCAAGGGGTCGGATCGGAACCACCCGGAGGGGCGGCCACCCATAAGCATGATAAGATTAAGGTGAATAAAACAGCTAAGTTAACACAGAAATTAAAACCTATGGATTCAGTTAATTCATTTTGAAATACCGTGATAAATACAATTAATATAATATAATGAATATAATATAACTAGAAAATAATTACATTATTTAAAATACCTAAAAACAATTTTAAATTGTTTAATATCAATTTTACAATATTGCCAATATTCAGCGTAAAATACCACCTGGCGTAAAAAATTAAAATTATTTCTTTAATAGATGCTTTAAAAAGACAAAATTTTTCGTGCTGCCATCTATGATTTTATTTTAAAACTATTATTATTATTCCAATGTCACAAAAAGAAGAATCTAATAAAAGCTAAAGAAATAAAAACAATCCACTTCATTACTACACAAATCCTAATAAAAAATACCATACTATATATCACTATTCAAAAAAATTATTTAAAAAAATTAAATAAATTAAATGTTAATAAAATGCTTGCAATATATTCTATTACCAAACCCATTTAAACTTCACTGAGAAATAAAAAAAAAATTAGCATTGATAATATATAGAATATAGCTATATGCTATAATATAAAATAAATTATATATAATAATAATATAAAAAACCTTAATACTTACCATTACATATAAAAAATGAAAGGGAAAGAAAAAGAATAAATAAATAAAGAAAGAAATGGATGTTTATAGAAGATTGTCAGATTCTAAAATTCCCAATATCCTAAAGATCACAAATATAGTGTGTGAATTATCTTCATATTAGCCATAAAAAAAGCTAAAAAAATATGATTGTGACAATCAAACAATTTAAACTGGCGGTTAATCATAGAATACAATGTTGAAAATAAAACAATATTAAAAAGTATAGAGGAATAATAATAAAAACTATTTACCCAATTTTAATACATACATTAGTTATATCAAATAAACTTTTATGCATAATAATCACTAAAAAGATGGTATACTATTATTAATTAATATGATATTGTCCTGAATAGACTTAATTTTAAAAACAAGTTAATATTGAATGTGATTAAATAAGTTAAATTTAATATGAATAGAAATAAAAAGAAAAGTCACCAATTACATATAAAACATCAAATCAACATCCATATAAAATACGTATTAGAAATGTAGTTATAATACTAAAGCCCCCATCATTTTTTTTAAATTATTATTATTAACCATTGCGTATTATCCAGACAACACCACCCTCCTCCGTACTCTAACATCTACCCACCCAACCATCCTATAGAAATTTTTTATTATTATTTTACAACTTTTAATTTTTTATAAATATTTTTTTATTTTATAAATTTTTTTGTAATTTTGTGTACGCATGTGTTATTATTTTTTTTTTAAGATCATGTAAGTAATAATTGTATATTAATGAATATATGAATTTTTTTGGAAAACCATGATTTAATGCATCATAAATTAGTATTTTAATATTATTGTTAATTAGATGAGAAGAACATAAACATTTTATTCTATATAAATGATTAAGTAATATATTTCGATATACAGAATGATGAAGACAAGATTTAAAATTTGTAAATGTATTAACTTTGAATTTAAATTCTTTACGTTTATCATATAAATCTGTTATTGTTTTGTTGTCTTTTGTTGTAATTTTAAGATCTAAGAAATTAATTGTATTGTTAGATAAGAGGTTTTCCGTTAATTCCAAATTACTGGAATAATCGACTGGAAATTGAGAAATTTTAGATTGATCAGTGGCAATTAAAATTATGTCATCAATATAACGATATAAATGTAGATTATTATTAGTAAAATTACGTTCATAGTGATATAAGTATAAGTCTGATAATTAACTGGATGTGCAACCACCTTGTGGTATACCGACGTGCTGTAAATATAATATGTTATCTTGCAATATATAATTATTATAGATAATGAGGTTAGTTAATGATTTAAAATATGCGATATCAATATTAGATGGTAATTCCAGTTTTTTATAATACTTTTTAAATAATACATTTATAATATTATGTAAATCTAATAAGTCTATATTATTAAAAAGATCTTTGAAGTCATGTGTCGTTATATTATATACACAATGAAGATTTTTTAAAATATTGACCAGTTGATAGCTATTTTTTATACAATGTGTATTATCATTGTTTGTAGTAAGTATATATAATTGATTAAGAATTTTTAATAGAAGTTTATTGGCTTTATTATTATATGTATTGCAACCAATAGTTAAAGTCCTAAATTTAATTGGAGTTTTATGAAATTTGGGAATAAGAACTAAATAGGGATAATTAAAGTTAGTAGATAGAATATTTAATAGTTTATAATAACTTTGAATTTTACGATTATTTACGATTACATTTTCATTAGTTTTTTGAAAAGATTTATTAGAAGAAATGCAGGTTGTAAGAAGTTGGTAATAATAAGATTTACATATGATTGCATAATTATTAGGAGATTTGTCTACATATGTAATAACGTAATTTTTTTGTAATTTAGTAATTTGTTGGAAAAAATGCTTTGTGTTAATAGAAACCAAATCAGAAATATTATTTTTAAAGCCATATTTAATTTTTCAATTACTAATATTTCCCATTGATTAAAATATGCAATAGGTTTATTGTAATAGATTGAAATTTTATATATAAAAATATCTATATCATATGTAAACTGTTTGATAATAGATTTAACAGTAAATTTAGATCGAAGCCTATATTTAGAACCAAAACCCATTAGTTTTTTCAATTTAAAATCATTAACAATATTAAGATTTCCAGTGATTATGTGTCCATGATCATTGTTTATATATTTTTTTAGATTGGGGTCATTGCATTTACAAGGAAAATTACTTGCAGCAGATGTATTTTTTGAAAATGTATTGTAGTTAAAAATCTTTCTACCAATTGTATTCGGATATTTAAAGGTTTTTGATATATGAAGATTATTCATAGGAAAATAACAGTTTTTATCGTTAATTATAGAATTGAAATTAATTTGATTAAATATATCATTTGAAAAAGTTATTATCATTTGAGTATTTGTATTTTGAATTTTATGTTTTTTTTTTTTTTTTTTTTTTTTTTTTTTTTGTAAATTAATATTTAAAAGATTAACCCTTGTCATAATGAGAACAAAATAAATATCAGAAAAATGTTTAGAGAAAGATTTACTTAGAAATACATTTAAATGTTGTACAATCTGTTTCTTTTTAATAGAAAATATGTATTTACGAATTAATAACCAATTATAATTAAGTCAGCATTTCAACGTAGGGTGGTTTTGGTATCTGTGGGTCATGATCGACGAAAATATAGCAAAATTTCCCGAAGTGTTTTCCTTCGGACATTTGCAAAAGGTAGCTTTAACTTTTTGTAATGAAAGCTACCTAAAAGTGTCCACCATTTTGGCCTCCACTGTATACCATCCTGTTGTAACCTCCCTTGAGTTACATTGGTATTTTTGTTTTCTTACATGTGCTAGAGATAAAATTACAGATTTCTAATTATTATTATTATTACTAAGCATATTCTGTAAATATTCAGCTAAACAAGAACCAAAAGTAAAACGTTTTGAGAACAGTGAAGAAATATACAAATTTGTAATTAACAAGTAAAAATTGAATTTAAAAAAATAAAAACACCCGACGGCGTAAAAAGCGGACTAATTAATTATTTCTCATAATTGTGAAACTATTTTTTATATTACTTACCTATTTTTGTTTATTTACTTGTATTGACGACTTTTAAGTTGTGTTTAATTGTTAGTTCCTACCTATAAACACTGTTTTCATAAGGCCTATAGATGTCTATGATGGTTAGAGTTGCAGTAAAGCTAAAGATCCTACCAACACAACTTCCAGGTTGTGTAATATTTAAACGGAGCTAGAGATCTGCACGGGCCGGCCCGAGGCCCAAAGCCTGAGCCCGGCCCGTCAATTTTCCTTTGCGGCACACGGGCCGGGCCCGGGTCATACTTTTTTATGAAGGCTCGGGCCGGGCCTAGTGCCTGCTCTTTCCTGGCCGCGTTCCGGCTTTATTTTTTTCCGGAAGAATCGGGCCGGGACTGGTTTCTTTTCTAGTCTTCACGGCCCAAAATTTTCAGACTTAGTTTTGAGTCAGTCCGTATGAAAATCATTGTCTCGGCGTGACCTGTTCGTTCACAGGTCAGTAAAATTAAGCATGGCCCAAAGATTTTTGCAAAATGTACATACATTTTTGAATCGCCATTATTCTACAACTAAACATTAACATTTACTGTTTTTACAGAATAGTAAATTTCTACGGTAATTAAAATATATCTGAATTAAACTGTAGTAAAACGTGTGAAAAGGAACCTGCCTATGACGCAATCCTGTTTTAAACTGAAAATCGTGTTGATCCATGCAAAATTAATATACTAATACGTAAGAAAAGAATATATAATGCATTTAAATTTGCTAAGAAGGGAACTTGTCTATAACGCATTTTTTTTTCTATGTTATTGAGTCTTAAGAGATTTAACTGTATAGCATTTTTCAGATTTTTAACAATTCAATGCATGAAAAATGGATTAACAATATTAATGATAACTGAAACATTTACATTGAAGAAATAGCGATTCATTAAAAAAGTAAATATCGCTGCCTGCGGCACTTATATAAAAATGAAGTTTAGAAACATGAAAAAAAAGTTAAGATAAATATTTTTGGTCAGAACTCCTCGTAAGAGTCAAATATTTAACCAAATCGACGTAAAAATCAATGTTTTGTAGCAATTCACTTGGGCCGGGCTTTTAACTTTTTTCCGGGTCGGGCCGGGCCAATAATTTTCTTTCTACGGGCCGGGCCGGGATCGGGCCGAAATTTTAACCTTTCTACCGGGCCGAAATTTTTTTTCTGTGAGTCGGGCCGAGCCCGTGCAGACCTCTACTTCTGACTCTAAAATAGTTAATGAAACATTTTGAAAGACTTATCCAATGATATACCACTCAATATGGTGCGTAAAAAAAAAATTTCGTGTCTACCGCCATTTTGTATTTTACAGCCGCCATTTTGAATTTATAAAAACAAAACCTACCCTATAACCATCGGACGGTTAAGACGAATCGATAGTGACCTCAATCATTAAAATCCATCCAGCCGTTGGGATGTTTCGAGGGTATAAAGAAATCCACATACCCATATAACGTGAAACACATAACCCTTCTTGGCAGTCGGGTAAAATGTAGCATGTTAACGCCAGATGCAACATCGCTTTTTACAATCTTTTATTTAAAAAAAAAACTAAACAAAAAGAGCTTAATTAAATTTCGAAATATATTCTAAATTTCTAGAAGGGTTCAAAAACTCAGTAAATTCTATTGTTTATTAATTTTTATTTCTTTATTCTATTTCAAACAATATCTTTTATAAGAATAGAAGTAATTATTTAATTAGTCGTACCGTAATTAACTTTTTAACACAATTATTTTTTCAACATTCATTTAAAAAATATTTGCAAAACTATTGCTTATATTTTAATAGTAGGTTAAAAATAATTGATTTTTTGGAATTATCAAAATCCTTCAAAGTAATTAAATGAGTATTTAATAAAACTACTAAAAATATAAACAAATTAGTTTTCTGTTTTGTTTGGGTTTTTTTTCCTTTTTCTCATTAGAAATTTTTTATAAAAGTAAATTATGAAAATGTTATTTAATGAATAAAAATAAACTGGCTTTTTTATTTATGTTTTAAAAGTCTGATATAATTAGAAAAGCGAAAAACCATACCTATTAATTATTTTTCGATTTTTCTATGCAGAGTATATAAAAGTTTATATTAAAGATAAATAATTAAGATTTTAGAATATGGGAAACAATTAATTTTATAACTTCATAAAACATAAAAAAAAAACTAATAAAATGTAAAGAACTATTTGAGAATAAAATAAATAGCAATATTTTAATTTTTTAATAGTAAAACTTTTAGCGTCGTGTCATTATCATTAATCTTAAATAAGTAAATTTATAAACTACCACGAAATATATGTCAGCAGCGCAGAAATTCTTAAGAGAAGTGGGATTCTTTTATATTTGGAACAAAATGACCTTTTTTTGCATATACTTAGACGCGTGGCAAAATGTTGACGATATTGCTTTACTTTCAAAAGTGTAGGGATAATTTTTATAGATTTATATATTTAACGAATATATTAAAAATTAAAAAGGTAAAAAGAAATATCGCACGATTTTTCTATTTCTGAAATATGACTAATGAAATTATTAATTAGAACTCATTTCAGTTACAAAGGACCCCACCAGTCGCCGAGAGGTTCTGCTCTCAAAACTGGTAGACGGGAGATGCTGGGTTCAATCCTAATCGCGCCCGTCGGCCTAATCGTTCGGAGTTTTCGTAGTTTTCTTCGAACCTTGGTTTTCCGAGAGTAAATGCGGGTTAGGTTCCCTTAGAACGACCCCCACGGAGGGCACCACCCTTTGGGCCTATATCCCTTGTGTTGATAATTGGCCGTCATAAACACAATCAACCAATTGCAAAGGTGACGGGAAGAATCATCCTTTCCCAATTACGTTCACATCATCTTTAGTAAGTATGAGAAATCAACTCAAATTGAATTGAATCAATTGAAAATTCAAGTAACTCATATTGCCAAAGAAAATTTAGATAATTTGCTCTGTTTTAAATTAGATTTCGGAAGATTTAATTATCATTAAACGACCGTTGCCGATCTTTTGTAATCAGCTTCATTCACTTTCCTTTGACTAGGGATTTTAAGGCCGAATCAACTGCTGTCGCGACAACTAACGGCTTTTTTCGTGATTGATTAATTAAAATCAATTAAATATTTTAAATTAGCTTGCAAAAAATGGCTAAGTAAAAAATGTGGCTGCCTCCCGGAATTTTTTAACGACGCTATAAGATTTTTTTTTTTTTTTTTTTTTTTTTTTTTTTTTTTTTTTTTTTTTAAAGTAAGAAGTTCATAAAGTAAGAAATTTAAAATGACTTTTCAAAAAGATGAAATAAATCTTTCGTATAAATATATTCCTTTAATTTAAACCATTTCGAGATATTATTCTTTAAACTTTTTAAATATGACGCAAATTTTCTCATTTAATACTGTGATAATGTAATTATTATTTTAAACATTTCTTTTTCCTTTTAATATTAGTGTGTAAATGCATTTTTTACTTGAAAGGAAATAACACGATTTGCGCTATTTTAAAATTTGGCAACCATAAAAAAAAACCAAAATCACTTTTTCGAAGAATAAAATTAATCTTAATTCAGATAATGAAATTTTGAGAAATAAAAATGGAAACTAAAACACTTAAACACCTATAGTCCAGGCAATAGAGACCGTATAGGGGCTCTACCTAGCAAAATTCATGGTAGTTCTGGAAAAAGGCTTACTATATGTTTTTTGGGTCGCTGAATCCGAATTTTTAACTTCCACCAAAATTTCCCCCGGCAACCCCCCCCCCCCAAATTTTGGTAAAATGCCCCCCAAAAAAGGTTTTTATTAAAAAAATCAATTTTTTTTATTGTTTTAGGGAAAAAGTATGTAGAAATTCAGAAAGTAGACAAAATTTGCAACAAATTAGATAGATCACATTACGACTTAGGATGAAGGGGAAGTGGGGATCTGCCTCGGAACATGCGCGCGGTGCTGCGTGAACTAAGTTGAGCAATTCCACTTAACCACTCACACGTTTACATTCGCCCTCCCATCGCTCCTCCTAACTTTCTCTATGAGGTTTACTTTAAGTTTTTTGGGTCGCTGAATCCGAATTTTTAACTTCCCCCTCCCCCAAAATTTTCCCTCCCCCGAAACCCCCTTCCCCAAATAGTTGTTATTAACTTAAATTTCTTAATGTTTTAGGGGAAAAGCAGTACGAAATTCAGAAACTAGACAAAATTTGCAACAAATAGGATACATGGCATTATGACGTAGGATGAACGGGGAGAGGGAGGGCTGCCTCTGAACATGCACTGCGGCGCTACGTGCACTAAGTTATGCAGTCCAGGTAATAGGGGATTTTACCTGGAAAAATTAATACTAGTTCTGGATTTTGACACAATTTTTCTTTTTTGGTCGCTGAATCCGAATTTGTAACTTCCCACCAAAATTTCCCCCGGCAACCCCCGAAAAAGTTGAGCGTGCGGGGAATGTTCCGAGGCAGCCCCCTCTCTCCCCGTTTATCCTACGTCATAATGTCTTATATCCTATTTGTTGCAAATTTTGTCTAATTTCTGAATTTTGTAATGCTTTTCCCCTAAAACAATAAGAAATTTAAGTTAATAACAACTATTTTGGGGGTTTTCGAGGGAGGAAATTTTGGGGGTAAGTAAAAAATTCGGATTCAGCGACACAAAAAACTTAAAATAAACCTTATAAGGAAAGTAGGGAGGGAGATGGGAGGGCGAATGTAAACGTGTGAGTGGTTAAGTGGAATTGCGAAATTTAGTCCACGCAGCACCGCGCGCATGTTCCGAGGCAGATCCCCCCCCCCTTCCCCTTCATCCTAATTCATAATGTCATATATCTGATTTTTTGCAAATTTTGTCTACTCTCTGAATTTTTAGATACTTTTCCCCTAAAACAATAAGAAATTTAAGTTAATATCAACTATTTTGGGGGGTTTTCGGGGGAGGAAATTTTGGGGGTAAGTTAAAAATTCGGGTTCAGCGACACAAAAAACTTAAAGTAAACCTTATAAGGAAAGTTTGGAGGGAGATGAGAGGGCGAGTGTAAACGTGTGAGGGGTTAAGTGGAATTGTGCAATTTAGTCCACGCAGCACCGCGCGCATGTTCCGAGGCAGATCCCCCCCCCTTCCCCTTCATCCTAATTCATAATGTCATATATCTGATTTTTTGCAAATTTCGTCTACTTTCTGAATTTCTAGATACTTTTCCCCTAAAACAATAAGAAATTTAAGTTAATAACAACTATTTAGGGGGATTTTCGGGGGAGGAAATTTTGGGGGTATGTTAAAAATTCGGGTTCAGAGACACAAAAAACATAAAATAAGCCAATTTCCAGAACTACCATTAATTTTGCTAGGTAAAATTCCCTATGGCCTGACTTTAAAACTTGATTGCACACTTTACACAAAAAGCTCGTAAGTATAATCCGGCGAAATATTGCTAAATCGCTATGCATAGTTTTTAATTCTAGAAAACTTTTTTTAACGGAACTATTTTGGCATACTTTACCGTAAAATAGCTCTTAAGATAATTATCCGATTTTAAAACTGTTTGCTTCAACATGTTCATCGAACATTTGTTTATGAACAGCCAATTTTCCTATTTTTATGTGCAACAATTTCTTTATATTCAGCGAGAAAACACCTCTGGTCACAGAAAATTCATTTATGGTAGCGACAACGCTGGTTACTTTTTTTTTTAGAATAGAGAGATGTAGGATTTTTGCATACTATTTTAAAGATCTGTAATTGTATTAGTTTGTATGATGATTGCTCAGTACTGTCGTGGTGTTCATTAATTCAGTAATAGTATTCATAATTATACGACCCCACCTTAAAGTTGCCTACAGACGAAGTTATTACAGTCGGACCTCTATTTAACGAAGTCGCTAAATCCCGAAAAAAAGTTCGTTATATGGAAAATTCGTTAAATAGAGAGTCACCTTTTAAAATACTTTAAACTACATAAAACATATTTTAAACCCATAAACACAAATATAATTTTTAGAAAGTAATTAATCACACTTTTTGTATAAATTATATCTATTTGTTTTATATATTTTACCCTTCAAAAAGAAACTTGCAAGGGAAATAAGAATGAAACAAAACATTGTCTGAAAATACATTATATTTTCAGTTTAAAAAATAATTTTACATTAGAATCACGATTTTTTATTATGGTCGATAAGCTGTTTGGAGGAATACCAAATTTTAAAGCAATATTCTTTTTCTTCACGCTTTTATCCACCACATCAAGATTTTTTTTCTTTTATGCCAAGCACTTTCTCTTTGACATTTTCGAGCTAAAAGAACCGAAATTACCAGCACGACTGAATGAACTAGAAAACGACAGACTCTAGTTAAAGGACACGAGGCAGACACTTAATAATCAGACAGCAAATAATCACAGCGATTTTACTGCTCTCGGTGAGTTAGGTGATGGTAAGACCTGTTCATGGTCATTGATCATCATAAAATGTGTTAAAAGAAAGAATAAGTTTGAAATATCCAGTAATATTTTGACAAATAGAGAGAAAAAAATTTTAGATTCCAAAAAAAAGTTCGTTAAATAGAGAATGCACTTCGCTATTTGGAGGTTATTTTACTAAGAAATTCGCGAAATGTTCTTGATCCCAAGGAAGTTCGTAAAATAGAGAAATTCGCAAAATAGAGGTTCGTTAAATAGAGGTTCGACTGTATTCATAAAGTTTTGAAATTTTGTGAAAGACATAATAAAGGTATGGGAATTTGTTTAACTTAAAAAAAAAGTACAGTAGAACCTCGATTATCCGAAGTAATCGCGACCGACCCTCTTTCGGGAAATCGGAATTTTTGGATAATCGAGAATTCTTCAATTTTGAGATTAATTAGAAATATATGCAATATTTCTCATTATAGTAACAAGTGCTTAATATAAAGTAATAATAGTAATAATAACAAGTTCTTATTATAAAGCAATAGCAAAATAGAAACAAGAATAAATTACTTGAATTTTAATTTTAAAATTAAGTGCCTTTTGCGTATATCATAAGGGTTTGAAAAAATGTTTTGTTTGTCGCAGTTTCGATTGCCATTGCTTTGAAGCTCTATCACAGAGTTTTTTAATATTATTAGTTCACCAGTATCACAGTCTTTCTGCTGCTCCAGCCATGCCAAACCTTTTGCAAAACATACAAAAGTTTCAGAATTGCTAATTTGTTCGTTTTCTTCGTTCCACTCCACAGCTTACAGGAGCTCAAGTTAAATTTAAAGGAACTCTATGAAAGAGGGTCGAAAATATTTATATGTACTCGTAGTTTGGAAAGGACCGCTTGCACACAAGGAATATCAAAGTTTAAAAACTGCGACCGAATTCTTTTGTGTGTTCCTGTAAATGACCGACAAATGCTGTGAGCACCATAGTCTACTGTAAGCATCTTGTTGTATACCTCTGTCAGGTATATCAATTTCAGTATGTTTAAAATAATGCAACATCATTGAAATATACTTCAAATAAATTTCTCTATAGACCATACCGTAACGAGTTCTCTTGGGTGTCCTAATACACCGTACAGACAGGATATATAAGATATCTTAGACCGCCATTTTTGATGTTGTACACACCATAATTGGAGCCCCTGTTTATACCGCAAAACTCACCTAAGATAGTAACTGTGTCTGAGATCTCAACAAATGGAAAGTGTGGGCATACGCATACTTTAAAAACAGCCTCAACAGCGAAGTAGTTAAAGCGAATCTCCACAGTCAATCAGAGTGAGTGGTAGTGGCTGTATCTAGCCATAGAAATTCCGATCTCATTGAGGGAGTTTGTGGAACACTCTCAGTCAGTTTAGCGGTCTGAGATATCTTAAATATACGGTCTGAACAGGGTATTACAAACCAACTATAAATAAAGCTACGCACTTCATTTTCAATAGAGAACATGTTTTAGTAAACCTCCACAACACATATCAATTACCTTGAAAGTTATTCTGATGCTAGTGGCGTAATGCAAATGTCGCATGCTAATATTTACGGAGTTTGTTTATACTGATTAACATTTACATTAATATTTTTATCTGTGTTTCGTAGATAATACTTAACATAAAAAAAATACAAAATGCATATATGAATAAACATGTATCGTTGGAAATGTCACATTTACCTTGAACCATATCGAAACAAAATTAAAGGAAAACTTTCTTAAAAGTTACATTTATTTTAAAAGATGTCACAAATATAAAAGATGTTATTACATCATATAATTTTTAAAAACTTAAAAAATTTCACAATTTTCGCGCCGAGCGCTTTCGATCAGAACTTGAGCGTCATCGGGGCTGCTTTGTGTACTGACACTTCTTAATCGTACTTCATCCACGGCTGAACAACCAGGCTAGTCCGTAATAGAGTGGACGGAGAGAGGAGACAGTAAAAGAGTCCAATTTACAGTGGAGGGGGGGCGGGAGGGAGATTGTAAACTGAACATTTCTATCCAAGCCTAACAATACATCTTCTATTTTAAAAATTTTACCCATATATTCGGATTGTTATATGACATATTATCATTAATAGCCTTATTATTTTTTATTAAAATTTCTATGGATTCTTTTTTTAATGCGATATGATAGTGAATGGTATGCAGGAATAATTATTCTTGCTTCATTAAAACGGATATTTAAATTTATAATATACAAACCACAGCGTTAGCAAGACTTAACCTACAGCAAAATTTAAATATCTGTTATAACACGTTAAAGCGATGCCGGTCCCTGGGGACCAGCATTGCACTTTCCGTTTAAGCTACGCCGGTTAGTAGGGACCGGCATTGATCTTTCCGTTTAGGCGACGCCGATCACTAGAAACCGGCGGTATAAAATTATAAAAATAATATATAATATAATATTAAAAACATTTTTCACGTTTTTAATGTATTTTATTAAAACATTTCAAACATAAAAAGGGTTTTCCTTCACAAGAATTACAAAAATATATTTCTGTATACAAAAATTCTGTTTTACCAAAATATATTTCTGTAGAACTCCGTAAATCCCCTGAAACATTAAAAACATTTTTTAAAATAACGGCTTTATTGTTTTTTTTTCATTATACTTGGAAAAAACCAATTTGCGTATTTTCACAATTTCTGTGTATACAGTCGCTTAAATGGAAATTAAAGTAAAATTAGTGTCGCGTTTAACGTCTTAATGAAGCAAGAATAATTATTCCTAAATCCCATTATCATATGTCATTAATAAAGGGATCCATAGAAATTTTAATAAATAATAATAAGGCTATTAACTATAATACGTCATATAACATTCCGAATATATGTTTAAAGTTTTTAACATAGAAGATGTATTGTTAGGCTTGGATAGAAATGTTCAGTGTACTGTCCCACTTCCCCCCCCCCTCCCCTACAATGTAAACTGGACTCTTTTACTGTTTCATCTTTCCCTCCACTGTAGTACGGACTAGCCTGGTTGTCCAGCCGCGGACGAAGTACGATTAAGAAGTGTCAATATACAAAGCTGCCTTGATGACGATCAAGGCCTGATCGAAAGCGCTAGGCGCGAAAATTGTAAAACTTTTTAAGTTTTTAAAAACTATATTATGTAATAACATATTTTACATTTGTGACATCTTTTATATTAAATGCACCTTTTGAGCAAGTTTTTCTTTAATTTTATTTCGATAATACGTGACATAGCACCAAAAATTCAACTTTTAATTCTAGAAGCTAATCTTTTGGTATCAACATCAGTTATGACTGACTAATACAATGGAAAACAGTGAAATTCCATTTACATTATGCGCTCATTTATCAGCGGATTCATTAGCCATGACAAGTCCAACTATGTAGCACAAAAATAGTGTTCTAGAAATACTTGTGAAGAAAATAATACGAATTAGAAAACCAATATCATTAACGCTTGAAAAGACAACTTGTCCTCTTTCGAAATAAATAACAGTAAAAGTTATCCAAATAATACAAGAACATTTTTCACGCTATGCTTAGCAATCAATTATGCATTCCCATAATGAAAAAAAAATGTTTTTACAAAAACTATAACTGGTTATTAAAATTGCAACATGCAATAGAAATTCCTTCAGCTTTAAAGTTTATTCTGAATACAAAGATAAATTATTAAACAGAAAATATTAATCAGGGATTAGAAAACAGACCTTTTCGTTTTACTTTATCTCTCATTCCTAAGTTATTATATATTTTCCTATGTGAAATAAAAATGTGTTATTTATAGGTGTATGAATACAATGCAGGTTAGGTTAAACTTGTGTTCTTCTAAATGAAGTCATTGGCAACGAAGAAAAACTGCATATTGTACGCATTCATCAATCATCATGACGCTTCACAACATCGTTTTTGAGTGTTCGAAAAGTTTAATTTTCTATTATTTAACTTAACACTGTTACACATTTTCTCTAAATATGTGTTTAACACGTTCACGCCGGCGGTGTGGGTCACACTCGACTGTGTCAGAGTTGTCAAGTCTCCGGCTTTTTGCACACCACTATTATTTTAGAAAAAATGCTGTTCCTTTAAATCGCCCAATTATTCGAATTAAATAAAACAACATTTTCTTTATTAAAATACTGGTATCCAAAAAGCCGGAGACTTGGCAGTTCTGAGACAGTCGATTGTGACCCACCGCGCCGGCTTGAACGTGTTAATGTCTTTCACTTTTTTCATAATTCTTTTAGAACCTAAAAATATAAAATAAAAATGTAATTAGAAAACATTTACTCTTTATTATTTTTTTATTTATTCATAATTTCAAAACAAACAAACTTTTCATTAAAATAAAAATTAATACAAGTCGCCCGGTGGCGTGGTCAGTAAGCGGAGGCTTTGTCACGCTGAGGGTCCGGATTCGAGTCTCTGGGTAAGACATGGATGTCATTGTGATTGTGTTTTCAAAAGTAATATATGTATATATATATATATATATATATATATATATATATATATATATATATATGTAATGTAGAGAAATAAAATTATTATGTCTGGTTTGTGTTACAATTTCTGTGTATAAATAAAGATCATTCGAGACGACAGCCATTGTTGCTTTAGGCCTCAAAGCAATCTCCACTACGGCGGATTTCAAATCAAATCAAAATCAAATTAATACAAAATAAAAAGATTTCTTAATGGAGATTTGGAAACATATCTCGGATTACATGTAAATACGTCAAGTTTCAAAAAATTTTCAGATTGCGTTATTTACATCGTTAAAATATACGGAACTTTAAACTATATCCGTAAGTTACAGCTGCGCTAATAAAAGACACTGTTTAGCCGATATTAGTCTTCATTGCGTCAGCGCAACAGAAAGTCTGACAATACGTTGGCTGTTTGCGCACCGGTAACTATGACGAGAAATATTCGCTTTCACTGGTAATAGAAACTCCGCGATAAAATAAGACAAAAATTTTCTATTCTGAAAAAGTGGCGTGAAATGAAATAAATCCAGAAAAATAATTCGGCTTAACCCTCTCACCGCGCAGCCCGAGATATACTCAGACATGCTTTTTTCCGTCTAATTAATACTATTTGGTTGTTCTCACCAGTTATTTTTTAGCGAAAACTTTGACTGATTTAATCAGGACATTTTCTCCGATTATGATAATCAAAAATTTCTGCTTTAAACAGCCGGTGACAAAAGATTAAAAATTCTGTTAAAGACTCTCACCGCGTAGAATTACTTACGCAGCGAGAGAGTGCTCTAGCCTCCGACGAATCAATTTTATATTGGTACTTATTACCTACGGGACACAACTGTGCAAACGAGTGCAGAAAATTACATTTTAAGGGTTAGTACCTAGTTGAGACTTCATATGCTTTCCAAATAAAAGATAAATAAAATAAAACGAGCCTAGGTCTGGTGTTATGAATGTACCAAAATTTTCAAATAAAATTAATTTCAAATATTTCAGTCTCGAGTAAAATTATTTATAACATTAAAGTATTTTTTAGAAAATATTACCCTAAGATGCCAATATATATTTTTTAGAATATTAAATAAAAATTATCTAAAGAATGAATTAAATATTCAAAACATCATGTATTGTAACCTATAAAAAATTTCAATGCAATCAAATTCTAAAAATTTCAAACATACGTTTATAAATAAGTGAATATAGGTTAATTTGAAAGAGGTCTACCACCATCAGATCACCCCTCTTTTATAAAGTCACACACGGCTTGTTCAAAATACTTTTCTCATTTTGAAACAAATTTAAAAATCACATTAGGATCACAATGTGACTTCACATCCAGGTTGCTTTGTGGTCACATTTGAAGAGCTGAGTGGATGAACATGTTAAGTCACATTTTCTAAAAAAAAAAATTATCTTCTGGATGAAAGCGTTATGAGGTGTCCTATCACATGGTGAAGCTAAAATACTAAGATTCCATTTAGTCTTGAAGATTTAAGACATTATTCATTAATATTTAATATTTTAATATTTAATAATGTCAATAATATTAATATTTTTTAATATTTGAAAATTAAATATGAATAAGTTTTTCTGAGAGAGTTTAGTACCATACCTGGTAATATTTTAAACACATGGTATCAAATAGAAAATAAATCATTAAGATTTACAGCAAAAACTTTCACTTCAAATCTCTTCAAATGCCATTTTTGCTACTTAACATGTTCTTCCACTTAGCTCTTCATTTGTGACATGCCGCAGTGACGTCATTGTAATGTTACGAAATTTTTTTTTAAACATCAGAAAAATATTTTTACTATAAATAAAAAAGTTAGTGTTCTCGGACCTTATTTAAGTTGTGGAAGAAGTTCACATTTTAATCCAAATATGACGTCACAGAGCGGTGGAATTTAGTCCCAGATGTGACGTGATTACTGTGACTTCAAATGACACCAGGCCAAAATCTTTGGCATATGAATATATTTCTGAGAGTAATAGGCGGCAAGATATATTTCCTATAATACAAAATTCAGTTATAATAAAACATTGATCGTTATTCAATTTGTTTTCCAAAAATATGTTTTTGAAAAATGGAAACCAAAATATCTTGCCTTAAACGAAAAATTTCTAATTAATCATTCATCTTTATTTATTCTAACTTTCAAAATTATTTTTACTAAATTATATTTACTGAAAGCAAGATATCCTCGCTTTAACAAAAAATGGAATTGTTGTAAAACATCAATCATTTTTTAATCTTTTTTTCAAAAAATATATTTCCGAGTAACGGAAATCAAGAAGTCATGCCTCTCTTGAAAAACGCAATTGCAATATACCATTAATCGTCACTTAATTTTTCTTACGAAAATGTGTTTCTGAGTAACAAAAAAGAAGCGCTCTTAACTTTTATGAAAAATGGAATCGCAGTAAATCATTATTTGGAATCAAAATATTTCAAAAATATGTTTCTATATAACTGTGAGGAAGATATATTATCCTTAAAGAAAAATTTAGTTATATTTAATCATTAATTAAACCGAAGACCACGACAGCTATAGGGATTAAATGAAAGAAAAAATGTTATTGTTTCTAGAAAATTCTTTCAAGGTCTGATAATTAAAAAAAGGACATATGTATTTAAACGTATTATTGAAAAATTTATAAAGAAAGAAAATGTTTAAATGAACCACGACACTACTGTGGAAAATTTGTAGTTGTTACATATTTATACATTTTACATTTTGCAGAAATTTCATATCATAGCATTTCTGAAGTAAGACTAATATCTAATATTCTCGCAAAATACTACAGGAATTGAACGGATCAAAAATTTTATTACTTTTAAAAACTCTTTCAAGTGCCCATAACTAAAAGAATTAAAAGAAATAATCTTTGAACTTATTACTGAAAGAATTATAAATGAAGAAAATCTTTAAATGAACTACGACACTACTGTGGGAAACTTGTAATTGTTACATATTTATACGTTTTACGTTTCGCAGAAACTTCAATCTCGTATCATTTCCCAAATGATAATAAGAATACCGACTATTCTGGTAGAATACGACAGCTATAGGAATGAAATAGGAAACAAATATTGTTTCTTAAAAACGCTTTCAAGGCCCCCTAACTAAAGAGAGATATACAGGGTGTCCACTCTCAACGATGTACAATGGCTAATTCCTATAACCGTTTGTCAAAGACATATAATTTCAATTATAAAAATTTTTAATGAGGTAAAGAATTTTTTTAAGCGACTTGGGTCAATAAAAACATTTCTTAAAAAATTAAAAAATTTTAATTTTTATTCGGTCCCCCGTTTCTTTAAGTTATATTTCTTAAAATTGTCTTATTACACTGACAAGTCAGACAAAAAGAATTCCGTTCATATAACACTAAAATTGACCGAGTTATCAAACTTTAAAAATGCATGACTTATACCACTTTTCTGCATCTAAACACAAATGAGTTCGGCCATGCTTTGAGGAGTCATATACCAAGTGCTTAAAGTATTCAAAGAACTTATTTTATGTGCTTATGCGCTTTAAAAACAAAAATCGTACAAGTATTACGATTGAGTTAACTTTTATTAAGTTTCAGATTTTCTAAAATAATTGTATTTTAATATATGTTTTATTTTGTAAGCATTTGAGGCTATTTCTTTTAACAAAAATTATGTTATTTTTATAAGTTTTTATTTAACTTCAACGATCGTATGTATGTTTTACCCCTTTAATTTTTACTCGAACTTTAACTCACTTTCAAATATCCGATCGTGATTAAATTTTACATACTTACGTAAATCCGAAGACAATCTAATATTATTATGCTTTTCGGTGGTTACCATTTATACTTATTTTACATGATAACACAACAAATTTTGGATAGATTACCGCTAAGAAGTTTAAGAAAAGTTTTAGATTAGATAACACAAGACTGCAATGGTTGTATTTTAACTTTTATGTATTTTTTAGCACTAAATTTGAAAATTACCTTAATTTTTAACAATCATGTCAGGATTTTTCAAAAATCATAAATTGCCAAAGTTAAAAATAACAAAAATCGGATACTATAAATTAGAGGAGATGGCTGAGTTTTTTAACTTTTGATAATTGGTTTTTATGTATTTTTTAGTACTGAATCTGATAATGACCTTCATTTTTAACCATCACTTTAGAATTTTTTTGCAAATTGTAAATGTCATAGTTAAAATAGCGAAAATCTGATACTATAAAACAGTTGTTAAACTTTTTAAATTTAATTTAATTTAATTTTAATCCATAATTTATTCATTAATTTTGGCTTATACTGGGATTCTTACAGCTAAACAGCTGACGGGTACGATGAAGTGGAGGAGGAGGTTCAGTTTTAACTCTGAACTTTTAACTTTGAAATTTACAATTTGCAAAAATCCTTACGTGATGATTAAAAATGAAGGTCATTTTCGGATTCAGAGGTAAAAATACATAAAAATCAATTATCAAATGTTAAAAATACAACAATCACATCGATTTTTTATAGTATCAAATTTTCGCTATTTTTTTCTCTTTTTAACTTTAAAATTTACGATTTGCAAAAAATCTTTACGTGAACTTAAAAAATGAAGGCTAATTTCGGATTCAGCGGTACGAAATACACAAGAATCAATTATCAAAAGCTAAAAAACATGACGTAACCCAACTTTCCAGGCTATTGTAATCTAATAACATTTTAAAATATGTACCATTTTGTAAAGAATTGAGGCTGTCATCATTCAGTTTTACAAAAACTCTGTTTTTTTTTTCTTCTTAGATGTTTATTACAAATTGCATATTTTGCATTAATATGTCAGAATGATTAAAGATTTCAAATTTAATTGCAATGTTAATTTTATTCTCAACCATTTTTAACACTTTCTAACAAAGTTGAAAAGTGTTTATGACTTCGGTTTGTCTGTCCGTCTGTCCGTCTGGCCATCTGGCAGTCTGTACGTCTGTCCGTCTGTACGCGCTCTAACTCCCGTAAATATACTCGGATCGTTCTAAAATTTTTGGATGTTAGTGACCTCTACCATAGCACAAACCCTATTGCAAATGAAGTTTGTAGCATGTTTAGTTCATTTACAGGGATTGTCAAAATTTTCCGTTACATTACGGCCTATGGGGAAAAAACGTTTAAAATGATTTTTAATGATGTTACATGCTTTCAAACATAATAAAATTGATATGCATTTATCAAGTGCACTAAAATATGCCTTTTCTGTACAATATGCGGCCCAAAAAATAGTTATTCATTTACAGGGCCGCACAAAAGAATTCCGTTACATAATGATATAGAGATGTAGGGAATTTTTTCCGGCGTATTTTAATTATATTAAACTATTACATGTATAATGAAATTGACATACGTAGCTAAGGTTTACTATAACTTATTTCATGGATAATACGAAATGCAGAGCATTTACAGGAACACACAAAAGATTTCAGATACTATATTGTACCCGAAGTACTGTAAAGTAGCGATGATTGCTGGAAATGCATTTTTAATTATGTTATGTGCTTTTATGTTTCGCTATATTTATGCATTGTATATGGTGTGTATAAATGCTGTAATTGATATATAGGGCTACTCAAAAGAATTCGCAATATTGCAAATTGCTTAAAGGTGATTTTTAAATGAGTTAGGCATTTTTACGCTGAACTGCATTTAGTTTACTAAGAAATGTTTATAAAACATATATAAAATGACATACTGGGTCACGCAAATATTTGGATACATGGTCGTCTATAAATGATAATTTCTGGAAATGTGATTCCAGTAGTTTTAAGAGTAATTTACTTTGAATTAAACTTTAGCTAAATAGTGTCGTGTAATAAAGGTACTAGGTTAACTACAGGGTTTTACAAAAGTATACAAGTATGTTCCCATTTTTAGTATAAATTGCTGAATGAGAAATTTCAACCTGTTATGTGTTTTCTTGCTAAACTAATTTTCTCCATTATATAGTATATATATCAACCACAGGGCTGTGCTGTCAAATACAGGGCTGTTCAAAAGAATTGGAATACATATTTGCTTGACGGTAACTGCTGAAATCAGTTTTTCAAATGTTTTATATGTTTTCTAAAATGTTTACTTAGTTCTCTTATATACCTTATTTTCCTAAATAACGAAGTTTTGTTAAAGCATTCAGAAAGTGTTGGGAAGTGTTTCATAATCTATGCTGAATGCATGATTTTCCTTACTTGTTTAAATATATCTGGCGAAATTATATTTCTACTAAATTTGTGAATGATCCCTAATTTGTAGCAAAAAAATATGCTCCAACTTTAAACAGCTGTTAATCAGTCAATTTTAATCGTAGAATAACGGGACTTTTTTTTTGCCTTAGTGTAGCAAGAAAATTTTATTAAATATAACTTATAGGACCGGGGGACCGTATAAAAATTTAAATTTCGTATTTTTTTAAAGAAATATTTTTATTGACCCAAACCGTTTTTAAAATATTTCTTTACCTCATCTAACCCTTTAGTGCGCAGCTTTGCATATATGCAAGCAACAGTGTTTTGAATTTAATAGATTTTTTTAATTCGTATATTCCTAGTTCACACCAGAAAATTTAAAATAGCAATATCTGCTTTAATTAATAGCAGACATTCCATATTTAAATAAAGCGAAATTAACCATTGAAACTTTCTGGTGTAAAGTCAGATTCTCTGAACTGCGTATTTTCTAGAACGTATTCTATCATGCGAATTAAAGGGTTAAAGGTTAAGTTTTTTAACATAAATAATTGTATAAAATAAAGTATTTGGAGACACAGTTCTTAAAATATTTGCTAATATTTGCAATATTTTATCGTAAAACAGCCACATGACACTAGTTTTTACTTGTATTACAGATGTGCAACAGAAGAAAAGATTGACGTATTATATGAAAAATGTATCTCTGATTTTTTTCATTTTTTTCCTGCGTAATAAACCTTTCAAAGAATCATATATATTTTTTTCGAAACATAATAAAAAATCATTGGACGATTGGACACCGTTGTGCGTGGACACCCTGTATATTTAAATGTATTCCTGGAAAATTTATAGATGAAGAAAATCGTTAAATAAGCTACGACACTACTGTGGGAAATTTGGAATTGTTATATACTTATACGTTTTAAATTTTGCAGAAATTTCAATCTCTTATCATTAATCAAGTAATAAGAAAAATATCTAATTTTTCTGTTAAAATATTTTGATTACTCTTGAACAACAATGTATAAAATCCGAAACGACATCATTCATTAACAATGTAACGGATGAGACATTTCTTTCCCCAAAATTACCTGCTCATCCACTGTTTGTACCAATGTACAAGATTGCTTTAAAAAACGCATGCCTTATTTCCAATGAATTAATTATTCCATATAATTCAAACATCATTTAAGAATACTTCAGAATAATATTTAGGTTTCTTTTAGGGTTTCGTACCTCAAAAGGAACCTTCTTTCGCGCTGAATTTCAAAGTTCTAGGTCAGCCGGAAGTGCCTTAAAGTTAGTGAGTAAAATCTATAGTTTACTCTCAATTGACCTAGAACCTTGAAATTTAGGAAGATATCGTGTCATATGTAAAGGGTGAAATTCTGCTCTTCATCTATAAATTTGTGTTGATTTATTACATGGCAAACTCGGGAATTTCCATAATCGGTACAGCGCGCCAAATTAACGCATTTTCACGGACTTCTTTGTAATGGTAATATAACATAACTAGCCGCCGTTGGCGACCAGTTTGGTCTCCCTTAAAATTTATGTTTGGGAAAGCATGCTAAGAATTGTATCATGCTACTTTTATTCATAATTTAATTTACTTGGACTTCCTTAAATATAAATAATATAATCCCTTAAGCTAATATTAGTTTTTGTTGAATTAAAATATCGCAATTTGTTGATTTTCTGTAAGCAAGTAAACCCTATTGATTTACAATGGAAGTCTATGGGAATTTGGCGAAAGATTAGAGATATCGCCAAGTCGGCAACAACCTTGACGGCATTTGGCGACAGAACAGGGTACCCCCTTATAGGTATGGAGATGCATTAAATGCTGTTTAGTAACCAATGAGATGCGTTTCATTCCGGCTCGGGGTTGCCATTAAACAATTAACAAATAATCGCGATTTCTGTGCGCGTACGATAGCATAATATATATATATATATATATATAGATGCTACGAAAGCCTCATTGTGAAAGGCCTACTCACACTTATACTGTGACTTTTTAATGTTGTTGTTTATGTTATTTTTAAAAAAATCAAAACACAAAAAAATGTAATTTTCTATCACAATAAAAAATTTCAAAATACCATTATACAAATGAAGAGCTGAGTGGATAAACATGTTATGCTACATTTTCTAAAAAAAAAATTATCTTTTGGATGAAAGCTTTATGGGTTATCCTATCACATGCTGAAGCTAATATACTAAGATTCTATTTAGTCTTGAAGATTTAAGACATTATTAATTAATATTTAATATTTTAATATTTAATAATGTCAATACTATTAATAAATTTTAATATTTGAAAATTAAATATGAATAAGTTTTTCTGGGAGAGTTTAGTACTATACCTGTTAATATTTTAAACACATGGTATCAAACAGAAAATAAATCATTAAAATTTACAGCTAAAACTTTCACCTCAAATTTCTTGAAATGTAATTTTTGTTACTTAACATGTTCTTCCACTTAGCTCTTCAAATATAAACATCAATAATATTTTCTTATCTCTATCTAATTATTCTATATTTCTATATGTACAAAAGGTTATAAAGTGCCGATTGACCATATATTATTTAAATGCTGGGGCTGAAATGCTTTGCTTATTTAATCTATTAGTTCTTTCTTTAAATCTTTGGTGAACGAAGTATTGGACAATTTCAGATCATATACTTTTTCGAATAATAAGAAAATAATTAACATTGCAACAAAATGTTTTGGGTATCATTAAACAGCAATGCATATAATTAGAAACGTACATCTTTAAAATGTGCAACAGTTGAGACATTTGTTTTCCCAAATGTTTCTAACAATGCAGAAGATAACATTATCTGCTTGCTTAATTGCCGGAAAATTACTCCACATAATTTAAACTTAATATGCAGGTAATTTCATTTAAGAATTATAGAGTTTTAATCTAGTACTTTGTAATGGATCTTCTAATGGTTTAAAATGAATTCACTGTAGTAGCTGCTAGAGAAAGAATTAAATAAGAAATTATAAATTATGGATTTACTTTGAAAGAGCAAAAATTTACTTTGATATTTTTTTACCCGACTGTCGAGAAGGATTATGTGTTTCACGCGTATCCGGGCTTGTGAATTTCTTTATACTCTCGAAATACTCCAACGGCTGGATTGATTTTAATGAATGAGGTCTCTATCGATCCGACTTAACCATCCGATGATTATAGGCTAGGTTTTGTTTTTATAAATTCAAAAAGGCGACCGTAAAATATAAAATGGTGGTAGAGACGGAAAAAAAATTACGCTCATATAAATGAACTATCATATGAACTTTAATCAATTATGAATTTCATATGAACTTTAATCAAATGGGGCACCAATTTAATATTGAGAGAGTAGGAAATTAATTTTATTAAATCGTTAACTTTTAAATAAGGTACTTGTGCCCAATATGGACAGTGCTCTCAATATGAACACCCCTAATATCTTTAAAAGTAACAATTTTGAAAGAGAGATGGCGCTACATGTCCGTGAAGAAAAGCAGTTGAAAAGATAATTAAATCTGGAAAGTGCAAAAAAGCGCGCTGTTCGCCATTTGGAAGGAAACTTGTTGTTTCGGGGTGTGCTGATTGTCATTACAGGTAAGTTTAAATTCTTATTAAATATGGTAAAATTACTTTAAATATTGAAAAGTGCAGTGTTTAGAAAGCTGATAAAATATTTTTTTCGATTTCTATAGCATATATTGCTTAAAAATGTTTTCTTTGTTTATTTATGACAAAATTTAGTAAAACTATACCCGACTCCCAATATAGACACCTTATGTTCACATTGGAAATACAGGAAGTGAATCTTCAAATTCACAAATTTGTGAAATGTCTGTTTAATGTCATCTGAACAATCCTCCAAGAAACCTCCTCCAAGAAAAAAAGCCTCCAAAAAGCCCTTGCAGGAAAATCAAAAGAAGCCTCTCCTCAGTAGGGTATCTGTTGGTGAAATCACAGGTACCAGTGGCATGACTTCCTCAACAAAGGAGAGCTGGTACTGCTTCTTATGCAGTATCGATGCTGTTGCAGACATGCGGCTATGCATCATATGCGGCAGATATGTCCATAAGGACTGTGTGGGACTTAACCACCCATGATGAAGACGTTTTTATTTGTCCATCCTGTGAGGACTGAGTAATAACAGATGTAAATTCTAGAGACAGATGTAATAAAGTTAAGCAAAACCAAATATATTATTTCATAATATTTTGTAGTAACTGAGGTGCTTTGCATGGGTCTTCAAAGAGCCACAACCAAAAATGACCCCCCCCCCTTTCTAAAGTGCATGTTCTGAAGATATTTACTGTGCCCCCTCCTCCCCGCAATACATTAAGATATATTTCTTTTATCCCTTCTCCTCTAAAATCCCTTGGAAGAGTAGCTATTTCATTAACCCTGTGTAGTAGGTCTATAAGGAGCCACCTGTCCCTAATATTGACATACATGTATATACATGTCCATAATAGGGACAAGTGGTTCCTTATATGGACACTTGTAAACTGATTTTTTTTATCATTAAAATTAAACCAGAATAATTACAAGGTCGCTAATTTTAATAATGATAGTCAACAGTCCAGAGATAGTGGTCATATATTTTTGGAGTCGAAAGACGTGTACACGGGGGTGAAAAAAAATCAATTTTCTTTAGGGTGTCCATATTGGGTACAGGTACATTAGCATTAGTTAATTTAATTAATATCCAGAGAATATCCTTATACCTTATTCGATTGATACATTTATTGTAATATGAATAGAAACTTTCATTTGAGACACTACAGGTTTTCTCGTATTTTTCCACAAATTTCTTGCTACCTACAAAAATCATAAATAAAATAAATTATGAATATCTTTAAAAAATCATGTGTCTTTGCATTAATATTTTTAAATTTAAAAAATCCAGGTAATCTTTTGTAAACATATGGTACAAGTACAAATAATGTTGCTTTACAGCGATCATTTTGTTTTCATATATGACTTTATTTTTTTACTTGAGTAGGAAATATCTGTTACTAGAAAAACAGTGGTTATATTTAGGATGTATTTTAATTTTACAGTTCGAAGCCGTTAAAACTGCAAAACTTTGAATAGTTTTTAGAAAGAAATTTCCAATTATAAATATAGTTAGTCTTTTAATAATCTATGATAAATAATATTAAAACTGAATATGCCACTTTACTTAGAATTAAGTATTATTTATTGGGAGCAGTAGAAAATGTTCTGCATAAGTATACATGTTACCAACTTACATTTTACAGAAGATTTAAGTATTATTTTCAAAAATATAATGCTCACAAAGAAGAATCATTTGATATACAGAAATAACACAAACTATATCATATTTTCTTATTCTTTTGTTTATGAAAACGTCTGTATTGAGTAATTCCTGTCAGAAAAGTAGTAACAATGCTTTTCCGAATACACAGGTACTCTTGCGTTCCCTAATTAGTGAATATTCCATATAAACTGAATGAATTCGGCGTATTATTTTGTAAAGGATTTTGAAAAAAATAAAGTTGATTTGCAGTGATGATCAGAACTTGGCAAATGATATCACCAGGGCGCCACTGGCGACTTTACCACACCAATTCCCATCAAAATATCGAAGTTAAACAACATCGCATGAAGTTAGCACTATAGATTGTGCCTCCTAATACCTCGTGCTTTTGTTGACCACATGGGACACCGGCTGGGACACAAATTCAAAAGTGTTGAGAGTCCTCTTGCTGGAAGGTTCGTAGGAGGGAATGTTCCAATCCGGCAGATCCCCCTTCTGGTAAGGTTAAATATTGTGAGAAAATCTTACAGCCAAATTAGATATTTAATACTGTGGTATCGCGTCAAATAAAAACTGTTCACCATTCGCTTCTCAGGATTTCGCACTTCTGTTAGTCGAATAGGTGGTATAAGTCACAACAACAGCACACTTTCTATTTCAGTGGGCCATTGAAGTGCTATTGTCTTAAATAAAGTTTTTGACTGTTCTTTTCTTCACATAATTAGTTCAAATTTATTTCAAAGTTTTTTATTCATAATCATGGTCTTATGGTCAAATCAGGCGAAAAAAGAATAAACAATAAACATTTTGCAAAGCATATTCACCTAGCATTTTTCGAAATTTGGGGAAGCAAACAGGTCTGTCGTGTGTCGAATTGGAAAAGTTACCGTATAAATATATACTAGATAGTGCCCGTCAAGATTTGACGGTAAATAACTTGAATGTTTCATTAGAAAAATTCTTGAATTTTTAATTAGTTGCTTTTAAATTAATTATTGAATGATGAATTACGTGATGAATTTCTATATTGATAAGTGACTCCTATTTCTTTAAGGCGATAGCTGGTGCTGTCATAACCTATTCAATGAAGTGAAAGAATTTTAAGTTTATAATTTACAACCAATTCTGCTTGCTTTTTATCAGAAATTTACCTTAAAATACCGGGTAGAGAATTTATTTTTACTTACTATGGCGTCTTTTCTTTTTTTCCCCCTTAATAACTATATTTATTTTCATTTATTTATTTATTTATTTATTAAAACTACACGACCATTAAAAGTTGCCATGAATTTTATTTTTATCTGTCTCATTCTCTAAAAACCTAAATCTGAAACTCGATGCAGCTAACGATTAATAATATATATTTTTTTTTACTTGAATTTTATTTTACATTTTTTAAATATTAAACCTGACTATCAAGGTAATTTCTTTTATAGCTCTTATACGAATATTTTTCTTTTTTTCCGTTTTATTTTTTACGCATATGAATGACAAATTTTTCTTTCTGACACTCACCCATATATATTCTTGATAATGTCAAAAAATATAACGAAAATTGTAGATCAGTTTAGTTTATTTAATTGATAATTACATGCAAAATATTTTAGATATAAAATCATTATTTTTTTTTCAAAATATTATTGAGAATTAAATGTTATTAATAATTCAAATAATAATAAAATAAAAATCCAATAATTTCTCTTCCTAATAAAATATGTCATTATTGAAATGAATTATTGACAAAAATAGTGCACATTTTGCCAGGCTTGGATTCGAACCTGCGTCGTCTGCAAAAATTCAGAGCCTTTAACTGCTGCCTTAACCGACTACGCTATCAAGAACTTGTTTTTCTTCCTTCTAAATTGAAGGGGTTCGAAACACAGTTGATGCATACGCATTTGCCTCGAATTTGAGTTTTGATCTTACAAAAATAGTTTTGCGTTTTAATATTTATGTTACCTTATTTCTTTTAAAATAGAAACTACAACTTAACATGCTAGTTTCCCAATCTTCCTGTGTAACTATTGTCAATTCACTAGCCATAACTTTTAGTTTCAAATCACTGTGTTTATCTTCAGCGTGTAATATGACCAAAACAATGTGGAAGACCTGAAATGAGTCTTATCTAGCTCTTAATATCGACAAAATAAATTTTTGAATAGTTAATAATGCTGAAAGAGAAATATTAACTTTGTGAAAGAAAGAAAAGCTTGTTTACAGTAAGATCGAATAGCAGACGATCTTAAAACAACTTTTACATGTGATATATTTCAACTGAGCGAGAATCTTTGCGCATGTGCAGCGCGTCACTGGAAAGGCACACTTCTACTTATATAATGCGCATGCGCAACTGTAGAATGTTAATTTAAAATTACGGCTAATTAATAAATTATTTGAACAAACGAATGTATGATAACAAATCTGTGGCCAAATATCTTTCATTTAAAAAAATATTGGTGTAATTTGATGCAGTATTTTCTTCTCACGGACTGTCGAAACAATACGCTTAGCGTTTTAAATATATAGATATACGTATACCGCTTTCTTAGCTTTGTTCAGTTTGTTTCAGCTGGGGAAGTTATGGCAGGAAAGTCACCTCAGATGTACATTTTGCTTATTTTGATCTAAAACCAATATTTAATGAACATTATCGAGAAAATGTAAAGACTTACAGAGTCATAATTAGTATCATAATGAAGATCATTATGAGTTATACAACAGGTGTAATATTTGTACAGATAAATATTTAGTATATTACAATTTTTATGTGCCTCTCACAGAGACATAATGTAATGGGAAAAAATTCAGATATTCTTTTTTCAGCTAAGGCGACGAGATATCTATAGATAATCCTTATAGAAGAACAACTTGGATGGTTATATGACCAGTAGGTTAATGGTAGCTGATAGGTTATGGAATTCGCAATCGAGCGCCGTACACGTCGGTGTCTACCTTTGGCGTTGGTTGTCTATGATCCTTACCATTGGATGCTCGTAAGTTTCTAGATTGGATAACATATATCTTTGAAGAGCCAATGTGGACCTCCAAATAAGGGGCAAGGTAATTGTGGAGTGATGGGTTATTTACCCAAAAGAATCATGAAAGAGACAGTTTTACGGATTTTTGACTGTTCACATTCCTTTTGCAGTTTTCTCTTTGGCTGAACACATTTTCGTAATGAAGTCTTGCAACTAGCTACATGCGTCTTAGTATGTTCTACGTATTTAATTGGAGTTTTATATTCAAGCCTTTACCTTACCCATTGTTTCTTATAAGTGTCGCTTTTTCTGCATTGCTTGTTAGTGATACTTTTTACCGGATGGAGTTATATTTAAATCAGCTGGTACACTGTTAATTATGAAACTGTTTTCTGTAACTTTGACCAAATAGTCTTTATGTTAAAATTATTTTTAAATTTGTGTCGTCGAAATGCAAATTTAAATTTGTGTCTTCGAATCTTTCAATGTGCAGCATCTACCGGAGACCTTCATGGTGTCCACTAAGACTGTGTTTCTTTATGCGGTTTCAGGCGCAACTTCTTTTATATATTTTAGTTCTCGTATTGTACGAAATTTACCATTAGTGCGTACCGAGTGTGGGACACTGAAAGCTTAAGTATCTAGGGAATATTCATCTAATAATGTAATATAATTTGATACATTAATTTAATTAATTCGAATAATATAATTGTCTTAAGAGTTATTTTAAGAAAGCAAAGGACACAAAAAGCTGTGAATATGTTAAGAATTAATGCTGAATTAACTGGAATGTTTCCATACAATCCCAAAGGTAAATTTAATATGTTTGAAATTGTTTGAATCGAGTTATTCTAAAGTTTACTTTGTGGTAGCTTTCGCAATTTAATTTTTATCATTTTCTTTATTTCTTTTTAATTTTAAAAAGAATGTAAATAAACTTTACTTTTGCTAATGCTAATTATGCATGTGTCTGTGTTATTTTGGTTGGATTTAGAATAGTTTGGAATTGATGTTATTGAATTAATTGAGTAATAAATCCTGGATTCATAGGCGGGCATTCAACGCAAATAACGTAAACAAAGCGTAGTACTAATCTATGTGTGTAATTTTAGCGTATTTGTTTTAATGTTAACTTACTCTTCCAAATTCTGTCTTAGAGTCCTTGATCAGGTCTGATAATTGGAATAACGCTCTAAAGATAATCTTCAAAGGTAAAATTAGGGTTATATGTTGGGTTGATTCGTTTTAAAAGCAACTAAATTAGAGTGAGTCTGAAAGTTTCCATCAGGAAGAATGAACAGCGTTGAGAGGACAAACAATATTTCGGATCTGATACCGGACTTATGGAGGTCTCCCTCAGCAATTTCAAGCAACTTCCTCTGGCAAAGTCATAAGCCAGTGGGCGGATTCCTAGGTTTTGATCCCCTTCCGAAATTTTTGTCGGGATTACTATAAATTGCATTAAGTGTCAGAGAAGACAGACAAGATGACATTATTGTTCGTTTCGGCCAACATGTGGAAAAGAGGAATGCAATGTCAAGGAAATCTTTAAAATTTATACAATTTTCCGGACTCCATAAAAGCGTGATTTCAATGTTTTCAAATAAAAGGGTTTGAACAGCCTGATATAAACTTCTAATTTGTTTAACTGCAATCCTGAAGAAAACAATTTGAGTTTTATGTTTAAATATCCACAAACATAAAGTTTTGAAAACTTAACTGTTTCAACACATGATTCTGTGATAACATTTTATGGTAAAAGGTTTAAAAACATATGTACTGAACTTCATAAAACATTACTGATTGACAGTAATCATTATACAGGTTGTCCATAACTAAACGACCCTACTTTAAAGTTGTCTAAATACGAAACTATTGGTCAAAAGTTGTGGAATTTTGTGTCGGAGATAATCAAAGAATGGGAATTTATTTGGGCGAAAAAAAGTTTAGTTCAAAATTTTGCGACCAGAGGTCGTTTTTTAATAAATTACACATTTAGCCACCGCCCGCTGAATACTAGGCATGAGCTGTGGGGAAAAAATGGTGGCCGCCGTAGGCGGATTTTTTTTTTTTCAGAGTTTGTACGGTCCGTTAAATTCGAGCACCAATAATTTTTAAAAGATTTTACCTTTTATTTTTTTTTTTCAGGGGGCGGTTTGTATATTTGTCTTATTTAATCTGAGAAAAATAAAGCGTAAAAACTTTTAAGAATGTGTAAGTCATTTAAAAAGCCCCCTCTTGGCGAAATTTTGAACTACTCTTTTCGCTCAAACAAATTCCCATTCTTTCATTATATCCGCCACAAAATTTCACAATTTTCTGACCAATAGTTTAGTCTGTAGACATCTTTAAAGTAGCGTCGTTTAATTATGAACACCCTGTACATCGGCGAAGCAGATTCTGCAGAAATGAGATTCTAAATTTATTTGCAATGATGATCATAATAATGAGCTAGAAGCAACAGGAGTCGTTCTGTTGCTTCATCGCCTTCCCGCTTTTCGGTGTCTTTAATTTGTGCAATTTCCCTTTTAAATTTGTCCGGTTTCAATTTTTGATTTTTTTTTTTAACCTGGCTTTCGCTAGAGTGTCTTTTACTCGGGACGTGGCTGGGGACCTATGAACCTTGCTTCCGCAAAAGAGTCGGAATAAGTAGAAGAATAAAGGGCTGTGGATGAATATGGGCCGCTCGCCGCGGCGATTGGCTCAACGCCGGCTCAACGAATAAATTTTCTTTCGTAAGTACATTATCCAACTACTTGAATCCACAATATCGGTTTTTAATACGTAAGTAATAAATAAATCTTTCAACGCTCTGTTTTATTTAATTAGTAAGAAAAAATGTGATTTGAAAGAAATGAGTACACAAATCTCCCTCCGAAATATTTTTTTCTGACTACTGCCTTGTCTTCCGGCCAAAATATTGGATTACTTGAAATTCTGTACTAATGTCTCCCGTGTGCTACGGCCATTACAATTTAAATTCGAATTTCACAATGCAGTAGAACCTCGATTATCCGACGTAATTGGGACCAAACCTACATCGGATAATCAAAATTTCTGGATAATCGTGAATTAATAAGTAATCAACTAGTGTAATATGTACCACCGTCAACAAACTGCTATTATGACTATTTAAATTGCTAAATAAAAATCTAAATACAAATTATACATGAAAATAAATATATTTTGAAACAAAAAACTTGAAATTCTGCAGCTGGGAAAATTTCTGTTCGTGAAAAGATGAAAAAAGGGGATTTACTCCCTGCGGTTGCTTACAATCAGAGGATTCAACAACATTCGAATGTTGTGGCACTCGATAGTACGGTCTTCCTCACTTCAAAATGGGGAGTGTTTTTCTTTAGAACTTGGGACATGTACACAGGGGCTGAGGGGGGTGGAGATTAATTTATAACGGGATCGGATCTTGCGGGGCTCAAGCTAATTTCAAATTCATTTTAAGAAAAGGAAACAAAAATATTTATATGTACTCGTAGTTCGGAGAGGACCGCTTGTATACACAAGGAATGTGGAAGTAAAAAAATAAACTAGAGAACAAGAATTCTGCTTTTTCAGAATTTAGTGTCGCCCCCGGCACTTCCATTACTTCATTTTCTTCTTCATTTTCTTCTCTTTTCTTTCTATTATTATGAAACAGTCATTATAAATGAAGCGTTAGGTGAAGATGAAAGAGCAATCGTAAAAAGTTAGAACTCTGATTTTCTGGTCAGAATGGGAAAAAAAAATGGGCATAATTTTTTTTGAAAAAAAATTATGGTCATTTTTTTCCCCATTCTGACCAGAAAATCAGAGTTCTAATTTTTTACGGCTGCTCTTTCATCTTCACCTAACGCTTCATTTATAATGGCTGTTTCATAATAATAGAAGCCACCAGTCCATCAGAAGAAAATAACTCGGTTAAGCGGGACACGGATAATCGGAACTCTACTGCAAAACATATTTCAATTTTAAGACTTAAAGCACACGCTTTTATTTTATGTAAAATGACATCATTTGCATTAATATAGATACTTAAAATTAAATATAGTTTATAATAGCTCCATGTTTTATCATAAATCCTTCATTTATATTTTTCTTAAAATAACACGTATTTTAATTAATTTTTTTTAAAATTTTTATGAGAAAATGGCAACAAAATGATATAATTGCTATTTTTCAACAATTTTCTCTTTACTTTCTACAGAAATGGAGTACTGGAGTTGCCAAAATGAAATAAATGTCGCTAAAAACTACAAAAAAATTAATATTTCAAAAACAAATGGAGATTTAGTTTTCAAACAAATTGCATTAAAAAGTACCTTTTTTTCCCAATACGACGGTTTAAACATTAAAAATGTGCGATGCTTAGAAGTTTTAAAAAATGCTGTAGAGTATTTAATCGCACAATGAAACATCGGCTTTTGTTTTACGGCTGGCGTATACAAGGTAACGTTATTTATTGGAGACAAAATAAGCTGGGAGAAAGAAATAGCATACCGGGGGCTAAAAAACGCTGAAAGTAAAGGCCATGAAACCGACGACAGTTTACGGAGAGTTCCGGTTAAACGAGGTTCTACTTACTTCAAATTATTTTTGGTTTTTAAATAACTCTTAGATTAAATCAATGCATTTATGTAAATCAGTTTCTTGTTCTAATTAAACTTTAATACTCGCTTTGTTTTGTTTTTTGCAGGCAAATAGAAGAAGACATGGGATTTATGCACAACAATGCGATGAATTTTCCAGGTCCTATTTCATGGATGCCGGAGATACCCTATAAACCGTTACATATGCTAGAGCCCCAAAAGAAGATTTTTAATACGAGGAAATCAGGTCCACCTCTTATAAAGAGAGCACTGAAATAATTAAAATAGAACTTCTTTATTTTCATTAAAATGTTATTTAATATTTTATTCCTCTTGACAACGACTCTGTAAATGATAACTTGAAAGTTACACAAAACATTATTTTGAATCTTTTAATGTAAATAACATCAGAATAAATATACAGATCATATATTAATTTTAAATTACTGTTCAGTTACATTTACTTCTGACTCTGTTTCCTTTCATTTACATTTCCGATTGTCAATGAACATATGAGGGGCTCACAACCATAGTAGTTCAAGTCCATTTCGAAAAAAAAAATAAGATAGTCCATTTAGAAGGTACATAAAATCTGTTTCATTCACTCCCACCGTGAACCAAGTCTGATTTCACATACTTTATCATATATGTCATTTGTTTACAGACTTGCTTTTGCTGTGGAAGTGGATAAAACAGATTTTAAGCACCTTCTAAATAGACTATCTCATTTTTTTTTTCGAAGTGGACTTGGGCTACTATGGTTGTGAACCCCTCATATAATCATACTCATTTGATGATAGATTGACTTTTAATATACAGTGACCGCCAAAAGTTTCCAGCCAGTTAGATTCTTTGATTTGTTTGACAGAACTTTTCAGTGAAGAAGAAGCACAATTGCTCCAAAAGTTAGGAATAAGCAAATTGCCTTTGACCAAGTGATCATTTTGATTGGATACTGAAGACTCTATGCAAAGGGGAGGAATTCGAAATTCGCGTGTGCAAAAGTTTCCGGCCATTCGTCATCCGTTAGTTTTTGATTTCGGTAAAGCTTTTTTTTTGCCCGCGTTTGTTAATCAATCAATGTGAATAACGTATTTGAAATTCAAAAATGAAAATATGAGCAATTTATTGTTCCTAAACGAGTGATTTGTTTGTCGCTAAAGGGAGTTTTTTTTGTCCTCTCGTGAGATTGCGGCCAAGTTGTCGATCGGAAAATTTGCCGTGAACGATATTTTAATGAAATATAAAGTTTATCATGGCCTTTGAAACTTGCCACGGTCCGGAGAACCCCAGAAAACGATTATTCTTGTAGACAGAATTATCAGGAAAAAAGCAGTTGATGATCCGCATAAAAAAGCCGCTGCAATTACCCGCGATTCACGGTGTTAAAATATTGCTGAAATAAGTTGTTCTGCCGTGTTTAGACGCTTACATGACGTAGGACTGTATGGAACAGTCGGTGTTAAAAAACCTTTCATAAGTAACAGAAATCAGAGGGCCCGACTGCCGTTTGCCAAGGAATACAAAGACTGGTCAAGTGAAAACTTGAAAAAAAGTACTATTTTCCGATGAATCGATGTTCAATCTTTTTGGGAGTGATAACAGACACTACAACCGATGACCTAAAAACAAAAGATAAGATTCAAGATATGTTATTCCTAAAATAAAGCATGGAGGAGGACACGTTATACTGTGGGGAGCATTTTCTGGAAAATGTGCCTGTCCGTTATTTGAAATCCGCGGCAAGATGAATACTGCAATGCAAAAGGATATCTTGCAAAGTCATTTGCTGCCTGATTGGATGAAAAATTGTGGTCGCAAGTATTTGTTTCATCATGATAACTACCAAAAATATATATGCAAGATTGTCAAGCAGTGGCTTTCGCAAACAAAATTCCGCTTTGGAAATGGACAGCCCAATCACTCGATCTGAATCCAATAGAAAATCTTTGAAAGTAACTTGAAAACGTGTGTGGAATTATAAATATTCCAATTCAGCAACATTTTCACAAAAATTGCAAGAACCGTGGGAAAAACTTAACATTGACGATCTACAACCGTTCATTGAATCTACGCCACGTTGCTGCGAAGAAGTAGTTATTGCTAAATGTATTAATACAAAACACTAATTGTAAATGCTGTTGATCACTGTTATTTTCTGTTATAACACCATTTTTTTCCAAACTTGCCAAGGTGGCCGGAAACTTTTGAGAACACGCGTTTTCTTTTACAATTAATTTTGTCAATTAAATTTATTAATATTTAATTTTTATTCCATAAATAAGTTCTTAACTGTTATGTCAATAAAATGTATACGTATCACTTTGAGATTCCTCTTCATATGGGTATATTTACAAATTAACCAGAAATTTTATGATGGCCGGAAACTTTTGACCACCACTGTACATAAACAAGTCGAAAATTGTACGCCAAACGTGGCAAATGAGGTGCGTCCGTACTATAACTAGTTTTATAAATATTCAGATCTTGGTGAAATAACGCTTGCACCCTTATGCAAAAATGCATGAATACAAAATTTATTACGATTATATATTTTAAAATCAGTAATACGGAAATAATATCACTCCATCTTAAATAGTACCTAATCACCATGGCAACCTAGAATCATTACCTATCATAGGATACCATTAAATTAATTCCGTATGATGGGATTTAACGGGATTCAGAAAACTTTTATTAATATTATAGTTTTGATTCGATTTTCACAAAATTTGAAAAGACGAAATTCTCCAGCAATTATATATATATTAAATTACAAACCATTCTATTGGGTAGTTTTTCCGCTGTTTTCTGTGGACAGACTGGCAGACCAGGCGACGATTATTGGTGCTACGTATTTACATAATTACGAACGCACCGAAAACAAGTAATGTATTTTTTTAAGTCAATTCCTACTTAGGTCATCAAAGAAAAAGTTAATATAATCCCTTAAGCTAATATTAGTTTTTGTTGCATTAAAATATCTCAATTCGTTGATTTTCTATAAGCAAGTAGGTTTACAATGGAACTCTATCTGAATTTGGCGAAATATTAGAGAGATCGCCAAGTTGGTGTCACTTTTGACGACTCATTTTGGTCGCCAAATTTGGCGATATATCGCCAAGTTGGTGACAAACTTGGCGGTATTTGGCGACAGAACAGGATTCCCCCTATGGTAACCCCCTTATAGATATGAAGATGCATTAAATGCTGTTCAATAACCAATGGCCGCCATTTTGTCTCCCATATAAAACCAAAATTAATTAATTAAAATGTAATTAATGAATTAATATTTGAAAAATCTGTATTAACATCAAGTGTCATCCAGTACAAGTTTTAAAAAAAATTATTTCGACTTGATAGGATGTATAATAAGTATTTGATTAACGATTGAACATTTTAACAAGATATATAAATAAATAAATACAGGGAGTGTGTGAACTAGTGGTAGGAATTGAATAATAAGAGAAAGGGAAAACGTGGAGGTTTTCCCAAGACAGGTAGGTGAAGAGCTAGACAATTCGCATTTCAAAGTTTAATTGGTGTCGGGTTCGCATATCTTTTATATATTTCTTGTCATTTTTTTTTTCAATACAGTAATATTCGTGATAACATTATGCACACAGCTATTTACGGGGTAGATTTATTTGGGATAGCTTATTCACATGCCAAATAAATCTACCACGATAATAGTTTTAAAATAATGGTTGCTTATATACAAAAATATAGGGCGCTAAGAACACTGAATTAGCGGCCTCACTCGATTATGTATGATGCTTATGCCTAATGCTTGTCTGCATCTTCTGGTATTTAAACACACATAGTCAAATTTTCCAGGTATTTCTAAAATATTTAGATATTGCAAGATTTAAAGCAAACCGTGACATATTTGCTTATCATTATGACGTTTATACAATATATTTGTTATGTGTTATGAAGAAAAACACTTTGACAATGGCCGCCATTTTTTCTCTCAATTAAATTTAAAATTAATTAATTAAAATTTAATTAATGAATTAATATTAGAAAAAACTGTATTAACATCAAATGTCATCCACTACAAGTTTTAAAAAATTATTTGAACTGAATAGGGTGAATAATAAGTATTTTATTAAAGACTGCAAATTTGAACAAGATATATATAGGGAGAGTGGGAACTAATAGTAGCAATTGAAAAACAGATTACAACTACTAAAATCAAAATTCCTGAAGTGAAGGAGATAATAGCACGATAAAAATTTATCTAAAAAATCGATCTTACATCATAAAAAATACACATTTTTTTTAAACTTATTTATTAAATCCATGCTAACCGAAGTAAATCTATAATCTGTCTGTTTAAAGTCACAGTGTGAAATAACTGATGCGTACTTTAAAATAATGATTACTGAGGATTTTAGGTAAGCTTCCATTACAAAAAGTAAGAAGCAGCCTATTGTAGTTGCCTAGAGGAAAACAATTCCGGAAATTTCAATTGCTCTTTCTACAACCCGTTCATCTTCGAATTTAGCGGACAAAGAACACTCTCTTTTAGAACGAAAGTAATATTCTTAAGTTGGTGTAAACGTCTTATACTAGAAAGACTTTAGAGCTTTCTGAATAACTCGTCAAGAATAATTGGGTTTGGAATAACTGCTTTATATCATAATCTATTAGGTTTTCATTACTAAATGGACTCATTACTCTGTGTTACATAAAATAAAAATAAGAACGGCTAATCAGTGTATGCAATATATTAAAAAATCTTCAATTAAAATACCATACTACTCACAGTAATAAAATACAAATATATTCCCAATATACAAATATATCAAATATACAAATTTGCATTTTATTACTGTGAGTAGTATGTTATTTTAATTGAAGATTTTTTAATACATTGTATACACTGATTAGCCGTTCTTATTTTTATTTATTAGTAAATATTTAAACATCTACGAGTCGAAACCCGTCGAATTCGACGAATGAAATGTTTCAAAGAACTGAATGAGTGAATTTATAAAAAATAATTACAATAATTAATCAATATAGTTAGTTTTACGTTTAAACTAATAACTCGCATTACTGGTTCGTACACATATAAACACCAAAGCGGACTGTAAATGCATTTTTATTTAACACCAAATTTAAGCGAGCCAACACACGGCTTACAACATTACAACTTTTTTCACATTACACCACAACAAGAATCAAAACAGAATAAACACAGAGTGTTGCCACACGCTGAAAACAGAACAAGAAACTTACATGGATTCGGAGCACACGAAACCAAGGAATTTGCAGCAGACCATACTTAGATGAACAATTGTATTGGCTAATTCTTTAAACAATTTTTTTTTTAACTAAAGTTTAATTTCAACTTTTCAAATTATTGAAAAATTATGCTTTAAGGTTAGTTGGGGCAACTGGGACATGATTTTACAATGTGACTCTGGAGCTTCTGACAATTCAGCTTCAAAAAGCTAATGTTCATTTCAATTAAAGTCTGAACTTCTGTAAATGTGTTCAGTTAGGTTCCCTCTATCAGACAGAAATGCTAAAAATTACATTTTAATATTTAAAAATATAAAAATATGCATATTTCATCTTTCTTTCCTCATGGGTCCAGTTGCCCCCAAAAATGGGGTAACTGGACCAGAGGGGTCTATGTTCCACACAACCAGGCAGATCATGTAAATTATATGTCAATAAACAGCGTTGTAAGGGAAACCTTTGCTGTCAGTGTGCCTAAAAAAATCACTAAAAGTGAAAATATTAGATTTATTTATACCAAAAATATAAAACTTAAGTAAGTACTTATGTACTTTAGTATAGATAATAAGTATGAAAGTCACATGGGCATTTTATGAAAAAAATAGCAAGGTAAATCTCTGAACAAAAGGCTACGTAAGTACTTAAGTATTTTATCATTATCCAGGGGTCGCATTATATAGGGAAAATTTTATTGTTCCTTAAAGAAAGGTGCGATGAAGATATTATTTTCAAAATAGTGGTAGGGACGATAAAAGATTCCCTATAGCACAGCTGCCAAATTTTACGCTTTCCTCTCACCACTAACATATTATTGTAAATGTTATCTTATTTAATCGTCGAAATCTTACGATTAAACAAAACGAAAATCTCTATTAAATTTTAGTGGTAGATAGAAAGCGTAAAAATTGGCAGCTATGCCTATAGAATGCGACCCCTGTGTATAGTACAATTTCAAGGTCTGGCTATCTGGCTTTCAGGGGCAAGGTACTTGCATTCGGAAAATTTTGAAATAATTTAATGACACCAATATTTACAAGAGAATCTATCTGAAAACATGTAAAAGTATATTTTCGCGTACTTAATAAAGGTTAAATTTTAATTATAAAATTCAGGTGCCAATGTGGCAATTAGGAATTAAAATTAAGTGATGCCATAACGGCATCACCGCCTCTCAGGGTGTCAAGAAATTTGGTTTGATACCATTCAATATGTTTTTTTTTTATTATTTGATTACGTTATTTCAATAAGGTATTCTATCATTTTCTTTATTGTGAGCAAAAACCAATGGAGAAATTTACTTCCCGTACTAAGAGAAACACAAAAAAATATTTATAAGTATTGGGGTAACTGGGTCCGGCATGGCCCAGTTACCCCGGATACATGTCCCAGTTACCCCATTCTTGAAAAATTTATGGGGTAACTGGGATACCGGGCTTACATTTAAAACATGAAGTAAATATGTATAGATACCTAATAATATTAATGTAGTTATATGTCTAATCTTTAAAAAAAAAGATTGTTTAATAAAAGTACTTACAGTATTTTAATAAAAATCCGAGGAAGTTCAGCCATATTGACGTTTTTTTAAAAAAAAATAAACGTAAATTTTTGACAACTTATCACAGCAAAGTGAGAGTTATGATTGAGTTGATACACGTTGTTTTAGGAGGTAGAGATAAAGGGGCATTGCTCACAAAAGCTAAAACTTAAAAAACACCAACAGTTTTTTATAAAATAGCCTATGGCCCAGTTACCTCGTGGTTCCAGTTACCCCACAAACCTTTTTCCTTACGTAATCAGTAGAATAGCATGCAATTAAGTTAAGGAAATATGAATTTCTTAATAGAGTCTTCGAACTTTAGTGTTACGTAATGAAAAATCAATGAAAATTGCGCCATTATGACAAAATTACACTTTTTATTTTCAACGAAATCTAAAAATGACATCTTTTCATCGACGCATAATTTACATGCATACTTTTCATATTGATATTCCCTATTTTAAAAATATTTTAACGCACAATAGATTATTAATAAATACGTATTCCCAAACTTGATGTCACAATTGCTAGTTACAATTTTGGATGTAAACATTCGGTCTCTTTACTTGAGGTTCTAATCTGAGAATCCGGCGAAATCTAGAAATTTACACTGTAAAAAAAAAAAAAAAAAAAAAAAAAAAAAAAAAAAAAAAAAAAAAAAAGGATATACTACTGGCAATCTAGACGCCAGTACTATTTCCGTTTTTTTACGGGATTTTTTAGCCATAAATTACAGAAAATTTTCCGTTTTTCTGATTAAAAACGGAAATTTTTCTGTAATTTATTGGTAAAAATTCCCATAAAAAAACGGAAATAGTACTGGCATCTAGATTGCCAGTAGTATTTCCGTTTTTTAGTCCGTTTTTTTTTTTTTTTTCAGTGTAATTTTACACGCACTCGTAGTTAATATTTAGTTTTATCAAAGAAAATACTCATTTCATTTTTACTATGACATCCTTTTCACCCACTGAAGCCCTCTGAGATGAGAGTCTCAATCTCAGAATTAGCGGAATGATAAAAAACATTGAAATGTAACAGCTTTATGGGCAAAAATGCGTTATTTTAAATCGTGACGCCATTTTCTGTTCGATATTTTTTTAAAATTATTTTTAATTGTAATACGAAAATGGCATCCGTAATGATATCACAATTCCTATTGTTTCCCTTCACTCTTCCACAATGGTAAGTAACTAGATTGCCACCACGTGAAGAAATTTCATAAAGGACTTTTAAAATTAAAATATAAAAATGGGATTATTTTTTTTAAAAAATAGAGAGTGCTGGCACATCTACAAATAAAGGGCTTTCAGTTAAAAAAAAAATACTTATCAAAATCGGTTTAGTAGAAAGCTGAGGCAAGATGACTAAAAAAACAGCTTTGTATTTTAAATATATAAGATTATATTGAATCTGGCTGTGTGATTATATTTCATAACTATTCGTCCAAGAATATAGAAATTTGGCCGATGAAACGAACCCCAGTTATTTGCAAAGGTCCGGGGATTTTTAAAAAGCTGTCTAGGTTTTGAATTTTGAATTACTTTCCGCGATATTAATATTTTTGTAATTTTGAATGATATAGCTGTAATGACGGAAACGAAATTACTCCATTGTTGTAAAAAAAAAAAAAAAAAAAAAAAAAAGTTTAAATACTTGGACGAAAATCAATAATTAGACTATTATTTATGACATTTTTTCATTCAAATTGGAAAGCAAAAAAATATTTTCAGTTTGAATAGATGGTGTGTACTCACATGATTTAACGCCAAGATGCAAACGCCATGATTTAACATCAAGCCTACTATCCGAATTGTTGAAGAAATGTCATTGGTTTTGTTTTGTTTGCATAAAACTATATTATAATTTTTAGTTTAATTTCTTTTTAAAAATGTATTTTAAAGGTTATTCAAGCAACGTACCTATATATTTACTTAATTATTATTGAAAAGCAGAAAGATTATTAGGTTACTAATTCGTATAAAATGCCAATTTCCAAAATTGAAAAAAAACTGTATGTAGACAAATGGAGTCTGATATAAACTGAAGCTATTGTAAGTATTTTGTTTTTAGTACCGATACTGAAGTAAACAAGTTGGAAATTGCTCGTCAAACGTGGCAAATGAGGTGCGTTCGTACTATAAATAGTTGTATAATTATTTTTTACACCCCATATTGTACTGAATGTATAATTTTTTGCACTTCATAAAGTGCATAGTCTGTAGCATCATTAAAATGCACTTGCAATAACTTTTTTACCATTCCCCGTAATGTAACGGAACATTTTTGACTGTCCCTGTAATTAAACTATACATCCGATTTTCCTAAAATTGGAAATGGCTCGACAAAATGTTTCAATAATTATATATTTAAAATTTAAGACCATTCGGTTGGGTAGTTTTTCCTCTGTTATATGCTGACAGACAGACAGACGGACAGACAGACAGACAGACGGACGGACGGACGGACGGACGGACGGACGGACGGACTGAACGACGACTATAGGTGCTATGTATTTATATAACTACGAACGCACCTAAAAATGAATGAAAGTATATACATCATTAGATGCCCGATTTTAATGCCGAGTTTCTTCCATAAAGACACCGCTTCGCGCTGTGTTTGTCATGTACCACTGTGACGTCATATACCACTTATAGGGTAGCCTGGGGTAATTTTCATACAAAAAGAAAACTTTTACAATTACTCAGGAATCGATGGCTTTTTCTTTATTAATTATTATTATTATTTATTTATTTATTTATTTTTTACTTTTACTTGGTAAAATTATCACTCTGATAAATGCTGAAGAAGAGTCATCAGGCATGTGGTAAAATTATCACATGCCTGATGACTCTTCTTCAGCATTTTAAAATAATTATCATTAATAACAACAAAAAAATTTAATAAAATCCTGTCTGAAAATTACCCCATGCTTTGGGGAAATTTTCCGACACATAAAGGGAAATTTCAAGATAGCTATTTGGGGGAGGGGGGTATTTAAGTAACTGATATGAACACCAACTACGGTAATTAAAAGACATCGTTGTAAAATGTTATGACAAAAAATGGGGTATTTATTAGGCCATCTGAATACAGAGAAAGACACGTATTTTCAAAATATAATTTTCAGGATTTTCAGTTAATCTACACTATAAAGAGGAATTCTTCCTTGTAATTAAAAAATTTTAAATTTTAAATTATTAAGGTTTTCTAACTATACAATAAAATTAGATATATTTTCTCCCATTAATCGAAACATTTTATACAATGCTATAGCCACACATCGTGTAGCTACGCAGCTAGTTTAAGTTAAATAACAAAAAGTTAGAATTTTCAAATCACTTGCTTTTAAGATTATGCAGCATTTTTACAGCATTTCATTTAACTTAACTTGTATTTAACTTAATATGTGAGTGTAACCATGAAATTTTGTAATCGATTTTTCATTCACTCCCTGATATACTAGAAATGCAAAAATTATGCACACAGGTATGTTTTTAAATATGATTTGTTTTATTCATTTACTTTCCTTTGTTTCAAGTAGCGATTATTTTTTTTAATTGCACAAAGTATACCTTTTGATTGCTCGGAAAGCAAATAAAAATACAAATATCTTATCTGCCAAACATTCCGATTTCTGTGTCGAACTAGTTCCAACCAGTAATCTTCATATTATTTAACCCTTTCAGTGCGAATTTTTTTTGGGGGGGGGGCGGGGAGGGGGGGGGGGGGTCAATGCCCTGTGCGGAATATTTTGTCATAGACATCAACCGGTGAATCAAAAAAAGTTCTGCATACCGATTGGTTTCGTTTCTCGTCAGTTCAAAGACACCGTCGGGGAAAAATAACTTGAAATTGTCGTGCGGATCGAAATATGTAGTGTCTGCAAGCACTTTGTACAATATACACGCAAGACACGCTACTGGTTTTGGTTATAGCCAAATTACTGCACTATGCAAGCGCAATATGTCATCACTGCTAACCCCATGACGCACTACAGTGAGCACAATACACGCCGTGAACGCGTTGGCGACTTTTGTCGACGCTTACTGTAGTCTACAGCACCCAACTCCTAGATGTCGACATTAGTCGACTCCTGCACTCGGACACTTATGTCAAATTCTGCCGATTCCCACACTAAAAGGATTAAGCATAATTTTCTGTCTTTAAATACAGTGAAATATAGGTGCAGATTCCCAAAATTTTTAAGGGGCCAGGTGCTTCTAAAACAAAAAAATCCAGTTGCCACATTGTGAAAAAATTGCATAAAATCAATAACGTTTATATGGGAAAAAACTCAGGAATTAAAAGTCAAAAATAATTTATTTAATGTATGCACATGTACAACAGAACATAGACTAAATATATCAAATGTGTACATTTAATTTAATCACAAAATTCTTTTAATTTCGGTATAAATTAAGTGTAATATAAATTTTAAACTATGTACAGTTCAGAATATAAAATGGGCAGATACAGGTTAAAACTAGTTGGATGTATCAATCCCAAAACATTCTTCTATCTCATGCATGTAAATACTTCAAAATTCGCTATCACAGTGACAAAATATAATAGCAATCTATGCTCATCATGAGGATTCTAAAAAGATGAAATTTCGGGCATTAGTTCTTGAGATATAACTATTGTAAATCCAGCAAAATGCAATATAACAGCGCAACCCATTCGGTGATTTACACCAGGATATAATCTGCGACAACTTATGTCAACGTCAAACTGAATATCAAGTTTGGGGAGAATCCGTGCATTAGTTTTTGAGATAGAGCTATTGAGAAAATCCTTAAAAATCCAGCATGGCAGCGCCACCTATATGGCGATTGACATCAAAACCTAATTAACGTAAACTTGTGTCAACGTCTAACTGAATCATAAGTTAGATGAAAATTCGTGCAATAGTTCTTGAGATAGAGCTATTGCGGTGTTCGGGGAAAATGCAGTATAGCAGCGCCACCTGTTGGGCGATTTATACCAAAAATTAAACAGCACTAATTTATATCAGAGACTAACTGAATCTGAGGTTTCGTGAAAATTCATACATTGGTTCTTGAGATAGAGCTATTGAGGAAATAGTGAAAAATGCATCAGAGTAGCGCCACCTATTGGGCGAGTTACACCAACACGTAATCAGCATCAATTCATATCAAGCACTAACTGAATCTGGTGTTTGATGAAAATGTGCGCATTCTTGAGATAGTGCTATTGCGCAAATCGTGTAAATCCTGCAAAAAGCAGCATAGCAGTGCCACCTGTTGGATGATCTACACCAAAATGTAAACAGCATCAACTCATGTCAAGAATCAACCGAATCTGAAGTTTGATAAAATCTGTGCTTTAGCTCTTGAGGTAGAGCTGTCGCGGAAATCGTAAAAAATGCAACATAGCAGCAGTACCTGTTGAGCGATTTACGCCAAAAACTAATCAGCATAAATTTATATCAGGGACTACCTGAATATAAATTTTTATTAAATTCCGTGCATTAGTTCTTGAGAAAAAGCGCCCACAAAATTTATGTCACATACAGACAGACAGACAGAATCACAGACTCACGGACAGACATTTTGTAAAAACACTTTTACAAATTAAAAAAAACGTGTAAATCCGTCAAAAACCGGAATTCGAAAATTTTCATGAATCCAAGATACTTTCTTGTAAAGATAGAAGAAAATAAAAATATGCATAAGCTAAGCAATCCTGATAATGGAGAATATTAGGAAAACAATGCGCCTTATTTTCATTTTGTCCTACAAGAATACACATAAAAAAATTTGAGAATGTGTGAGTATTATTATTCTGCACTATAAATATCAAAATACATTCAAACACTTGTTTTTGAAGAACACACAAGAAAAATTATCTTGAAAAAAAAAATCTTATCACAGACTATTTACAGATGTGATTCTGTTCCGAATTTTCAGAAAATTTAAGGCATTCAGTCCCAAAAATTTGGACATAAAAAAAATATCGCGAATTTCGGTCAATGGTCACCGAAAAAATCTATTTCGTCAATCGTTCGCGGAAAAAAAATGCCAATTTCGCTAAAGGATAGAGAAAAAAACCGCGAATTTCACCAAAGAATCGCACAAAGATGCGAATATCTTCAAAGAATCGCATAAAAATACCCCACAAATTTCATCAAATGATCACAAAAAACACCGATTTCATCAAAGGACCGCAGAAAAAATGCTAATTTTGTCAAAGGATCGCAAAAACAACGCAAATTTCGTCAAAAGATTGCAGAAAAACATGAATTTTCTCAAAGAATCGTAAAAAACCTCTCACAAATTTCATCAAATGATCACGGTAAAAATGGGCGATATTCTCGTTTTTTCTCCGACCGGTTGACGAAATTCAATTGTTTTTATTGTTGATATTTGCGGGATTTTTTGGGACGGAATAATGGAATTTGCCCTTTTTTTTTCCTTTGACCGATTGACAAAAATCTGTTTTTTTTTTTGTTTTTTTTTCTATCGATCGATTGACGAAAATCACGGTTTATTTCGCGACAAATTGACGAAACTGACTAGCGATCGACGAAATTTGCCGGATTTTCCCATGACGGTTTTCAAAATTTTCATGACCGATCGAGGAAATCCCGATTTCTTTTCATGACCGATTGACGGAATTTCACGTTTTTGCGGAAATCTGATAAATAAATAAATAATAATTCGAGCAATTCTGCTAATTCTTAGAAGAAACGCATGGCGATATCTAGTGTCTACCTGTAAGAACACATATGAATAATCCCAGAACTACAAATTTAATGAAATGAGCACAAACGTACTCTTTTCTTGGCTCAAATTTTTCTGCGTTACAAGCTAACTGTGGTATACCATTGCTGTTGAATTAATTCCACGCGCGGATGAAACGTCATTTTTTCCACGATTCAGGGGACATCGCAATTTTTTAGAAGAAAACAATAAATTTACGATTCAGCGAAATGTGGTGTCCATGTTTAATCATATTTTTTAATTATGGACAATAAGAAAAAAAGAAAAGTTATGGTCTATGCAGGAGACATAATCCTGTGATTGATAAGAAGCAAAAAATAATCCGAAAATCATTCGGTGAAAAAGAGGCATCCGTATAAGAAGCATGGAGACTTAGTCGCCGAAAGTTAGTCGACAAAACAAAAAATTTAGTCGCCACGTGGCGACTGTCGACCTTGAATCTGCATCTATACAGCGAATATATCTATTCCGAAGTAGCGAAAATAAAAAATTGGCAGTTATGAATAATTGTGCCAATAGTTATGTAAACAATGTTTATATGCACTATTTTCTAACGTTTTTTACATAAAAACATTAATAAATATTAATTTGCACTTCTTCGTTTTGCTTCGTTTCCCAAGATTTTGTAATTTATTGTTTTGTAAACTTCGTAAACAATCATGATAACACGTAAAAAACTGAAATTTTTAAAACTTAATCTTTTCTGCTTAGTGTTGTTTTCAAAAGTTTTTATTCAATTGAAATAAAATTAACAGAAACAGAAGCTTAATTACTGGAGCACGAAGTAATTTAGTATCATTAAATCGTTCAAAATTTGAGAAAGTCTTTAAAAAAATAAATAGTTGTTGTGAAAGTATTCCAAATATTTATACTAATTAAAATAAATTTAATTTAAAATGCATTAAGACATAGATTTTCAAATACATTCCATCTATAATGTTTTCCAAATAACTGAAATTGTTATTTGAGAAATCATTATTTTTCAAAAGTCTTTTTCTCTTTTTAACACTTTCCAACAAAGTTGAAAAGTGTTTATGCATTCGGTTTGTCAGGCCGTCAGTCCGTCTGTCCGTCTGTCCGTCTGTCCACTCCCGTAAACTCTCATCCGTCCCGTCCACTCCCGGCTCTAACTCCCGTAAATATGCTCGGATTTTCATGAAATTGATAAAGGTTATTTAGGGTCACCAAAGCATGGTTGATATATTATATGACGTATGTAGGATTAATCGTTCATTTACAGGGGCACTCAAAAGTATTCCATTACATTATGATATATGGGGAATAACTCCCGTAAATATGCTCGGATTTTCATGAAATTGATAAATGTTATTTAGGTTCACCAAAGCATGTTTGGTATTGTATATGAAGCATGTAGGATTAATCGTTCATTTACAGGGGCACTCAAAACTATTCCGTTACATTATGGTATAGGGGGAAAAATCGTTTGCAGAGTATTTTAATGACATTATGCTGTTACAAATGTATTGAAACTGATACAAATCAATGACTTTCACTACGATCACGTTAGAACAGGACATTCATAGCATTTTTTATTCATTTACAGGGACACACAAAAGAAATCGGTTACAATACAGTACTGTCTTTGAGTAATAATTGCTAGAGTGCACGGTTTAAAATTCGGTATGCGCTTTTAAATTTAATTAATTTTTTGCATGTTACCCGTTATATATAAATTCTATACCTCAAATACAGGGCTACACAAAAGTATTCACGCACCGTTCTCCTTATTAAAGGAAATTGCTGAAGGTAAATTTTCAACTGAAGTATAAGTAGCTCTTAAGGGAACTAAATTTTGGCTTGCATGTAGCTAATAGATTCAAATCTATAAATCATATACAGGGCTGCAATTCGCATAATTTTTTGATTTTGGATGGGAACAACTGAAATTGGGTTCTGAAATATATTATTCGTTTCCGTATGGTTGAATTAGACGTAATATTTTAATTTTTTAAACAGTGCAGTTTTGTTACATTAATCTGAATGTGTTGGAAAGTGTTTCTTAATCTATGCTTGACGCATGATTTTTTCTTACTTTTTTTTGTTGTTGTTTGTTTGTTTTTTTGTTTTTTAATTCTTTGAGTCTCACGCACTTTTGATCACCAAAGACTTGTTTTGAAATACATATTAATGACAAACAGAAGTTTTTAATTTACTAATGAAACTATTTTCCGATTTAATGAATAGAAATTAAAGTAAGTGTTAGAAAAACAAGGAGAAAACTGAAATTCAAAAGTGAAATGTTTGTATACTTTTTAATTGGTGCATACAATTATTGCATTTTTAATACGAATGACGAAATGTTCTTTTAGTTTCGCAATTATTACAATTTTTCAGTTTTTATCTTTTAAAATATAACTTCGTCTAAAGAATATCATTATTTAAGGTATCTCCGGACTCTTAAAGCTTCAAAATTTTTGAAATTTATGTGAGTTGTGGTTTTAGATTCCCATAAAACCCTACTCCTAGCCACAGGATATGATCAGCACTTTTCCATGAGAACTTGTAACCGCAGAACAGTAGATGTAGTGAATTTGCTGATATGCAGCTTTGCACTCTCTTCGCTTGGAAACAAGTAACAACCAAAAGCAGATTTCATTCTGACGCGGTTGATGTTAGATGTATCTTTCTCGCTTTAGACGAGAGCAGAGGCCGATCTCCGACGATTCTGTGAGTGCGTATAACCCCCTACCCTCCCGTACTTGTAAATATAATTTCTATTTAATATGTAAAACTATAACCTAGAATCATTAAACTCCTTTTTTCATTAACTACGATCTTATCTTTATATCATCCTTATATGGGGACTCTAGGCCGATTTGAATCCCAAATGAATTAAAAAAATAAAATCCCCTAGGCTTTCTTACCGATCAGAATCTGAGAACTTCTTTTTCCGTCCCGTTATCAACCTTCGTATTTCAGCAGACGTGATTCATCTACTCAGCCATCTGTTTTGAAGCTCAGTCTTCCGTTTATTTTTATTTTTACAAGATAGTCGTGGTTTTGCAAGAAATGAATCTCCGGCTGCAAGTATATTTTTTTTCTACGGATCATTAATTGGATTACTTCAATATATCGTGGCGAAGAATTTTTTTTCAATTAAATAACTCCTTTGAAGTAAATTTTTTTCTCTCTCCCTTTCCCTTCTCGCTTTTGATATGGAATTACAACAAATAGACTTTATTAAAAGCCAGTTGAAATCGGCTAAGGTCAAGCTACTGCACGAATTTATATTTGGTTGCGATAAAAATCGCCAAAATAGAGCAAATTTAAGGAAATTTATAGGTTTTTCTTTTACCGACAAAAGCGATGAGTATGAAAATAAACTCAAAGAAATTTTGGATGGTTACTATCAGATACAATTGATTACTATCGCTAATATCTTATCCATTGACATCCATTTATCAAAAGAAGATATCGGACAGCGTATTTTAAGCGCACTAGTTGATATTTTGGCTTTTAAAGACACGTTTACGGCAGTTTCCGAATCGGATACAGAATTTGATGATAGCCACAATAGTAGTGGAAGCACTGGTTTATCTTCCCCTTTGGAAGTACAGCCAGACCAGGCGCGTGTACACTGTATACACTCCGTGCACAAACAGACAATTTCTTTCCATGACATTGATCATTTAATTACACCGTTTAGTGGTGATAAGACGGAAAACGTTCAAACATGGTTTCAGAGATTTGAATCTCTGGCCCAGTCATTTCAACTGTCCGACATACAGAAATTTGTGTTTGCTGAGCGGGCATTAAAAAGTTTAGCATTATTGTATGTACGTAGTGAAAATAACATTTCTTCATATACATCACTCAAAGAAGCATTGTTTCGCGAATTCGGACAATCAGCTTCGTCCGCCCAGATATATCAATTACTAGCCGCTAGAGGCTGCCGCCCAAACGGAAAACTATTGGAATATTTTTTGAAAATGAAAGAAATAGCACAAAGAGGAAACATCGATGATATATCTTTAATTCACTATATAATTAATGGGATTAACGATACATCACATAATAAAGCTATATTATTCGGGTGCGCCACGCTTGCCGAATTTAAAAACAAGCTCCAAATTTTCGAACGAATTTGTGAACAGAGTTCTAAATTTTATCAATCAAAGTCACCGACTACACCCAACACTCCTAAGATTAACCAGACGGAGAAAACTGCAAAATTAACCTGCTGGAATTATTTAGCCCCAGGGCACCGATCTACCCATTGTGTGTATTTAAATAAAGGAAAAAAGTGTATGAAATGTGCACGTTATGATCATGTTTCCAACCAGTGTACAGAGCAAAATCCGGAGCGTAAGCGTTCGACTCAAGGCACCTCCCCTTCACGCAAGACGTCGCCAAGCCGAGACGAACAAATCCACGTAGCAGAAATGTGTCATTCTCATCCGCACATGCAGAAACCTGTAAAAATTTTTAATTTACAAATCAATTCAATCCTCGACACTGGAAGCCCACTGACGATACTGAGAGAAGACATTTATGAACAAATTGGGTCTCCGCCCCCCTCACCGGAGCACCTGTACAATTGTCGGGCATCGGTAACCGTGTTATTCAACCTATAGGATCGTTATCTACCGATATAGAGGTAGACGATAACACTTTTTCTACTTCTGTTTACGTAATTAAGTCTTCTCAGATGCCCATGCCACTTATCATAGGGACAGATGTCATATTTCAGGGTACTCTCACATGCGACAAAAACGGCGCTATTTTAACTAAATCTCCACCCACAAGTATTTTTATAAGCTGCATTACTGTGTCTGATAATGTATCTGCAACGAAATGTCAAGATAAATCCGATGTACATCCATTTCCTGATGCAAGATGTACGACAAAAACATTTGTTTCAAATTCTTTCCCCCAAGATCTAAAACCGCCGAGAGCAAATAAAGATTTTTCGAATGAAAATATTCCTACTGACATAGAAATTGACCTAGTGATTGACTCAGCATATCTGAAACATCTCGCAACATTATCGCCAGACTGTTTTTTCCTTCGATTTAAATTTCTTATTCTACAAGCTGTTCATGACTGTGCTCGTCTTATTGACCATCTGTTTATCACTGTTTAACTCTTCCGACGGACTCAGTTGTCATCATTCTGCACTCCATAAGTCCCAACCATCTCCAGATTCGAGTGACGTTACTAATTGGAACGAAATATGGCAGATCCTTATCATTTCTTGTTTATTTCTTATACGCCGAAACTTTTGGACATCAATAAAGAAAAAGAGAAAACGTAGAATTATATCCTTGAAAAGAAAGATGCTTCACGTTTATGGGTCACTAGTGCAACCTCCGAATTTATCATAAATGTGTTTTTATTTTTACTACTATTTTTTAAGTGTGTTTTTATATTCTGTGTTTGACACCCATATATCTGCTTATTTAAGAGAACATTTATATCGTACAGACTATAGACTGCTACTATCTGTGACTTTCTTAGTAACTTTATTACAATATCTTCGTTTTTTTACGATTGCAGCAAGCATCCACGATTTTTTTTTTAAATGAGATGTTTACCAGGGTGATTCATCATTTCAAGAGTCCAATTATTGGTGAAAATCTTCAACACAGAACTGTTTTTTCTTCTTCGTATTTTTGTGTGCTATGCCATTCTACAGTACGATAAGCTTCAAGTGCTTTTTTATTAAAAAAGATGTTATCGCGTGTGCCAACAGTGTTTTCAACAGTTCATCAACAGTGTTTTTTTATTCGTTTGTGGAATATGCAACAGATTTATTAGTTTCTTCAGCCTCTATTGACAGAATTTATGTGCCTTCTTTTTTTTTCGAAGTTCTGTTCAACATTTTTTTAAAATCTCTGAGCGATATATATCTGCTCAAAACTTTTTTATTGAACCCATGCGGTGATTTTTTTTTCGCATGGCAAGTTATCTTTCTCTCGGATTGCAAATGGTGTCTTATTTTTTTTTTCATTTGCCTGTTGCGCAACACGTGCTTTTTTATGTTGCATAAACAACAACTTTATTTAAAATGACTATCTACACAGGACTTTATTTTATTTATTTATTTTTTTTTAACACTCACTTTTGACAAGAAGAAAAATAATATTGTTGTATTTATATTTTTAAAACTGTATTTTATGTGTAAACTTTTTATTGAATTGCTATATATATGTATGTGTTTTACCCCCCTCCCCCCTCGCATATTTTTTTACAGAAGTGAGAGCTGGCTGTCGAAAAAAAAACTTTTGGTGGGAAATCCTTTTTCTTTTTTTTTTTGCTTATACGAGGCAAACCTCTTTTTTTATTTTTTATTCCCGAATGACGTTGGGATAAAGATGTTTTTTTTTACGAAATTCTACCTAAGATGAGGCAGATTTTAGTATGCTTTCTTGATGATAATATAATGGGCAGACGGCCTTTCACATTATATTTTTCATCCCTGATGATGGCTCATGAGAAAGACGGTCTCATGACGCAAATTGATGTTATCCTGAGATTTTTTTTATCCTTTTTTTTTTGGAGATATCCCACGGCAGCTCAGCATTAATTTACATAAAATTTAGAATTAATTTTATTTTATTATTTAGCTCAATTTTCTTAATTATTTAATGACAGTTTTTTTTTCTCCTTTGGATTTTAATTATTTTTAGATAGTTTTTTTTTTTGTTTTTTGACATATCTTGTTGCTTATTTAACGCGCTGTCGAGGTCGACAAGCGGACAAGATGGCCGAGTCTGAGTTGTGGTTTTAGATTCCCATAAAACCCTACTCCTAGCAACAGGATATGATCAGCACTTTTCCATGAGAACTTTTAACCGCAGAACAGCAGATGTAGTGAATTTGCTGATATGCAGCTTTGCATTCTCTTCGCTTGGAAACAAGTAACAACCAAAAGCAGATTTCATTCTGACGCGGTTGATGTTAGATGTATCTTTCTCGCTCTAGACGAGAGCAGAGGCCGATCTCCGACAATTCTGTGAGTGCGTATGCCGCAGAAAACCCCCCTACCCTCCCGTACTTGTAAATATAATTTCTATTTAATATGTAAAACTATAACCTAGAATCATTAAACTCCTTTTTTCATTAACTACGATCTTATCTTTATATCATCCTTATATTATATTTATACATATTTTATATGTTAAACTCCTAATATTTCTAAACATTTTGGTATAATTGTTTTCTTGAAATTATCATTAGAACAGAAGTTATGATTTTTAGAATTGTACCTGCTCAATAGCTGAAGCGGCGTTTTCGACACTTCGAAGTCATTTTACTCAAAATGACCCTTTTGGGCATAACGCGCAAGATATCTCGAAATATATTTCTCGAATATTTGTTCATGAAATTTTCAAAATATATGTTTTATGTTAGTCTGTATAAACTAAACGTTTTTTTTTTTTTTTTTTTTTTTTTTTTGTTCAAAAAATATTTTTTTGGTGATTATACTGTTGAAATTTAAAATTTTTGTATTTCTTTAATACAACTTTCTATTAAAAATAAAAAAAGTGTTTTAAATAAAAAAATTACTCAGGTTCAGTGTAATTATTATAATCTGAGGTATAATCAGGCATCAAAATTTTCATTCTAGTTGCAAAATTTATTTTGTAATTCTACGAGTAAGCTGACATACCAATTTTCTGCTCGAGAAATGTCCGAGAGTTTGAAAACCCCTATAAATATTAATTATGTATCTTTTAATTATTTTAAATATATGAAATGAAAGAACTTACTCAATTATGTGCTATCAATTTTTAAGTTGTGGAATTTCCTTTCATTTAATAACGTCTTTATACATTTTTGAAACAACCATTATTTTAATAACGCAAACTTTTATTACACAGACAACAACTAAACATTAAAATATTAGAAATAATATATTCAGTTTGTTGCATTTTTGAAGATTTTGTAAATTTTAATTCAGTATTTTTATTGTTGTATGGTAAGCAGTTTTTTGTTTTGAAAATTTTTGTAATTTTTCGTTCTCTTAAAACTGAATAAGGTAACGAGAAAAATCTTTAAATATAAAAGTTTATTTTTTTTTATTTGAAGTATTGCTTACAAAACTTTATGCAATTGAAATAAAATTATTATGAATAGAACATCATTCACAAGAGGTAGAGGTTGAAAATAAAGATCTGAATTTTATCATACCTTTCGAAATATCAGAAAGCCCTCAAAAATGAAATATAAAATTTAAAATTTTCTAAATATTTATACTAATTAAAATAAATGGAATTTAAAATGCATAGAGGCATAAAACATTCGAATGTGTTCTATTAATAAAGATTTCAAAATTATTCGAGCTGTTATTTACAAAGAAGGTCTCCATACGCGCATACTCCGAAAAATCTGAAAAAAATAATAGCATGTTCTACTCATGAGGCTAGATATATTTACAAAAAAAAAAAAAAAAAATTCGGCGGGAACTCGATAGAGCGTCCGTAAAAAAATAATGAAAATTTCGATATTTGGCGACTTATCTCCGGTTGGCGATGGACTAAAATTTCAAAAAATACTTTTTTATGTCAAATACCCTTTAAGATAAAAAAAAAATTCGTATTCAACCTGTTTAAATAAATTTAATGTAAATAACTTTAGTTTTGCCAGTCTTAGTTTGATTTAACTATAGTTTTGTCATAATAAATACTATTTATAATGAAAATTAACTATCAAATTGTATGAGTTAAAATAAATTTAAATTAATTAAAATTGTTTCAAACTCAAAATTAAGTTTAATTGAGCACTGTCGATTCAATTTTGTTGCTATGGAAACAACGACTTATTTGATATTGAAATGAATAACTGCAGCATTCTTCATCTAACCTTTATTTTGGAATACGCTTAAATATATGAAAATATTTTTATATATGTAATTGTTTTTAAAGTAATAAAATTAAATAACATGCAACATAAATATGTAATATAAAATTTATTTACGAAACACTCTCATTGTTTAAGTTTAAATTCTATTTACACGCATTCTCAAGATCAATTAACAAGCAATTTTCAAGTGCATTAAAATCATTTGCTTTTGGCGAGGAAAAGTACTACTCGCCAAATCGCGTGACGCTTTCGTCTTTTCGCGCGAAGTACTCGGAAGTATTTTGTTTCTTTACAGACTTTCTACAAAAATTCTGCCGCTAAATTTGACTGATCCTTTATTACATACATAAGAAGTTTAATTAGCAATTTCCAACAAAGTTGAAAAGTGTTTATGCATTCGATTTGCCTGGCCATCTGCCCGTCCGCACACACTCTAACTCTCGTAAATATACTCGGAATTTCATGCAATTGATAAACGTTATTTAGGGTCACCAAAGCATGTTTGTATTGTATATGATGTATTTAGGATTACTAGTTCATTTACAGGTACATTCAAAATAATTCTAATACAATATGGAATATGGAATATGAGGAAATAATCGTCTGCAGAGTATTTTAATGAGATTATTCTATTCCAAATGTATTGAAACTATTAAAAAACATTACTGAATTTAACAACAAGATGATTATTATAGAATAGAGCACAGCATTCATAGCATTTATTGTTCATTTACAGGGACACACAAAAGAAATCGGTTACACTACTCTCTTCGAGAATTGTGATCTTGATTCTTGTGTTTTAAAATTCGGTATGCACTTTAAAATTTATTTATTTTTTTGCATATTACTTGTTGTATATAAATTCTATACCTCATATACAGGGCTGCACAAAATAATTTGCGTCTCCTTATTAACGGAAATTGCTGAAAGGGAATTTTTAACTGAGGTATATGTATTTCTTATTAACTGAACTAAATATTAAAATGCATGTAATTAATATATACAAATCTTTATATCATATACAAGGCTGCTCAAAGAATTAGAATAATTTTCTACTGTAGATTGGAACAGCTGAAATTGGGTTTTCAAGTGTGTTATGTGTTTCCGTAGGGTTGAATTAGGCATAATATTTTAACTTATTAAGCGGTGCAGTTTTGTTACATTATTCTGAATGTGTTGGAAAGTGTTTCATAATCTATGCTTGAAACATGATTTTTTCTCTCTTGTTTCAAAATATTATGAGTATGCCCGGTAAGGAGACCTTCCTTGATAGAAGGTAATTATATTTCTAAAGTCGTTTAATAACTTAAATATTTTCAATTTTTTTAGTCTCGCACTCATTTAATGATGCAAGACTTGCTTCAAGACATCTGTTAATGATAGATAACATTTAATTTGCTGGTGAAAACAATTTTAGATTAAATTAACGTAGAAATTAATTAAGGTGTACAAACACAATTAAGATATCCATTTCAGTTTTCTTTTTCCTTAATTGACTTGTACATTAATTAAATTTATGATATAAAACTTTCATTTCTTTACCCAAAATAATTTTCATTGTGTTCGCATTGTATATAAGGCTACCAGCCATACTTCTAAACATACTGATATATTTTTACAAAAATGAGAAATGAAATTGGAATTGAGGCTATTCCATTTGAATGCATACCACCCAAGACCCCCGTCGTATCTCCTATGATTCACTATGCATTTAAGGTCAATTTATTCCTAACTTCAAATATTCTTCTTCATGAGCTATTATCGCCTTTTTTTCTCAAACCGTTTGTGGTTATTAACAAAAGGAAGGGGAAATTCAAAAATGGAAAGAATTGGAGATAGATTTGAATGGAAGACCTTCGCCGTAAAGAATGATACGTCAAATTCTTCAAAAGCAATAAAAAAGGAAAAACACCTCGTGACCACAAAAAAGAAGCCGACAATCGAAGACAGTTAAATGGTACGTCTATTCGGACCTTTAGACATTTTAAACAAGCTTTTTATAAGTTACATAGGGGGAAAATGGATAAAATCAGAAAGATTGTCTTCAAGAAGTAGAATAAAACCAGCCTTAATATTTCAAGGAAAGTTCTTTTATCTTGGAAATCAAGATGTAATATCACAGTTAAACAAAAAGACAAACCATACTGAATGCTATAGGCCCCATCAGGGGCCGAGAGGGTCTGTTCTTGAAGCTGGTAGATGGGAGGTGCTGGGTTCAATCCTAATCGCGCCCGTCGGCCTAATCTTTCGGAGTTTTCGTGGTTTTCTTCGAACCTTGGTTTCGCAAGCGTAAATACGGGTTAGGTTCCCTTAGAAAGACCCCCATGGGGGCACTCCCCCCCCTTAAGGCATATATCCCTCGTGTTGATAATTGGCCGTCATAAACACAACCAACCAACCAACTGAATACTATAGTGGAAAATAAAATTCTTATCCTTATTTGTACTTTTTTTTTTCAAATCATTACAAAATATGCGAACGAACGCTTTCTGTAGAATTAAACAAAAAAAAAAAAAACTTTTCCCCAGAGAATTCAATTAAAATACGAAAAGAGTGAGTTGGAATAAAAAATTGGAATAAAAAAAATAACTCGAAGCTGTTTCACTTCTAATATCATTTCCAAAGACTGTTGGTCATTCTGCTGCAATTACAGTCGGACCTCTATTTAACGAACCTCTATTTTGCGAATTTCTCTATTTTACAAACTTTTCCTCGGAACCAACACCATTTTGCAAATTTCTTCGTAAAATAACCTCCAAATAGCGAAGTGTATTCTCTATTTAAAGAACTTTTTCTTCTGATATATTTTTTTTTTCTCCCTATTTCTCAAAATATTTTCGGACACTTCAAACTTATTCTTTCTTTTACACATTTTATAATGCTCAATAACCTTGAATTAGTTTTACCAGGTGCCTAACTCAACAGTAAAATCCCTGTCATTTTTTGCATTTCATCCAGGTAATGGAAAATTTCAGTATCCCCCTTTCACACTCAAAAGGGCTGCTCTGTAGTAAATAAGTTTCAGTAATTAAATTTAAGGACGCGTGTAGTAATACAATGCTTAAAATTACTTGTTATAATAAATACGATAATGTCATTAAAATTCGTTAATTTTAATGTAAATATTTTCTTAAAACTTAAAATACAGTGATTTCCGGACAGTATATATTTTAAATTCTTGTTGTTCTTACAAATTTCTTTTTGATGGGTAAAATGAATAATAATAATAAAAATAAATATGATTTACAAAAAAAGTGTGATAGTTAAGTTTTTTAATAATGTTTAGTGTTTATGAATTAAAAATCTGTTTTGTGTAGTTTAAAGTATTTAAAAAGGTTCATCTCTATTTAACGAATTTTCCACATAACGAACTTTTTTTCGGAATTTAGCGACTTCGTTAAATAGAGATCCGACTGTACCTTCAACATTGTAATTCTAGAACAAGACGATCAGACAGCGATTAGTTTGCCTGCTTTTTCTCAACGACATGTTTGTGTGAAGCGGAACTTCTCTCTTACACGGCTTAGAGGATCAGGTATCTTTGAAAGCACCAAAAAATCATTTTCTTTATTTAATAGCTTATATTAAAATGTGATTCTTTAGAAATACAGTCGAACCCGATTAAGACTCTTTTGAAAGGAGTGTACAAAAGTCGGGATCGCGTATTACACTGAATTGTACAACATTGCAAGAACTGGGGTTTTTTTACTTATCTAATCATCTAAATGAATTGTAGAGCATTCATTTATACTAGAGGCCTCTGCGCGCTGCTCACTAACATTTGCCAACCCCCGCGAATTGCACCGTAATTCACACTGGAACCGCTACGCGTTCCCAGCTCGCTTTGTTTGCTCGGCACTTTTTACATCAACTCCAGCCATAATGAGTGCTGTCATAAAACCTTTTAACTTATGAAAATTTCACAAAAAAAATTTAAGGTAAAAAAAACAGTAATTTAAATCTTCGTTGAAATCACATTTAAAAATGCATTTAGTTGGTGCTGCTAAATGGCATAAATCATTTTAACATTCTGAAATTTGCTAATTTTTGAAATGTAAAATAATTAAATGAAAAAAAAATTACTTTGGAACACAATTAATTTGAAACTTATTGCGCATAACATATATCACAGCACAGCTTAAATTTCTTTCGAAAAACCCTTGGAAAAACACTACCGGATACAAAGATAGTTCAATGTAAATCAACAAACACTATCTAAAGTTCGTTCGACGTGAAAAATACAATATCTCTCAGACACTTGTCAAGTTAACAAAACGTAAAGAACACGTTTTCTGGCGTTTGTAAAAGAAACTTTTGACCAAAAAGCTGATTTTCTGAATGCACCACGTGAAGGTAAAACGAACCAATGGCCATTGCTATTGTTACATCTTCCAAAAGATCGTACTGTTGTTTAAAATGAGCTCATGCTCTGAATTTTAATTTGCTGAATTAGATGTAAAGGCCGGTGAATATGACGTCACATTGACAAAATTGTACTAAAATATTTCAGTTTTATATAGACTTTAAAGTTCATGACGTCATTGGTAGTTCATAACAAACCGTTCCTGTGCATTTCCTGGTTTTTCTGCGCTTTTTTCCGAGAGGTAACGCCTTCACACTATGAAAATCTATCCAAGAAATCGGTTGTTTGTTTGAAACAATTCTACCGTGTGCCATGATACTTTTGCAGACCATATGAGTATGAATCCTTTCTTTCAAATATAACATCATTTTCACCATCAGAATCAGTCTTCCCTTCCGAGATTAAAGCGTCATTTAAGCAACTGCTTTAAAATTCCTGAGACTCATTAAATATTCATTTTATTTAATTGGAAATTATGTAATTTTCAGAAATAATTTATTTCGTGTATACCAAGGATCTTTAAATAAATAGCAAGAGTTCAGTCTATTTATGTATATGAATAAAGATCGGGAATATGACGTCATCACTGACACAGTTATAGTAAAAAATTTTAATTCATGGATGAAACTAATCTTTTGTTTTCCGAATGATGTCATTATCTTTATCGAAACATTTCGTTTTCTATATTGCTTGCTATGAAAGATTATTCACTGTCATTTTATTTACACAGATTACTTAATATTATTTCTCAATAAATAATATGTGTTCTGCTCTTACGCGATTGGTTCATAATTAAACGGAATTATTTTAACATGTTTACATTTTATGAAAAACATTTAATTTTTTCTTTTAAATATGACGCGAGTTTAACTAGTGAAATCATACTTCTGATTGCTGGAATGTAATAAGGCATATTAATTGTGTTACTGCGCTTGCTGCCAAACGGCAAGCTACAAATGCAGCCATATTGTAGCGCCACGCAAGAGAAATATATATATATATATATATATATATATATTTACGATCAAAAATTGTAAATTTTGCTTATATTTAGATTAAAATTCAACTGTATTCAAATTTAAATCATTGTTTCTTTTTTTAGGACCGAGTGAGATAATAACTGAAAAAGTTATGGATTCAAAAGCTTCATTGCTGATTAATACGTTAAAGCTAAAAATAAAACAGCAAAAATAATTTTCCTAGACAATTTTTTAACACAAAGATAATGTATAAAACGGTATTTTAATGGCTCTTAAAAGTACCGTTGGAGCATAAAGACTTAAAGTCAGTTTTCTGAAAACGCTCGTTGTATAATTGAGCGCGTGCACTCTAAATAAAAAGAAGTGACTATTCAGGAGTGAATAGTCACTCTATCGCAGAGTCAAAATATGCAAAGTTTGCTTTTATTGCATACCCTATAAATATATTACTTTTAAAATTTTATAAATAACTTTTTAATAGGTGGATGTTATATCTTTAACAATGTTTGATTTCATTTTAATTTTTTTTTAAATATAAATTCCTATCTTTTTACCACACTTTTCCGTGAATAATTGCTATTTTTGTAAAGTCCTATTGTTCTAAAATATTTTTTATTTTTTCACTTAGAAAACAATGCTTATAAATTCACATCTTTTTTTAAAATGAGTTCTAAGCATGATTTAACTATTAAGAATGTGTATTTTTTTTATCCGCTGTGATTTGTTTTTGTTTTATTTAATATGATCATGAAGTATAAATTTTAAGTTCTCTGGAATATGTATATATTTTTCTTTTAAACATATTCCTTAACTTAATCATGATTTTTAATTATCGCCCATCATTGCTGAAAACAATATTTATTAATGAAACGACACGGTAAGCCTTATTTAATTTAAATTTTTTATTCCCGTAGATATTGTATTTTGGGAATATGAGCTAAATATATTTTACATGTTTTATAGGAAAGGATTGACCTAGGAAATAGAAAAAAATAAATATAAAAATAAACACATTACATTTATCTGTATCTGTATGAATTCTAATAAAAATAAAGTAAATGACTGCATATGAAAAGTTCTTATTGTTTGAAAAAAATTTAATGTAAAAAAGTAGTTATTAATCTCTTTAAAAAAATATTCAGTCTTATATTATGTAGGTATATATGAACTTTTTTAAATATACTAAAACTATCGATAAACTTCAAAACAGGCATAAAACACATTTCATTTCAATGCTTAAATATCATGTTTTATTTTTTAGTGCCAAAAATTACGTGTATAAAAAACGTAGAAAATGCGTTTAAATTGAAGGAAATTTAATAACTGATTCAGAATGCCTATAATTATTTTTTTATATTACTCAGTCTCAAAATTTTAAAATCATAAACCGCAGAAAAATGCTATACATACAGTTTAAAAAAATTAATGTACCAACCTTTTCGTAATATCATATTTAACTCCGAAACAATAATCTCTATAATAATAGCCTAAGTCATGTGACTGTCATCAATATTTCCGGAGTGACCGCCTCACGTTTTATATGCCAAACAGCCAATTTGGTAATTTAATGTTAGCTGGGCGAAGGTGAGAAATCGCCAAATATTGTTCCATCGGCATCATATCATCAGTATTATAATAGTCCATCTCATGCGACTGTCATAAACAATTTTTTGCGAGGTAAATTAAAACAAAGCTTTGATGTTGAAATTAAATGTCATTGTGTATAGTATTATTTATTACTTTTTTTTTTCTTTTCATTCTTTTCTTTTTCTTTTCTTTTCTGTCTTTTTTTTAAGAAATAAGAGAAAATTGAGAGTCATAAATTTTAAGTATTTCAGTTTTAAATTAAAGTTATGTATTTTAAATAAAATGAGTGAAAGTATTATATTTTAATTTAAAATTAATGAAATAAGAAAAACACGAGGGGTACAATGTTTGGCGATTTATCACCTGCACTCGGCTTACATAAAAATACCGAGTTCATGATTTCTGCATCAGAATCTTCCAATTTAGTGAAGGATTGATCAAGTAAATTAAATTATGAATAAAAGTAACATGTTACAATGCTTAGCATACATTTAAAGGAGACCAAACTGGTCGCCAAGAACGGCTAGTAATGATAATAAATACTCTAAGCAAGGCCGTAGCGAATGGAGCGATCATCAGGGTTTGATCCCCTCCGAAATTTTTGTGGAGATGACTATAAATATGTCATTAACTATCAGTTAAGACGACAAAAATTCGAAATTCAACAACAGACAAAATTCAAAAAACAGAATTCTATGCGAGCATATTTTTTTTTTTTTTGTTTTATTCTGTTAACAGATTGAAAAAATGAAAGCAAATTCTAAAAAATATTTAAAGTTCATACGATATTTCAGAATCGGACGCTGTAAAAATAAAACAATGGTTTAGCCAAAAATGGTTGAAAAATGCACTTGAAAGACATTTTTGGCAATAAAACATTTGAAAACAAATGTGTAAAATGTCAAATATTAATTTAATTTGCACTAATTTCAATACGTCACTGAAGAAGCATCTTTCATTTGCAATGAAAAAGACTTAAAGTATCTTTTGAAATTATATTACATTGAATTACTTGAATTCACAATAAAACTTAATTAAACTCTAACACTTGTCTCTATTCAATCAGTAAAAAAGAAATCTAAAATAAGTCAAGATTAAAATTCATGATCCTAAATCTCCCTCCGAATTGATTTTCTCGCTACGGCATCCCACTTGCATATATATTTTTAACAAGTAATATAAAAATTTTGTTTTTAAAATCAATTATCTACTTAGGTCATCAAAGAAAAATTTAATATAATCCCTTAAGCTAATATTAGTTTTTGTTGCATTAAAATATCTCAATTTTTTGATTTTCTATAAGCCAGTAAACCCTATTGGTTTACAATGGAAGTCTATGGAAATTTGGCAAAATATTAGAGATATCGCCAAGTTGGCGACAAACTTGGCGGTATTTGGTGACAGAACAGGGTCCCCAACTACGGTTACCCCCCCTTACAGATATAAAGATGCATTAAATGCTGTTCAATAACCAATGGCCCCCATTTTGTCTCCCATATGAAGCTAAAATTAATTAATTAAAATTTAATTAATGAATTAATATTTGAAAAAAAACTGTATTAACATCAATTGTCATCCAGTACAAGTTTAAAAAAAATTATTTGATCATGATAGGATGAATAATAAGTATTTTATTAAAGATTGAAAATTTGAACAAGATATATATACTATATGACCAAAGGTGACCGATCACTTACAATTTTTGACGTTTTATTAAATATCTAGAAAAATACATGAGGAATCAACCTGAAACTGCAGGTGTGTAAACAGTATAGTATAGATCATATATTTCTGCGAAGATTTTTTTCCCGAATCCCCATAGGGGACCTGAACAAATTGAGAAAGAACGAATATCTTTTGGATAACCCTGTAAAACCTCACGTAGCAAAAGCGTTCAAACTCGAGATATTAATAAGTGTCTTATTGTAATATACTGTTTTCATTTTTATGAGGATAGCATGTGTAGTAGTAGAGAAATTAAGGTTTTTATGAAAACAGTCCCAAATTTCGCCAAGTATTTTGCTTATAATTTACTGAGTTCTTAATATAAAAAAAAAGTCCTTTTCAGAAAATATGACAATCAGCATTGTACACAATACTCTGTAATCAGAATAAAACAAAAATAAAAATTGGATTCAAAATGAGAAGGTTCACTGAAAAATGTTTCACTACGCATGCGCAAATGCAATCAAAATGTAATATGCATAATGTATTAGCTAAGTATATAGAGCAACTTTTGTGAAAGTCTCAAATTCATAGCTTGAAAATTCTGAAAATTATTGTCGATAGAATAAGGTCGAAATCCGTTGTTTCCAAAAAGAAGCAAAAAGATGACGGGTTGTATTCAAATATATACATGCAATACATGCAATATTGTGTACGCTATCTTGGCACTAATCAACAGATATTTGATACAACCCCTTATCTTTTTGCTTCTTTTTGGAAACAAGGGATTTCGACCTTATTCTATCGACGATAATTTTCAGAATTTTCAAGCTATGAATTTGAGACTTTCACAAAAGTTGCTCTATATACTTAGCTGATAGTAGTACATGCAATATTGTGTACGCTATCTTGGCACTAATCAACAGATATTTGATACAACCCCTTATCTTTTTGCTTCTTTTTGGAAACAAGGGATTTCGACCTTATTCTATCGACGATAATTTTCAGAATTTTCAAGCTATGAATTTGAGACTTTCACAAAAGTTGCTCTATATACTTAGCTGATAGTAGTACATGCAATATTGTGTACGCTATCTTGGCACTAATCAACAGATATTTGATACAACCCCTTATCTTTTTGCTTCTTTTTGGAAACAAGGGATTTCGACCTTATTCTATCGACGATAATTTTCAGAATTTTCAAGCTATGAATTTGAGACTTTCACAAAAGTTGCTCTATATACTTAGCTGATAGTAGTACATGCAATATTGTGTACGCTATCTTGGCACTAATCAACAGATATTTGATACAACCCCTTATCTTTTTGCTTCTTTTTGGAAACAAGGGATTTCGACCTTATTCTATCGACGATAATTTTCAGAATTTTCAAGCTATGAATTTGAGACTTTCACAAAAGTTGCTCTATATACTTAGCTGATACATTATGCATATTACATTTTGACCGCATTCGCGCATGCGGAGCGAGACAACTTTTAGTAAACCTGCTCATTTTTCATCCAATTATTATTATTATTATTTTTATTCTGATTGCAGAGTATTGTGTACAATGCGGTTTGTCATATTTTCTGAAAAGAACTTTTTTTTATATTAAGAACTTTGCAAATTATAGGCAAAAAACTTGACGAAATTTGGGACTGAACACATTTTTGAACACATTTTATTACAATAAGACACCTATCAATAATCTCGAGTTTGAAATCTTTTGCTACATTAGTTTTTACAGCGTTATCCAAAACATATTCGTTCTTTTTCAATTTGTTCATGGTCCCCTATGGGGTTTCGGGAAAAAAAATCTCCGTGGAAATATATAACCTATACTATACTGTTTACACACCTGCAGTTTCAGGTTGATTCCTCATGTATTTTTCTAGATATTTAAGTAAACGTCAAAAATCGCGAGTGATCGGTCACCTTTGGCAATATAGTGTGTATATACATAGGGAGAGAGTGAACTACACTGTTAAAAATTTTCCTGTGAAATTATAAAGAATCTACGTGTAATTCTTTATCTTAAGTCTTATGTAAAATTACAGAGATTAGAAAAACAGAGATTCTGTTAAATAACAGAGTAGTTATTTGGCAAATTTACAGAAGACTCAGTAAATTAACATCGTTAAAAATACACAAGACTCTGTAAATTAATATCGTTAAAAATACACGAAACCCTGTAAATCAATTTATTTTTTTAATTGAAATAATTTAACTTAGTTTTTGAAATCGGTGAATTTTAGAACTCCAAAGAATCAGAATAATTCGAACTACTGTACCGTTTAATTTTTTACACAACTTGCTTCTGGCCGGCCTGGGGTTTGAACCCGAGGCCTCTGGGCAGGAGAAAAACATTTTACTGACTGCACCATAGGAGCTGTTGCAGCTGTGTATAAAGGATCACCTTTATAATAAAGCTGGGGAAAATCTATTGTGCTTTTCAAAGATTTCGCTTCAAATATATTCGTTAGAAAATTTTTTAAGCAGTTTATTTTAATTTAGTTTGGACCAATACATAATACCTATTATTTTTTTTAATCAAATTTAATTTTTTAATCCTTTATTTACGGAATTATTTATCAAGAAATTGCTTCTTCTCAATAATTATCTTCTTTAATATCTGAAGATATACTGGAATTTTTAAATAATAATAATGTGAATTTTGGGTGTATTTTTTCATTAAAACTGGTTAAATATATCAGTAATTATAACTTTTTTTGTAAACTATTTACAAAAATAATCAGATTAATTAACCAAAAATACTTTTATGGTTATATCACAATTCTGATAAAAGCAATGCATTTAAATGTATTATGATTCTAACTAACTAAATAAATAAATGAAAAAAAAATGAAACTAAATTTTCTTCTTTAATAATTCTAATAAAATTGCGAAAGAATTTTAAAAGTGTGTATTTAATTACAAGTTTTAACAAAGCTGAAAATATTTTTAAATACAAACATGGCAATCTCTACAGGGAATTAGATACAAGATAAGGGAAATGTCTGTAAAACGATGACCGAGAAACTCAATCGAATGCATTTAACCAAGAACTAGTGTAAATTTACAGAGAGTCTTGACCGAGAAACTCAATCGAATGCATTTAACCGAGAACTGGTGTAAATTTACAAAGAGTCTTGACCGAAAAACTCAATCGAATGCATTTAACCGAGAACTGGTGTAAATTTACGGAGAGTCTTGACCGAGAAACTCAATCGAATGCATTTAACCCAGAACTAGTGTAAATTTACAGAGAGTTTCGATTTTTTTTCTGTGTTTTTAAAGAAATTTTTAACAATGTAATAGTAGGAATTGAAAAGAGAATAAAATAAATGAAAAAATAGTCAATATTAATAACTATAGAACAAAACAATTTATATAATTCAAAAAAAGAAAATAAATGTAAATAAACAATTTGTTAACGTTCGGGTTACCATATCAAGCAAAATAACGACACTTTGGAGCCAGTTAAGTACCCCAGGGCATATATGACATTGGCGTCAGAAATAAATCGCGCCAACGTAGTGCCTATACAACATCTGTGCCTTTATTTATACCAAAACTTATAAAAAATTAAATAAGAGCTAAAATTTTAAAAGTATAAAAGTTACGTTTAAAAAAGGAAACGGTCAGGGGAAAAATATTACACTTACTTTTAAAGAATGAAAAGGTCGGGAAAGTTCTTACAGTTGAACCTATATGGCATATCGGTATAAGATCGAGGCTTGATATATGGCAAATTAAGATTTGTGAAATGCTAATGTGATGAATTTTATAAAATCGTTATTAAGCCTATTTTGGCGATCGCTTATATGTTTGACGGCGTTCTCTATCCAATCTATCTCTTCGTGATTCGTCTTCTTTTTCACTTTCAAGCATTCACTGAGATCTTTTACGGGCATTTCTAATCATATTTTGAAACTGCATAATTGCAGCAAAAGAGCGAAACGTAAATAAACCCGATTTACCTCGGCTTAAATCCTGTCAAAGGACTTTTACACAATAAACCAATGAGATGTGTTTCATTCGGGCATTGCCATTAAGCAATTAACAAATAATCGCGATTTCTGTGCCACGTATAATAGCCTAATATATATATATATAGATTGTTCCAAAATTCCTCAAAGAACAGTATAAGGAAATTCCTATGGTGGAAATCTAAACAATAAAAGTGAATCAACCGTAATTATTTTCACAGCAGTCCATTTACTCCACTGTTATAGGGTTGACCTTGGCGACGAATTTGGCGAACACTTTGGCCGCAAGATACTTATTTTTGAAATCTTGAGAAGCAGAGTTTCGACAATGAAAATTAAATAAATATGCAGAATTTTCTCGAACCGAAAATACATCACCAGTCAACGTTCATTCACGTCATCATCAAGACAGGCTTTCTAAATAAGACCGCTCTGGAGAGTCGATTCAGTTTTAATCTCAAGCCCTTCCAGTTTGAGAGCGAATTAGCGCAATATTTGTGCTTTCCTGAATTATTTTAAGCTGTTTTTTTGAGGGAGGGGTTATACTGCTTGTAATCTGTCCTCCTTGTTTCTCAAATATACGATAAAACGCCAAATAAATTGCATTCCTCGCCTAAGAATTTATTTTTTCAATTACAACTCTTCTTTCGCAGATAGAAGCTCCAGGACGTTGTAATAATACAGGGTCATCGAAAAATAATGCCTAGATTTTAAAATATCATAACATCGAAACCTTTCATGTTAAATGAGTAATTCTTTCACTACACGATGACTGGTGAACGCAAGTTTGGTTTTAGTTCACCTGAATTCGTTTGAGTGTCTGTGTTATGCACGGATTAGTTGCGCAATCGTCAAGGTCAGCCGACGCGCCAGACTGCAGCTGCTCAGTACGATGTTGACCGTGCAACAAATCACAGTAAATCACAGTGCGTGATTTGGTATGCTGGTTATTTCATGACAAAGTTATTGAACCTTTCTTTTTCGAATAAAAAACCATGAACTGAGGAGCTTCAGTCTGTCGCGTCGGCTGACCTTGACGACTGCGCAACTAATCCGTGCATAACACAGACACGCAAACGAATTCTGGTGAACTAAAACCAAACTTGCGTTCACCAGTTACCGTGTAGGGAAAGAATTACTCATTCAACATAAAAGGTTTCGATGTTGTGATTTTTTTTTAATCTAGGCATTAATTTTCGATGACCCTGTATTTTTGTTTTCTTCGTTTCTACGAGAACGGCCTACGATGCGTTATATTTTTTAAATTTTAAATTCGAAAACAAAATTATAAGAAAACTATATTAAATGCATAATCTCTCACGAACCTACTGGTTGATGTCTTTAACTTAACGAAAATGCCATTTAATTTTTTTAAATGTGACCTCCTGTAATTGGCCCACCTTTACTAACAATATTGTCTCAGTTCTGATAGACGGGAGGTGCTGTGTTCGAATTCAATCGCGCCCGTCGCCCTAATCGTTCGGAGTTATCCATGTTTTTTTAATCTTGGGTAAATACGCGTTAGGTTCCCTTAGAAATACGACCACAAAGGGCACATATCCTTCGACCTATGTCTCTTGCGTAGATAATCCGCAGTAATATAAAACACCAACACCAACACCCTACAGTCTTGTCCTTAAGGGGCAAGCCGACCAGCCTGTTTTGTGAGCAACGACATTTGTGTGTCTCAATGCTAGATTTAAAATATGGGTTATTACTCGATAAATAATGCGAATTTTTCAATTTTGTTGTTTGTGTAAAGTTCAGAAATGATTACATAATGAAAAAAGTAGTAAAAACAGGAGTTCAATTTTTGGCATGTTTAAAGGTACTGAACATCGTTAAATAATACTTAATTTCAATATACTATTTATTTTTAAATTCTCTACAAAAAGAATTATTTTTTTAAATTTAAAAAACCTTCTAAAACCATCTTAGAGTAATATAGCAGATGGAAACAATTCCTTTTCTTTATTATAAAATAAAAGAGTTTGGTTACAATAATTTATAAGAAAAGTTGTTACAAACGTAATAACACCAAATGACATCATAAATATAATTAGTGAATATTATCAATACTTTCCTTTAATGGATGGATAGAATAATGACGTTAGTGTTTATGCGATAAACTATTAAGCTGAATCAATCTTGTCAGCTACATACGGTCGCAGACTGATTGGATTTGACATTTAAAAGCTGTTAATTTGATAATCGCCAATTCTAATAATATATCAGCGCTGTAAAAGTAAATTTGTTGAACGCCGTTCAAAATAAATTCTCAAAATATTCCTTATTTGCCTAATAAAGTATAAGTCAAGCACGGTTCAAATCCTGATAATTTTATCAAGAGTGTTATTAAAATATATAAAGGACTTGGTGAATTTTATTAAAATAGTTTAAAATGCAGTTTAAAATTTGTGAAGCAGAAATAATAAGCTAGGGGACGTACAGTGGCTAAATTTCAATTTTAGTACGAAAAAATAATTTTTTAGAATGACACTTCTTAAGATTTGGGGTATGTTCCATAAAGAAGAGTCGAAGAATTATAATATACTATGTACGTAGCCACCCGATGGGTTGCATTTACATTGCATGTGATATTCCGATTTCTCGAGGGGGGGGGGGGGGAATCCAATATTGCTGTACATTTTTAAAAACTTATTATAACATTAAATTTATCAAATAGTAAATTTCAAGTAATGAATCCCATTTGCAACGTATGTTCAACAGAAATTGCGAAAATTACCTTTTGAAGATTACTTGATTTTTAATGCAAAAGTTTATTTGCGAAATATATATATACTACTCCTTTAAGCTTAAGTTTTCTAATTTCAGGGCTCTTAAAAAGAAAATAACGTTACTGTGGATGCATATAAGAAAAACTTTTTAAATTTTTGTATTTAAATAAAGGCTTTACAAAAAAAAATAATTTTTTATCTGATAAATCATTTTTATTTTAATGCATTTCTAAAACATTTAAACAATCATCTTTAAAAAAAATAATTAATGAAAAATAGTACATGCTTTTTTCTTGAAATGCAGTTTTTATGAATAAGAGTCAATAATTGTCCACCTAAAAGCAAGAAGTTTGAATCTTCCTCCTTGGTTGAATGTAAAGTTGAAAAAATCTACTGTGTAATGATTTCAAAATGTCAATATGTCGACAGACAATTTTTGTAGTCGTAGAATAAATGAATTCATGAAGCTTGACTTTGTGAAAATATGTTTTTCTTTCTTCGAACTTTCGTGGAAATTTAATTTAATCAAGATTTTTTTTTCATCATCTATTTAAATTAAAAATTATTTCTTTATTCAATTTTAATTAGAAAATGACATCAAAACAAATTTAATTATCTCTATGTTTACCCTTTCCTCTGTTTTATCCACAAAAATGGAGTACTTTAGTTACCACCATTACAGAAATGTCATTAAAATTAGAATAATAATATTAATAATAATAATCTCGGAAACTAATTCAAATTTTAAAATCATCTTTGTATGACATACTCCGATACATGCAGATAACTGGTGTTATTGTCATCGCCCAATGTTGGATATTCTATGACGATTAGAGGAGAAATACAAACAGGGGGATTTTAATATAATATATGCTGTTTTCTTTTGTTTGTTTATCTTTCTTTTAAAATAATAATTGTATGTAAATAAATTTTGCTAAGAATATCAGGCGTGTCACTCATTTATAATTTATTGCTTTCCATTACGTTGTTTATTAATATTTTAAACAGATATTTTCTTTTGGGGTTTTTTTTATGAAAAAAAACCCAGGGAATGGGGAGAAAAGGTACGTTTAGTAATTTGATAAATAATATTAACATTTTCAAAGTTTTTATTTATTTGATTGATTTTAAAATATTATAAAATATAGTTTAACTATAATTTTCGGAAATCTTAAAAACCGTCAAATGATGTTACTACCCAAGCTCTTTCAACTGTTAGAAAATAGCTATCATCAGGGCACCTTTTATGAGCACCTTTTAACTTTTTATGTGCTATTTTAGCGCCTTTTATGAAAAATAAATCAGAAGTTTTAATTCAAATATTTTTGATTTTGAAATTATAAATTTGTCCATTTATATTGGAGTAAATAATTGGATGTGTTTCCACCTTCTGATACTTATTTATGTTATTATTTAGAGTGTAAACAGATAAAATTTTTAAAGTGCGTAGATTTGCTAGCTGATGTATGAAAATTAGAATGATTATGAAGATTAGAAAATTAAAAATACATTCAGTCCTATGGTTTTGAATGTAGAGATTGAATTTTCAATGAATTTACAAATGGTTGGTTCATCAAACTGATGGTTCAGATTGTTCATATTATAGTCCGAAAATACACAGTGAGTAAAAAAAGTATTTGCACACAAGCAATTTTTTGCAGAAAGCAAAAGCTACGAAATCATTTTAATTATTACTTTATTTAAACAATGAACAAACACAAATAACCAAACTTTTACTTTAAAAAATAATAATACTCATTTTAAAATATAAAGCAGTATTTTTTTCATGCCAAAACAGTACTTACACACGAAACAGTCACCGTTTAACCCTCCTTCGGTCACAATAGCACTGACAGGCACAGCACAATTATTTCCGTTCTCCTCTCCGTCACTAAAGCCCGCAAGATTACTTGCTTTGAGTGTTATAAACAAGGTTTTTTTCATTCAAATTTCAAAAGTTCTATCTCTGTACATCCTAATGAATGTCGCTGATCTCTTTAAAAGCATTAAAAATGCGTTAATTAATTGCTAATGACGATTTTCTAACAGGTGCCTGTCAGGCTCATTGCGCCCCAACTCGAGAGTCCAAGAGCTGCGACCGACAGAGGGTTACGAAGCAATTAAGCGTGAACATTATGCAAATTTTTTGCACATCAATCCCGCACTACACTAGTCCGCTTTGAAGTCACATAATATAATAACTCGAACGTCTGACAGTTTCTGTTGCCATGGCACTGAAAACATGTGGCGTTCTGTAACTATCCGTGAAAAGATTATATATCTTCACGATCCTGGATTAAATTACCTAGAAATAGGTAAACAGTAAAATTTAAACTTTAAACTTTTCTAGTATTCGTTATGTGATAAAGAAGACAACAAATAATCCTGCATGAACGGGGCGTCCAAAAAAGCCAAATGCACGGCAAAGGATAAAAAAAGGCAAAGCCAAAGGAATCCACAAAAAACAACTTTCTAACTTCTCGAGAATTGGCTCTTGATATAATTTCCAGTGCTTAACTTCTAACAAAAACAATGTGCTGGACCTCTAATTTTCTGTAGTAACAAAAACGTTAGTGTAACCCCTTTCCCTGTACACTGCAAAACAAAAAATCTGTAATTCTGCAGACATAAAGTTACAGAAATTTGTATTCTTATTAAAATTATATCTGTACACTGTACAAAAAGATATGTAAATCTACAAAACTGGTTTTTGTAAAGCTACAGAAATCTGTAGCATTACAAAAGAATCTACTAAAATGATAGTAATCTTACTAAATTTTCATCTGTAATTATATTTGACAGATTAATTATAGTGTACCTGCTTTTTGTATATTTCTTACATTACTTACAAAATTTAAAGCAATTTCTTCTTCAGCAGAATAATTATATATTTTGATTATATAGATAATAAAATATAATAAATGAACAGAGGAAAAATATTAAAATCAGGGAGTGGTGTTCTTGACAGTCGGTTGCTGTGGTTCACACAACCGATTGGGCATTTCTGCAGAAAATCCTATTCGTCAAGCATTTCTTTGTAACAGGGGTGTAGTGGATGTTATACAGAGGTATACGCTGTATACCTTCTGGAATTTTTTTTGAAGCTCTGTATACCTTCTGTTTCTCAAATAAATCATTGGCGTATAATGTACCCAGGAATTTTCATGACTTTAGCGTATACCCTCTGCCTATAGCGTATACCTTCTGATTTTTTTACAACAACAACACTGTTTGTAACAAATAGCAACACAACACAAAGTGCTTTGGTGAGCATTATTTATAAATTTAGGTGGGTTCCGACTAATATTTAAATATTCACTAAAAATAAAGAAATACTATCTATAGCTGCGTTCCTACACTGTAAATAAAGATGTAACTCTACAGATGTAAAGTTAGAGAAATCTGTATGCTTACTAAAATTTTATCTATACACTGTACAAAAACAAATGTACATCTACAAAACTGGTTTTAGTAATGTTACAGAAATCTGTAAGTTTACAAAATAATTTACTGAAATAACAGTAATCTTACTAAAATTTTATCTGCAATCAGGGTTGCAGTTGCATAAAAGGTTCTAGGCGTTCCAGTTTCCTAAAGAATTCATAGTAACCTTACAGATTTCTTTATTTACAGTGCAAATGTCTATCTGTTACACGACTTTTAGTTGTTTTCGTTACTTAAAAAGTTCTAGGCATCCCACTTTCCTAAAAAATTCTTAGTAACTTAATAGATGTTTTTTTACAGTGTATGAACTTCATTTACTTTAAAAACATGAACAAACAGCTGCGAGTAAACATAACACGATCGCGAGTAAAAAGGCATATACGGTTGAGATTAATTCTGGTATTCCCCGTCGCTGTTTGTAAACCATTCAGTCTACATTTTCAAGCGCTATAGGCTAATTCTAGGATAGATTGTTCTAAATATTTGATTGATCTTTGATGATTGATTGATCTAAATATTTCAAAAACTATACCATAGATTGCCGCATAACTTTGTTCGTAAGAAATAGTTCAACGTGTTCATTCATTGCGACGTTCAGTTGTGTGTTTCAATTATAAAAAGAAAGTGTAATTTTAATGTTTATTTAATTTAATAGTTGGATATTTTTCTTGAATTAGATATCTGACTGTTTTATAGTACGTATGTTACTTTCTTTTTTACTATAAGGACTTTTAAGGCACGTATATAAACCAATCTTTGCTTTTAAGTCTAAAAGAAAGACGTACAATGGCGGAATGACACTTTAAATTGGGTGGCAATCAGTCCATCAATTTTAGGAGAGATGGCCACATCAAATTGAGAGAGATAGCCACCTATAATCAATGTTTCAAAATTATACGAAGTGGGGATTTTAACTAAATATAATTATTTTTTAAATAATTGTATAATTTTTATGTTTATAATTATATTAATTGATATAATTATTTAAATTTTAGCTAGTATAAATATTCTAGTAACACTAATATAATAGGTCCTAACGATGTATTTTTGTTTCAGAAAATATTGTAAAACTTCGGAAACGATCATTCCAGAAACAAATAAAGCTTATAAATAAACTTAAACCCGTGAAAAATCTAAAATAAACGCGAGAAAAGAAAAAAAAAACATGACACTTTCAGTAGCAAAGAAGATGAAATAAATTTGAAATTATAGATTCTAAAGATTCCGGGAAATGGAATTAATGACGATCATTGTGTTGGTTGTGGAGAAGAATATAATACCATAACCAAAAAGGATTGCTGTATACAATGCATAAGGTGTCACAAATGGTTCCCTGAAACGTGTACAAACCATCAAGATCTTTGACGAAAATGTGGTAAAATTTTACGAAAAAAGAAGGATTGAAATTATACTTCAAATTTTGTTTATTCAAATTTTATTCACCGATTTTTCGTGATATAATTGCATCTTTACAAATTTCTATGTGTTTTTCATGATTAAATACATGAAGTGTGTCATTTTTGCTATTTTAACTTCATTTTTCTTTCTTGTTTTTGGTGGCCATCTCTCCTCGTCTTGAAGGAGAGATGGCCATCTGCCATTTTAATTTCAATTTTGTTTCCCACTTTTTCTTCTCGATATTTAATTATTTTTTGTCCGAAATATGATGATTATATGTATAAGAATTTCAAATATGCATAAATGTTTGTATTTGCATTCTAAGAATTTTTATATCAATCTTTAAAAACTATGGCCATCTATCCCAGAGTTAACCTACAAAAGTAGGCTCCTTCGTGGAAGATACGCTACATCACATGTGGAAGCAGTTTGGTAGGAAAGAACGCAAGGGATTGGAGATGGGTGGAAGAGGAAAAGATAATTTAGACTTCGGTATTACAGAAGCTCTGTTTTACAGGTTTCCGAAGCGCAGTATTTATGAGCTCCAATGAATTTTGACAAAATATTTAAATATTCACTTAAAGCAGAATTACCAGAGCTGAGCTCCGGAGAGCTCCGGCGCAAATTAAATGCTAATCGTTTCGACTTTCGAAACAATAATTACACGACAAAAATTTACAAATATCCTTCATGATTCAAGTATTCGAGGAAGACCCCCTCGATAAACGCATTTATCAGTGAAACAAATAGGTGGAAAAGACTTGCTATTGCCAAATAATTTGCCAGAAAACCACTGGAGTTTTGGAAAAATGTTATTTTTTATAAAGAGAGTAAATGTTTTCGCCTCAGATTTAAAAAAAACTTTGTGGTGAAAGCAAAATACGTTCCTTCAAGTGAGATTTTGAAACCAGCTGTAAAACATAGCAGTGGTCATTTATAATGATTTGGGGATGCATGTCACTAACTCCATTAAGAGTTGGTGAAATGACCTTATTGAAGACAATATGAATGCCAAATAATATATTAGTATATTGCACGATATTTATTTTAATAGTGCTCTGAAATTCAGAATTGCTGATTCATATTATTTTCTGCAAGATAATGATTCCAAACACATGGCGAACATTACTATTTTAGGAATAAATAATGAAACTTACTTTGAATCAGCATAACACAAAAGAACAAACAGGGCGCGTTTTGGGCTGGACATTTTAACAGCCCGTCTTCAGCCAATGTTAACACGTGTCCATAAGGGGAAAAGCTTACAAATGTACACGTGTTTACATTGGCTGATAATGAGCTGTTAAAATTTCTGCGTCCTGCGTATTCTTTTGTTTTATGGTAACCCATACAAAGTTTTATTATTTATCCGTGTTTTATTGCCAGTTTGTTTAGTGCTTTTTTCTTCTGTATTTCTATTGATGCTCTTATGGTTGCTTTTTGATGTAAAAAATCTATTGCAAACGCCACCACAATCATCAGACTTCAATCCTATTCAATATTTGTATTATAGCATCTTTTGGGATGCATACATGGTAAAAGAAAATTTCTAAAAAAGGCTGATCTTCAGCAAGCTATTAAAGAAGACAGGCTAAAAAGCAGCAACGAAATGTGTCACAAATTGATCAAAGCAATGCCCCTTTGTATTTGAAACATAGGGCATGAATACCATATACTACACTGTTAAAAATTTGCAGCATTCTGGCAGGTCATTTGACCGTTTTTTTTTCCGAAAACGGTTACACAACCGTAATTTTAACACTATTCTGACCATATTATTGGCCATTTTATGGTCAGAATATATTAAAATATGGTTATGAAACCAATTTTTCAAAAAAACGGTCGAATGACCTGCCAGAATGCTGCAAAATTTTTAACTGTGTATTACTGTTTTTCACTTTTAAAAATTTACTATATTTTTATTCTCGCTGCTAGTGTGCAAAAACTTTTTTCACATTACAAATGTTACTGTTTTATATTTTCATATATTTTAATACAAATATAATGTCAAATATTAAATATTTTTATTTGGTTGTAAATATCTTTTATTTTTTTCATTCGTACACTGTAAAAAAAAATCTGTAGTTCTACAGATGTAAAGTTACATGCTTACTAAACTTTCACCTGTAACTGTACGAGAAAAGCTGCAAATCTACAAAACTAAATTTTGTAAAGCTACAAAAATCTGTAACTTTACAAATGAATCTGCTAAAATTTCAGTAATCTTACTAAACTTTTATTTGTAACCCTGACTGCAGTTACATGAAAAGTTCTCGGAATCCCAGTTTCCAAAAAAATTCTTAGTAACCTTACAGATTTTTTGATTTTCGGCGCAAAAGTGTGTCTGTTACATGAAATTTTGTTGTTGCCGTTACATGAAAAGTTCTAGGAATCCCAGTTTCCTAGAAAAACTTTAGTAACTTCACAGATTTTTTTTTACAGTGTAGTTCATTATGTGATCATTTATGCGCGATATAACACATTCACCTGGTGTCCAAATACTTTTTTTGCTCACCGTATCTCTAGAAAAAAAAATATAGCTACGCTGCGGGCGGTGCGACGCTGTGGCACACTACTCCTACTTCACACCAGGCTCCCACTGCCCCGAAGGCCATCAATCCAAGGGCCGGTGCGCACTAGTGCAAGGAAAGCTTACCTCCCTCTATCTAATCCAATCTAAGCCAAAACAAGTCGGATTTGCCAATCCCAAAACTTTCTTCTATCTCATACATGTTAATACTTCAAAATTTGCTATCACAGTGCCAAAAATTAAATGATAATCTATGTCCATCATGAGCATTCTAAAGATGTGAAATTCCGTGCATTAGTTCTTGAGATATGATTATTGCTAAAATCCTGTAAATACAGAAAAATGCAGCGTAACAGCGCCACATGTTAGGTGATTTTCACCAACACCTATTCAGAAACAACTTATGTCAACCTCTAACTGAATCTGAAGTTTGATGAAAATCCCTGCGTCAGTTTTTAAGATCTATTGCAGAATTCATGAAAAATTCGGCATAGCAGCTTCAATTATTGGGCGATTTAAACCAAAAACTAATACCACCAATTTAAATCAGGACTAACTGAATATGAAGTTTGATTGAAAATTCGTGCATTAGTTCTTCAGATAGAGCTATTGCAGAAATCGTGAAAAATGCAGCATGGCAGCGCCACCTGTAAGTCGATTTACTCCAAAAACTAATCAGAATCAATTTATATCAGGGACTAATTGAATCAGACATTTTATGAAAATTCGTGCATTAGTTCTTTAGAGAGAGCTAGTAAGCAAAAATAATCAGCACCAAATTACATTAAGGTATAACTGAATCTGAAGTTTGAAGAAAATGTGTTTGTTAGTTCTTGAGATATATGTATTGCAGAAATAATAAATAATGAGGTATAGTAGCGTCACCTGCAGAGTCAGATAATATAGACGAACACGCGAACGCCGTTCGCAGAAAACTTTCAAAGTTTGCAGACAGTTTTGATGTTTTTTTTAACAAGTTTCTTTATTTAAAAAAATATATCAAGACCTCAGGCAGAGAATCGGTGTAACGCACGTTGCAGACTATTGACAAGGTCTGTAGACTATTTTTCAACTGGAGAAAAAAAAAAGTTTGCTAGAAATTGCCATGTACCATGATACAGTATTTTTTTGAAAAAGCGCCGCGGTTCATACGAGTTAAAAACTTTAAAATATTGTAAGTGCGGTGCTTATGCCGGAACGGCGGGTACGATTTCTTTTTCTTTTCTCCTGCCAGGACCGGTAGCAGAAAAAGTGCAGCTCCGAAGCGGGTGCTGCAGATTATGTTAGGCTTTGCAGATTAATTTAACAGATTAAAAATAAATTTTGTGTTAAAAAATAAATGTTAAATGATGATCTCTTTTTAAATAAAGTTTATTTAGTTGGAAATTTTAGCGAATGTTTGTGTGCTTGTATATAACTTTTCATTTTTGCTGTTAGCGGCGATATAGGACTCGGGAGGGGCGCGGCGTTTTTTTGCAGAAAATTTTTAAGAAATTATTCGAGTTCGCAGACAGTTTTACATTTTATCTAAGTCTGGTCACCTGTAAGGCGATTTAAACCAAAAAGTAATCAATACCAATTTATATCAGAGAATAACTGAATCTAAAGTTTTATTAAATTGCATGCATTAGTTCTTGAGATAGAGCACCCACCAAATTTGTGTAACATCTAGACGAGTGTTTCCCAACCTTTTATTGGCCACGCCCCACCGAAGCATCTCAAAAATCACTATGTCCCCCTTCCTCACACACATATTCTGTAAGATATATATCTCTTATTATTTGAAAAGCCTAACAGATATTTAACAATAACTATCCATTTCATATTTTTTAACTTATCATAGAGGTGAATTTTCTGCCACAAGTGTGCCTTTAGTACAATTTTATAAATGCCTTCCCAACTTACCTTAATGTTTAACAAAAGTGTTATATGATCTGGATTCTTATTTTCACAAAATTATTAAAGAAACTCTCACATTAAAATTGAAATAATGACACATCTTATATTTCATTTTAGTAACTTATTGAGAGTTGTAGGAAAGTCTTTGGACACCAAATTTTCTTTCTATGGATAAAAAAATACAGAAGAAACATTTCAAGATTCTGATCTTTATCAAGTTTAAGTAACCTTTATTCCCCATTAAAATACATTTATCTTTTTCCCACCCCGATTTATCGTTAATTAACTGCCATGTATTGTCACATTTTTAAATTGTATGTTATGTATTCATTTGCCATGTAGGAGGCCTGCACTACAGCCATTGATATTTACTATTTATCCATTTAATTTTTTAAGGATATTAAACATTTTATAAAGTTGGTAGTACCACATTTAGTTATTTCAAACATTTTTTAGGTGAAGTATGTTAAAGAAAGTAAAATTTAAGTATCCTATGAAGTAATTCCAAGTATAAAATTTCTTCATGTTACATACAGCAGAGCGAATTCATAAAAATAGCCCATTCGATAACTGATTGAGAAAAATTGTAAAATACATTAGTAACCAGAAAAGTTATAAAAATTTTTAAAAATAAAAACGAGGATAAGGGCTGGTAAAAATATTTTAAAAAATTGTTTATATCACTATTCTGGTATAGATTCCATTTAAACATTTTGATTTGAAACTTTTTTTTAAAATTCAACAGAAAACATTATTTATCTTTAAATTTTGCATGTTTTACTTTTATATTTAGTCTAAAACATTGCTTTTCTAAAAAAAAGAAAAAAAAATGCAATTTAACAAATTACAACGACCACTTGGAAAGTGATTTTTTCAAAGACTAAAATTTAAGGCATAACAAATCGCACGGAGTTGATCCTACATTACATACGCCATGAATTAAACATTAATAGTGTTATTACACGTAAAAATTCCAAGCGACAGAAATCGCCTGCAATTCGTACTTATTATCCACCTGAATCTTATGCATTATCCGAACATTTCATTGGCTGTTCGGGAAAAGGCTTTTCCATCGTCAGATTTCCAAGAAATCTGACGGCCAGTTTTAAATGAAATTTATTTCTTAAACTTCTAAACATCCCACAATATTACTTTTTATATCGTCGTATAGAGAAAAAAATTTACTTTTAAATGCAATTTGTTTGAAAGCTGTATCTCAAATTGTTTCTGAGTTATTAATTTTTTTTTATAGTTTCTATTACTTTTTTGTCATAGTGGCAACACTCTGTTGTCCATCTCTGTTGAAAGTAAAGGGAAATACATATTACTGTATAGACCAATCAGAAAGCTAATAAAATGATGATTAAACCAATAAAAACCTTCCGATATGCTTTTGATTTCCTACCCTGACGAGGACAATAACCATTTTTCCAAATGGTTAAAAAAAAATTAAAAAAAAGACAGCGAATGACAGGCTGAGAGAAATAAACAGACAGCAGGTGAGTTACAAATTTGAAATTGCCCCCCTAAAAAGTCAAATCGCCCCCAGGTGGGACGTGCGCCCCACGTTGGGAACCACTGATCTAGACAGACTCACAGACCTACAGTCTCTCAGACATAATTTTTCCAAAACAGTCAAATCGTGTTCAGGACATTCTAAAACGTACAAATACGCCGGAAACCGGAAGTCAATTTTTTACATGAATCCAGGACTTTGTTCTTTTCAAGATAGAAGAAAGTAATAATAGAAGAAAGAATTTCTTCGTGGATTTTCGCTCATTAGAAAATGTGAATTGGCTTTTCAAGGAATTTTATCGAAAAGAAAAAGGTATCTATAACCTCGATCATATTTATCTCAATTATAGAAACTTAAATACTTCTCTTGACCTGGAATCATTATATGATATTTGGAAATCATTTGAAGAGTGTGCTGAGAAGTGAAAATTTACTCAATAATTTTATAAGCTTTGTACTATTAAAGCGATATTTTTGTTCTACACTTTCTGCTGAAACCTTTTATAATGCCATATTACTTCAGCATTTTACTTAAGAATATATAAAGTAAATACATTTAGGGATTGCAAGAGTAATAAGTACAATTTTTACATGAACAATTACCTTGTGATACGTGGTATTTTTTGAAAAGAACAAAACAGGCATGATCTATAGATTTCAAAGCTTCTATTTACATACGAAAAACTTTTTTATTTTTTCTAGGAACAAATGTTTTTGGAATAAAGCTTGCGTGCTGAATGTTTTGTGGAGAGTGAGATATCTACAGAGACTACATTTAAATATGCTATTTTTATTTACCAAAAAAAAAAAAAAAAAAAAAAACTCTGTGGTAAATGAACATTACTACTCAGATGTTAACAGATCTCACTTCCTAACCATTGCATTTATAACTGGTTTGATAACTAATTCATAGTGAGTATAGAAATGCATTTCTTAAAAACAAGATTGTAACTTTTAGCATGCATATTCTTGCATCTTAATTGTCATAAAAGTAAAATTTTCTTACGTAATAAATTTTAGAGCTATTGTTAAAAATAAAATCAATAATTTTTGATATTCTTAAACTACTGAAACCACATTATGAGCAACCTTAATCAGTAACTGTAAAAGTATGGTAAAGTGCCCTAATTTCGTCCCCTTTCCTAATTTCGTCCCCCTTTACTTCTCCACTTCTGCGAAAGTGGCGCAACTTATCATGCAAGGCACAGGGAATTAATTAAAAGTAAAAGGGATCAGAAGTAAAAATTTCGTTCGCCAAGACACATATCTATATTAAATATGCAGGATTTCTATTTTTAAAAGACCTGAGTTCTCATTGTGTTGTTTGTGGAACGTTATTTACTGTACTGTAAGTATTTATTTCTTATTCATTGCATGTGTTTTACGTAGGTAAGATGCTGACAGTGGCATACAGTAAGTTTTAGGATGCTCAGTTCATCTTACGGGAAATGGAGCTCCGTCATATTGGGAAGCAGCGTGGTCTCAATTTCGTCGCCCTTGCAGTTTTTATTTTCGTACCGGGGACGAAATTAGGAATGCTTTTTCATGAAAATTATTTTTAAATTAAAATAAAATTTAATATAAAATATAATAATAAGTATAATAATCTAAAATACAATAAAATGAAAATATTCTGATGACGATTCTGATGACGAAAGTGACACTTCTAATGACATTCCTTATGATGATAATACAAGCTATAAAGAGATCGCGACAATTATGCGAGTGCTCTATCTGCTAGAAGCCTTTTATGGTGATAAACATGAAGAACAATGGATTTAGAGCCTTCAATGCAGCACTTGGTGACACGAAATTTGCTCGGGAGCCAAAAACAATACAAAATTTATATATTCCACCATGTTTCGGTGGCTAATGTTTCGTTATGTTATTCTTCTACTGATAATTAGTACATTTCTTTGTGCCTTAATTTAATGTAAATTAAATTACTTATTCATTTAGAAATAAATTTTGATTTAGTTATAAGTTAAGCCTCGGCGTATTGGATTTTTTGAGGGGGACGAAATTGGGACTATTTTTTTTTTCTTTTACCATTTATTTATATTTTCTTTTCTTTTTTCCACTTTTGAAAAACAATTTTTTGCATCGTTAAATTTTTTTTGTACGATAATTGCCTAAGTTTCTATGTGCGTGAGTAGTTAGTCTGTGTAAAATCCAAATTTGCTATGTGTTCACTCAAAATTAAAACTTCCAAGGACCTAAAACTAGCTGGGGGACGAAAATAGGGCACTTTACCCTATAGGTGTAAATGAATAATATAATATCAATGCTCCCCTTTTTACGACATGAATTTAGCAACGAATTTAGCAATCAATAAAATTTTTAGTAAATGTGCATTTTTTACATCACCAACGAAAGATTCCTTTAAAATGTTTTTCTTTAAGATAATGCCATGCACTCAAATCCACATAAGTAACGTTCTAAAACTGGAAATTAAATTATTATTTCCAGTTTTACAGGTTAAATGATTTATTATCCCTATGAGGGACCGTGTTACGCTATTGTATGAAAAAAAAATAATGTTTTTTACACTACAACTATCAAGCAAATACGCTACACTTAATGAAAACTAATGCCTTTTTAAGAAATCCTTACACATTCCAAAACTAAATAATCTTACTTAGAAACTGCAGAATTTTTTAAAATATTCCACTTAATTAAAAATTTAGGCAAAAGATTTCAGGAGACAAATAACTTTTAATTATTTCCTTTGAACTGCAGTTATGTTGCTTTAGCGATTATGTTTATTTATAACTTTCAAATTGTAATTTATGAGTTATGTGTTTGTTGTAAGAAAAGGAATCGTCTGAAATATGCAAGCTTTTAAAAAATCATTTGTTCCCTAAAATAAAAATTGGTATAATTAAAAATGGACATAGTCATTTCCGAATTCAGTGAGTTGTATATTTGCGTAGTTTATCTTCCACATGGTTTATTTAACAAATGAATTTTTAAAGGAATCTAGAGCATCCTTTTTAAGTAATATAGAAAAGATAGCGGTCGTAAAAGTTTCTTTAATTAACATCTTGAAAGAAATATTTGAAAGTAAAAATTGCTTTTAATTAATCTTTTTCTATTTTAAATTACGCAAATTTATTTCGGGATCATTTATTCTCTTTTTAGGGTTTCGTTCATCTGACGAAACATTATTCGTCTCACTCTTCTGTCTGTCTGTCACAGAGCTTGTTCTCAGAAACTATATATATTGGAGACTTGAAATTTGGGATTCTTACAGCTGAACACCTCACGTCAAACGACAAATCAGAAAATTTTGAAAAAACCTTATATTTACCGCTATTGGCTCTAACTTGTATATTTTAAGCCTTTTTTCTAACTGAACCCCTAATTAAGTTGAAGACTTGAAATTTTGCATATTATAGCTGAACACCTCGCATCAAACGGCAAATCATAAATTTTTGAAAAAGTCTTATATGTACCTCGCTGGGTTCTAACTTGTGTATCCATTAAGCTATTTTTATCTAACTCAGTCCTTAATTAAGTTGGAGACGTGAAATTTTACATACTTATAGCAAAATACTTGCGATCACACAAAAAATCATAAAATTTTCAAAAAGTCTTATATTACTTACACCTCCGGGCTCTAACTTCTGTATTTTTAGCAGTTTTTCTAACCTCCACCCTTTTCGCCCGGGGTACACTTTTCTAACTTTTGCCGACACTCCTTTGACCACTCCTTCATATTATGCACCATAGCCGTACATTTTTTAGTTCCATTTTTTACCGCCAAGGGTTGCCTATCTATCTTGGGTGCTATGGCCCCAATCCCCTCGACTAATATATCTACGGAACGTGTTTCGTTAGGATAGAGGTTTGTTTAGAATAGAGTCGCCCCCTATTTGCGAAATGTGAAACTAACAGATTTTGTAAAAGGATAAAGTGTTTTGAAAGGAATATTAAACGAAACCCTCTGTGCTATCTGTGATCACACTTACCCACTTGCTTAATGTAGATTATTCTTATCAAATGGAATATTTTATTTCAAATACAATGTTTTCTGCATAATTAAAAATAAATATGGATTAATGCGCTAGTCAGAGAGCCTACGTTCCATTTACTATCTTTCTTATTCTTAAGCCGGCGCTTAATTTACACCGGAACTCTGCTCCGTTATTTCTTTACTTTTAACAAATGTTTAAATATTGATCAGAATTCGCAGATACTCATAAATATTGAGCTCAAGAGCCCAGTAGAACAGCACTTCCAAAAAAGAAGACTAAATGATATATCTTCTTTCCCTCCCAACTAGAATCTTTTGCGTTTTTCCTACCAAAGCGCTTACGTATGCCATGCAGCGTGTCGCACATGTAAGAGCCTACTTCTACCTAGCACTCGCAAGTAGTTAATGGGTTCCGAACAGCGACAAGGAATGCCAGACTTAACAGCAACCATATCTGCCATTTTTAGTTACTCGTGATCGTGTAATGTTTATTCTCTGCTCTTTGTTAGTGTTTGTAAAATAATCTTTCTGATTTTTTTTTTAGCTCAACGCTGTGATTAATTTGCGCAGAAGCTTTCTTTGTTTTTAGTAAATATTTAAATATTAGTTGCTACTCATCAGAGCTTATGAATGATGGCGAAATCCGGCGGAACAGCGCTGTGTGTTGTGTTTTGCAAGTTGATACAAAAAAAAATCGTTGGCAAGTGGAACTTTCTGACAATTTCCCGTTCCTGATTTTAATGTCTTTGCTCTGGTTATTATTAAGATTTTATTGTATAACAATGCACATAGATATAGTCGAAATATGCTAAACATTTTCTTTTGCTCAAGACGAAGTTGCTTTAAAGTTTGTAAATAGTGTACGAAATTCAAATGTGCGGGTGGAGGGGTGGGCGGAAACACTACGGTTGTTACACGGAAAAAACTGTTTTGTTGAAATTACTAAATTTTGGTTAATATAGCTCTATCCAAATATTTTGGTTGGAATGACCAAATTTTGTGCGGACTAATCAAACGATTTTGCTGAATTAACAAAATAATTTGGTTAATCTAACCAAAATTTAACCATTCTAACCAAAATATTTGGATGGAGCTATATGAACAAAATTTAGTAATTTCAACAAAACAGTTTTTTCCGTGTATTACTGCAGAGTATTAGAGCGCCGCTACCTTTTATGTTAGTAATTAAGCCCAGTCGTACAATCATGGTACTTTAACTCGTCATTGAATTGGGATGTCTTTATCAAAATAAACATTGTATTCATTTATGTTTTCTGTTTATATAAAATGCATTTTACCGATATTCATCATTTTACATATGTCCTCAGTAATGAAGATGACAATAAAATAATGATGAATTATTATTCGATCTCAGTTGAGAGTAGCTAAAAACATTACAAGCATACAGTCCAAAAATTGTATAGCATAATATTTTCTCAGAACAAATTCAATATAATTTAAATGTTCTGTTTGCTTTTGATAAAAAGAAAAAGAAACTTACTATTATACTAAGATATGTGAACCAAAAAAGACCACGTTAATGTTTTAGATCACAGTGAACTGTGTTATATCAGAATTAATATTCTAAATGTTGATGGATGTAATACTTATACATATTTTTGCAATATTAAATCATGAATACCATCTAGAAAATCTAGATTTTTTATACAGGTAGTGTATGTACACTACCTGTACTTAAAAGGCAAGCTGTTTAGACATTCCTTGAATAATAGCCTGTGTGAACATTATCATTATTTTTTTGGATACACTGAGTTATTTGGGGTACAGTCAGTACTCAGATGGGATTTGTGTATAAATCAACGTCATTTTATATTTTACATTTAATGCATTGCTCCAGATAAATGGATGGTATTTTTATAATATGCAACTATGTACTGACAAACTTGCTCTTGATTTACTTTCTTGATTTCTTTCTTATAAAATCCATTACTGTAAGAATGTAATCAAAATTTTTCAATGGAAAATATAGCTCGATTATGTAATGGTGTAAAATGTTGGTTTTTGAAAAGGGTATAGGGGGAAATAAAACAAAAAGATACCATGTCATATCTATCCGTGTAAGAAATGCATTGTTTGTGGTAGTGATGTGCACAATGAATGATTTTACTATTCGAGGGAATGAATCATTCGAGCATGCGCAAAAGTCTAACTTTTTTTAAATTCAATTTCTACCAGAAATTGCGTATATTTTTTTTTATTATTATTTTACTTAGAATCACTTTAAGCAACATATAAAAAAAATCTCTTTATAAAATTTTATAACTTGACGATTTAATCATAGACTGTATCCTCCAAAGCCTGCATTCAGTCAAACAGTGATTTCTCCAGTCTGCCAATCACAGTTGTCACTTAATGCGTACTTTCAAAACCTACCATACATATCACAATTGGATAACAATTGGAAACGGATTGTTTTAGAGAAAAATAAGAGAACTGTTAAGGTTAAAGGCTTCCAGAATTATATATTTCAAGATCTAAGTGAATAATCTGGTTTAAATCTTCTTAAAAGGGGAGCTACTATTGCCCGTGTTCAAAGGGTTGTTTTAGAATCTCTTAATCTTAACCACGCCATATCAGTTGAAAAGAAAAAAGATGTTGACAAACTTTTGAAGGTAATGCATGGTGAACAGTAGCAAAATCAACCTGATGATGTCTTCAAATGGTACAACCACATTATCCATGATTTACCAGCCTGCAATGAAGAAGAGGGGGAAGTGTGTGACTGTCCAGATGAAGATATTGGTTTTAAAATTTGAAGTGGATTTTTGGCAAACGAGTATTTATTTAGTAAATATTTAATGAAAACTACTAGGTACCATAGTCTGTCATTTCATTTTACCAATAATCAACTGAAGTTCAGTATTTGCTCAAATTAAATAATGCTTTTGTATTATTTGTGAGTTAGCACTTATTTCATTCAAAAAGCGTTTTATCCACTTGTCAAACAATCAAAACATGTTTCCTCCTCTGAATTCGGTCAAAACGTGACTTCTCGAAATATTAAATGCATTTTATTAATTTGTTTTAGGTTTAATATCTTATGTATGCTTGCGATTCTTTCTAATAACCAGTAATAAAAATAAACAATGAAAATTAAAATTAAACACAAGTTATTTTCTAATTTATCAGTTTTTGTGTTTTTGGAAAATTTGTATCTAAAGGAGAAAGCATGGTTTGAATGTTTGCTCCACACACATCTTGCGAAATTATATTTCTACTAAATTTGTGAATGTCCCTTCATTTGCAGCAAAATATATGTTCTAACTTTAAAGAGATATTACTCGGTCAATTTTAATCGTAGAATAACGGGACTTTTTTTGTCCTACTTGTCAATGTAACAGGAAAATTATTTAAAAGTAACTTATAGGACCGGGGGACCGTATAAAAATTTAAATTTCGTAATTTTTTAAGAAATGCTTTTATTGACCCAAATCACTTTTTAAATATTTCTTTACCTGATTTAAAACATTTTTGTAATTGGAACTATATGTCTATGACTAACGGTTTAGAAATTAGCCATTGGACACCACTGAGAGTGGACAGTAGCTTAGGTTGAGCAAAAAGTTCTGAGAAATTTTTAATCTAATAGTTACCAGAATTTGTATCGTATGTAGCACAGTTGAACGGCATCGAAATTCTCCCCCCCCCCCCCCCGCCTACAGTCCAGACGTGGATCCATCTGATTATGGCCTCTTTTGTTCAAGGGCCGTTGATTTGAATCCTTTAATGAAGCTGAAGAAGCATGTCAGGAGTTTTTCGATTCCAAGGAGCCGCCATGGTACTTCCAGCAAATCTGGAATCTGGCAGAATGATGGCAGAAAGTCGTGGGCTATGATGGTCTCTACTTTCAAGAATAGCCCTTGTTGCTTTTATTGTTAATTTGCGCATAACAACGCAAGTTTCACAAATTTCCCAGAACTTTTTGCTCAACCTAGTATATGTGTAGTATAAAGTGCCCATATTTCGTCCCCTCTCCTAATTTCGCCCCTCTTAACTTCTCCGTTTCTGCGAAAGTGACCACTTATGACGCAAGGAACAGGGGACGCGAGGTAAAAGGGGTCAGTGTTGAAAGTTTCGTACGCCAAGCAGGGCCGTAACCAGCGAGTCCAGTCAGAGGGGGCTCTGAATTTTTTTGGTGGGGCTAACATCTTTTAACAGTCCATATCTTAAGCAAACTAAATATAGCAAAACTGATAAAATGAACCTGTCTATAAAGGAACCCGTCTAAAGCGTAATCTCTCTATAACGGAACTTCCTATAATGAAATTATTAAACGGAAAATACTTCATGTTAATCGGAAAATGAATATAAAACAATTAGGGGCGGTGTACCTCTTAAGAAAACCTACCTAAAATAGAACTTTTCTAAATCCCGTGGGATTTAGTTTTAGGTTTTATTGTATTTAATGGGAAGCAAATAGATAGCATCCGACACCTCATAAAAAAATGACTTTATTTAAATTTTAATAAGGAAAACTAATGGATTGTACACTGTATTCTATTCCCATTGCAATTTTTGCATTATTGAGCATATTGCTTCTTTTGTCCCTTGGTGTCTTCGGAAAAGGGACCCCCCCCCCCCTCTCTCTCTCAGCTCGCGTTTGTTCGTACAGTGTTTGCATATACACACGCAATAATTTCTATGTGTACTTCTATGTATAACTTTATACCAATTTTGTGGAAAATAAAATTTTAAAAAAGTTAAAAAAATAATTTCTAAACAGGCCATTTGTAATATGCTAAAATGTGCACCACTACAATTGCCAGTCCTAAGCCTTAAAAAAGTGTGAAGGGAAGTTACCTGAAAAACACTGCCATAGCGGTTTTTTAAAGTTGTCCAATTATCCGGATTTTTCATTAACCGGATCGGCATCGGCCCGATTGGTCCGGATTATCAGCGCTCTACTCCATTGAACATTGATTATCTATGTGCATATTTGAACCGCTGATTAATCAAATCAGTCTTTCTATTGAATAAATTAGTGTAATTTATCATGCTAGCATTCTGACAGAAAAGTACATCTTTATTTACAAAAACACCGATTCATACAACAAACATAGAAATCTTCAACCGCCCAGCATGACAATTTTTTTAAAGATGCGTTTTGAAAAAACTGAGAAAAAGGAATCTGTTGGTATAGAGGTCTGCACGGGCCGGAATTTGCAGGCGCGGGCCCGGCCCGAACGAAAGCTATCTTGACCCGGCCCGTTCATATTTTCACAGTTCACGGTCGTACAAAAATCAGTGAAAACAGACCCGGCCAGTGGAAAAATCAATTAAATCAGGCCCGATCCGATCCGACTCAATTTCTACAAAAAAATTCAGATTTTTCTTAACATACAATTAAGATTCTTTTAAAGTAGGGATGCACAACCTGTGGCCCGCGATGGGTTACCGTGTGGCCCGCGAATTCCAATTTATTACTGGAAAAAATTGCAATTTTTGCCCATATGGGAGTAGGAAAAAATCGTGAATTTCGTCGATCGGGTGCGGAAAAATCTTGAATTTCGTTGGTCGGGCACGGAAAAATTTTGAATTTCGTTGGTCGGGCACAAAAATCGCGAATTTCGTTGCTTGGGCAAAAAAATCGCGAATTTCGATGGTCGGGAACGGAAAAATCGTCAATTTTGTTGATCGTCTGCGAAAAAAATCTAGAGTTTCGTTAGTCGGGAGAAAAAATCGCGAATTTGTACAATTTGCCGAGGGAAAAATTGAAAATTTCGTTAGTCATTTAAGAATTGCTAATTTCGTTAATCGGGTGCAGAAAAACCGCAAATTTCCTTGATGAGTTGTGGAAAAATAGCGAATTTCGTCGATGGGGGTCGGAAAAATAGCAAATTTCGTTGATCGCGCACGGAAAAATCGCGAATTTTGTCGATGAAGCGCGGAAAAAATCTGAAATTTTGCCGATTGGGCTCGTAAAAATCGCGAGTTTTCTCGATCGGGCTCGGGAAAATCGTAAGTTTCGTTGGTAAGGCTAGAAAAATGCGAATTTTCTCGATCAGGCACGGAAAATTCATCATTCAGGCGCGAAATAAGCGCAAGTTTCGTCAACCGGGCATGGAAAAATCGCGAGTTTTGTCAATCGGGCTCCGAAAAATTGCGAATTTCGTTGGTCGGGTACGAAAAAAATCATGAATGTTGTCGGTTAGGAGCGGAAAAATTGCAAATTTCATTGATCCGATGCGGAAAAATCGTAAGATTCGCCCTTTTATCGCGAGAAAAAATCGCGAATTTCGTCAATTTGCCACAGAAATTATAAATTTCGTCAGAGTCAGTTAAGAATCGTGAATTTCGTTGATCGGGCGCGGAAAATTACAAATTTCGAAGATCAGGGTATAAAAATCGAAATTTCGTCGATCGGAAACGGAAAAGTCATGAGTTTTGTCGATCGAGATCGGAAAAATTGGAAATTTCGTTGGTCAAACGCGAAAAATCGCGAATTTTTTCGTTTAGGAGAGCAAAAACCTCAAATTTCGTTGATCGGCCTCGGAAGAATCACGTGTTTTGTCTGTTTATCGCGAGAAAAAATCGCGAATTTTGTTGGTCAGGAGCGGAAAAATCGCAACATTCGTCGTTTAGGCGCTAAATAATCGCAAATTTCGTCGATCGGGCACGGAAAAATCGCATGTTTTCTCAATCGGGTTCCGAAAAATTGCGAATTTCGTTGATCGGGTACAGAAAAATCACGAATTTTGTCAATCAGGAGCGGAAAAATTGAAAAATTCATTGATCCGCTGCGGAAAAATCGTAAAATTCGCTTGTTTATCACGAGAAAAAAATCGCGAATTTCGTCGATTTGCTGCAGGAAAAAGTTGCAAATTTCGTCAGAGTCAGTTAAGAATCGCGAATTTCGTTGATCGGGAACGGAAAAATCGTGTTTTGTCGATCAGGCTCGGAAAAATCACAAATTTCGTTGGTCAAACACGGAAAAATCTTGAATTTTGTCAACGCGGAAAAATCGCGAATTTTGTCAATCGGCCTCGGAAAAATTGCGAATTTTGTTGATCAAGCGCGGTAAAATGTCAAATTTCGTTGATCGGCTCCTCCTCTCCCCTTCGTTCACATTTTTTTACTAGCCACTTTCACGTCTATGTTTGTTTTTAGCAGATTTAATAAAACAAAATTTACTCCCTAGAGTAAAGTCAAGGAGTATTATCATTCCTTGAAAATAATCCTTGCTATATCTATGTTATATATACAAATTTAAACTGTTGATATATTCTTGTCAACTGAATTGGACATGTTAACTGTGTAGGGGAACCTAGAGGAGTAACCGCCCCCCTCTAAAACCATAGTCTTTGTCTGATTATAGGCTACAGATAACCACACCGAAATAGAATTCTCTCTGTGTTACTGATGTGGCCCTCGACAACCCAGACATTTTTATAAGTGGCCCTTCTCTTAAAAAGGTTGTGCACCCCTATTTTAAAGAATACTGCATACATATTTATGGGATAATTTTACAGCATATTTTAAATTTCGCAAGACAGAAAATACACAATAGCAACATCAATGATTTACTTAGAGTCTTAGACGTTTCAACATTCAAATAAGGATTCATTAAAAAATTCATATTGTTTAGAATAAAAGAAAAACGGGAAGGTTAAAAACATGATGATTATTTTTGAGGGTATATTATAAAATGTAGATTTGCGAAAATATTTCTGTTATTCCTTAAGGCTTTTCTCAAATCCAAAAAGCTACTTTCTGACACATTTCTAAATCGATTTCTTTTCGAAAACGTCAATATATTTTTGAGAAAATACTGTCCAAATTAGCGTTTTGAATCGAATATCCGGAGACGATAGCACGGGAAAGGAGAAAAACCCGCAGTCACGTGACAAGAATATCTTATATCTCTATAAGTAATTTATTTATTAAAAATGGGAAACGCTATTCAATTCTAAATCCCTTCAATAGACAGGCTTGTCAATTTTGTGCCTTTACACTTAAAAATGTGTCAGAAAGTTTTTCGTTTTTGAGCAGTGAATTTGAGAGCCACCTTCAAGTATATTTCCAAAAATTCCGTTAACAGAAGTTCATTATCGTTATTAATATTTTTACAAAACAATTGCCTGTCCTAAACATCCTGAGAACAATTAAGTCCATTTCTGGCTATGTTGATAAAAAATGCAGGCCTGATCTCGGTACGGCACGAGTCTGCTGGAAGAATTAAGACCGGGCTCAAACGCCATGTAACTGTCCGATGCCGATCTCTACGCTGGAAAATGTTATATTTCGATATTGATGCTGGCAAACTAGTATCGACTCGTAACGCACATTTATACGTATTCTCGTGAAACTCATATTCAATGAAAATGATTCATATTTTCTCGTCTGCGTTTAAATATTTATATCGGGCTGACAGACCCGCTTAATTTATTTTATTGGCCCGGTCCAGATCGGCAGGCACGTTCAAATTTTGCCGGCCCGGCCCGTTTGAAACTTCGCCTTCATTTCGCCGTCCCAGCCTAGTACAGGCTTCTAGCCAAGCCCGGAATCGTGCAGACCTCTACTGTAGGATACAGTTCTTTTCACATATTTTTCCTATAAATTGAAGACATTACATAGATTTAAATATCATATTCTGTTCAATTTTTTAATATATAGAAAAAAAAACACGAAAATTTGAGATTTTGCAAATGTTTATGCGTTATGCATAGATGCCAACAACACTTATCCGGAGTCTGTTACAAGACGAAAATATTTTCAACAGGAAATTTTATTAAATCAAAAATTTCAAACTGAAATCTAAAATGTACCTTATCGAAAAAAGACATAATTCCTTATATATTTTTTCCAATTTAAAACATGCTTGTTTTGGATCAGACTCCGGAATAATTAAGAGATGTTGGCATCTATGGTTATGTGTCCTATATTTATTAATTTGAATGATTCACAAACTTACTATTATCATTTAAAAAATATTTTAATATTTTTATTCCATACGTTTAATATTTATAATTAATAGCTATTTGTAATTTATTTAATTTTATTAATATTTTGGTTTCTGCTGAATTATTAGGTCATTTTAAAATCACGGTTGTTTGTATACGATTTAATTTAGTGATGATATTGTTTCTCTTTAAAACGAGCGTTACCTAACCTTATTTTATTAATAATATGATTTATAAAATTAACCATTTAACAATTCGCAATAATAATTAAATTTAAAATTCTGTTTATGATTATATCATTTTTAATATGAATCAATTATTACAAATATATATTAATTACATATTTTTTAAACATACCTGGACTTAATAATAACAAAAGAGATTGTAATTTTAATATTACGAGTCGGAACCCGTCGAAATTCGACGAACTAAAATGTTAGAAACGAACTGTCATATCGAATTTATAATAAACCGACAAAAATAATTACAATAAAAAATTCATCTAACATTGGTTGTCTCACTCTTAAAACAAATAATATTTTTAACCTAAAATTACCAAAATATTATTTCCACAAACTTCAACTGCTTAAATTATTGAAAAATTAAACTCTATTAGAATACGTAATCAAGATGAGTAATTATGATGAAGTTATCGATTGAGACTTTTATGTTTGTTTTTATAGGATGAAAAATCAGTAAAAAGGATTTCGCTTTGTTACATCATAAAATGTTCCTCCATGAAATATAAATTATACGTTATTTTCACATTCGCATAATTTACATATGCACCGCTCAAATTCACAATTTGAAAGTATTTTAAGGCGCAATAGATTGTAAATGAATGTATTTCTAAACTTAAAGTCACGTTTGTCCGATTCTACTTTTCATATGTGAACATTCGCACAACTTTAAGTTCTAATCTCAATACCCGCGAAAAAAAAAATTCAGAAATTTGCCTTTAATTGTCATAGTATTGGCCATTTAGTATTGGTCAAATATTTAATTTTATCAAAATAAATGATCGTTTTGTTTTAAATATGACATAATTTTTGCACACTGAATAATTTTGCCTAGCATCTCAAACTCAGTATCAGTGTAATGTAAAAATATTGAAATGTAACTGATTTATGAAGAAGATTGCGTGTTTTTCTTTTAATGTCTGACATCATTTTCTGTTCAAAAATTATAAAAAAGTTACTTTTATTTGTATTGTGAAAATGGCATCAATAAGGATATAATCAATAAAAATAATAAACCATGACTATTTTCCCTTTACTTTCAATATAAATGGAGTACTTCAGTTGCCACAATTACAAAATTTGTATTAAAAACTACAAAAAAATTAATATCTCAAAAATAAATTGAGATACAGCTTTCAAACAAAATGCATTTAAAAGAGCATTTTTTTCCTTATACGACGGTGTTAAAATTTAAAATGTGCGATGTTTAGAAGTTTAAAAATTTACCGTAGATATAATTGCAAAATCGAAATTTATTTCAAATTTCAAATTGTTGCCATTCGCAAAATGACGTATGCGTTACGCACAGATATGTTTGTCCTTTATAATATAGATATACAATACTTTTTTTTTCAAAGAAAACAACTTGGATTTAATTCATTTAAATAGCGATAACATAGATTTTTTTGCATACGTTTTACATGTGTTTCTTGAAATTTGTTTAATCTCATTTAGAAAAAAAAAAAAGCACAAGGGCATGAACGCCATTTTCGAACAGTTTTCATTAAATGTAGGCGACTATTTATTATTATACGTTTCCCCCATTTCTAAAGATCTTTAAAAATATTCTTCTTTCACTCAATAACGAAAATTTTTCTGACGCAGTTAAGAAGTAATTTTCTTTCCCTTTGCCTAAAATTTTCACCTTCTCACATTCATGCGCCTAAGAATTGAATACCGTTTCCCATTTTCTTATAAATGCCATGATTATAAATAACATGATTTATAGTCATTTGCTACTCGATGATTAGCACTTCGTCGTTAAATGCCAAGAAAATCAGCCTGCAAAGTCAAATTTGCCGTCATTTTTTGACAGATTTTTTTAAATTTTCTGTATAGTTTGAATACTTGCAAATATCTTTATAAATAAGAGAAATTCGCTAACATGTCAGGAAGTAGCTGGTTTAGATTGGAAAACAGCCTTATAAAACACAGAACACAGTTTAATTCCTTGAGCTTGAATAATTATATCTGCAAATTGTATGCCTTTATCATTAAAATTATTTCGAAAATGTGTCAGAAAGTAGCGCATTTATACTTGAAAATAGATTTAAATGAAGCATACGCCAAATAGTTGAAGACAATTTTGTCATAATCTTATAATAAACTTAACCTTAATCGTGCTTTTTCACTTAAGGCTCTTGTCCCTGCCGGCGAAGGCACTCACGAGCTAATGCTAATCCTGTGGGGAGGGATTTTTCTAATGTCTCGTTTGCATTTCGACATTTTTTAATAATTTTTTTTGCAGCCGAGGTCCGTCTCTACATCGCACTTTTTTTACTTTCTCGATTTTGGTTGGAGATATTTTTTAGAATGACACTTTCATTTTCAGAACTGGTTTTGAAAATGAAAGTAACTTTATAAAAAAATATCTGCGACCAAAATCGAAAAAGTAAGAAAGGTGCGCTGTAGGGACGAAATTCGGCTATCCAATGAAAAAAAAAAAAAAAAAACCCTTAAAAATGTCAAAATGGGAGCGAGATATTAGAAAAAACTCTCCCCATAGGATTAGCATTAGCTGATGAGTGCCTTCGCAGCCAGGGACAGGAGCTTTAATGTTTTATATTGTTATATGACAAATAGAAAAAAAAATGTTTAGCAAATTCATGGAACACAAGAAAAAAAAAATTAGACGAAAGTTCAAAAAGCAAACAAAAAAATGCCCTACCTCTGCTTTCCTACTGCCTACACCCATAGCATGAAACAATTTTTGGCTTTCAAGCAATTATTTTTCTTATTCCATTTGTATAAAATGACATTTTGTTATCTTTCTAATTTCCTTCAACAAACATTCTAGTTAGTTTCCAAGTGATATTTCATCATTAACTAAATCTGCTGTCAAATACATAATGTCAACAGGCAAATCATTAACATTTAGAAACACGTCTTTTTTGTGACTACGTTTTAGTGAAGACGTTTAACCATTGCTTAACTAATTATCGATTAACTTGAGCAGCATATGTCTATTTCCATTCATCCCGTATACGATCATTGCTTTTAAAATGTCAAGATGTACGAAAACATGTGGTGGCTAGTTAGTGCATCTGGACTTAATTTTTTCGGGAGAAAGAAATGTTCCTACTTCGAACGCGTTTCGAGAATTGTATCGCAAGCAAGATAATATAAAACAACTAATCTAACAGGGTTCTGAACGCAAAATGTTTGGCATATTTCATTGCATTCAAGCAGTTAAAAGATCTAAATATATATATATATTTTTTTAAGAAAATTAAAACGTCCATACTGTTGAAAAAATAAAAAGTAGGGAAATCGTTAGAGGGGGCTCTAGAGGAAGCTAGGGGGGGCTCAGCCCCCATCGCCCCCATCTGGTTACGGGCCTGACGCCAAGACGAATACATAAATTAAAGACTGCGAATTTCCTATTTTTAGAAGACCTGAGTTCTTTTTACGGCGTTTGTAGAACGTTATTTATTGCACGGTAAGTATTTATTTCTTATTCATTGCATTTATTTTACGTTGGTAAGATGCTGACAGTAGCATAGAGTGAGTTTTAGGATGCTCGGTTCATCTTACGGGAACTGAAGCTCCGTCATATTGGGAAGTAGTGTGGTTCCAATTTCGTCCCCCTTGCAGTTCTTATTTGTGTCCCGGGGACGAAATTAGGAATGCTTTTTCATGACAATTTTTTCAATTTTTTCCTCGTATTTGGATGACTAATGTTTCGTTATGTTATTCTTTCACTGACAATTAGTATATTTCTTAGTGCCTTACTTTAATGTAAATTAAATTACTTACTCATTTAGAAATAAATTTTGATCTAGTTATAAGTTAAGCCTCGGGGTATTGGATTTTTTGGTGGGACGAAATTGGGACCATTTTTTTTTCTTTTGCATTTTTTAGATACTTTTGAAAAAACAATTTTTCGCATTGTTAAAATTTTTTTGTACTATACTAGGGGGTTCTGCCCCCTACGAGCTACGCTCGTGAACCCCCGTTCAGACACCGCAGACTCTAACAGCACGATAATTTAATCGGCTTTAAAAAGATTTCGGAAGATTGAATTATAATTTGAATCTGAGAATTATAATCTGATGTAATTTTCACCAAACTTTTCTTTTTCTTTTTAATATTCACATAAAAATACTTCTGTTAGAAATGAAATATTATGATCATCTTAAAATATCAAATAAATGTCTCGAGCAATTTTTAAATTTAAACTGTTTTGGAATATTATTTTTTGTTCATTTTATATAATAAGTGTAATGTGACGTAAATGTGACGTGCATTCTCCTATTTAAGACTTCTAACGCATGTTTATGAATTTATTATTTTACAATATTCTGCCTCTTTTAAAATTCACGTGTAATTATAATTTTTATGGCGTAATTTTCAATGAGTTCCTGCTTTTTTTCTGTTTATAATAGTCACGTGTAAAATAAATTTTTAATTTGAAGTAAACATTATTGTTTGCTCTGTTTATACAACTGGCAACAGTTTAAATTAACAACATTTTCTAAAATTTGTAAAAAAATATCTCTCGAAATGCTGAAAATTTGAATTTAAAATTGAAATAAAACCTCAAAAAATGAGTCAAATAAGAAAAATAAATACAATCTGCACACCGGGAACTTATAACGAATAAAATGATCTAAAAATGATTAAATTCTTATGTATCGTTTTTGCTCCAATACAACTTTTTTAATTGAACGATTTTGTCCAACTTTAGCATTAAATATCTCTTAAAATTGTAAACGATCTTCGGTTTGAAAACTGTCTGCATCACCGTGTTTATCAAACATTTCTCTATAATACCACCGATTTTCATATTGTTCTATGCAACAGTTTTTTTAATATTAACGATGAAAGGCCATGCTTAAGCATTCAAATTGGATGTGGATCTACCCGGAATATCTACGCAGATTTTCCTTGGTCCATTTCCAAATCAAAACTTTTTTTAAAATATAGAAGGATTTGCCTATGTTTCTATGTGCATGGGTAGTTAGTCTATGTAAAATCCAAATTTGGTAGATTTTCACTGAAAATTACAGCTTCCAAGGGCCTAAAAGTGACTGGGGGATGGTAATAGGGCACATTACCCTATATATAACATGAAAAATAATTGTTATTTACATACGCTTATTAAATACAATTGCCTAATTTGTACTTAACTTTGATCAATTGATTTTCATTATGAGTTCCTTTGATATGCATGACTCAAAAATTACAAAACATGTCACTTTCGAAATTTTTATGGTCATTAGAGACAAGCCATTTCATAAGAATACGAAAAAGGCGAAACATTAATGTAATTTTTTATTATTTAAAAAATATTTTGCTGAGCATTTCTTAATTTTATTTCTTTGTAATTTAAACATAGACTATTTCTCATTATTATTATCAAATGTCATGTTCTTATTAGCCATAAAAAATTACCAAACGGATACACAATGAAAATGATTTAATCAAAGGTAAATAGGAGTTAAGCAGCGGTATTTAACAAACATGTGTAAATAATAATTGTGTTTCCTGTTATATACAGGATGTGGACAGACTGATTTTAAAATGCAATAACTTGCAAATGGTAACAGCTATTAAAAAATCGTCCAGAGGGGGGGGGGGTGTAAGATGTCACGAATTTTTTTAACTGTGATTCCCGATTTTAATTTAAAATAGCAGCGATACATGGCTCTGTAAGCAATAGGCGCTACATCAGGGTCCGATTTTTGGCCTCTCTCGTGAATCAGTATTGATGCGAAAGAAGGAGGTTAAATATATGGAATGGGCCCTAAGAACAAAATTCCACTGTTGACCACGAACCACTTCATATATTTTATCTCCTTCTTTCGCTTCAATATTGTGCGAAAAGAGTGGCCAAATATCGGGTCCTGATTTAGCGCCTGTTGCTTGCAGTGCCATCAATCACTGCTATTTTAAACTAAAACCAAGAATCGCTGTAAAAATACTCCTGACATCTTACATAACTCTCCTGCAATAATTTTTAATAGCTATCACCATTTGCAAGTTATTGAATTTTAAAATCAGTCAGTCCATTTTAGGACGCCCGCTATATTTACAACAGTATATACAGGGTGATTCAAAAGAGATGGGAAAAATTTTAAGAGGTGATAGTACACATTCAAACAAACATTTTGTATCAAAGAATGCATGGTCGAAAACTAAACGTAAAAAAGTTAGAGGGCGCCAAAAGTTATGTTCTTATACGAGGCAAAAACACACAATGAACGATTAAGTTAAGTTACGAAAACAAATTTAATGGCATTTGATTACAATAAGTGCTCAAAACATTGACCGGCAGCTGTTATGCATGCAGTACAACGGCGAAGAACAGATTGGCGAATTTTCTGAAACACACCAGGCATATCGCGAACTTCCCCTACAGCAACCGAAAGCTTGGCGACAAGTTCTTCTGCGGATTCAATGGGAGTCTCATACACAAGAGCCTTTAGCTGTACCCACAAAAAAAATCGAGACATGAAAGATCTGGCGAGCGCGGTGGTGCCTGGTGTGTTTCAGAAAATTCGCCAATCTGTTCTTCGCCGTTGTACTGCGTGCATAACAGCTGCCGGTCAATGTTTTGAGCACTTATTGTAATCAAATGCCATTAAATTTGTTTTCGTAACTTAACTTAATCGTTCATTGTGTGATTTTGCCTCGTATAAGAACATAACTTTTGGCTCCCTCTAACTTTTTTACGTTGAGTTTTCGACCATGCATTCTTTGATACAAAATGTTTGTTTAGGTGTGTACTATCACCTCTTAAAATTTTTCCCATCTTTTTTGAATCACCCTGTATAATGCAAGGTATAAACGATTAAAGTTTACAGATTTGTTTTTTTTTTTATGAAACAGATATTCTTAAAGTGTGCATTAAATTTCCTCTTTTTTTACTCATCGAGACCTCACATATTCCCTTAAAACACCTATTCAAAAAATAATTATTTGCATGTGATGCAAATATTTGCATCACTGTAAATCATTAATATAAATAATATTTTGGAAAACAAACTATGATACATTTTTATTTCACGAGTCACATACATCCACTGCTGAATTTCTTAGCAATTAAAAATCTAATTACCTTCCATAAAATTTCCTAAGAAATACTTAAGACGACTACAATAGTGCACAAAATTAGAAACTTACATAATCAAATTCTCAAAAGCTAAAGACAGTTTGTTACTATGCAGAAGCCAAAACATATATGACGTAACTAGACTTACCCGATGGCATTTGCTCTATGCTTTGTTATCAATAATGAATTTCGTTAAGGAAGAGGATGATGTTTTCCCAAAAACATGACACAGGCATATTTATCAGCATGGGATGAAAAATCTTTTATCTCACAATTCATTCTTTATAATTAGCTGTTTCGAAGTAAAGTTTAATCAGAAAATCGCGAAGATAAATTCTCATTTCCATTATTGATATTTGCTTATAATCCTTAAGCTGTATTGTGTTTAGAAATACGAAATTTTAAAAACTTGATATTTGGAGGAAATTATATATAATGAACACAAATTTAATTAGTAATTAACACAATATTTAGTTTTCCTTTACTGTGGGTGACTTAATTCTAAAAACCTAATTCTTGAATATTATTATCAAGCTATTGTTTGAGTTTTTAAAAATATTTTCCTGTTTAAATATATAGTTTACTAGTAGAAACGAACTGCTTCGACAGGTTAACCATGGAGGCCTCCTGGGTAACATAAATGAAAATGCAATATCCTAAAAATACGGTGATAGGCTTTCGCGCCCGTAAAACCATTAAAACGGCAATAAAAAAAATGTGACGTTATTTTGACGCAATCATAGTAAATCACTCAGCTTTATAAATGAAAATGCAAATATTATTTGGTATGTGTAACAGAAAACTATACGATTTTCCTTACAAAATGGGAAAAAAATACAACCAAAATGGCATAGTATTTCGTGAAATTCTATTTTGTATGATTGTTTCATAGTAAATATAGTAACTATAAAACATTACGACTTTCCGGGCATATATATACTATAAGAAAATTGTTGTAATCATAATAATACCCGAATAAGAACATTTCGGTAATATTTTTACATTTTGATATTTTCTGAATCCTTTTCCGTTATTTTAAAATCTGTTTTTTTAGGAATATGTCAATATGTATGTGACTGGACGCGATAGTGCCCAAAGTATGCTTTTAATTGCGCTCCCATTTGGTGAAAACGTTACACGCCACGGTCATAAAAACTGCACACATTATCGAAGAAATTGGTGATCGGGGTTCGTATCTAAACCATGTTTCAACCGTTCAGTGACGGTAACTGATAAACATTTACGATTATTTTAAAGGAAAAATGGCGAAATAGTTACATTTAAACTAACTTAAAACCCAATAGAATCACTACAATTCGATCTGAATTTTTATTTTAATTTATTGGCGTCATTATTTTACTTCATTCTCAGCATGGAAGAAATTAAATTTCATAAAAAATTACATCATAGTTGAAGTTTTAAGAATGGAAGTACACATTTTCATTTGAACATAAGGTCATTGTCACCAATAGAAACACTTTACGTCTGTAAAATTAAGATCTATTTCTTTTTATATTATTTAACTAGGTAACTTGCCCGGTGTTGCACAGTGGGGCAAAATCCCGAAAAGCTGGCCAAAATATGAAAATGTTAATCAAATTGCACGAAACTTCGTAAACGGGTGTTTTTTAGCATGCTGATTACGATTCTAAAGTTAAAATTCCATAAAACAAAATGGCGGATCCAATATGGCGAATCTAATATGGCGAATCCAATATGGCGGATTAAAAATTAAAATACTTTGAAAGTTACTCAATTTCTATGAAATTTCGTATACATGTGCTTTTGAGGATGCTAAGTACGATTCAAAAGTTAAATTTAAAAAAAAAAATGCGGATTAAAAATAAAAACATTTAGATTTAAATAAGGTATGAAATTTCGAGATTAAACGTTACAAAGAATTTTCAAGGAACTAAGATACTTCTAATCGAAATTAAACGTTGAATTTTTATTTATGAAACGCAATTAAGTACATTAATGGAAAGTAAAATAATAAAAGGTTTAATTTTTATATTATTAAAATATAACAAAAGGATATTCTGAAATTCTTCTTCTGAATCATGTATAGTATAATAAGTAGATTCTTCACAATGGGAGTTGTCGAAATATTTTACAGAAGTTGCTGTGTCTCTAAGGACAAGGATCTTAATGTCTTCTACCGTAATTTATGTAATATTAAAATAAAGGGATCAGATGACATCAAAAGCCCATTATTTTCGTCCTACTGCGTTTTAGCGAGAAATCTTCTTGGTACCTTTTGACCAATTTGTTGCACGATTCTTGAGCGTTTTCCGACATTTTCCCATTTGGCAATAATGAGGAAGCTATTACTTCTTTGTCATGAATAAGTAGTATGTACACTGAAGGTAGCATATAGAACTAGGAATACAATATAACGAATTTACAAGCTGTTTGAGAGCAATAATCCACGAAATTGAACAAATGAATGTTAAGAAATTACTTGTAATATGGACGTGGAATTGTTTGATCAAATCTTCGTCTACTCTCTGTATGGAAGCAGAAATAGTTGCGTTTTTAAAGAATCAACGAGCTGTATTATCGTCATTTGTGCTTCCAAATCCGGGTTTTGGTTTATCAACGAGAAGTCCTAATTGTAAAGGAAATCCTTTTTGCAATTACTTTTTTTGCAATTTAAATGTTTTTCTTCTCGTCAGGAGTGTATTCTTACCATTCGTTTATATCCCGTTTGAATGTCAAATGCAAGCTACGCTCAAAACCGCTTATACAGACATGTAACGTCGTCATCCCGAATCGTAAATGACCTTCATTTACTTTTGGTTTGAGAATTTCATCAAGGTTATTAAACTGTTTTGAAGTAGCCTGACATAGGTACCAGCGTTGAGTTGACTAATTACTAGTAAAAACATTAAACATTTTACCATCAATCATGTTTAAAAGCTAGTTTGTAGTTAACGCCTACTTATTTTCTATCAATGATTGTTTTAAAAGGAATAAGTTTACTCTCCTCATCTGTGATATAATCCATTTAACTGACAGCAGCTTCCACAATTTCGTGCAAAAAAAAAAAAAAAAAAGCATTCTGATGGGCCTAAAAAATCGAGGCGATGAAGGTCTTGAATTGTTCCAGATAACGATTTCTGATTTATTCGCAACACTTACAAGTTCTAATGGCACTAGAGAAGTGAAAAAGCTATTTGAACCTAATTTCTACCATCATCATAGCTATTTTTTTGTTTAAAAGTACTTTTACCAGATGGTGCCATCACATACCCACTTGCAAATCAAATTCAGATTGCTAATGTTCTCGGAAGTCAGATTAATATTAATTTCCGTTTGCATTAATAAAATACGTTCAGCAGTATGATCTAGCAAAGATTACAATTGACAAGATAATTATTCTAATTACATTAGAATGAACAAAATTATTAGCTATAAAGATAAGAAAATATATTTCTATCGGATCGATGACAGAAAATTATTATTATTATTATTATTTTACTAATCTTGCTTATCAAATTCATTTATGTTTATGATCATAATACTTATTTGTAATATAATACATAATAATCTATCACAAAACTGAATAATCTAAAAATTTCAAAAATGTTTGCCTGCTAAATTACTGTGAAAAGTAATAAATTTCAGAGCTTTTGAAGCGACTAAAAAGGTGACATTTTTACTTGTGGTTGCAAAAATCTGCACGGAATGCAGATTGGCAGTTTATGGCAGCTGGTTTTTTCACTGTTCATTAGATAATAGTTCAGTCTATAATTCCCATTATATGTCGTTGCGGAACACTGTGGAACTTTTAAACTTTTTGATGTTTGAAAGCAAAAAAATAATATATTTTTTCAACATTTTTATCAAAAATAACCATGACATTATTCATTTTTATGTGCTTAATAAAATTTTTTATAACACTCCCAAATGATTTACACACTATCATCGTGTGAATCCATTTTAAAGCATTAAAATAGTATGATATGGAAAGATGTAGCACTTGTTTAGAGGAACCATTGTTTTGCTCTTTTTGTTCGCCTAAGATAATGATCCTCCAAGCGTCAGTTTTGAAATGATACAGGTTGTCAAGGCAAAACGAAAACCTTTTTAAAAATATGGATTCTGACCCTCCAAACATCTTTCTACCCATCTGTATAGTCAAAATTCCCTAAATAGTAACTTTATTTTTCGACTTTTGGCCAGCTTTTCGAGATTTTGACCCACTGTGCGTTGCCCGGGTACGTCAAAAATAATCATGAATTGCGAAAAGGCTCTGAAAATCACAATAAGATATCGCGGAAAATTTTTAAATCGCTGCACGAATTTCGAAAAGAGAAAAAAAAATATATATTGTATCCGTAGATTGCACTGTAAACTGAAATGTCTGAAATTCAGTCACTTAAGTGTCTGAAACGTAGTGTTCAATTTTCAAACGTTTTAAAATGTCTGAAAATTTTAAGACACTTCTTGCGTCTGAATTTCAGTCACTTAAGTGTCTGAAACGTAGTGTTCAATTTTCAAACGTTTTAAAATGTCTGAAAATTTTAAGACACTTCTTGCGTCTGAATTTCAGACACTTAAGTGTCTGAAACAGGAGTGTTCGATTTTCAGACGTTTTAAAATGTCTTAAAATTTTTAGACACTTCTTGTGTCTGAATTTCAGACATTTCAAATGTCTTAATTGCGGCCATCTTTGAGCCTTTTTTTTTTCAACAATGTGAAGCCATCTTTGACCACTTTTCATTCTATACGCAGCCATATTTGACCACATTGAATCATTTTTTATAAATGGGAATAATCTGTTACCATAAGGCTAATGTCAAACGGACGTCTTTTTGCACGCTTTTTTCCTTGCGTATTATCCCTACACAATGCCGCTAGCATTGTGTAGGGATAATACATAAAGATAAAAGCGTGCAAAAAGACGTCCGTCTGACATTAGCCTAAAGTAGAGCTGATTGCAGCGTGGTAAAACTGGGATGCTTCGGTACGAAGTTTTCATAAAGCTGATATTTCAAATCATTTTTGACCTTATGATGATTGTAATCAGTATTTTGTAGTTTTAGAATAGACTAATATCTATATATTTTCACCTAAATATGTATCTATGTGATATCATATATGCCTTACGGCATCCAAAATGTTTATTACTTTTAGTGCGAACTTTCAAAGACCTAATATTCATTCGCGCCCGTTCCCACAGCTTTGATATACTGTTAGAAAAAAAAAAAAAAAAAAAAAAAATGCCTACTCGATGCTATCAATACATATTTGGATAAATATATCTTTTTCTTTAACCTAATCATGCTCTAAAAATACAAAATATTTATTAAAATAAGTATAAGATCAAAACAAATTTAAAATGTCAGATTTATGGATATTGCATACCAAATTTGGGGGCCCGTAAAGCTAAAGGCCCACAGAAACAGCCCAGTTTGTCCATGCTGCAATCAGCTCTGCTTTATGGTAACAAATTATTCCCATATATAAAAAATGATTCATTTCTTCAGAAAGAATCCCATCCCTGCTTTGTTGTACAATTTTTTCCCATTGAAATTAGATATTCCCAGTGAATTATTTTAAGCAGTTTTTGCATTTTTATTTCAAAATTGAGTATGAAACTCTTACTTTTTTTTTCTTCCTTCATTTTTATTATTATACTATCTATCATTACCAAGAAATACTGAAAAATTTGACAACCACACATCGCGGCTGAGATGAACAGTAGTTATAGGATTCTGGATGGACAGCATGTCTATTTGACACTTTTTAAACGATAAATAATATAGTAAATATAACTGGAAACAGAAATAGTTTATAATGAATATCTTTCGTTTCTGCTCCCCACGAAGTTTGTAATCACACCAGCAATGGCAGTCACTAAAGCCATTTCTTATCCACATGATTGGTATATTGTTAACTACATTGAGAAAGAAACCAAATTAAAATTGATATAAAGTAAATATCTTGTACTATTCTGTTCATTTCTTAGTAGAAAGTACAAGTTTCTTTCCTTGAAGTGTGCTTTGAAATATTTTAACGTTTAAATATAATAATTCAAAAATAATACTATTAATAATAAATTAAAGGTTTTTCTTTCTCTGAATATTTTAAATTTGTCATACAAATATTAATATCTCAAAAAAAAAAAAAAAAAAAAAAAAAAAAAAAAAAAAAAAAAACCAGGCTGGTGTTATGAACTCCCTTTTTTTAAGTGAGAAAAGAAAAAAAAAGAAAAAGAAAGAATTTTGGGAAAATGTCCAAATATATTAAAATTTGCTAAGCAGTCTATGTATATATTGTACAGCATTTTTAAGCAGTCTAGTGTAAAAAGAAAAACAATGAAGAAAAAATCATAGAACCAGTTAATTCTACTCTATATATAGCGGATACCAGCAAATAGCGGATTAATTACGTGCTCCCGAAGCGTCCGCTATTCAGAGGTTTTGCTATTATATTCATTTATAGGCGCATTCTAATTAAATAAAAAGTTTTTTTGTTACAGTGTAGGAATAATGCTCTAAATAAATTCTAGGTCCAGCGGTTGACATTAATCAATAATATTCGCAAAGTTACTTTAAAGTTTAAATCATATGAATCTAAATATCCATACATGCAAACCAACCAATTAATTACTTGATAAGTTACTCTATTTAATTTGTAGCATTACAATGTGCATTTATTCATTTTTTTTTTTTTTAATCATATAAAAACAAAATTGAAATGCAACAAAGATAACTTGCGTTGAGATGCTACATTATCAAACACAAACATAAAAAATAGACTTAAAATCCTATTTCATTTTTTTGAAAATTAGTTTCTTTTTATTATTAATTTTCATGATTTTTTTTTTTTTTTTTACATTCAGATAAAAAAAAATCTTTGAGGTGAAAAGAAACTTCTAAAAATATTTTTCCCTATAAACATCGTAATAAAAATACCGTATATACTCGCGTATAAGTCGACCCCCTAACTTTCGAATGCAAATTCTGTAAAAAATCAAAAACGCGCGTATAAGTCGACCTCCTAACTTTTTACTTCAATTTTGCACAAAATCAAACCATAGATTTCACTTGCCAATGAGAAGGTAGTAAGTAAATAAAAACAAATCATTGAATTTATTTAAATGATAAATTATTATCATTTATATATTTTATATAGTACTTTTTTTTTATTCTTACACATAAAAAGAACATAATTTTGCAGTATTCGATGTTTATGTTTTTGCTTTTTTAACTGACTCGCGTCTCAGTCGACACCCCAAATTTGCTTACCGAAAATTGTCAGAAATTTCTCGACTTATACGTGAGTATATACGATAATTTATTTAAGCATAAATTAAAAAATGGAATAATATGAAAAAAATATATACGTACACGGAGCAAACATAATCATAAGAATAATCTTCAAAGCACATTCTTTCACAGAATCTTAAATATCAGCGAAGTTATATAACTCACCAATCAGATGGTAAACAATTAAAAAAGTATCTTCCCCTGTCACGGGCGAATGGGTCTTACTTATAACCATATAATTTTTTTTCTCATATTTTTTTTCATTTCTGTGTATGATACTCAACTTGATGTTTTAAATATTTTTTCAGCGCATATTGGATTAATTACACAGATTTTATTATTTGCTTAAAGCATATGGCTCCATTTTAAAATTTAACCCAGGAGGACGGGCGCATGCCCAGGCTGTGAATAGTTTTTGTCACCAATAAATACAAATAATAATCGTCACTTTATTTAGTCGCAGACAATTGTTACAAATTCTGCGATAAAATAATTAGAAGATTATTTAACAAAAAATAATGGTAACAATTGTAAAAACCATACGCACTCTGGGTCTGTCAGGCCTGGCGTTAATCCTTCCGGGTTAAATATGTTATGTAACACAGTAAATATACATAAATAATTTTCTATTTTTAAACAAGTTTTCATAAAGATAATTAAAAATAAATAAATAAAAATAGTTGTTCGTTGAATACTATAGGAGAGATTTATTTCACATTGGAAAATTGAAACTTATAAACTATTCTGAAATTCATAAAAACTTTCATTCTTATGCTTTTGTGATTTCTTTTCATGCTCTTGTATCCACTGTATGAAGCGAAAAAAAGATTGATAACATTTCTCAATATGAATTTCTAAATTTATCAATATGAAAAAAAATATATTTCAATGATAGGAGTACTGGTCCCAAGGGCCAGTAAGCATGAGAGTTTACTGGTCAACAGTCATCATCACTGGCCCGCTACATAAAATTCAATTAAGTACCTTTAACACTTTGAGTGACAACCACTCCCCCCACCCCTCCTGTTAGAATATAAACAAACTTTCCTTTGCAGGTACCCAAAATTTGGCTTAGGGGGGGGGGGATGAAAAAGGTCTTAAGGCTCCAAAAACTTAGAGAAATGCTGTTTCGAAAAAGAAATTCTGTTCTTTACTATATAATAATAATAATAATAATAAAAGAAAATTAATTTTAACACATGACAACATATATACTTCCTCCCCGCCCCCGGCCAATGCTCACATTCTGCGAGATAACAAGGACCATTATCGCCATATAAAAAACATATATATGTATATTAAAATTTAATCGATATAGGATTAAAATCTTATGGAAAAGTTGAAGGAGTACATGAACTTCAAACACAAAATTCACTTAAAATTTAACACACGAAGCATGGTTAAATAAAAAAATATTAATTCTTATTAAACGCGTGACTGGACGGGAATAAACAAGTATAAATAATAATTTGTTAATACACATTATTTACACTTAATTACTAATGCGAAAATTCTCACTAATAATCAAGATATAGGTATATACTACTTATTTGCAATCATAAAAAAAAATTATCATTTAAGCAACACATAGGTAATTATAAAAAAAAGTAAAATTGACACACTAAACATACAATTGTAAAATTTTAAAAGATTTTATTAATTCTCAAGAGATTTTTTAAGAAGAGACAGCGTCAGCAATTTAAACAAATTAGCATGATAAACTTTAATATTAAGAGTGCAATATATTATTTTAATATACCTATTAAATAATTACGTTCATTCTAAAATAAAAAAGTAAAAACCAGTAAGGAGTTACCTGTAAATGCAATAATCCAATAGAAGAATTTTTAACGCATATTTTTATGCATTATCATGTTTTATTTAAATTAAAACATTATTAATAAACACTGTGAATCTTTGATATTGATACCACAATATTAAATAATCAGGTAGGATAATGCCAAGCACAGTTATTAAGATTGTGGCGCTAGGGATCTTTACTTTATTATTGTATTGGAAAATGCTTGTCTTCAAAAACATTTACGCCTCACTACAAGTTCTAAATGATGAATCCACCGTAATAAAGTTGCATGAGAGAATGATTAATATTTCTGTTTCTGGAGATTGATATTTAATTAAGAAATCGTTGATTTAGGCTACTAGGTCCGATTTGAGAACTGATGATGGTTCCATTGAGGTTTTCGATAAAAATGTTATATCTTAATACAGTAGGTTTTTTCATGCTTAAGTATCTCGGAATTAATGCACTGGAGCCGGATGTGAACTTGATTCGACGGCCATGCTTGTAAAGCTGGGCACATGGTAGGCTTAGCGGTTTTAAAACGTTCGAAATTAGAAGAAATGAACAGTGCGAGACCACGCAACAACCACGAAAAACACTGACAGGATGCAGAAAGGGTACAACTCCACGATTAAAATGCGGGGAATAATTATTCGAACTGAAAAATGAATAAAAAACAAAGTGCTAAGACTTGTAAATACTCAAAGAATTCTCGCTTCAACACTCCGCTGTTAAATTCGACACTGTCTCAGTTACGCATGTGCGGCTAATTCTACGCTTCTTCTTCTTCTTCTTTTTTTTCCTATCTCTGTCTCTGCGATATGGAAAGATTTGCCATTTAGGAAAGTTGTCGAATGTTCCACAATAGAAATTAGTAATAATAAAATTTGGGGTTTTTTGTTTTTATGCGAAACACTTTTTTACGAATAATATTATTAATAAACCTTTTCATTTTTTTTTCTATTTTACTATTTTAAGCAGGTACATCTGTATCAAAAACTTTATTTTGCTACAAGCTTTTGAGTAGTAATGTAGGTCCACGAGTGTGAAGGGAGATTTTGAAATTTAATTAATGAAATTTTCTTTATATTTGATTATTAAGAAAATATTAAAATGCATTCGTCCCAGTGCCTTAGAGAATAATCAAACACCCCTAAAGCCCACATAGAAGAGAAGATTTAACTCTGCTCGCCTTTTAACGTTCACGTGTTTCTATTTAAAACAGAGGTTTTCTATTTGTGGTGCTATATTTCAAAGATCAGGAAGACAGAACCTCCACCTCCCTTCCCCTCCAAATAAAAACTGCTTCAGTTCTTGATTTTGAAAAATATTGTTACAAATTTATTTCCGAATATCTAATATTTCTTAATTGTAAATTTGTTCTATTGCTTTTATGTTTAAAAATTGTCTTGCATGGGGAGTTGTGACAAAATATTCTTAGTTTAGCTTATTTTATATTTGTATTCTGCATTTTAAAAAGCGTATTAGGTAGTAGACTACAGGCATATCTGTTCCTCAGTCTTGCTCCTCCCTACATTTCTTGCCCCACCAGTGGCCGAGATGTTCTGCTCTCGAAACTGGTAGACGGGAGGTGTTGGGTTCAAAACCCATCACTCCTGCCGACGTAATCGTTCGGAGTTTTCCGTGGTTTTCTTCGAACCTTGGATTTCCTTGTGTAAATACGTGTTAGGTTTCCTTAGAAAGACCCCCACGGGGCACTCCCCCCCCTTAGGGCCTATATCCCTCGTGTTGATATTTGGCCGTCATAAACGCAACCAACCAACCAACCCTATATTTTTTTTCTGCTCGCGTTCAAATCTTAGTGTTTCAATTTTCAAGCTATATATATATATTACTCTTTTAGTGGTAGTTTTCCGCATTCTCCGACGTAGACCCATGAGTGTAAGTAATTTTTGAAAAACTTTATAATTTTGTGAAAAGTAATAATTTAATAACTTAATACATCATAAAATTAACCTAGTCCCAAAACTTGATAAATGGATTTGTACAATACTGACACACGTTCTACGTTCAAATCAAATTTTTTCTTTTATAAAGTAATACCAAATTTTGTGTGCAGAACTGTATTTTAAACATTTTTCATTTATCCAAAATATTCTCCGGTGGTGCTGAAAAATATAATGACACAATCGTCATAGTTATGCTATTATATCATATCCAGACACTTAAATGTCTGAATTTCTAAATGTCTTAATTTCAGACATATAATCACAATTAAGACATATTTTCCCGTTCATTTACATCATGATCATAGTAAGACACTTATGTGTCTTAAAGTAAGACATTTATTATGTTTGAATTTTCAGATTCAGACACTTAAGTGTCTGAAATTCTTTTTCAGTCACATATGTGTCTGAATTTAAGACGTCTCTATTTACAGTGTGAAAGTTGATTCCTTTCACTAATGTGGAAAAATGGTAGGAAATCGCTAAAATACACTAAAAATCGCATACAAAATACCCGAAAAATTCGAAAATTATTATACGAAATCCGAATAAACTTCATTGAAATGAAGGTAAAAATTACTTTAGTATTATAGGCCAAAAATGAAATGTCAAAAAATTGCAGCAGATCGCGAAGAAACGTAAAAATCGAATTAAAAATCACTTAATGACGTAACAAACACGTGTAAAGTGTCCAATGTCAAGTAAATTTGACATATACGAGCACCCATTATTGGCATTTAATCTTATAGTTTGGCGATATTTTTTTTGGTCTACGGGATAATCAGGTAGAACCACAAATTATTTCCGTTTGTATTTAAAAGTAGATAAATAGCTCTTCTTTATATAAATAAATAAACAATTTATTAATAAATAAACAGCAATAGCCGAGTTACCACGTCAAGCAAAATAACGCCATTTTGGCGCCCATTATATACCATGGAGCGTATGATATCTGTGCCAACAAAACTTTCAATAATATAGTAAATATGTCATTTGGTGGTAACTTCACTATCGAAGATTATAAAATATGTGTGTATATGGCACATTTTTGCACTAAAATTTAAATACTTGACTACATAGTTATAATTTTAACTCCCTTTTATATAATTTACATTTGGATATAAAGATTTACTCCAAAATGTTCTCCTATACTTAAAAAATAAATTATTCCTACCTTCGCCTGGCTTATTTCACGCTTCTGCCTTTGTGGCTTAAAATTGTATTGTTTGGCAACCAAGGAAATAATTAAATAGCATGTAACTCACAAATACAGCCTTTCTCCTGTACGATGGGAAAATTACATGAAAATGATAATTAAATTGAATAAAAAAAAGGAAAGACTAAAAGACTGTTACTTAAATTTTATTTCTTCAGGTTTTTTCAGGCACATTTTTATTAACCTGGCGCAAGCGAAAAATCGCCAAATAATGTATCAATCGCTTCTTTCATACTAATTTATTTTTTAAGTTTTATAAACATTCCTTTCATGTTTAAATTAAATATTTTCGTTTTATAAATTTATCTCACATTAAAAAGGTCTTTTATTCTTTTTTTTAATTAAACAAATAACGGTTATTTTCTTTTAATTTGAGAGTTGTTTACATTATTTTCTAACTGATATAGCCATATCAATTCATTTATCAACTATAATTTGCGCCAAAATGACCACTGGCAACCCTTTCGTCGAAAATATCAATAAAATACAATAATCTAAGCATTGTACCATGTTACTTTTATTCACAATTTAATTAACTTGGATTCCATTAAATATAATTAATATAATCCCTTAAGTTAATATTAGTTTTTGTTGCATTAAAATATTTCAATTTGTTCATTTTCTGTAAGCAAGTAATCCATATTGTTTTACAATGGAAGTCTATGGGAATTTGGCGAAATATTAGAGATATCGCTAAGTTGGCGTCACTTTTGGCGATATACTGCAAAGTTGGCGACAAACTTGGCGGCATTTGGCGACAGAACTGTGTCCCTCTACTGTAACCTCCTTATAGGTATGGAAATGTATTAAATGCTGTTTAATAATTGCATAAAAAATTCGCTAAAAATTCAAAAATCGCTGCACGAATTCCGAATAAACTTTTTTCAAAAGAGAACAAAATTTACTATATTGAATTAAAAGAAAGAAACCATATTCTTCTCACTTATATGGAAAAATCGCCTCGAAACTTAAAAAAGTGCTTAAAATCGCATAAAAAATTAAATAAAAAACAATCTAATCAAAAATTTGAAAATCGGGCTTCGAGGTGCAAATTTTCATATATAGCCGTACCTTTTCTCCAAATTTTGTAGCTCTACGTGCAGTTATCTCTTCAGAACACCGTCGACACACTCACTCACACACAAACTTCTTTCCTTATTATTATAGAAGATTGAAAGAGCGATGTTCCGTAAAGCGAAACGAAAACGAAATAGTGAATAAAACATAGTAACCGTGTCTTTAGAGTCAGCTTGACGTCATATTAAAAGCATTTGATAGAAAGTGACGTCACATTTAAGAAAATATATATGTATATATATATAACGATAATTTGCTATACGTTACTAGAATCGATGAAAGTAGAAGGAGCAGAGATTGGCGATAGTATAATAGAATAAATTGAATAGAAGCTGAATGATGTATGGTGGAATACAATGAGCAGCTAGAAAGTGATAGGCGATAAACTTTACCATGTAATTGAAGAAGAATTATCTCAGTACAAGCAGTCGTCAATTTGAAGCATAATAATTATTATTTTTGCAATAATAGCGTGGCTGGACAAGGCAATAATTAATTCCAGTGGGTGTTTCTCCGAAAAATAAAACAATTCGTTATAGTTCCATAATTTTATTAAATCATTATTCAGTGAGCAGTCCACACATATTTGAGAAAGCATTAGAATGCATCCTTGGGCTCTGGGAGCAATCATTGGAGAACATCCTAGATCAGACGCGCAGCCAGGTAACTGTTTACAAGTCAAAATTCGATAAAAATCTGTAAAATCTGTCGGAAGATCGCGTGCAGCTCTTTTTGTGACAGGCGGAGAAATACAAAATCATGACGTAGTGCGCGTTCTGAACTAATGCGAGAGTAAGGGATAAACGTACATTCTACGTCACGACCAATGGGAGAGATAAAGCAAAGAATCTTGACAATCCGAAGGAGACGGATTTTATAGTAAAAAATAACCCAGCTCGGGAAGATAATCTCCGAATGGGAAAAAGAAAAGGATTTTTAATTAAAAAACCTTCGAATTCACAGAAATGATCGGAAAACATAATATAATTTAAGAATAACTAAAAGATTTTATTTAGCAAATTGGACAAAATAATAATTAATTTAAGGGGAATTCAACCCATATTGGACCGCTGTCCTATAAATAGGACTGCTAATAAAACATTTTTTTTTAAATAAAATTGGTAAGGATTTTCTGGATCCATTATGTTATGACATCTTTAAAATACATATAATTATAATATATCTCTCTATTCTAAAAAAAAGTAACTACCGCTGTCATCGTCGCCGCCGCCGCCGCCGGTTTTGAATTTTTTGTGACCAGAGGTCTTTCTTCGTTAATATTAAAAAAAACTGTTGCATACAAAAATATGAAAATCGGTAGTATTATAGAAAAATGTTTGATAAACACGCTGATGCAGACAGTTTTCAAATCGAAGAATTATTTTAAGAGATATTTAATGCCAAAGTTGAACAAAATCGTTCCATTTAAAAAGTTTTATAGGAGCAAAAACTGTACATAGGAATTTAATCATTTTTAGATCATTTTATGCGTCAGAATTTCCCGGTGTGAGGACTGCATTTAGTATTTTAATTTGACTCATTTTTTGAGGTTTTATTTCTATTTTAAATTCAAATTTTCAGCATTTCGAGAGATATTTTTTACAAAACTAGGGGGCTCTGCCCCTATCCAGACACCACAGACTCTAAATGCACGCTAATTTGATCGGCTTTAAAAAGATTTCCAAAGATTCAATTATAACTTAAAAAACAGTGGCGATCTCCCTATAAACGGATTTCTATTCATTTTTCTTTGATTGGGCAATTTTAATGCTAAATCTGCAGTGGTACTACGTGATTATCCCGTCGACCAATTTAGCCAATTGTATAAATCACCAAACTACTCGCCAAATTATACTAATAGACATAATTTTTATTTTAAATAACGAAAGAACAACTAAATTAGTACAACATTAATAAAAATACAAATAAAACGTCGAAATAAAAATAACTTGATGACGTAGACACGTGTAACTAGCTTAAAGATAAGTGAATGTGACATTTATGATCAACCATTATTGGCATTTAATCTTATAGTTTGGCGAATGATAGATTTTTCGTGGATGGGATAACTAAGTAGTACCAAAGATACAATCGCTGTTTTCTTCTTTGATTAAGTAAAATAAGATAAACATTTCAAAATAAGCTAATATAAAAGGAATTAAGTAAACAGAGTCTTCGTCTCCTGGTATTTTTTAACAAAGCGAAAAGAAAGTTCTTTTAAATGAGACATTTTAAATTAGTCGTTTTTAATCTGACGTAATTTTGACCAAGCTATTATTTCTCTTTTAAATACTAGGGGGCTCGGCCCCCTACGAGCTACGTTCGCCAATCCCCGTCCAGACACCGCAGACTCTAAATGCACGCTAATTTGATCGGCTTTAAAAATATTTCGAAAGATTGAATTATAATTTAAAAAACAGTGGCGATCTCCCTATAAGCGAATTTCTATTCATTTCTCTTTGATTGGGGAATTTTAACGCCAAATCCGTTGCGGTACTACTTGATTATCCTGTCGACCCATTTCGCCAAATTATATATATCGCCAAACCACTCGCCAAATTATACAAATTGATATAATTTTTATTTTAAATAATGAAAGAACAAATAAATTCGTACAACATTAATAAAAACACAAATAAAACGTCGAAATAAAAATAACTTGATGACGTATACACGTGTAACAACATTTCAAAATAAGCTAATATAAAAGGAATTAAGTAAAGAGAGTCTTTGTCTCCTGGTATTTTTTAACAAAGCGAAAAGAAAGTTCTTTTAAATGAGACATTTTAAATATTAATTCTCAAAATATCAAATAAATGTCTAGCGCAATTTCTAAATTTAAATTTTTTGCAATATTATTTTGTGCTCATTTTATGTAATAACTATAATGTGACGTAAATATGACGTAATTTCTCCTAAGACTTCTAACGCATGTTAATGAATTTATTAATTTACAATATCCTTTCTCTTTTAAAATTCGCGTGTATACTTTTTATGACGTAATTTTTAATAAGTTCCTGCTTTTTATACGTAATTATTTAATTCTAATTTGAAAGTTTTTTTCCTGTTTATAATAGCCACGTGTAAATAAATTTTTAATTTGAAGCAAACATTATTGCTTGCGCTTTTTATACAGTTGGCAACAGTTTAAATTAGTACAATTTTCTGAAATCTGTAAAAAATATATCTAGAAATGCTGAAAATTTGAATTTAAAATAGAAATAAAACCTGAAAAAATGAGTCAAAATAAAAAAATTAATGCAATCTGCACTCCGGCAAATTCTAACGCATAAAATGATCTAAAAATGATTACACTGCCATGTATAGTTTTTGCTGCTATAAAACTTTTTTAGTGGAACGATTTTGTCCAACTTTAGCATTAAATAACTCTTAAAATAATTCTTCGATTTAAAAACTGTCTGCATCAGCGTGTTTATCAAACATTTCTGTATAAAACCACCGATTTTCATATTTTTGTATGCATTATTTTTGTTAATATTAACGAAGAAAGGCCTCCGGTCACAAAAAAATCAAAACCGGCGGCGGCGGCGGCGGCGGCGGCGGTGACAGCGGTAGTTACTTTTTTTTAGAATAGAGAGATTCACGTGAAAATACTTTTGTTAGAAATGAAATATTATTTGCGCTATCCTAACAAAAATAGTTGAAAAGATCCTCTCAATATATCAAATAAATGTCTAGCGCAATTTCTAAATTTAAACTGTTTTGAAATATTTTTTGGTGTTCATTTTATGTAATAACTGTAATGTGATGTAAATAGGACATGCTAATGAATTTATTATTTTACAATATCCTTTCTCTTTTAAAATTCACGTGTATAGTTTTTATGACGTAATTTTTAATAAGTTCCTGCTTTTTGTACATAATTATTCAATTCTAATTCCAAATTATTTATTCTGTTTATAATAGTCACGTGTAAATAAATTTTTAATTTGCAGCAAACATTATTGTTTTTGCTGCTTATACATTTGGAAATAGTTTAAATTAATACCATCTCTCTATTCTAAAAAAAAGTAACTACCGCTGTCACCGCCGCCGCCGGTTTCGATTTTTTTTTTTTTTTTTTGTGACCGGAGGTCTTTCTTCGTTAATATTAAGAAAAATAATGCATACAAAAATATGAAAATCGATAGTATTATACACAAGTGTTTGATAAATAAGCTGATGCGGACAGTTTTCAAATCGAAGAATTATTTTAAGTGATATTTAATGTTAAAGTTGGACAAAATCGTTCCACTAAAAAAAGTTTTATAGGAGCAAAAACTGTTCATTGGAATTTAATCCTTTTTAGATCATTTTATACGTATGAAGTTCCCGGTGTGCAGACTGTATTTCTTTTTTTAATTTGACACATTTTTTGAGGTTTTATTTCAATTTTAAATTCAAATTTTCAGCATTTCGAGAGATATTTTTTACTTATTTTAGAAAATTGTACTAATTTAGCCTGTTGCCAACTGTATAAACAGCGTAAACAATAATGTTTGCTTAAAAAAATATATATTTATACGTGTAAATAAATTGAAAAATTATTTACACGTGACTATTATAAACAGAAAAAAAACATTTAGAATTAGAATTAAATAATTATGTACAAAAAGCAAGAACTTATTAAAAATTACGTCCTAAAAAATATACACGTGAATTTTAAAAGAGAAAAGATATTGTAAAATAATAAATTCATTAACATGCGTTAGAAGTCTTAAATAGGAGAAATTACGTCATATTTACGTCACATTACAATTATTACATAAAATGAACACAATAATATTGCAAAACGGTTTGCATTTAGAAATTGCTCTAGACATTTATTTGATATTTTGAGAGGATCTTTTCAACTATTTTTGCTAGGAAAGCGCAAATAATATTTCACTTCTAACAAAAGTATTTTCACGTGAATATTTAAAAGAGAAAGAATAGCTTGGTTAAAATTACGTCAGATTAAAAACGATTGATTTAAAATGTCTCATTTAAAAGAACTTTCTTTTCGCTTTGTTAAAAAAATACCAGGAGACAAAGACTGTTTACTTAATTCCTTTTATATTAGCTTATTTTGAAATGTTGTTACACGTGTCTACGTCATCAAGTTATTTTTATTTCGACGTTTTATTTGTATTTTTATTAATGTTGTACTAATTTATTTGTTCTTTCGTTATTTAAAATAAAAATTATGTCAATTTGTATAATTTGGCGAGTGGTTTGGCGATTTATATAATTTGGCGAAATTGGTCGACGGGATAATCAAGTAGTACCGCAGCGGATTTGGCGTTAAAATTCCCCAATCAAAGAGAAATGAATAGAAATCTGTTTACAGGGAGATCGACACTGTTTTTTAAATTATAATTCAATCTTTCGAAATCTTATTAAAGCCGATCAAATTAGCGTACATTTAGAGTCTGTGGTGTCTGGACGGGGATTGGCGAGCGTAGATGGTAGGGGGCCGAACCCCCTAGTTTTCTAAAATAATGTACAAAATATCTCTAGAAATGCTGAAAATTTGAATTTAAAATAGAAATAATACCTCAAAAAATGAATCAAATTAAAAAAAGAAATGCAATCTGCACACCGGGAACTTCAAATGTATAAAATGATCAAAAAATGATTTAATTCACATGAATAGTTTTTCTTCCTATAAAACTTTTTTAGTGGAACGCTTCTGTCCAACTTTAGCATTAAATATCTCTTAAAATAATTCTTCGATTTGTAAACTGTCTGCATCAGCGTGTTTATCAAACATTTCTGTATAATACCACCGATTTTCATATTTCTGTATGCATTATGTTTTTTAATATTAACGAAGAAAGACCTCTGGTCACAAAAAATTCAAAACCGGCGGCGGCGGCGGCGGTGACAGCGGTAATTACCTTTTTTTAGAATAGAGAGATTTAGAAAATTGTTTTAATTTAAACTGTTGCCAACTGTATAAACGGCGCAAACAATAATGTTTGCTTCAAATAAAAAATTTATTTTACACGTGACTATTATAAACAGGAAATATAAAAATCAGGAACTCATTGAAAATTACGTCATAAAAACTATACTTACACGTGAATTTTAAAAGAGAAAGAATATTGTAAAATAATAAATTCGTTAACATGCGTTAGAAGTCTTAAATAGGAGAATTTACGTCATATTTAAGTCACATTACACTTATTACGTAAAATGAACAAAAAATAATATTGCAAAACAGTTTAAATTAAAAATTGCGCGAGACATTTATTTGATATTTAAAGATTATCATAATATTTCATTTTTAACAAAAGTATTTTTACGTGAATATTAAAAAGAAAAAAAAGTTTGGTGAAAATTACGGCAGATTATGATTGTCAGATTCAAATTATAATTCAATCTTCCGAAATCTTTTTAAAGCCGATCAAATTAGCGTGCTGTTAGAGTCTGCAGTATCTGAACGGGGATTGACGAGCGTAGCAACGACCCTAGTAAAGTAAAATAAAATATTTGATCATAAAATTAGTTTTTGTATGCATTTTATATGTCCTTACTATGTGTCCTACTAATATGTCCTGTTTATAGGACAGCTAGTTACTTAAAAAATTAAAAACTTTTTTTCAAAATTTTGCTAGTTATCTACTTAATTACACCATATTAATGATATAATCGAAGTTTTAAACATTTTCAAAAATATTTAATCGGTGTGGTCCAATATGCGTTAATAGAATTAACGATATATATTATTAAAGAATAAGGAATTAGTGAATATGGCGATAAATTGGGATAAAACAGGAAAATATCGCGAAGGAAGATCTAATAATGTAACATATATATATATATATATATATATAATTAATGATTATATATATATATATATATATATATATATATATGTTAGGTTATTCTAACATTGGATTAAACTGAAAAAGAATGTTTCGAAGTAAATCAACATGGATATTGGAAGGTAGTTGCAGTCATCGAGTGGAAGGCAAGGTAACACATTTATCCAGTGCAGTTTTCTCCGAAATAATCGAGGCAATGCGTAATTTAAACTCAGGCTTTTATTGAAAGAGTTTTCGGCGGCGCAGTTTCCACCGATTCATTTTTATCAAGCCATCGCTACGTAGTATTTAATCATGGGTAAGCAATTATAGATAATAGAAAATATCAGACGGCGACCAGGGGAAGTTATCAAAGTAGAAATACGACAAATTCTGCTGAAACACAGCGAGTATCGATTTTTTGTTCCTCCAACGTAAGGATACAAATATGACGTAGATCGCGCTCTCAACCAATGAATAATTAAGAATATCACGTCATATAAAGAGTGCGGACAGACCAAGCGGATGAATTTGAAGGGGAAAAGGATAACCTCAGAAATGCGCGGGAAAGTAAAAAGGGAACCTAAAAGAATATTCTCGAAAGAAAAAAGCGTGAAAATGGAACATTTAATTTAAGAATACTAAAAGCGTAATATTTAAGCGATTAAGACAAGTGAGACATTAAATTAAAGGGAATTAAACAGAGTTAACGATAGAGATTATATAAGAATAAGGATTTAGTGAAAATAAAGTAGTAATTTAGAATAAGATAAGGAAATCGCTGAATTAGATCTAATAATGTAACAAAACCCTCCCCTCAAAAAATGAATGAAATAGTAGGTCCCGATGACCTGCGAGTTCATTGAGAGAAAGCAGATACTCGTTTTACAATTTTTGTTTCTTTGTTTTATAATCATCTTTAAAATGTTACCGTCACTTGGTCACCAAATCGCGTTGCTGAAAGCTTTAATTTCATTTTGAAAGGAAGAAAAAAAATTATAATTAAAAATTAAAAAAATAATTCGCGTCTTAGTGGAAACTGCTGTAATAAGTACATATCCAATAATAAAAACGATTATAATAATATTTGGTTACTATTCAAAATTAGCAACAGTTTTGCTTTCTGTGAATTAATACAGCAATATTAATAGCAGTTCATTAGTTAGCAACAGTGACACAATTTTCAAAACCATACCATATTTATACTGTATCTTCACTAAATTATATGTCCTCTAGTGATTTTTAGTCCGTACTGAAATATGGATTTGTAGAGTTCAAAAGAGTTTTATGGTTGCTTAAATCTTATATCACAGACTATGTTGCACTAATATTATTAAAAATATTAAATACTAATAACAATAATAAATAAATAAATAAATAAATAATCTTAGAATAACTTTGTATAATAATAATATATCAAATAAATTAATAAACAATAGTAAATAAAATTTTTATGAACTATAATGTAAATATACAACTGTACAATTTTTGATAGTTTTTTCCATGGTCTTTTCATTATTACAGATCTGTATTCTCTTAGTATAATAACAGTATAAATCACAACAACTGTTAAATCTTTCGTAATTTTATTCCTCGTATTATTTTTAATCTTAGATAAGTTTTCGAAAAAATTAATGATTTGTGACCAGGAATGAAGACATTATGAGGTGCATCGCCTCATAATGTCTAAGGGTTAAACCATCATCACTGTTTCAGTAACTTATATCTTTTGTTTTAGCATAGTCATCATCAAAAATTATTTAAATCTCTGTATAAATAATCCAATAACATTCTTAATTCTAGTATTTCCTTCTTTTTATAAATAATAATAATATAATGTTAATCCTGTATCACATAATAAATTCATGTCTATAAATATCTCGTATCATTCATTCGTATGTAAGTCGTTAACTTTAATTCCGTTTTATCTGTCTCATAGGAATTACATGTACACTCCTCAAATAATGAAATAAAAAAAATAGGGAAAGGAAAGTTATAATATGTTGAAAGCAAAAAAAGGATCCTAAATAGTTTCTCAATTCCCATCTGTGAATTATATTTACCTTAAATAAAAAGAATCGAAATAAATCAAATCGTTAACAACAAAGAAATAAAAAAATGACTTTTGACTTTCGTGGTAAGAAAGAAAAAAAATATCGCAGATGAAACTTTTTACAATTGAATAAGTAAATGGTTTCGCAACATTTCTGTCGGAAAATGAAAATCAAATATTGAAATATTTTTCTCTCGCTACGTTTTTATTAATTTTTTATAGCAAATAAGATTAAGTTTTTAATTGCAAGTAATAATTTAAATAAAGTTAAGTTTTTTGGGTCTTTTTTTTAATTCAACACTAATTAGAACTCTAGATAAATCAACCAACTTATGTTCCCATAACCAGGTTAATCTAAATAAATCTCCAAACACATAATCTCTTGGAACGTCTTCCAAAAACTCATCCTCAATGTTGAAATAAAAAATTTTCTTTAAGCTTTAAATTTTAATATTAAATTACAAACTCATCATTGCTAGAAAATTAAGTTTAAGTTAGTGATTTAACCTGCATCTGTTGTTGTGGTAATTGCTCATGAGACAATTTTAAGTTATTAGGATGATGGTGAGATGAGGTTAAACGCTGCTTAATATTATGGTTCCGCAAAAATTTTTTGAATCTGGAAGAAGTAAAGGCGGCGTTCCTATCGCTTAAGATTTTTTGAGGTGTCCTAACGTTAGAAATTTGATTAAAACAGAATAATTGTTGTGGTGTTTCAATATTAAAAATTTGTTTTAAACAATTCGTATAGGTTTCGGTGGTGACACTCTTCGAGGGAAATGCCCACACATAACGGGTTGCATGATCGATGACAATATGAAGATATTTTTAGTTGAATTATAGTAGTTGAATCCTCCCACAGTATCAACAGAAATACATTCAAAGGGTTGATCTGTGGCAGGCATAGCTTGTAATAAGCCAAATTTTTTCTGTCTAGGCTTTTTTAATTTGGACAAAGCCTTTAGCTTGACCAACATTAATAGGAAAAATATTCTTAAGTTTAGCATTCAATAAATGTACAAAGTGAAGTGGCAAAATTGAAATTGTAGAACCAGTATCCACAACACAAGGTAATTGATGTTTTCTCGTATAACCAGACACAATTAATTGTCAAACATTATCAGTATTTTGTGGTGGTGGGAAGGGGGGAAGGTGGAAGTAGTATCAGATTGTAAAGGGTTAACATTAAAAACACAACTATTCTCCCAGTGGAATGCATTAAGTATTCCTTGATTCAAACAAATTTTACAAGGTCTAGATGGATAATTTTTTTTTAAAATGATTGCTCTGCATTCTATGATTCGAAAATCTAGAACCATGTGCATTGGAATTGAAGTTAGTATTAGGGGGGTTGAAATTTGGTGTACGAACCCAATTTCTGGGAGCATCATATCGTGATTGACAAGGTCGAGCATGTTGCTGAAAAGTTCTGTCATTGGATTGAAAAGATCTAGCATTCTGCTGAAAAGATCTATCATTTGAAAGGGTATTTCTTGTTGCATTTGGATTAGAGGTAGGAGTGACTACAATTTATCTGACTAATGTATACCAATCTGTGGCATTATTTGGGGAAATTACAATCAAAACATTCTGATACTTGGTGCTAATCCATCAGTAAGACCCTGCACTATAAATGTCTCACATAATTTTAGTTTCCTACCAATCTCTACTTTTTTATGGAAGTAATCTTCCAAATCTCGTTTAATTTAAGTGAAGAAAAATCAGAAAATCTAGGTACTTCAATTTTGATAATTTTTTCTACTAAAATCTCTGAGATTTGAGCATAACTATCACAATTTTGGCAATCATTGATATATATTTTCAAGGTATTCTCCCTTTAAATATTTTGAAATATTTTCAAATTTCCAAGTATCATTTTGTTTAATGCAAGAATTATCAAAGTATGTTAATCATTGTTGAATGTTCATTCCCAAATCGGGGTCAAAAGATACAATACTAATATCAGTCATTTTTCTTTTTTGTCGTCACGTAATAAAACTAGAGTACCTAACTTTACTTCCAGATCGTAAAAGCATTACAAAAAATATACCTCAAAATCTCTATCATATTGCTTAACAGAAATATAAAAATAATAATAAAAATCTCATAATAAATAATAAATTAACACAACATTAACAAATCTCAGAATATTAAAATATTCTATCATTTAGATACTCGTAATATTTTGAAAATATGTATAAATAAACATAGTTGGTTCCGATTACGTAAGTTAATAAAACACCAGTCACTTTAATGCTCTTATACTTTGTCAGTAAAATAAACACATCTCATTTCGAATAAATTATCAAAATAAAATAAAATAAAATTTGTTATGCAATAACAAAGAATAAACATAAAATTTTTTCATCACAAATCAAAGATCATTTTTTTAATGACTTACGTAATGCTGAATGCTGTCTTTATTGGGTAAGTAACAACATCTTATGTTTGTTGTTCTTTTTATATTGATGTTAGAGGTTTTATCTATAATTTGCTTCTCCCTGGTGACCGTCGTTAGTTGGTTGAGACTTTTTTCTGTCGAAATTCATGTTATTTCGAAATCATGCTGGCAAGGTGCTCGGAAAAGCGTTCAAGCTGCAAAATCTTGACCGGCAAAATGCTTGGAGTGGCGTACTAGTTGTCGAATCCTGCCCGGCTAAATGTTAGATTATTCTAAAATTGGATTAAGCTGAAAAAGAATGTTTCGAAGTAAATCAACATGGATATTGGAAGGTAGTTGCAGTCATCGAGTGGAAGTCCAGGTAACACATTTATCCAGTGTAGGTTTCTCCGTAATAGTTGAGCCAGTGCGTAATTTAAACTCAGGCTTTTATTGAAAGAGCTTTCGTCGGTGCAGTTTCCACAGATTCATTTTTATCAAGCCATCGCTACGTAGTATTTAATCATGGGTAAGCAATTATAGATAATAGAAAATATCAGACGGCGACCAGGGAAAGTTATCAAAGTAGAAATACGACAAATTCTGCTGAAACACAGCGAGTATCGACTTTTTGTTCCTCCAATGTAAGGATACAAATATGACGTAGATCGCGCTCTCAATCAATGAATAATTAAGAATGTCACGTCTATAAAGAGTGCGGACAGATCAAGCGGATGAATTTGAAGGGGAAAAGGATAACCTCAGAAATGCGCGGGAAAGTAAAAATGTAAGCTAAAATAATACTCTCGAAAGAAAAAAGCGCGGAAATGGAACATTTAATTTAAGAATTCTAAAAGCGTAATATTTAAGCGATTAACACAAGTGAGACATTAAATTAAAGGGAATTAAACAGAGTTAACGATAGAGATTATATAAGAGTAAGGATTTAGAGAAAATAAAGTAGTAATTTAGAATAAGATAAGGAAATCGCGGAATTAGATCTAATAATGTAACATATATATATTTGGCTTAAATATTTTTATTAAATTTGAAATGCCTGCAGTAACTAAAAATGCATTGTAATAAATATTCTACGTCATTTAAACGCACTTAACTTATAGTAATCTTCCAACACACACACACACACACATATATATATATATATATATGAAAAAATCACATTGTATTCTCCAAATGGCGTCAGTCTTGGATTTCAAATTATAGTGAATAAATCTGAATATTTATTGGCTTATAAAAAATTATCCATTCATAGTTTAATTTTATGACATCGGGAAAAAATTGCGCTAGAAAATTTAAACTATAAAACAAAAACTCTGCTTTATTCAGAATTTAGTGTCACCCCTGATATATGTATATATATATGTATATAAATATAGATAGTACAAAATCTATTTCAGTTTTAAGACATAAAACACACGCTTTTATTTTATATAAAATTACATCATTCGTATCCGCTAAAAAATTCCTCATTTACGATCCAGTCTTAAACAACATCTACAGTAAGGTATGCATATCACATCACTATCGCTGAATAATACACAAATCTAAAAAAAAAGACGATGTCGTCATTCAAGAAACTCGACAAAAAAATGGCTATCTAATAATTCATATACCTTCATTTGTTTGTAATATTAATATATATACTTAAAATTAAATATAGTTTATAATATCTCCATGTTTTATCAGAAATCATTCATTTATATTTTTTTCAAAACAGCACGTATTTTAATCACATTTCTTTTCGGTTGTTATAGGAAAATGGCAGCATAAAGATATAATTACTATTTTCCAACTTTTTTTTTTTTTTAACTTTCTGCAGAAATGGAGTACTTGAGTTGCCAACATTAAACAAAAGACGCTAAAAACTACAAAAAAAATTAATATCTCAAAAATAAATTGCGATGCAGTTTTCAAACAAATCTCATTTAAAAATAATTTTTTTCCCAATACGACGCGGTATTAAAATTGAAAATGTGCGGTGCTTAGAAGTTTAAAAAATTGCAGTAGAATATTTATTTGTGCATCTGCTTTATCTAATGACTGTCTCATACAACGGAAAGTTATTTTTTAGAGACGACATTTTAATTGCTGGCCTATAGAAATAGAATATTGGTGGGTAAAAAGAATTAGCTTTCTATCACGGAGGATAGAGATAGATGCAGACGCGGTATGCCGTAATAACAGTTTGCAATATGAAGGCAGTTATCGCTTTAATTTAAATGCCCTCATTCGACCCAGCCCCAGCAGCACATAGACTCTGTGAAGCCGCAAGTATTTGTATTTCATTTTACCGGTTTTAATAGGTTTCAGCGTTTGATTTTCGCATCACGAGCAGCCACTACATTTCATCTCCATCTATCTCTTTCCTCCGTGGATTTTTGTAAGAATAAACTGCGACAGGCGATTTCAAATGTGGTGAAAAGTGGCTTGGAAATATTTTTAAGTTGACAGTAATTTTATTCTTATAATAACTAGGAGGCTCTGCCCCCTACGAGCTACGCTCGTCAACCCCCGTCCAGTCACCGCAGTCTCTAAATGCACGCTAATTTTATCGGCTTTAAAAAGATTTCGAAAGACAGAATTATAATCTAAAAACAGTGGCGATCTCCCTAAAAACGATTTCTGTTTATTTCTCTTTGATTGGGGAATTTTAACGCCAAATCCGCTGCGGCACTAATTGTTTATCCCGTCGACCCATTTCGCCAAATTATATAAATCGCCAAACCACTCACCAAATTATACAAATTGACATAATTTTTATTTTAAATAACGAAAGAACAAATAAATTAGTACAACATTAATAAAAATACAAATAAAAAGGTTGAACTAAAAATAACTTGATGACGTAGACTCGTGTAACTTGCTTAAAGTCAAGTGAATGTGACATTTACGATCAACCATTATTAGCATTTAATCTTATAGTTTGGCGAATGATAGATTTTTGGTCGACGGGATAACTAAGTAGAACCAAAGATACAATCGCTATTTTTGTCTTTGATTAAGTAAAATAAGTTAAACATTTCAAAATGAGCTAATATAAAAGGAATTAAGTAAACATAGTCTTTGTCTCCTGGTATTTTTTAACAAAGCGAAAAGAAAGTTCTTTTAAATGAGACATTTTAAATTAATCGTTTTTAATCTGACGTAATTTTAACCAAGCTATTCTTTCTCTTTTAAATATTCACGTGAAAATACTTTTGCTAGAAATGAAATATTATTTGCGCTTTCCTAACAAAAATAGTTGAAAAGATCCTCTCAAAATATCAAATAAATGTCTATCGCAATTTCTAAATTTAAACTGTTTTGCAATATTCTTTTGTGTTCATTTTATGTAATAACTGTAATGTGACGTACATATGACGTAATTTCTCCTATTTAAGACTTCTAACGCATGTTAATGAATTTATTATTTTACAATATCCTTTCTCTTTTAAAATTCACGCGTATAGTGTTTATGACGTAATTTTTAACAAGTTCTTGCTTTTTGTACAGAATTATTTAATTCTAATTCCAAATGATTTTTACTGTTTATAATAGTCACGTGTAAATAAATTTTTAATTTGAAGCAAACATTATTGTTTGTGCTGTTTATACAGTTGTCAACAGTTTAAATTAATGCCATTTTCTAAAATAATGTAAAAAATATCTCTAGAAATGCTGAAAATTGGAATTTAAAATAGAAATAAAACCTCAAAAAATGAGTCAAATAAAAAAAAAATACAGTCTGCACACCGGGAACTTCAAACGTATAAAATTATCTAAAAATGATTAAATTCCCATGAATAGTTTTTGCTCCTATAAAACTTTTTTAGTGGAACGATTTTGTCCAAATTTAGCATTAAATATCTCTTTAAAAAATTCTTCGATTTGAAAACTGTCTGCATCAGCGTGTTCATCAAACATTTCTGTATATTACCACCGATTTTCATATTTTTGTATGCATTATTTTTCCTAATATTAACGAAGAAAGACCTCCGGTCACAAAAAATTCAAAACCGGCGGCGGTGGCGGTGACAGCGGTAGTTACTTTTTTTTTAGAATTGAGAGAAACAAAATTAAATGTATGTATGTATGTGTAATTAAATGTATGTAAAGTTTCGTGCAAATCAGTCAAAAATTGTAGACTTCTATACGAAACAAAGAAACCAACAATGACTCTTATATATACTAGTTGCGTGGCAACCCAATTTGTTGGTTTTAAATTATATGAGATTATTCAATCCTTTTGGAGAAAATCAAACTTTATAGTAAATTTAAAAGGTAATTATAGTATTAATCTTATAAAACACACTGCTTCAAGTAATAAATTATATTTATAATTCAAGTCAAAAGATTTCCCAATAAAAATGCACATATTCTATAACTTTATTTGCGAAAAGCAATAATTCTAGAAATCAAGTGATTATTTCTCGCAATTCGAACGCTTCATAATATAATGTATCGTTTCATCATCTAGCAAAACTATAGACCAGAAATTCTAGATCATTTCTTCTATTCAGTTTATTGGTTTACCTTATTCCCTTAACTCGAATTCTATATTCCTAGTTTAGGGATTTGGAAAATGATACCTATTCGTTATAGGTGAAAACGGTATATTTTTTCTTTCAGTGTAGATATCACGGGAATAGTGAAAGATAGCTCATAGCAGAGACAATGTTGGACGGTATATACTGAAACCTAATAAGCATCAATATATTCCATGATCTAATATAATATGAGGTGTGGTGAAATTCAGTGCATTAGTTCTTATAGTTTAACTATCGCGGAAATCATGAAAAATGCAGCATAGTAACGCGAGAAGTTGAGCGATTGACACTTAACCTAATCTTCGTCTATTTATGTAATGGTCTAACAAAATACACTGGCCTCAAAAAGTTAAGGTACAGGGACTGGATGCTTTCGATTGTAGACTGCTTGTCGAATATCTACAAAAATTATTGGCGAATTGTTCTTGAACTTCTGGGATGTAAAGAACATGTTTGATTTCATATTTCTCGGGGAAGATTTAGTCGGGAAGACAATTGCAGGGGGGGGGGGGGCTAATAATAAATTTAATAATAAAATAATATTTGCGATCACCTATGTAACAGAAAATGCTGGAAATGGTTTGTCGCTGTCTTAAATGACTATTTGGGTCCTGTTCTACGTTTGTGTGCAATTGTGTAAGCTTAGCACTCATATTCGTGAAGATGTTATTGCGTCTGCGAAAATTTCACAAGTTTTTTTATTTATAGCATACAGAGTTTTCGACCAAATTTAACACAACTTTCCGAAAACTTGACAAAGAATAGTAGCAACAGTATACTGCAATTAAAACATGGATATATTGAATATTTGATGAAATATGGGCATTTTTATGAGATAATTTTTACCTGCGCATGCGTGGAAGATTTCAAATTTTTTTTCCATAATGTGGTAGTCAGCTATTCTGGACACCTTGTATAAAAAGTCCAGTCATGTATTGTGAAAACTCAGAAAGATGTAGTAAGCTGATTGAAAAATTGTGGAAAATCCCTTATAATAAACCTATTTTTAGAAAGCAACTCACTATATCGCCCTATCTTTGTGAATTTTCGCGATATTTGACTGAAATTTTTATAGAAGTTGCCCTGAATAGCTGACTACCAAATTATGAAATAAAAATTTTGAAATCTTCCACGCATGTGCAGTTAAAAATTATTTCATAAAAATGCCCATATCTCATCAAATATTCAATATATCCATGTTTCAATTGCAGTATACTGTTGCTACTATTCTTAGTCAAGGTTTCGGAAAGTTGTGTTAAATTTGGTTGAAAACTCCGTATACTATAAACAAAAAACTTGTGAATTTTTCACAGACACAATAACATCTTCACGAATATGAGTGCAAAGCTTACACAATTGCACACAAACGTTGAATAGGACCCAAATAGTCATTTAAGACAATATCAAACCATTTCCAGCATTTTCTGTTACATAGGTGATCACAAATATTATTTTATTATTAAATTTATTATTAGACCCCCAATTGTGCTCCCGACTAAATCTTCACCGAGAAATATGAAATCAAACATGTTCTTTACATCCCAGAAGTTCAAGAACAATTCGCCGATAATTTTCGTAGATATTCGACAAGCAGTGTACAATCGAAAGCTTCTAGTCTCTGTACCTTAACTTTTGGAGGCCATTGTATGAAATTTTATGAAATCTCGTTTATTAACCATTTGGAAAAATGGTTATTGTCCTCGGTCAGGGTAGGAAATCAAAAACATATCAGAAGCGTTTCATTAGTTGAATCCCGCATTTTATTCGTTTTCTGATTGGCCTATACAGTAATCTGAATTTTCCCTTTTCTTTCAACAAAGATGGATAATTCTGTTGCCATTATGAGGAAAAAGTAATAAAAACTACAAAAAAAATTAATAACTCAGAAACAAATTGAGATACTGTTATATCCTTAACCAAGAATCAGAATTAGTAGCGATCTGTATTAACAGATGGCAGCACCATAAAGAGACAGTTGTAAGGCTGTATGGCTGTAAGGATGGAATTGTAAGGCTTTGCACGTAGCCGAGAATATTTCTGCGCAGTTGTAAGATGTGTTTTGTTCTGAGAGCTGCGCTGAGCAGCTGCTGTAAATAATGTATATAATAAACTATAAGTAATCTTATAGTTATGCATTCTTCCTTAGTTAAGAGTAATTAGTTAATATAGGAGAGCATCGGCGTTATAAAAGTGGCGACGAAAATGGGATTTAACCAAAACTAAAAAGCAGTGAACATTTTTTCGTGTAAAAAAAAAATCTTTTTTTTTTTTTTTTTTTGAAAGAGAAAAAGAAAAAGTGGCACGGAAAATGACCGATAAAGAGATAATTTCTCTGGGTTGCTTGGAAGAATATAATGCAAATGTTCCTTGGACTATTTACGTCGAGAAAATTGATTTCTATTTCTCAGCGAATAGCATAAAAAATTAATGATATGAAGAAGAATATTTTATTAAGTTCGGTTGGAACAACAACTTTTGCTATTTTACGTGATGTTATTGTTCCAAATACGCTGAAAGAAATCAGTTACGAGGATCTTTTAAAGAAAGCTAAGGATCATTTTTCACCACGCCCTAGTGAAATTGTCGAACGATTTAAGTTCCAGAAACGACTAAGGAAGCAAGGTGAGAACATAGCCGATTTCGTACGAGATTTGCGTCGTTTATCCGAACATTGCAACTTCGGAAATACGCTTAATGACCGCCTGCGTGATCAGTTGGTGTTTGGCATCCAGGATGAGAAAATACAGCAAAAATTACTGGATTCTAGAGACTTAACGTTCCAAACAGCGATGGAAATAGCTGAGTCATTTGAGATAGCTGAGGCTGGGGTGAAATCCCTACACATCGGAGATAGCACAACTGTCAATCAAGTGCGTGTTCCGAAAGGAGAGAAATCGAAAGTAGAGAAGTATACTCATGCACTTAAGCCTAAAGAAGATAAATTCGCGCCTGAGAAACCGTGTTACAGATGTTCTAAAAATCACAATCCAAAAGTATGTCCATTTAAATCTGCAGAATGTCATTTCTGCCATCGATTGGGGCATTTAAAATTTGTTGTCGCAACAGAAAATTTGGAATGAAAAGTGAGAAACCTTATAAGAACAGAAAAATTAAAACTGTTCAGGAAGAATATTGTTTAAATTTCATGGACGACAACTCCAATAACGTGTCATGGATAAAATCTGTTAAAATAAATGGTGTAAATATACAATTTGAAATCGATAGTGGTGCGGCTCATACTATCGTAAGTAAAAGTGTTGCTCATAAATTGTTCTCAGGTAAGCTGCCTTTAATTAAATCTAATGTTAAGTTGCAAACTTATACTAAAGATTCTTTAACTGTTTTGGGGGAATTAAAAGTAAATGCTGTTGTTGATGAATATTCTATATCTGATTTAAGAATATTAGTAATTAAAGAGGAGGGTCCGAGTCTAATCGGAAAAACTTGGTTAAAAGCATCAAAATTATTTTGGCATAATGTAAATATGATTAAAAGCATTTCGAAAGACGATTTAATTAGAATTTTTCCTAATGTTTTTGCTGACGGGATCGGGACAATCAAGGGTCCTCCCGGGCAATAAAATTGAAAAAAGATGCAAAACCAGTTTTTTTTAAGTCTCGACCTGTTCCTTTTGCTTTAAGAAAAGCTACTGATGTTGAATTGGAACGATTAACTAATGAGGGTATTTTGAAACCATGTTGATCATTCAGAATGGATTAGTCCTATAGCAATTGTTCCTAAGCCTAATGGTTCTGTTAGAATATGTGGTGATTATAGAGCAACAGTTAATTCTAATACTGAAAATGATAATTATCCTCTTCCTAGAATGGAAGAATTATTTTCTAAATTATCAGGTGGTAAATTTTTTACTGTTTTTGATTTAAAAGATGCTTATTTACAACAACCTGTAGATTACGAAAGTAGTAAAATTTTGACTATAAATACACATAAAGTTTTCTTTAATGTGTTACAATTAGCATTTGGGGTAAAATGTGCTCCTGTAATGTTCCAAAGGAAAATTGAACATATTTTTAAAAAATTTTGAATATGTTGGTGTATTTTTAGATGATGTTATTATTAGTGCTAGTGATGAATCAGAACATTTTGAAAGAGTTGAAAATGCTCTGAAATGCTTTTCTGAGCATGGTATAAGATTAAATAAGGAAAAATTAAAATTTATGGTTTCGGAAGTTTCATATTTAGGACATAAAATATCTCAGGAAGGAATTAGACCTATTCCAGAAAAAGTTAATGCTATTTCGAATGCTCCTATTCCAAATAATGTGTCACAATTGCGTTCATTTTTAGGCTTAATTTCTTATTATAGAAACTTCCTGCCTAATATTTCAGATGTTTTAGAAACTTTACATAGATTATTAGATAATAATGTAAAGTGGACATGGTCAGAAAAGCAAGAAAAAGCGTTTAAAACGTTAAACAATTATTATGTGCATCTCCTGTTTTAGAATTATATGATGTAAACAAAGATATAGTTTTAAACTGTGATGCTTCTGAATATGGTATAGGGTCAGTTTTAAGCCACATTGTTAAGGGTAAAGAGAAACCTATTGCTTATGCTTCGAGAACTTTAAATAAAACTGAAAGAAATTATGCTATGATTGATAAGGAAGCTTTTTCTGTAATGTTTGGTGTCACTAAATTTCACCAATTTTTAGCTGGAAAAAAATTTAAAATTATAACAGATCATAAGCCTTTAATTAGATTGTTTGATCCTGTTTAAAAGGTACCTGATACATTATCACCTAGAATGCTGAGATGGTCGCTAATGTTAGCTGGTTATGATTATACAATTGAGTATCGCGAAGGTAAAAATAATAAAAATGCTGACGCATTAAGTAGATTACCTCTCCCAGAAACTCTAAATATAGTGAGTAATCCTGCGGAAATAATGTTTGTTTCAAATAATGATAACTGGCCTATTACTTCTAAAACTATTGCAAAGTGGGCAACTGAAAATCCTGTAACTAAACAAATTTTAGAATGGGTGTTACATGGGTGGCCGCGAAAGGTTAAACAAGAAGAATATCAACCATATTTTCGTAGAAGGGAGGAAATTTCCTGTCTAGAAAATTGTCTATTGTGGGGACATAGAGTGATCATTCCAGAGAAAGGCCGTGAATATATATTAAAATTATTGCATTCCGTTCATCAGGGTATATCGAGCATGAAAGCGAAAGCTAGGGGGGTAGTTTGGTGGCCAAATATGGATAAAGAAATTGAACAACCGGTAAATTCTTGTAATAGATATCAGATGTTTGCGAGGGATTGTCCCAAAATGGAAATGTGAACAGCCCTGGGAAAGGATCCATATAGATCATGCCGGTCCTTTTGAAGGTAAAATGTTTTAATAGTAGTCGATTCTTATACTAAATGGTTGGAGGTAGAAGTAGTACCCAGGTCTGATAGTAAAACTATCATTAAGGTATTAAGAAGAATTTTTGCCACATTTGGATTGCCTGTTGAATTGGTCAGTGATAATGGTCCCGCGTTCACAAGTGATGAATTTGAGGAATTTCTTAAAAATAATGGAATTAAGCATACGCCTGTTCCACCTTATCATCCATCTTCGAACGGACAAGCGGAAAGGTAAGTGCAAACTGTGAAAAATTGTCTTAAAAAGCTAGATAAAAGTGACATAACATTGTCAATTTCAAAATTTTTGTTAGAAAATCATTCCACTCCTCATTCGGTGACTGGTAAAACCCCTGCTGAAATAATGTTTGGAAGGCCAGTTCGAACAGCCCTTCACTTGGTATTACCATCAAAACCTAAAATACAGCAACCCCTTCACAAATATAAGCTTCATGATTTAGTTTTTGTTAAAAATTTTGGAAAAGGGGAGAAATGGGTAAAAGGAAAAATTATGAAATTATTCGGGAGTAGATGGGTTTTAGTAAATAGATGTGGCGGAGTAATGTGTAAGCGTCACGTTGATCAGTTGAGACGTAATAAAGAGATAAGTGATGAAATACCAGAGAGAGTTGTAGAGATAAATCGAAATGATAAACTAATGTCAGACAAAATTGAAAATATGGGACATAGCGGTAAAAATTACAGTAATTATGATAGGTATGAAAGGGTTAACCAAAACCGTTTTTCGGGAATTAATGAAAAAATAAAAGAACAGCTTAATAATGATGATACTATAGAACCAAGCCAATCTCAGCCTTCGCATGATATTGTGGCAGGTACAGTTATGAGTAATAAAAATGGTGTTACGACAGATAAAACTGTAAAAGACAATTTGACTAAAAGCAATGACGAGGACTGCCAGAAAGTGCTCCAGTTCGAAGAAGTCAAAGAGCAAGATTGCCTGTAGTTCGTTTGAACTATGAGGGGAAGGGTGTTATATTCTTAACCAAGAATCAGAATTAGTAGCGATCTGTATTAACAGATGGCAGCACCATAAAGAGACAGTTTGGAATTGTAAGGCTTTGCACGTAGCCGAGAATATTTCTACGCAGTTGTAAGATGTGTTTTGTTCTGAGAGCTGCGCTGAGCAGCTGCTGTAAATAATGTATATAATAAACTATATGTAATCTTATAGTTATGCATTCTTCCTTAGTTAAGAGTAATTAGTTAATATAGGAGAGCATCGGCGTTATAAAAGATACAGCTTTCAAACAAATTGCATTTAAAAGTACATTTTTTTTCTCTATACGACGGTGTAAAAAGTAATATTGTGGGATGTTTAGAAGTTTAAGAATGAAATTTCATTTAAAATTGGTCCAAGAATATTATTCTTTAATCCATGGCGTACGTAATGAATGACCAGCTCCGTAGAAGTTTTAAAATTTACAGTACCGAAAAATGTAATCCATGGCGTACATAATGTATGATCAACTCCGTGGGATTTTTTATGTCTTAAATTTTAGTCTTTGAAAAATCATTTTTTTAGTTCTTGTGATATAGCTATCTCGGAAATCGTGGATTTGTTTGGACGGAAAACAACGTTTCGGTTTATGACAATTTTGGTTAACAAATGTCATTCCAGAGCGAATTATATACGTTAAACGAGGCATAACAAGACAACTTGGGATATGTATGAGTAATGAAACAAAAGAAGTAGAACAAAAGCTTTTAAAAACTGTGACACTAATGAATGAAAGTTAAAAGGGCATATTTTTCATCGAATATGATTCAAATCTGAAATAAATAATATTTTTAGGGCTCCGTACTCAAAAAGGAAAAACGGAATCCTTATCTAAGATCACTCCAATGTTTGTCTGTCACAGCCATTTTATTCCTAAATTACGGAACGTGGAAAGTTCAAATTGGAAAAAATAATAAAGACTATTGACCTACATATTTATAGATTATTAAACATTCACAAATATATTTAGAGGAGCTAATTAAGTTAATAAAAAAAAATATTTTCTTTGTATATCGTGTGGGGTATCGTGTGAAAGTTTTTGTAACAAAACTGAACTCAAAAATACATTTCTTTTAATTTCAGGTATTATATTTTCAGAGTTATCGTCAAAAATGTAGTGCAAAAATATGTCCCCCCCCTTCTATTTCCGAATCTACTGAAACTAAAATTATGAAAAACTAGTTGGATGCGCCAATCCCAAAACTTTCTTCTACCTTATACATCTTAATATTTCAAAAAGTAGTTACACATGTTAATATGTCAATATTATTAGTTCAATACTATACCAACATTGATTTTATTCTTAAATTTCTGCTTCAGTCAATTAAACGGACTAAAAACGAGTTAATCTATATTATGATATTTGTTAAAATTAATAGTTTTTCCTTATTCTGATGTTATCAGCTGATTGCGAATAGCCGGCTTAGTAGGAAGCGAGTTCCCACCGCTGCGCGAGCCGCCGATGGACAATAGAACTACGAAAAATCAAGAAAAGTATACAAAAATCACTATCACAGAGCCCCTTTACCGCGCAATATTTCCAAATTCAAGGAGGACCTGTTGGCCATATCCAAAATTATGCACAAAAAATTTGCTTCAATTGTACGCATAATTTTATACACTTTTCGATGGTGCAATAAAGACAATGGCACAAGCATCGCAATTATAGCGTCCCCTTCTGGCGAAATTTTTTCAAGTTCATGGAAGACCTACCAACCACAGCCTTACACATACACAAAAAAAATGGTTCAATTCTATGCAAAATTTTATACAGTTTTCGATGGTACAATAATGAAAATGGCACAGACATCACTATTACAGCGCCCCCTTCCGGCAGATTTTTTTTTTCAAATTCAGGGAGGACTTGCTTGCCACAGCCAGAAACATGCACAAAATATTTGGTTCAATTATATGCATAACTTCATACACTTTTCGATGGTACAGTAATGAAAATCGTACAGACATCGCAATTATAGCACCCCCTTCTGGCGGATTTTTTCCAAATTCAGGGAGGATCTTCGTGCCATGACCAAAAACAAATACAAAAAATTTGGTTTAATTCTATGCATAACTTCATACACTTTTCGATGGTACAATATTCAAAATGGCACAAAAATCGCTATTACAGCTCCCCCTAAGCGGGAATTTTTTCCAAATTAAGGAAGGACATGCGTGCCATAGTTAAATATTTAAAAAAAATTTTGGTTCGATTCTATGTATGACTTCATACACTTTTCGATGGTACAATATTTCAAATCACACAAAAATCGCTATTACAGCACCCGCTAGCGGCGAATTTTTTCGAAATTCAGGGCGGACCTACTTGCCATAGCCAAAAACTTAAAATAAAAATTTGGTTCAATTCTATGCATAACTTCATACACTTTTTGATTGTACAATGGCGACAGACACACGGACAGGCAGACATTTTCTACAAACATGTTTTTTGGGATCTCTGACCCCGAAAACGTGTAAATCCGTCGAAAACCGGAAGTCGAAAAAAATTTCGATTACAATACTTTCTTCTATTGAAGATAGAAGAAAGTAAAAATTAGAGGTAGTAGACGTTAGGAAAACTATAGCGATTACCTAGGAGCGCATTTTCCGTTAGACACAAATTTCGATTTGCGGGCATTCAGTAAAGGTGTAGAGGAACGCTGGAGGTACCTATCGTAGCAAAAGTATAAAAGCATTGTTGATATGAATTTCGAAAAAGTCATCGACAATTATTCGAGATAGTAACCCTCTAAGACTCCTTCGGTTTGGATATATAGAATGTCAGCGGCGCCGTATTGTATATGCCATCGGCTTTTAAATCCTACATAACAACTTTTAATGATATATTTGTGTAATGCGATGCCCAGTAGCAGTATAAAAGGAATAAACGTCAAATATTTAAAAACAGACTAATTTAATTAGAATTAATCACATAGATGCAATCGAATTCGCGACTAGTTTGATTTGAGTGGATCTCTCAATGCGCTTCCCTTATCTTTACAAGTTAATTAAAAACCTATCTCGAAAAATGCGGCACAGATCAAGCGGACGCTGCAACATTCCGACCTCCTTTCAAAACGCGTTTAGCACAATGCCAAATTTAAACTTTGAACAAGGGTTTTGTTATAGCTACTCTGTAACAAGTAATATAAAAAATTTCTTTTTAAAGTCAATTCCTACTTAGGTCATCAAAGAAAAAATTAATATAATCTCTTAAGCTAATATTAGTTTTTGTTGAATCAAAATATCTCAATTTGTTGATTTTCTATAAGCAAGTATTGGTTTACAATGGAAGGCTATGGTAATTTGGCGAAATATTAGAGATATCGCCAAGTTGGCGTCACTTTTGGCGACTCATTTTGGTCGCCAAATTTGGCACTATATCGCGAAGTTGGCGACAAACTTGGCGGTATTTGGCGACAGAACAGGGTCCCCCCCTATGGTAACCCCCCTTATAGATATGTAGATGCATTAAATGCTGTTCAGTAACCAATGGCCGCCATTTTGTCTCCCATATAAAATTTAATTAATTAATTAAAATGTAATTAATGAATTAATATTTGAAAAAACTGTATTAACATTAATTGTCATCCAGTACAAGTTTTAAAAAAATTTATTTCAACTTGATAGGATGAATAATAAGTATTTTATTAACGATTGAAAATTTGAACAAGATATACTATAAATAAATAAATATAGGGATGAGTGTGAACTAATAGTAGGAATTGAAAAAAAAGAAAAGATTATTACTACGCTCAATTTAGTTTTAGGAAACGCCAAAGTTTAAATATGCACTACTTTTATTGTCAGTACCCAGTTAAGCAGATTAGGATATAATTAAAAAAAGAGTTATACATAATATCAATATTTGATATTATTTAGGCTTATATCTCTTTGAACTTTTATGGTATACTCATTCATATTTTTCTAGTGTATACAGCTATACCCAACCCTACGTTGTATAGCTTTATACAAAGTTTTATTATTCTTTTAGCAATAATACAGTTAATATTTCATAATACTTTAATAATACAGTTAATAGTTCATATATTTATTGTACGGAACCCTTTGAGCGCGAGTAATATTCGCACTTGACCGTTTTTAGGTGCGTCCGTAATTATATAAATACGTAGCACCTATAGTCGTCGTTCAGTCCGTCCGTCCGTCCGTCTGTCTGTCTGTCTGTCCGCATGTAACAGAGCAGAAACTATCCAACCGAATAGTCTGAAATTTTAAGTATATGATTGTTGCAACATTTTGTCGAGCCATTTCAAATTTTATGAAAATCGGGTGTATAGTTTAATTACAGGGACAGTCAAAAGTTTTTCCTTACATTACGGCCAATGGGAAAAATTATTGCAAGTGCATTTTAATGATGTTACAGCATTCCGAATGGTCTGAAATTTTAAATATATAACTGTTGCAAAATTTTATAGAGCCATTTCAAATTTTATGAAAATCGAATGTATAGTTTAATTACAGGGACAGTCAAAAGTGTTCTGTTACATTATACGGGGAATGGGAAAAAAAATATTGGAAGTGCATTTTAATGATGTTACAGACTAGGCACCTTATGAAGTGCAAAAAATTATACATTCAGTACAATATGGGGTGCAAAACATAATTATAAAACTAGTTATAGTACGAACGCACCTCATTTGCCACGTTTGACGAGCAATTTCCAAATTGTTTATTATTAGGATTACTGTTTTTCTCAAGGTATTTAATCTTTGGGGTTCTTGCAAATAAATAATAGATTAAAAAAAAAAAAAAAAAAACATAATACACACTGTATGTTTTCCGTAAACTGCCAGCTTTTGTACTTAATAAGGTATATTAGGAGATTGCTATTCTTCTATATTATATTGTTATTAAATATTTTCACTTACAACAAATATCTTTATTAACATTTAAGAATGGTTTTCTCTTAATAAATTTCAACAATTCGTCTAAACACTTTACTTTTTCGAAACTATTTTCTCTATCTCTCTAAAATAGAATAATGAAGAAAATGGAAAAATCTAATTTCAGTTGAAAGATTTTATTTAATCCGATATGAAACCATCGGATCAAATTTTAAGTATTGCATTAGGTTGCTACCTGTTAACAATTTCAACTGAGAAATTAGGGATTAACAACGATTTTTAAATCTGTGTATCTTCAGTTTAGAAAATAAAATCTAAATAGTATTTTGTCCTCTTTTAAATTCTTTGAATAAAGAGTACAGTAACATAAAAGGACACAAAAGTAATTATAAGTAATATTAGAGACACTTGTTTTCCCCAAGCTTTTGTACTGAATAAGTAAAACAAGCTGATTGCTATCTTTGCATATTATATTGTTACTAATTATCTAGACTTAAAATAGATTATCTTTATCGACATTAAGAATACTTTTTCCGGTATATTTCGAGAATTCCATCTAAAGAATTAAGAATTGTAACTATAATTAGCTCCTGAAGTATCAGCTTTTTTACTTTATATGTGAAACTACAAGATTCTTGCGGATTATAAGATTTTTTCATATTATATTACTGTTAAATTATTTAACTTACAACAAATATTTTTATTAAAATTTAAAAATAAGTTTTCTCGTAATAATTTACAGAAGATTCATTGAAAATTTGTAAACTTACTTGATGACTAACTTTACTATCCTTTTTAGGTGCGTTCGTAATTATATAAATCCATAGCACCATATTGTCGTCGTCTAGTCTGTCCGTCTGTCCCTAGATAACAGCGCAAAAACTACCCAATCAAAGGTTTTGAAATTTAATATATTTAAATCGCTCCAGAATTTTATCGAGTCTTTACAAATTTTATGAAAATCGAATCAAAACATAAAAGATATTAATAAAATTTTTCTTCATTCTATTAAATCCTATCATGCGTAGTTAATTCAATGATATCCCATGATAGATAATGATTCTAGTTTGCCATGGTGTCCTATTTAAGATCGAGTCCTATTATTTCCGTATTACTTAATTTAATATATACGAGGGTAACTCTGAAATTTTTGAGACAGGGGCAGACGATATGCGCCAAAAAAATGTATTGGTCGTATATGTAAATTTGAACGCTTTTATGTCCGCAGACGATAATTTGTGGGGGCAATTGCAATTTAACTATCGTAGATTAAATTTTGAAAGAAGAGAAAATAGAGTTGATGTGAGACCATTATCGAGCTATGATTTTCCATGATTTTAATGTGGAGATAAATCAAGAAGAATATCTTCAACTTCTACTATAAGTATGTGGAAATGAAACTTCCTCTGGTGCAACTGAATTCAGAAGGTTTACAGAATTTTGAAGATGTCGAAATTCTCTTTTGGAGGAAGAACACGCAGGAAGAAAGTATCAGCTGTAGTCTCAGACAATGTGTCAGCCGTACGAAAAATGTTAATCGATTATAATCGCTGTACCTATCAAATGACACAGAAGGAACTTAACATTGGATCCACAGCTATGCATAAAATTATTCATGAAGAACTGCATATGAAAAAATTAGCTTGTCGTTGGATCCCCCATAATTTAACAGAACACCAAAGAGAGGAATATGTCAGAATCAGCAAAGAACACCTAAATTCACTTGATGGTTGTGGCCACCGTATTATTTCTAAAATCATAACTGGTTATGAGACGTACATAGTTTTTTTATTGTTCCAGCACGTCAAGAAAGTACAGTATGAGTCCTTGAAGATGATCTCAAACCAACAATGGTGAAAAGACAACGAGCAATGTAAAAAGTAATATCTGCCGTGAAGTACAGGCCTGGTCAAAGTCATTAACCTAGACAGCCAGAAGACAGTTACAGGTAACTGTTACACCACTAACCGGTCGATTCTCCACCAACCTTTAACTCGCGGTTCAACTCTCAGTTGAAAAACCTTAGGTTGGCAAATCTAACCGCCGTGCCGGTTAATATTTCAAATTCATCAATAACTTTCAAGCAGCGATTAGTCGACCTTAGATTAGTCAATCCTCGGTTGAAATCTGCGTAGTTGATTGGCCAAAGGAATCACATGACATAGTAATCGCCTCCGTGAGTTCTGTCCTGCCTTGACACCATCTTTATCTGTTTCTTTTCAATAACGAAACTAAAGGCAGTATTGGAAATGCATACTTATCATATTTAATTTTTGAATAAAAAATTCTTATAAATAAATTTGGAATTACTATTTCGATTTTATGGTTTTGTTCCTTTATAGAACAAAAATTTCAATAAAATTCTTAAGAAACAGATGATTTAAAAAAAAAAAAAAAACTTGATTAAAAGAAAAATAATTTTCTTTAACATAAGTTTAATAAACAATTATCTCATCAAACTAGTAGTATTAAGTAGAATATAAGTAAATAATGCAATAGGTTTATTTATTTATTTTTTACAATGAATATTATATATGAAGATATTTTCATATATTTATTTCTAATGCATATATTTTTTATTTAAAAAATGTAATTAATTACAGATACAATTAAAATATCTCTGATAAAATAGCATGCCGATAGCAAAAAAAAAAAAAAAGACAAGAGGCCTTAAAAAAAAGACAGTAGGCCTTTAAAAAAATCATGCATTGGTTATTACACATATTTTTAGAGATCATGTTTAATAACTTAAGAAGAAGGCCGAAAACATGTATTAATGTTCTTAATGTATTGCGAAATTTTAAAAAAAAATCTTCTGAAAAAAAAATGTCTCTTTAAAAAAAATTCTTATTTCAAACTTACTAAGTATATAATTAAAAAAATAATTATTTCTCTATTATGATAAACTGACCACATATACACAATTTGGTAGAAAATTCATGCTTTCATCAACTATGAACGGTACAGCGAGGGAACTCAAATGGAAGAAAATTTGTTTCTATTTTTTTTCATTATTATTAAAAAAAGAGAGAGAAAGAATGATTTGAATCATATTTTTTTACCGAATTTGTATTGAAAGTACATATTTCAATTTGGATTCGTTAGATGGTGCCACCAAATATATTTTGTAAATTAGTAGAATTTGAAGCTTCGTTTTCGACGCATAAAATAATACTCCCTCCGTCCCAAATTAGTTGTCGCATTTGGATTGAAAATTTTGTCCCAAATTAGTTGTCACATTTCAAGTAGGTGGAGTCATAAATAACTTCCGATGCAGTTTAGTAGATCAACACCAGTAAAATTATATTGCAATGAATATAACATGGTAACTAGGTGGTGCAAAAATGTTAACTTGAATGTGAACTAATGGGAATAAGAGGTGACGACAATTGCAATTATGAATAATAATTTAGAAAGTGCCCTCAAGAAGGAAATGAATAATGAAGAGCGAAACGCTATATTGCAATTTTTATTGCAACATTGGAAAAATGGTAAACGGAGCCATGGTTCTGTAAATGCTGCAGCGATGAAATTTAATGTTCATCGTAGAACAATATCCCGTTTGTGGAAACAGGCAAAGACGTCAAAAATAACAGATGATGGAGTTTACAATGTCAAGTCACAAAGAACTGGTAAATGCGGACGAAGAAAAAAAGATTTTTCTCAGCAATTGAGCAAAATCAAAGATATCCCAATAAAACGAAGACAATCACTTCGGAGTTTTTCATGTGTTGTTAGCATTCCTAAATCAACATTACACAGGATTGTTAAGAAGGGAAAAGTTTTGAAGCGTATTTCATCCACCATTAAGCCAAGTCTAACAGAAAAAAATAAGCTGGACAGAATTCGATTTTGCTTACAGCATGTGCAAACTAATGCATGCTTTTAGGAAATGTTGGATCGTATTCATATCGATGAAAAGTGGTTTTATATTACTAAAACGAGTAATTCATTTTACATCACCCTAGATGAAACTGGACCTTCGAGCCATTGCAAAACAAAAGGTTTATTACCAAAGTAATGTTTATGTCACCGGTGGCAAGACCAAGATGGAACTCGAATACAAACGAAATGTTTGATGGAAAGATTGGAATATGGCCTTTTATTTATTCAGAAAATGAAAAAAGAAACTCGGAAAATCGTGCAAAAGGAACTGTTGTGACAAAAGTTGTAGAAATTGTTAACAAAGAAGAAATCCGAAAAATGAATATAGAAAACATTTTAACGGCTATACGTGAAAAATTTCCAACTAGTGAAAAATCGAGTCCTATATACATACAACAGGACAATGCGAAACCTCATTTGGCAGTGGATGATCCCAGTATCACAGAAGAATGTTTAAAAGATGGATGGAATTTGCAACTACAATGTCAACCTCCGAACTGTCCGGATTTAAATGTACTTGATCTCGGGTTTTTTAATGCAATACAGTCATCGCAACATCAGATGCCTACAAACAATATTGGCAACTTAATTGATGCTGTTGAAACCGCTTTTCAAAATATCGAAGTGGAAAAGCTTGAAAAAGTATTTTTAACTTTGCAAACATGTATGGGACTGTGCATATATAACGTTATCATTTTAGGGGGGAGGGGAAGTCTGGCACATGATATCGTAAGATATCTCTGGGGGAGGGGGGGGGTTGTCTTTTGATATCGATATCATTTTTGATCCAACCAAAATTCTCTTTTTCTTTTTATCATAGTTTTTACATCAAACTAGTATATTATCTTTTTCTAGTCTTATGTATTTTTATGAAAAAAGAGTTATTATTAAAGTCACTAAATTATTATAAATTTATTTAATTCTAAAATAGGGAATAACACAACGTTTGATTTTCCTATTCTTCTTCATAAGTGTATGCATGTATAATCGGTGTTCGAGAAACTATATGCGAAATATATTTGAAATGAAACTTGGGTTTACTATTTAATAAAGGAGAAAGATAAAGAATGCTGTCCACCTGTTTTGTTGATAAGAATTTCTATCTGCCCTCCTCCCTGCCGGGCAAGTGCAAGAAGACATTATTACTGTTGAATGCATTATTTAACAAAAAGGTAGTATAAAATAATTCCAAATAGTAACTATTTCTTTTAAGTATTATTTGATATAAAGTTATTTCATATATAAAGTGATATTTTATTGACTTCTCCTCAGTTAAATCAATGCAGTAATAAAGGTACGAAAGCGTAACCATTTTTGTATATCACTCCAAACAAAAGAAATCAAAATTCCAAAGATAAAAAAAATTATGGACATTGATAACGATATCATTACGGGGGGGGGGGGGGGGTTAAAATTACCAAAAAGTTGATAACGTTATATATGCACAGCCCCTATGGAAAACATTATGCTGTCAGGTGGAGACAACTGTTACAAAATAACTCATCTCAAGAAAGAAAAACTTCGTCATGAAAATCTTCTTTCGCGAAACCTGATATGTAAACCTGAAGCAATATGATGTGCAAAAAATTCCTTAAAAATCAGTTAAAATTGTATTATTTGCTAGTAATATAATCACAACTTGGTATTTTCATTCTTTTTTTTAATTTTATTTTCCACAAATATAGCACTTATTTTGTGACAAATTTTTCAAAGCAAATTTACAGGGTTCGCACGCTTTTAAGCCACGTCCCATTTTGTAAGGATTCTACAACAAATATACCAGACACATATGGTAAGTCAGGCACACGTGATACTAGACAAACTTAGAAAGATAATTTTCTTTCTAATAAATTCACGATTCATAAACTAGAAGATAGTTTTATGCGAATCATTACAAAATGGGGCGTGGCTTAAGAGTGTGCGAACCCTGGATTCTTTAAAATTATTTTGTACTGATTTAAGGTGGTGAAGAGGGTAAGTAAATGTTGATGATTGATAGCATGGTATCCAGAAATCTCTGAAAAATGTTCAAACAAATTCATGAAATCATCAATATCAATAATCGGTACAAAAGTATTCAAATGTGGCAACTAATTTGGGACGAAAGGAGTATAATTTTACGTTCATACAGCAAAAATATCCAAAAAAAGGGGAGAAATGTAAGTGACACATTCTCTTATAATACCATCTTTGATAATCAATGCTTCGTTTAATTAATAAGTCCCAAACAACTTTGTTTTAAAAAAAGAAGCATCAACGCACAATTTAAAACAACTGCCATCTTTCTTTCTACTAGGCATGCGCGGTTCACTAACCTACCTACCAGAGCTTGGTTGAGTTAGTCAACCCCAGGTTAGTATTTACCTCGAATTTCGTCAGGTTGGGTAAACGGTGAATTGAATTTCGCATTCAACCGAGAGTTAAGCTCGAAACGAGAGTTTGAAGTTGACGGAGAATTACCGGGTAAGTGTCTTCCAGACATTTTTCAAGAGGTGAATGTTAGGGGACTCATGCTTCACCGTAACAATGCATCGTCTCATTCATCGTCGTTTTCATTCCGAAGATGAGATTAATAAGTCTCTAAAAGAATATTTTTCATCGATTCCAAGAATAGTCATTGCTTGCATCCAAGCTTGAGGCAAGCAAGAGGCATCCAAGCTTGAGGCATTTAATCTTTGGAAAATTCACTTTTAAAAGTGTATTGGTCTTGGAGGGAACTGCTTGGAACACTCCTAAGAGTTGGAAAGTTTAATTTGTACTATTTAGCCGTATCTCAAAAATGTCAGAATGACCCTCGTATAATCGTAAAAAATTTTCTATTCATGCATTTTTGCATAAGAGTACAACAGATATTGCGCCAATATCTGAATATATATAAAACTAGTTATAGTACGAACGCACCTCATTTGTCACATTTTACGTAAACTTCGGACTTGTCATTTTTAGGGTTCCGTACATAAAAAGTAAAAACGGAACCATTATAAGATCATTCTTGTGTCCGTCTGTCACACCCATTTTACTTGTAAACTATGAAACATGGAAAGTTCAAATTGGGGGACGTAATAAAGAGTACATTGACCTGCAACAGTTTATTTACAGGTTAGCAAACACATTTACAAATATGTTTAGGAAAAATGTACTGGGGCTAATTAAGTTACTTGAAAAAAAAAATCTTTTTTTTTTTTATTTCGTGTGAAAGCTTTCGTAACGCTAAATTCAAAAATACATTTAATTTAATTTTTGGTATTATTTTTTCAGAGATATCGCCGAAAATGGAGTGCAAAATATGTCCCCCCCCCCTTTTCTACTTCCGAAACTACTGAAACTAAAATTATGAAAAAATTAGAAGTAGTAGAAGTTAATTTAAGCCTTGCAGGAAAGTTATAGCGATTACCCTAAGTCAGATACTTTTTGAGAAAAGCGCATTTTTCCGTTACACAGAAATTTCAATTTGCGGGCATTCAGCAAAGGTGTTGAGGAGCGCAGGAGGTACCTATATTAGCAGACGTATAAAAGCATTGTTGAAAATGATTTTTGCAAAAAATCGTCGCTAATTAGCCGAGATATTAACCCTTAAAAACACTAGTGGTTTGGACATACATAATGACAGGAGTGGCATACTCCATGTACCATCGGATTTTAAGCCGTCTCATAACAAAAATATGTCCTTCCCCCTTTCTACTTCCGAATCTACTGAAACTAATATTACGAAAAAATTAGAGGTAGTAGAGGTTAATTTAAACCTTGCAGGAAAATTATAGCGATTACCCTAGGTCAGATACTTTTTGAGAAAAGCGCATTTTTCCGTTACACAGAAATTTCAATTTGTGGGCATTCAGCAAAGGTGTTGAGGAGCGCTGAAGGTACCTATATTAGCAGACGTATAAAAGCATTGTAGATAGTGATTTTCGAAAAAAATCGTCACTAATTAGCCGAGATATTAACCCTTAAAGACACTAGTGGTTTTGACATACATAATGACAGGAGTGGCATACTCCATGTACCATCGGCTTTTAAGGTCCAGATAACAATTTTTAATGATATATTTGTGTAATGTAATGCCCAGTAGCAGTATAAAAGCAATAAATGTCAAAGTGTTAAAAATATACTAATTTATTTAGAATTAATCGCATAAATACTATGGGATTCGCGACTAGTTTGGAGTGAGTGAATCTCTGAATACGCTGCCAGTGTCTTTAAAAGTTCATTAAAAACCTATCAAGAAAAAAGCGGCACGGACTAATGCGGCGTTGCACATTTGCAACCTACTTTCGAAGCGCGCTTAGCACAATGCCAAGTTTTAACAATGGTTTTGTATTAGCTACACTGTAAAAAGAGCAGATTATTACTACGCTCAATTTAGTTGTATGAAAGGCCAAATGAAGTTTAAATATGCACTACTTTTATTGTCTTTACCGAATTAATTTCGTCAGAAACAGATTAGGATAAGATTTTAAAAATTGTTACACAGAATAGCAATATTTGATATTATTTAGGCTTCATATCTCTTTGAACTGTTATGGTATAACTATTCATACTTTTCTAGTATATACAGCTATACCCAACCCTACGTTATATAGTGTTTTACAAAGACATATTATTATTTTAGCAACGATTTTTTTTTTATAATACAGTGAATAATTTATATAGTTACTGTACGGAACACTCTGAGCGCGAGTAATACTCGCACTTGACCGTTTTTTTAATTCTGCGTGATACGTTGTCATTGAGACTGCAGGTTCGGTAAATCCAAATTATTTCATAGTGCATCGAAGAATAAAAACGTCTTCATAACTTAGTTCTAATATATATCAAATTCGTAACTTGAATAAGTAAACACACTCTGCGGTTCAAATTAAACAACTTCTTCTTAAAAAAACTTATATGTACATTTATTTACAGATATATAGGTATATTAATATTATTATTACTCTCATTTGAGAGTTCCATTATTACCGTCAGACCGGTTCAAAACAAACTTTACATCTACACTGAAAAGAAAATCGGAAAACAATAAAAAGGGGGTTGCCACAATGCCGACTAACAGAAAATGGCAAGCATCGTCAAGTTGGCATTCTCAACATCCTGCCCCGGGCTGAACACTTAGTTCAGCATCTATATTAAACAATTTAATAAACATGAGAATATACTTACATACATGACAAATTTTCAGATACATACTTACATACAGCTACAGATATAAAAGCAAAAATAATAAGAATGCTGCAATCTATGAAAGAAAATAAAACACATGAATTATATGAAAATTAAACAATAATAAGGGTAAATATGAGTAACAAAACAAATTAAATGTTCGATAATAGTTCTTATTTTTAGTGTAAGAGTTTTAGTGTCTTTTAGTCCACTAAGTCCAATTCAAGATTATATAGCAATTGCACAGGTCGTTTAAGATCGCCTCTTGCAGTCTGTAATACACATGATCTGATTTTAGAGTCACGACCAAATATGAGTTCTTTAACACGACCACACTTCCACATATGTTTTGGGAGCTTTTCATCATGAATTATCACTATATCGTTAACTTTGAACTGAGGCGATGAATTTATGTTTTTCACTTGAAAAGCAGATCTAAGTTCTAACAAATATTCGTTTCTCCACCTTTTCCAAAAGTGGTCAGTAATTTGTTGCTTATATTTATATTTTCTCGTCAACAAAATCTTATTGGATTTCTCTTGCGTACAGACTGGTAATCCATAAGAAGGTAAGGACATTAATCGTTTACCAACTAAAAAATGAGATGGCGTTAAAGGTGATGGTTCAGCATTTTCTTCGTAGAGATAACATAAAGGACGTGAATTAATCACCGCTTCAATTTCTGTAAGTATTGTTTCTAGCTCTTCATAATGGAGACAAGTTTTTCCTAGAACCTTTTTTAAAGGTGTTTTAACTGATCTGACCATCCTTTCCCAGAAGCCGCCCCACCAGGAAGCCCTGGGAATTATAAACTTCCATATTATTTTATTCTTTCTCAAGTAATCAAAAATTTCTTGCTTAGAAATTCTTTCCCAAGCATCTTTTAACACCAAATCAGCCTTAGAAAATGTCTTGGCATTGTCACTGTACATTATTTTGCAGAAACCTCTCCTAGAGAAAAATCTTCGTAGTGCTAAGATAAAGGTTTCAGTACTTAGATTGGTGACTAACTCTAGATGAATCGCTCTGGTTACAGCACATGTGAATACGACAATATAAGCCTTCCCAGTGCCTTCAGAAGTTTTATAATAAATCGGACCGGCAAAATCGACACCAGAGGTTTCAAAAACTGGTGTTTTGATGATTCTATCTTTCGGTAAAGGTGCTATTTCCACTTTTCCAGGAATAGCATTAAGTTTTCGACATATCATGCACGATCTTAAGACGGATTTTACAAATCTTCTTCCCTTTAATATAAAATACCTTTCACGAAGGTGAGCTAAAGTGACAGCTACACCAAAATGGTACATTCTTTCATGAGCATCCTTAATTAGTAATTTTACAAAATAAGATTTATTAGGAAGTATCCACGGATGTTTTTCCTGCTCTGTAACTTCAGAAAACTGAAGTCTTCCGGATAAAACAAGTAAGTCATTTTCATCGAATTGTGGATTAAGGTTGTACAAAGAAGAATCTTTATTAAGTGGTTTTTTTTGTTTAAGTGCTTCTATTCAACTTTAAATGAAGTTTCCTGAGTTTGTTTAATCCAGTATTTTTCTGCTATTTCTATTTCTGAGGTAGTTAAAGGTCCTAAAATTTTAGGGTTTTTCGAATTGGCATTATGAATAAAACGCATTATCCAAGCAGTAATATTATACACGCGATTTAAACTACTGAACTTTGCCATATCAAATACTGGCTTAGGAATAGAGTTTGATTCGTTACACAATAATGTTAAATTTGGTTTTGCTTTCATTTCATTAAAAGCTTCGGGAACCATTTCTATAGCCCTTTTTGAAGGCCACATATCTTCTGATAGTGATAACCAAGGTGGGCCGCACCACCATACATTATTACCTATTAACTTCGATAAGTTTTCCCCTCGCGTAAGCAGATCTGCAGGGTTTTCTTTTCCGGGACAATAATTCCAGTTCTTTGGATCTGTCAATGACTGAATTTCGGTTACACGATTGGAAATAAAGGGTTTCCAGTTTGTAGTAGAACCGCTAATCCAACAGATAGTTATTTCTGAGTCCGACCATAACTTTATATTTAAATTCGAAATATGTAATTTTTGTTTTAAATATTTCCACATTCTAGCGGCAACTACTGCACTGATCAATTCCAGCCGTGGAATAGTTAACTTCTTGAGGGGGGCTATTCTACATTTACTCCAAACAAAACTTGTTTGAATTTCGCCAGTTAATGAAATGGAACGCAAATAAGCAACTGCTCCATACCCTTTGGGACTAGCATCACAGAATATGTGAATTTGTAAATTTTCAGAAATGTTTATCATATTAGGAAAATATTTTCGGGTTATTTCAAATGTGCGTAAATGTACAACTTCTGAACACCAAGTATTCCACTCGCATTTCAAATCTTCAGGTAATTTATTGTCCCACTCTAAACCTCTTTGCCATGTTTCTTGCAACAAGGCTTTAATACGTATTACAAATGGATTCACAAATCCTAATGGATCATAAATTTTCAGTAACATTTTAAGAACTGTTCGCTTCGTGGGATCATCGATGTAATATTCTTCAAAGGGCTGCGCATCTAACATCAAAATATCAGATTCAGTATTCCATATCAGTCCAAGCACTTTTAAGATACTACCTGTGTTTTCCTCACTTATACCTAAGTTACCAGATTCCCACATTTCTCTAAGTTTAATAGAATTTGTTTTTAATTTCCTCAAATTCATCTCAGCTTCTTTAAGAATTTCAGAAGCTGTAACTGATAAATAATAAGCTTCGTTATCTAAATCTGATCCGGAAATTAAATCATCGACATAGAGGGAATTATCTAACATATATACAACATTTGGATGTTGATCTCGATATTTCTTTATATGATGTTTAATTGTGGCAGCCAAAATAAATGGTGAGCATGTAACGCCAAATGGTACACGTCTAAATCTTAAAATTTTGAAAAAGTTGTTTGCGTCATTATCGAACCAAAGAAATTTAAGGTAATCTCGGTCTTCTTCAGCTACAGAAATTTGAAGAAAGGCCTTTTCAATATCTGCACAAAACGCAGTATTGAATTTTCTGAAATTAATAATAATTTCTAATAAATCGGGGTTCAAATTTGGGCCACCGTACAAACAATCATTTAATGATTTGCTATTTTCTTTTGAGGAAGCATCAAATACCATTCTAACTTTAGTTGTGGGTTTATCATCTCGCAAGACAGGTCGGTGGGGCATAAAATAACCGCTATTTACAGTTTTATTAGAACATGCTTCCACTATGTTATTTAATTCCTGTTCAATCACAATTTCTTTATATTTCTGCAATAATTCCTTATCTTTAAGCAATTTTCGATTTAAGTTAATAAATCGGTTTCTAGCATTGTTATAATTACTTCCTAAATCTCTTCTATCATCTTTCCATAACAATTTAGCTTCGTATCGGTGCTCAAGAAAATGCAAATTGTTTTCGAATTTTTCGATTATCTCTTTATCTAATTCAGAAATATTTTCTTCAGTGTTCATCCCTAAAGTTTCTAACTCCCACAATGTTTTCAAATCATTTTGAATAGGTTTCATAACCTGAGTGGACAAGACCCCAGCTTGCTTACTCTCACTATTTTTATTTACGTCAATTGTCCCGCAGAGGGAATGCCCAAATAAATTTTCACAGACGAACAATGTTTTATTTATGGGGTATGTTTTGTCATTAATTTGATATAAATAATCAGCTCCTATTAATATATCAACATCACTATTTTCCAAATGTTCCCACGTGTCAAGACGAAATTTGGAAAGTTTTCTCTTAATTTTGATTGGAAGAGGAGGAATTTGTATCAAAGAATTAGTTATTAGCGGTGTGACTAATGCTTCAATTATTATACTACGTTTTCTGTTCGTCAAGTGAATTAGCTTTAGCTTAACGACATCATAACACCGTTCTTCAGATTTTCTCGAACCGAAAGTATAGACAATTAATTTTTCCTTTCTAATGACCTCAGGTTTTAATTTTGAAACTAAATTTTCTGTAATAAAAGTTCGATGACTAGCAGAGTCAAATAAACAAAGCGCAGTTTCTGAATTTTCACCCGCTTCCACTTTTACATGAATTGTTTGCAATATTACTTCTCTACTGATATTATTTATATTGCCTTTGCAATGAGATACGGAGGAAATAATACTACCTGAATTTTTTGATTCTTCTGTTTTTTTATTAGAATTACAAAGTATAGTATGATGATATGTTTTACCACACACTTTGCAATTTTCATTCGAAATTTTACAAAAATTCGCGATGTGAAATTTACGGAAGCATTTAAAGCACCTTCCTTCCCTTTTTAATTTTTCTCGCATTTCCGGAATGGTGAAAGACTTACACTTTTCAGTATCGTGATCAGTTTGATTACAAAATATGCAGTTATTTTTAATATTTGTGGTTAAGGCAGAAGCTGATGGAATGAATTTTTTATAATTTTTCTTATAATTTTCCTGCTTCTCAGGGATTTTTTCAAAATGGTTTAATTGGACAGTGGTCTCGCGAGATTCAATTTCATCTTTAATGAAATTTATCAGCTCATTAACATCCCAGTCAGTGTTTTTAATTCGTTTTCTATTAAATTCTAGTGCAATATCTGATGGAATAAGTTTCAGAAGAATCGGACATAACAAGTGCCCATATGAACCTGAGGCAACACCTAAAGAATTAAGATTTCTTATTTGAATTTCGCATTCATCATACAAATCTCTAAAAGCCTTAATGTTACTAGAATTTCGTACTGGTTTCAAATTTAGCAGTTTAGTCATGTGACTATTTATTATCAGGTCATTACGACCAAAACGATTTTTCAATAATTCTATAGCATGAGCATAATATTCCTTAGTCAGCGAAAAGCCTGCCATAGTATTTGCAGCACTTCCGCCCAAAAGTGACTTTAAGTAGGAAAATTTATCAATCGGAGTTAAATGTTCATTATTGTCAATCGCATTCGAAAACTGACTCCAAAATTCGAGCCATAAACACGAATCACCATAATATTTAGATATATTAAGTTTAGGAAGTTTAATCAAATTTATTCAGAATTTTCTGACTTTTTAGTAGAGAACTATTGTTGCTACTACTATCACTTTCAATGTCTGAAGAATCTTGTTTAGTTTCAGGAGTAACTGTGTTATCATTTAAAAATTTGGAAATTTTATATTTCCATTCAATAATATTCTCATTATAAGATTCCGATTTCTCGATTTCTTTTTCAAATTCAGTACTTGGAACCAGTGGTTCAATTTCAGAATTTAATGATTTTAAAGTTTTCATTTTGTCATTCAATTGCTGTTTCAAAAGATCCAGCTGTGATTTTCTATTCTCAAGCTCTAATTCTTGTGTATTATCTAATAAATCCCTTATTTTATCAAATATTTTCGTAGTTTGACTACGAATCGTAGCTCTTTTTTTTTCAAAGTTTCGCAATCCATCATAAAATAAAGAATTCAATTTATTCGATACAGTTCAGTTAATAAATGTATTCATAATTCTATTTATTCAATATAATTTAATTTGAGGTACTTACCTCAATCGATGATGAAATCCAGACATCCTGGAGCTTTGACGCCAGAAAAAATGATACGTTGTCATTGAGACTGCAGGTTCGGTAAATCCAAATTATTTCATAGTGCATCGAAGAATAAAAACGTCTTCATAACTTAGTTCTAATACATATCAAATTCGTAACTTGAATAAGTAAACACACTCTGCGGTTCAAATTAAACAAATTCTTCTTAAAAAAACTTATATGTACATTTATTTACAGATATATAGGTATATTAATATTATTATTACTCTCATTTGAGAGTTCCATTATTACCGTCAGACCGGTTCAAAACAAACTTTACATCTACACTGAAAAGAAAATCGGAAAACAATAAAAAGGGGGTTGCCACAATGCCGACTAACAGAAAATGGCAAGCATCGTCAAGTTGGCATTCTCAACACTGCGACTTCTATAATGAACGGTAAATAAAATGTGAATGTTAATATAGAAACTTATATCTATCATAACAATTGGACGTGATATAATATTATTCAATTCTAATGCAACTGAGAAAAGCGAGTATTACATGCAGTTTAGTAAATATTTTCTGAATTATAATGTCAAAGTGTTTTTCTTCATAACACATAACAAATATACTGTATAAACGTCATCATGATAAGCAAATATGTCACGGTTTGCTTTAAATCTTGCAATATCTAAATATTTTAGAAATACCTGGAAAATTTGACTATGTGTGTTTAAATACCAGAAAATGCAGACAAGCATTAGGCATAAGCATCATACATAATCGAGTGATGCCACTAATTCAGTGTTTTTAGCGCCCTATATATTTGTATATAAGCAACCATTATTTTAAAACTATTATCGTAGTAGATTTATTTGGCATGTGAAAAAGTTATCCCAAATAAATCTACCCCGTAAATAGCTGTGTGCATAATGTTATCACGAATATTACTGTATTGAAAAAAAATGACAAGAAATATATAAAAGATATGCGACTCCGACACCAATTAAAATTTGAAATGTGAACTACCTAGCTCTTCACCTACCTGTTTTGGGAAAACCTCCACGTTTTCCCTTTCTCTAATTATTCAATTCCTACTATTAGTTCACACACATCCTACATTTATTTTTTTATATATCTTGTTCAAATTTTCAATCGTTAATCAAATACAGTGGAACCCGGTTGAGACGCTCACGGTTAATACGCGATCCCGCTTAATACGCGGATGTTTTCCGCTCCCTTAAACATTGCCCGTAAAACTAATGCAAAAATATCACGTTTAAGACGCGAACGATTATTACACGATCCCGCTTAATACGCGAAAACTTTTCGGTCCTTTATGGTAAAAAAATCACGTTTAAGACGCGAATTCTTTGGTGAAGATGCGAATTCCTTCTTCCTTCTCCAGTGTTTCCATTTTAGCGGATTTTTTTATTAAGATAAAAAAAAAAAACGCTGTTTCTGTATACTAATATTTACTTTATTTAATGACAGATCAATTAAAGGAACATTTCGAAAATAGTGATAGATATTTGAATAAAAAAAACCCTCTAAATTAGCAAGACTGCAATTCTTCTTTGATCCCGTGTTCTAACATTCTTTGTATCTCGTTTCGTGAATTTTTTATTGTAGTAGATACAGAGACACAGAGAGGAATTCAGGATGCTGATACGTCATAAAATTATGATATGATTAAATATGATTATACCTTTTGTTAGTGAGTTTTTAAATGTATGTTATATCACTACTATGTTTTATAATGCATGTTATATGCAAAAAAAGAAAGAAAGAAAGAAAGAGAAACTCGCATAGATTAAATAAATATGACTGCTGTTGTATAATTCTTTTATGTTTCCTATGTTTTCGTTACTTTTTGCTATGCTAACAATACTTTTTACACAAAGATTTTTTTTCTTACATTAAAAAGGACAGATTATATTGGTACTCATTATCACAAGTGCTAAATATGATTTTAACAACTGGATTATGTTTCGAAAATTTAATATTTTTATTCTTTCTGTTAAAAAAAAAAAAATTAGTCTAGGTTTTTATCTTTGGTTGTAACGTATTATCGACAATAAAGCCGCATGTTTGAATCCATTTTTATTTTCAGTTATTACTCCAGTCTGTCCTGTAAAAAGATAGACTGAGTAAAGTTGAATACAATTAAATTTAAATCTAAATATACGTATAAGACACAATTTTCGACCATAAACATATCAATGAAAGCTCTAAAGTTCATTTAGACGATTAAATGTGTAAATAAGCCGAGTTCCCCCAACATTATACAAATCACGTTTAATACGCGATCCCGCTTAATACGCGACTTAGGTCCACTCCCTTGAAACGCGTCTTAACCGGGTTCGACTGTACTTATTATACATCCTATCAAGTTGAAATAAATTTTTTTTTAACTTGTACTGGATGAGACTTGATGTTAATACAGATTTTTCAACTATTAATTCATTAATTAAATTTTAATTAATTAATTTTAGTTTTATATGGGAGACAAAATGGCGGCCATTGGTTATTCAACAGCATTTAATGCATCTTCATATCTATAAGGGGGGTTACCCTAGGGGGGGACCCTGTTCTGTCGCCAAAAACCGCCAAGTTTGTCACCAACTTGGCAATATATCGCCAAATTTGGCGACCAAAATGAGTCGCCAAAGGTGACACCAACTTGGCAATATCTCTAATATTTCGCCAAATTCCCATAGACTTACATAATAGGGTGGTGCGAAAAAAGTCAAGTTGATATTTCCGAGTTGCTATAGTGCGGAAAAGTTGCGATTGGTAAATACAAGAAAAACAAAAACAAAATTATTTAAATCGGACTTTATCTTCCGATCCCGCAAATCGCCTAAAAATTAAAAAAAAATTAAAATTTCCGATTTTTTCAGAATTTTATTCTTTTTTTACGTATATATATTTTTTATCGCTATAGTGAAAACTATTTGCAGATTGTAATGTTTAATAATAATAAAAATAAACAGTTGCGTTTACAGAATAGCTTCCGATCACGCAAGCTCAATACAAATCGGCAAAAATTCAATTTTCAGTGATTTTGATTAATAAAGAAAATAATCAATTCAGATCAGTTTGCGTTCCAATATTAACATTTGCATATAAATTGTACAATGTACAACTCTTTGCTTGTTTAGATATTTGATAATGTTTAAACAAACCAGAACTCACCACGTGAAGGTAGCTGCACTTCGAGTTCAAACCACACCCTATCCTCCATCCAACCAATGAGGGTATTTGCTATTTACATTACTTAAATATATAATTTGTTATAATAAAGTCAAAACACTGTATTAAAAAACTAGTGTCGTGACAGCATAAGATATACAATTTGTTATGCCATCTGTTTAAGTCTGACTTTTAGACGCAACTTTGTACTGCGATTTGGTGGTAATGTCTGGTATTATGGACATTGATTTCAGTGTAGTCCTGGTGCTCTCTTGATTGGGGCCCCACATACCTTAAATGATGCTTCCGTTAACGATTTAACGCACCGCTGGACATCTTACGTGTAGTTGGGAAACTTTTTATCATCCCAGACTGAGATATGACCTGATTGAACGAAGAAATGTATTTCTTCAGGGGTTATTCTCCGAAAAAGAGGTGGAAATGTTAATTTTGCTACATTACAATCAATTAATTCTGGATTGTAGGAGTGATAAAGATTCAGATACCTTTACCCTTTGGAACATTTTGCCTGGCTTTTAATACTCTTCTTAGCCCTAGCTCTCTTATGTGCCTCCTCTTATAAAAGACCATTGCCATCAGTAGGTTTTCCGGGTGAGCAAAGAACGAGTTTCGTTCAGTTTCAGGGACTACACTTTCTTCAGGTTGTCACGAAAGTATCGAGATGTTTCAATTGTTCTGTACAGATTAATAGGCCCGTCTGTAATGTACTTACAGCATTTTATTTCAAAACAAACTGGCAAGTAAGATTTTAAAATAAATGTCAATATGGCTTTAAGGCATCCGATGTGTTTTCCACGCTCGCGTAAAGTCGAAGGGCTCTATTTGCACAAGTGAGCAATCTGGCAAGTGAAATTGGGCCGGAGTCGCACTTTAATAATTCATTTGGAAAGTTGCCACTTTTAATTGCTTGACTTATGCCAAGAAGATATCTTTGGTCCTTACTCAACAGTTGCCTGTCCACTTCTGGAATTTCACAATCAGTCAATTGAAAATTTATCACCGAGAGCTTTACACAACAATGATATTTTGTCCAAATGGTGTACTGAATGATCTTGGGCCAGTTGTTTCAACATTCAAATGTTGAAAAAGATGGCGGAAAGGTAATTCAACAAAATGGAATAAACAAACAACCCACTGCAGTGGTCGTCAGAGATGAACTTCAAGCTTTCTGATAGCACCACCTTTCTATCCAGTATTGGTATTTGTACCATCACAACCTACCAAATGTAAGTATTCTAGTGAAACCCCTTGTTCAGTAAGAGATGATACCATGAAAGCTACAATGTCCTTAGCAGGCCCGGAGTTTGCAGGCACATGGCCTAAATAAACTGAGCCACGTTCTTTTATGATAGGAAAGTGTTCCTCTTTAATAGTTCGACGAACCTGTTTAGATGCAATCCTTTCTTTAACTAGGGTATCGTCCTTTCTTCCGTCAAAATAGTATATGCCAAGCAGTTCATCTGAATCCAGTTTACTTTTCTGTAAATTTTATGGAGTTATGTTAAACTAGGTGGGAGAGCGTACGCCGACTTCAGCGCTGTTTTCCAACGTGGCTAACGGCAGTTGGGTGCACTACTAAACTTTTCAGACCTGAAACGAACTCTTCGTGGTAAGTTATAGGTTGTTTAAAAATAACTTAATATGCTCAATAGTATCAATTAACATTTAAATCTTAACCTGAGACTGCAAACTGACCTCAGTTGATTATATTCTTAATGCATGAAAATCTCTCAAAATTGAATTTTTGCCGATATTTATTGAGCTTGCGCGATCGGAAGATATTCTCTAAACACAATTGTTATTATTAAACAGTACAAACTGCAAATATTTTTCCCTATAGCGATAAAAAATATATAAACGTAAAAAATAAAAAAGAAATCGGAAAAAATCGGAAATTTTCAATTTTTTGGAATTTTTAGGCGGTTTGCGGGATCGGAAGATAAAGTCCGATTTGAAGAATTTTTCTTTTGTTTTTCTTGTATTTACCAATCGCAACTTTTCCGCACTATAGCGACTCGGAAATATCAACTTGACTTTTTTCGCACCACCCTATTACATAATAACCCTACTTGCTTATAGTAAATCAACATATTGAGATATTTTAATGCAACAAAAACTAATATTAGCTTAAGGGATTATATTAAATTTTTCTTTGATGACTTAAGTAGGAATTGACTTTAAAAACAAATTTTTTATATTACTTGTTTTTTAATAAGATTTGTTAAGAAAAACATACATTTGCCTATTTGATAAATATTTAGGAAAGCAGAAATTCATTACTCGTGAAAGATTTACTTTATGGGTCATTCCGCGCAAAATGAGCAAAAATTTTTAAAAAGTCGTGGCCACATAGTAACCGATTTTAATAACATTTGATACACAGATTCGATTCACATTCAAATAGAACTCTGCAAAATATCTTGACAAAAAATAATTTATTTTAGCAGTTTTGGACTTTTAAAAAACTTGTTATAGAATGGCATGTGTGCAATCGTCCAAAGTTGCAAGTTTGAAGTTTTGTATCTCGTAAACTATGTAACAGAGATTATTTTTTTTTTATAATATTGTACCCTCTGAAAAATTATCTTCGTATTTATTGATCAATAATAATCTGGTAACACCACGATTAATCTTAAATTGGTTGTAAAAAATATTAAATTTTCGAATGGTGAGAAAATTGGAAACGTTATAAAAATCAAAGGATTATAAAACGTCTGTGAAATTTATGCCTGATGTAATACTACATATGAATATAGAATTCCCCAAGTTTGAAAGTTGCCATTTATTTCCTTCATCTTCAAAAAAAAAACTTAGAAACTTTCTTTAAAAATTTCAAAATCATAATTTCTCCTTTTATGTATGCACAAAAAAATAAATGAAGCAAAGGTCCAACATTAACAAGATTGCACAGACATAAAGGTTAATAAGTCCATCATATGCTAAAAAAAATCAAGATTGCCTTTTGATTCCTAACATAACAAAAATGGGTTCAAAAAGGTAATATTGTTACATTCCATGAGTTATTCCTCGTTGAATTCGCGCGAGTTTCTTAAAATATTGCACGATTTCAAGGGGGAAAAATTAGTGCTGACATCTATATTTTGTATCGGGATTTAGGATTAATATATAATTTGTTATTCAACTGAATCATTTTTATACTCTAATTTAAAATATTCTTTAGGCAAAAATAAACTGAAAGTAAGAATAAAAGTTTCTATAATTAAAATATACAATTTTATCTGCAATACCAAATAATTTAAAAGTTTTAAGAGCTTTCCTTCATGTTCAAACAAGTGATAGAAATATTGGATTTTTTCCTCTGAAAATTTTTAATTATTTATTTTTACACATTAAGAAATAAATATGGCAAGAATGAAAGTTTCTAAGTTCAAAAAATATATTTTTATCTATATAACGTCAAAAAAATCCCTGCCGGCTCGACCTACAGTTGCAGGTAGATTTCGAAGTTAAGTACTAATTTCACAAACAAAAACTAAATGAAGACTAGAGATAAACTCAGTTTAACAATTTTATATGGCCGTTTTTGACGAGACCTTAATTTCGTTTTCCTATAAAAGCTGGTTTTATCAGAATTATGTTAATACGATAATCACTAAACTTCGAAATCATAAAACGTCGAAATAAAAATCACTTGATGACGTAAACACGTGTAATTTGTTTAAAGTCAAGTGAATGTGACATTTACGATCAACCATTATTGGCATTTAATCTTATAGCTTGACGATAGATTTTTGGTCGACTGGATAACCAAGTAGTACCAATATTAGTTTTTGTTGTATTAAAATAGCTCAATTTGTTGATTTTCTGTAAACAAGTAAACCCTATTGGTTTACAATGGAAGTCTATGGGAATTTGGCGAAATATTAGAGATATCGCTAAGTTGGCGTCACTTTTGGCGACTCATTTTGATTGCCTAATTTGACAATATATCGCCAAGTTGGCGAAAAACTTAGCTGTATTTGGCGAAAGAGCAGGGTCCCACATACGGTACAACCCTTATATGTATGGAAATAGGATAGCGTGATATATATAAAGATTTTTATTTTTCACGTCGAAATCTTGCAGTAGAAAGGTAATTTTTGTGGTAAGAATTTCATTGTGTTTTTTTTTAATTGTTGGCAACTGCTATAACGAAATTTTTTTTAATTTTCCTGTCATTTTTCTGCAAGAGCTGGTTTTATCAGAATCATGTTAAGGTGGTAATCAAAATTTTTAACCCTTCCCCATTTCTACTGCCTTGGGCCGACTTTTCTCATTTGCAATCCTCGATGAGATATTAGCCCTCTCAAAGTGTCTGGCGAGTTTGAAGACTATCCGCACATAATTGTGACTTTTATCGTGCGGACAAAATTTAGTACATACATACATAATTATATATATATATATATACTAGGGGGCTCTGTCCCCTGCAAGCTGCGCTCGCCAACCCCCGTTCAGACACCGCAGAATCTAAAAAATCCCTGCCGGTTCGGGCCTACAGGCGGAGGTAGATTTCGAAGCTAAGTACTAAATTCACTAACAAAACTAAAATCAAGATTAGAGATAAACCCAGTTCCTTAGCTAAGAATGAGCTATAGGGAGCTAAACATTTTGTGAAAATTCTAATATACACGAATACACACACGCATGTATATGGAATGGCTAAAACAAATTCAGAGAACCTCAAAGTGTTAAAATATGTTAATATTTCCATAGTCGGGTTTTTATCATGCTTTAATACGCTTCTTCAAACTCACATGACGTTATATATTCACCTGCTGAGGTCCATTATATTTCCAGTATGACACAATATATATTTTTTTAATTCGTCAAACTATTTATTTCATTTTTCAAACAGATCGTCCAGCTATATTTCCTAATTTTGTTCGCGCCCCTCCCTCACCCCCCTCTCGAAATACGACACGCCATTCTTCTTTATACTTTTTTATCATGTGTTATAAAGTATCTTAAAGTTTACAACAGATCGCATTGTTAGGTTTCCTACTTTAAATGAAATCGCGGTCTGTTAGTTCCACATTCCATCACCAGGGAGCGCACTCTATTCTTAACAAAAGCGTATCTGAATGGAACTCCTTTACACAACCTATCAGTAGATATGTTATTCGAGGAGACGGCGGTCTTCAGCAAGAATTTAAGATGTTTGTTAAAATTACTATTCGAAAATAGTGATAATTTAACTTTTGAGATGTTTATATTTAATAAGTAGCATGTATCTGAGGACTCCGTCGAAAAAACTCACCTGAAACGGTATGAAACAAAAAGGTAAAAAAAAGAAATATTTTGCCCCTCCCCCTCTCCCCCCCCCCTTGCCCGAAATTTCACGCGCCATTTTTTATAAACATTTTCTTGTGTGTTATAAACTATCTTAAAATTTCAAACAGATCGCCTTGTTAGATTTCCTATTTTAAATGAAATCGCGGTCTGTTAGTTCCACATTCCACCACGAGGGAGCGCACTCTATTCTTAACAAAACTGTATCTGAACGTAACTCCGTTAAACAACCTATCAGGAGATATGCTAGTCGATGGAGTGGCGGTCTTAACCAAGAATTTAAGATATTTGCTTAAATTACTATTCGAAAATAGTGGTATGAACACTTATAAAATTTTGGATATTGAATAAGTAATAGTTTTCTCACCACGCCAGCAAAAATCGCATGCAAAACAGTACAAAACGCCCTGTTATACTGCCTAATTTTGTTCGCCCCCCCCCCTCCAACTGAAATGTGCCGTGGCATTCTTTTTTATAATCTTTTACTATGTCTTATAAATTATCTTAAAGTTTCAAACAGATCGCTTTGTTGGAATTCCTACTTTAAATGTAATCGCGGTTTGTTAGTCCCAGATTTCACCACCAGGGAGCGCGCTCTCTTCTTAACAAAAGTGTATCTGAACGAAACTCCTTTACACAACCTATCAGTAGATACATGGGTCGGGGGGGAGGGGGTGGCGGTCTTAACCAAGAATTTAATGTATTTGCTGAAATTACTATTCGAAAATAGTGATATCAATACTTCTGACATTTTTATCTGGCATAAGTAACATGTATGCTGTATCTTTAAAAATCGGAGATGGTTCAGAAGAATACTGCAATGAAACATCACGTGAGTGCCTTTTAAAATAAGTATATAATAGAAATAAATCAATTAGTTAAATTAGCGAACCTCCTCCCCTACCCGAAATTTCACGTGCCATTTTTTATAAACTTTTTCTTATGTGTTATAAACTATCTTACATTTTCAAACAGATCGCCTTGTTATATTTCCTAATTTTAACAAAATCGCGTTAAGTTAGTTCCACATTCCAACACCAGTGAGCGCACTCTATTCTTAACAAAACTGTATCGAAAGGAAACTCCGTTAAACAACCTATCAGTAGAAATGTTACTCGAGGTGGTGGCAGTCTCAATAAGAAATTAAGATATTTGCTGAAATTACTATTCGAAAATAGTGGTAACTAAACTTTAGACAATTTTATATTAAATAAGTAGCATATATCTCAGGACTATCTCAAAAAAGGCACCTAAAGGGTCAGAAACGCTAACTTTTTAAATAGAAATCTAGCTACCCCGGCACCTCCCCGGAATTTCACGCGTCATTCTTTTTTACACTTTATCTTATGTGTTATAAAATATCTTAAAGTTTCAAACAGATCGACTTGTTAGATTTCCTAATTTTAACAAAATCGCGTTATGTTAGTTCCACATTCCACCACCAGGGAGCGCACTCTATTCTTAACAAAAGCATATCTCAACGAAACTCCTTCACGCAGTCTTTCCGTAGATACATGGGTCGGGATGATGGCGATCTTAACCAAGAATTTAAAACATTTGCTGCGGTAACAAACTCTAAGATTTTAAAAGTAAGTCTAGCTCCCCCCCCCCTCCTCAAAATATCACACTCCATTCTTTTTTATACTTTTCCTTATGTGTTATAAACTATGTTAAAGTTTCAAACAGATCGAGTGGCAGTCTTAACCAATAATTTAAGATATTTCCTGAAATTACTATTCGAAAATAGTGGTATGAATACTTGCAAAATTTCTGATGATGAATGAGTTATACTTATCTCATAGCGCTGTTCAAAAACCCCACGCAAATTGTTAGATTTCCTAATTTAAATTATTTCATGGTTAAAAAAGCACGTGTCTCCATTTTAATCGACGCATTTGATAGCAATAAACCGATTAATTAAATAATAATTAATATTTCAGCTTGTAATTAATATAGGTCTTAGAAATGGGTAGAGGTCTGCACGGGCCGGAATTTCCAGGCCCGGGCCCGGCCCGGCCCGAAGGAAAGCTATTTTGGCCCGGCCCGGCCCGGTGTAAAAATTGAAAGTTCGGCCCGAGCCCGGCCCGGCCCGTTTACATTTTTACCGTTCTCGGCCCGGCCCGGCCCGTACAAAAATCAGTGAAAACAGGCCCGGCCCGGCCCGACTAAATGTCTACAAAAAATTCCGTTTTTTCTCGACATACAATTAAGATTCTTTTAATGAATACTACATGCATATTTATGGGAACATTTTACAGTATATTTTAAATTACTATGTGTTCGCAAAATAGAAAACACACAATAGTAAACGTTAACGATTACTTACAGTGTTTTAGTCAACGTCTCTACAGACGTTTCAAAATTTAAATAAGGGTTCATTAAAAGATTATTGTAGTTTAGAATAAGGGGTTAAAAAACATGATAACTTTTGAAGCTTATAATAAAAGGTAGATTTGTGAAAATATTTCTCTCATTTTTAAGGCTTTTCTCAAATCCAAAGGAGCTACATTTTGATACATTTATGAATTCATTTCTTTTCGGAAACGCATGAGATTGGCAGGTATTCTTATTCAGAAACCATGTAAATGCCGGTTTTTTTTAGATAAAAGTAATATATCTTTCAGAAAATACTGCCAAAGTTAGCGTTTTGAATCGAATTTCCGGAAGTGATAGCACAGGAAAGGAGAAAACGTACAGTCACGTGACAAGAGTCTCTGTTATCTCTGTACGTAATTTATGAAAAATGGAAACGCTATTTGATCCCAATTGCCTTCAATACTCAGACTGTTAATTTTATGCCTTTATAGTTAAAAATGAGTCAGAAAATGTGTCTGAGAGTTTCGCATTGTTGAGCAGTAAATATGAGAACCACCTTAAGGTACATTTCCAAAGATACTGTTAACAGAAGTTCATTATCGCTATTAATACTTTTACAAAACATAATGCCTGTCCTACACATCCTGAGAACGATTAAGACCAGTTCCGTCCCGGCACAAGTCTGCCGAAAAAAATTAAACCCGGGATCACGCATCATGTAACTGTACGATGCCGATCTCTACGATGGACATGTTACATTTCTGTATTGATGTTGTTAAACTCGCATCGGCTCGTAACGCACATTTATACTTCTCGAAAAAGTCATATTCATTGGAAATGACCTCGTATTTTATCTGCTCCTCTCAAATTCTTATATCGGGCCGATAGGCCCGATTAATTTTTTTTATCGGCCGGGCCCGGCCCTTCAGGCCCGTTCAATTTTTTTGCCGGCCCGGCCCGGCCCGTTTATTTTGTCTGTCGGCCCGGCCCGGCCCGTTGAAAAAATTGTCCTAATTCTGCCGGCCCGGCCCGCGGGCCGGGCCGGGTACGGGCCTCGGGCCAAGCCCGGGCCCGTGCAGACCTCTAGAAATGGGTATCAATGAAATCAGCGAGAAATTTCACATCGGGATAGCAAAAAATTTAATATTTAAAAAATTAAAATTTCGTATTAAAATATCCTACTGTCTAAAACCGCAAGCGTCATGTCTGACACCTGCTTTCTCGCCGAAATGAAATCTGTTTTCCGTGTCTTTCCAATTAAAGAAATTAAATTTTTATCGACCGATTTTTAGTGGATATTTTAACTTACACACATCGCAGAAATGTGAACTTTATACCAAATGAAAATAGATTTTTTTCCGCGTCTGTCTATACCATTTACAAATTTCTTGGACCAATATTTTCTGATATGCGATTTCGCTTTAAAATGTCCCCTTCATTTTTTGACTTAATTCATTTTTTGACTTCGTGGTAACCGCGCATCGGCTGATTTTACTGGCAACCCTTAGGAGAAACTCCGATGATTTGGAGAAGGTGCGTTTGTACCTGCGTTAAAAAGGTTGATTGGTTAATTTTAAAAGTTAACTACCGACTTTTTCAAAATTTTATGATATGTCGTTTGATGTGAAGTGTTCAGCTATAAGTACCCAAAATTTCAAATCTCCAACATGTATAGTTTCTGAGAACGGGCTCTGTGACGTACGGACAGACGGACAGACAGGCAGACAAAGGAGTGAGACGATTTAGGGTTTCGTCAGATGAACGAAACCCTAAAAAATAAAAATATGGATACCGATAAAAAAATAAATGAAATGCTTATATATTGAATTACTTTATCAATGGTACAGAATTCACATATACAAGTAAGGCAGTCGTTTTCTGTAGAGAAAAAAGCTAAAAGCTGAAAAAAAAATTCAACCTGTACCAAAACGACTACATGACCAAAATAATAGAAGAAAAATGAAAACAGAATAATATTAAATACCTTGAAATGGTAAAAAACAATATAACCTATTAAATAATTTATATTATCTTGTATAAGTGAAATAAAGTAATATTACTTAGCTTACCCTATATAACACCACATTATTGAATCCGAATTATCTCCTGCACATGTTGTACTTTAACGCTATAACTTTAAGGTTATTTTTGCAATTCAGTTAAAACGAATATTATATTTAATGGTTGCAGTTATTTTTTAAAAAACCTTGATAAATGCATTTAATTAATATAAATAGAAAATCATTTCATTATTAGTATTTAAATTACCTATTGACACTTTTAAATTTATTTAACTGAATTAAAAAATTCCCAAATCTCTTAATTTACATGATCAGTATTGTTTGGCTATACTCGGTGGCAGTATAGTATACTGCCACCTAGTGTTGATAGAAAGAATGAAAGAATATTATTCTGTTAAAAGCCATAAACGTTTTATAAATTAATTTTTGATACTGCCATCTATTATGTAAATTTAAAAGTATTTTGATCTATATACATAAGCTTCCATTTTTTCTTTTACAATTTCCAATATTTAAAAGAAAAGAAAAAACAATCGAAAATCACATTTATTGAATAAATAAATCAATGGTTTTTCTTCCGTTCCTCCCTCCATATATATATATATATATAGGACTATAAGGATAGGACTATCTTATAGGGATATATATATAAGAAAAGTTTATATATATATATATATATATATATATATAAAACTTTTTAGATGGGAGTGGTTTTGGGGTTCCTGGGGTCATATAATGAAAAGTTATGAAGGAATTTTTCAAAAGTCGCACCATGGTAACGACTGCAATAGGTAGTATTTCTTATGAAATCTACCTAAAATTTTAAGTTTTAAGAGATTCCTTCTTGTTCAAACAAGTAATAGAAATATTCAAGTTTTCCCTCAAAAAAAATTTTTTTCATTACGGAATTCAAAGACAATTACTAAATTACGCCAATTTGTTACTTATTGTTCATTCTTAATTGTAAATAATTTTTAATATTGTGTTTCCGTTCCTAAGGCTAATAATCAAAATTGAAATTTCAAGCATGTACACAAAACTTCGATTTTGTATCCACTTTTAATGTAAGTTTTCACGCTTAAATAAACAATCCTGAAATATATTATTTGGCATTAACTCATAAATGAATATGATCTACTTATATGATGATTTTCATTAATATCTGTGATATGTCAGATGCAGCTGATTTGCTCATTTTGTACGGAATACTAAAATACCCGTATGGGAAATACTGAAAAAGATGTTATTTTGTTGATTTAACTTTTAATCGTATCTCTGAAATTGTAAAAATGAAAAATAATAGTATCTAAAAGCTACCATAAAGTAGCGAAAGTAAGCCCCCTCCGATTGTAAACCCCCCTCCCCCCCCCCTATTATATGACGCTTTTAATCCTTCTGTTTTCTTTTCAGGGAATTCCTTAAGTTTTCTGTTACCATATTTCCCAAATAAATATATCTTAATCAATTTATTTTTATCTAATGTGTTTACATATCATTGTATCAGAATGGCATATTTCTCTATGCTCGCCACCCCTGTGGAAAGAAAGTTCCATTCGAAAGATACTATTAATGTTTTCCTTGATTTTTATGCACTAAACAGATATTTATATTGAGCTTAATTTTATAATTTTTGTTCATATTTCTTTGATATCTAATTTAATTATTAGCCCCCGGTACGGTATGCTATTTCTTTCTCCCAGCTTATTTTATGTCGTCTCCAAAAAATAACGCTACCATACAGAAGCCAGCCGTAAAACAAAGCAGTACGATTAAATACTCTATAGCAATTTTTTAACTTCTAAGCATCGCACATTTTCAATTTTTATACTGTCGTATTGAAAAAAAAAAGTACTTTTAAATGCAATTTGTTTGAAAACTGCATCTCCATTTATTTTTGAAATATTAATTTTTTTGTAGTTTTTGGAGCCATTTGCTTAATATTGGCAACAGAAGTACTCCATTTCTGTAGAAAGTAAAGGAAAAATAGTTCTAAAATATTAATTATATATTTTTGTTGTCATTTTTTCATAACAACCGAAAGAAAATGTAATTAAAATACGTGCTATTTTGAAATAATATTAACGAATGATTTCCATTAAAACATGGAGCTGTTATAAACTAAATTTAATTTTAAGTATCTATATTAATGTTACACACAAATGAAGGCCTATTAATCATTAGACAGCCTTTTTTTGTCGACATTCTTTAATGACGGCTACTTTTTGCTGTATTTGTGCATTATTTCGCGATAGTGACGTCCTATGCATACTTTACTGTAGATGTTTAAGAGTGGATCGTCAGTGTGAAATTCTTAAGCGGATGTGAATGACGTCATTTTACATAAAATAAAAGCGTATGCTGTAAGTCTTAAAATTGAAATATTTTTTGTGCTATTTATACATACATATATTTTTTTTTCATCGCGGGCGACACTAAATTCTGGAAAAGCAGAATTCCTGTTTTCTAGTTTTATGTAAATTTGTTTCATTAATTTATTATTTTTATTAATGGAAACTACTTAGCTTCTATGAAAGTAAGTTTTAAAACCAAAATATGTTAATTCGATCCGATTTTATTTTGCAAATTATAAAAACCCTGTGAAATTCCATAAATTCCAAAAATCCCACCCCTCCTAATTTTCCTATACATTTCACAAAAGTTCCAATTATAATCCCCCTCCCCCCTTAAAATCACTAAAATTTCCTGTCTGCTAAACGGGAGCTTAGTTTTGGTACTTAACGATAATTTTTAGGGTTTGGAGAAAATAATTCTACGATTTTAAAGAAAAAATAATAATTTTCTAATGTCGCTGAATTTCTAAAAAGTCTACGGAAAATATTTTTAAGGAGACATTTTAAAATCAAGTGTCTTTTTGTATTTAAACAAAATTTATTAACCCGGCAGGAGTCGCGTGGGATATGACATACCCCGGGTACGTACGGTTTTTACAATTGTCACCACTATTTTTAGAAAAGTAGTCTTTGACGCATAATTTGTAACAAATGTCTCCTACTAATTAAGGTTACGATTATTATTTGCATTTATTGGTGTCAAATTATAAATCGCCCATACCCTATTTATGCGCGACTTCCCCCGGGCTAATAATCATTATGTTTTCTGATTAAAAGATTTTTTAAATTCAATAATAAATTTAATCATTAAATCCTTGCATGGATCAATTTTATTTGTAATTAATATTCAATGTAATTGTAGACAGAGTTGGACAAATTTGTAATCACAATTATCTGCAATATAATTACAATTTAATCGCATGTAATTAAGTGTAGTTATAATCACATGCCATAAAAAATTCTTGAAGTACTGTAGACGGAACCACATTCCATTCCAATATTTGACAAAATTTCTGTGCTTGAATGTATGAAACTATAATTGACTACATACAATTAAACTGTAATTATACTGGATATAATTCAAATTATAAATGCCCAACTCTGATCGTAGATAATGAAGACTATGCAATAGAAACAATTCATGCCTGAAAAACAGTTTAAATAATTGAAGAAGGAAAGCTAAAAGATTTAAAAAAGAAACCTTTTTCCATTAACAATAAGCGTAAATATTTTAACTAAAAAAATTTAGAGAAATATTTTTTAAAATAAAAGATAGTTTAAAAAGCAGAAAAAAATGACATATTCTATTTCACATATTATTTGCATGACATTCACGTATTAATATGAATATGCTTGAAGTTTTTTTCTTCTTTTATTAAGGGTTTTTGAAAGGAAGAAAAAAGAAAACCATTATTTTTAAATATTGATTATAGATCTTGAAAATAATAATGATTTCAAATTTAAAAATAATTGATTGATAGAGAGATTATGTTAAAAGTTTAACGAATGGAAAAAAATCTAAACAAAACAAACGGGCTCAGAAAAGGACTTCTGAAAATAAAAACTCCTAGTATACATAAATTCATCACAAATAATCAGTGTTTCATTAAACTTGCATCAATACACGACATTTATATATGAATCATTTTCTTATATTTTGGTTAAGAATTTTTTATAACATCTTTGTTTATTCATTTTTACCCTAACGCTTTAAAATTATCTTTTTTCCAATCTTTAAAATGACTTTTTTTTTTAATCCACCCATTCTATTTCTTATGTGTCGAAGTTTTTTTTCCAGGTATTTATTTTTAAATGAAATATTTTTTAACTGTATTTACCCATCTGAAAATCTTACTGACAAACGTTCGCAAAGTGCTAATTTTAAATCTGCTCAACATACCTATGGAAAATGGAAAACAATTACGCTGTTAGATAAATTAAAAAGAAACTTCATTTCTGTTTGCTTCATTCAGCTTAATTTCCTAAGTGCAAGTTAATTCTAGCAAAGGCAGTTCAAGCAGCGATATTGTTTGTCTTTTAAAACTAATTACATGTGCGTTTTAAAGTTAATTAGGAGTTAATTTTGCCTTAACGGAGAGAGCTTTCTTTGAACAAGAAATAGATTAATTTTAAAATTACAATCCAAAATTATCCTCTGCAAAATAAATAATATGTTTCCTAAGATTAGTTTCTGGGGCATAATATTAGGCAGAAAATAAAATCCTTAGCTTCTACAAAAAACTCCTGTGTTATTCAAAAGTATTAACATCTAATTTTTGTTTTTAAAAAAATATGCATAAAATTTTGATAAATGCAGAAGTAAATTAAAAGCGAGATTTCATTTCAGTTCGCTTCATTTTTACAGTTACTTCCTCAAAGAAAGAAAATTACAGTAAAAGCAATTCAAAGAGCGATATTGCGTTTCCTTCAGAACTAATTATGTGGTTTGCTTTAAAGTTAATTAGGAGATATTTTTACTTAATGAAGGTAGATTTTCTTTGTATAAGAAAGAGACTGATTTTAAAGTTTTTACCTATAAGTATATTATAGAAAGTTAATAATGCATTTTCTTTTATTTGCTTTTAAACCATATTATTATGAAAAAATTTTAAACTGTAACTTCTTTCAAAAGCTCATTACATATTTTTAAAAATCAAAATATAATCCCAATCTTCTTTTATTTTTAAAAATGCATTTCTTAATTCATTCATTCGATTCCTTAAAATTTTTGCAATTTTTTTTTTTTCTTTCTTTTTTAAATGCGAACTTTTTAGAACTGTATTCTATGTATTCTAATTGCATTCTTAGTAAAAAATGTATTGACAATCGCTAAAGAGTAAAGCTTTTAAATAAATTAAAAACGAGACTTCATTTCAGTTCGCTTCATTTTAACAGTTACTTCCTCGAAGAAAGAAAATTCCAGTAAAAGCAATTCAAACAGCGATATTGCGTTTCCTTTAGAACTAATTATGTGGTTTTCTTTAAAGTTCATTAGGAGACATTTTTCACTTAATGAAGGCAGCTTTTCTTTGTATAAGAAAAAGACTAATTTTAAAGTTTTTACCTGTAATTAGACTCTAAAAAGTTAATAATGCATTTCCTTTATTTGTTTTTAAACCGTTTTAAACTACCCATAGTTTACCCATATAGTTTTAAACCACCAATTTAAAATCATAACTTCTTTCAAAAGCTCATGACATATTTTTAAATATCAAAATATAATCACCCCTCTTCTTTTAACTTTATGCGTTTTTTAATTCATTCATTCGCTTCCTTAAAGATTTTGCAATGTTTTTTGTACCATTTTTAAATTAGAACTTTTTACAACTGTATTCCATGTACTATTCTAATTTCATTCTTAATAAAAAAAATGTCGTATTGACATTCTCAAAAGAATAAAGCTTTTAAATAAATTAAAGACTTCATTTCTGTTTGCTTCATTCAGTCATGAGTCCACAGAGGAAGGTAATTCTAGTGAAACAGCTATATTGCTTTTACTTTAAAAGTAATTACGAGTTTAAAGTTAATGTGTAGCTTAATTTTATCTAATGAAGATAGCTATTCTTTGTAAGAGAAAGTGACTGATTTGAAAGATTTTAGATAAAACTCCACCTACTAAAGTCAATTATATACACTGGTTTCCGAAAATTAAGGAAAAATCACAAAAAGAGCAATAACTCGTTTAAAAATTAACCTATCCGTATGAAATTTGGATATGTTGTTAACTAAAAGATGCTGATTAAAATTACAAAATGCAAATTAGTGGCGCTGCAATCGGATTGCGCCATCTGTGCGCAGCATATAAATGCATGCTAGAGAGTACGGCTGCTGGTGTCACTGTGATTATGAGATAAGAAAACTGAGATAGCCAATTCATTAGTATGACCTCGAGGTATCATTTGTCCGCATAACTGCGATATAGAGCAGTTGGAAGATTCGATGTAGGCCAAAGTCAGGCAGGGGTGGCCAGATGGCTAAATGTGAGTCCTTCTGTTGCTCATAGGTTTTGGCAACACTTTCAAACCACTGGTTCGGACTCCAGAAGGTTCAGCGAAGGACGAGCAAGAGCTACGACAAGCACCGATGACCGATATTTGCGGTTATGTGTACGAAGGAATAGAACAGCAACCCCCTCTCATCTTAAATCCGTCCTTGTGCAGTCACTGGAAGGTTGGTATCAACGTCTACTGTGCGTAGAAAGCCTCATGAAGGTGGTCTTTACGCGATGAGACCAGATATTTGTGTGTCGCTCACCTCATGTCTCCGGAGGGAACGTTTAAGGTGGACACGTCAACGTGTCCACTGGACGGCTGATCAATGTAGGCGTGTTCTCGTCACAAATGAGTTCCAGTTTAGCCTCCAAAGAGATAGTAGGCATTGTTTGATTTGGAGAGAACAGGGAACACGCTATCATCCATCAAACATTCGTAAAAGAGATTCGTAGGGAGAAGGCAGTGTCTGTGTTTGGGATAGTATCTCTTTGGGCCGACTTACGTAGCCCCATGTCTTTCCACGTGGAACTGTGAATGCTCACGTCTATAGAGATGATATTCTTGATACTTATGTGCACCCTTATGCCGGTGCAATAGGTAAAGATTTCCTGTTACAGGACGATAATGCTAGACCGCACAGGGTTCGCATCGTAGAAGATTATCTTCAGCACCAAACAATTCAGCGCATGGAATGGCCAGTGCGATCACTGAACTTGAATCTCATTGAGCATCTTTGGGATGCTTTAGGAAGATGTGTCTCTGCTCTCAACCCCCCTCCTCAGACCCTTGCCACGCTTACAACTGCTTTAAAAGAGAAATGGCTCGCACTTTCCAGCAAAGTTATCGATGGCATAATTGACAGTATCGCACTTCGCTGTATGTGCTGTATTGCTTCTAGAGGTGATCATACTCCATATTAAAGATACTTTTCCGATACCAAACTGACACACTTATTTTGTTTATTTTATAATTTTATTAACTTCTGAAACACCACAATCATCTGGTAATTTCTTTTAATGTTATTTTATACCCTACTATGTGTTGTAAATTTTGTCTCAGTTTGATTAAAATCTACTTGTAAAATTTTGAGTAATCGCTACTTTTGTTGTTTTTCCTTAATTTTTGGAAACCAGTGTATGTTGTAAGATTTTTTAGGCCATATAATTAAGACGAAATAAAAAATAACTCTATTTTTTTTTTCAAATATTCATTACATAAGTACTAATGATGTGAATACAAATAGGGGCTCACAACTATAGTAGACCAAGTCCATTTATCTTTATTCTGAATAATAACGCTTTAAAGTTCTTAATAAATAATTAATTCAGGCCAAACAATTTATACGAATTATATGCGGTAATATTCAATTTAAAGTACCATTTTTATAGCGCGCTACTTTTACAAATGACAAATTAATATTTCTATTGGAAATTTATGTATTTTTAAAATAAATAAAGACTTGGTCTAGTATGGTTGTGAAATTTCCATGCGTAATTAAAGACTTGTTTATTATGATGACAAAAACTCTTGATTTTGATTTATATTCACTTATTCTATTTTTTACTCAAAGAGACAGATATTGCCAGTTATCGTAAATCATTCACTGTGCACAATACTATCATCATCATCAACGTCACATGATGTACTCTAGAGGAAGTAGCTTGGAAATTGGTATTGATCTCTTCTGGAAGATTCTTCAAGTAAACATGATGAATTGGCGGAATGTACGGCAGAAGATTCATCTTATCTTTCTTTTTGGCCAAGGTGATTTTTCTACGGACCACGTACAACTCATATTGACTGAAATTTGACATAGAAAGTAACATGCGCCCACGAGCCCGATTTTCCCAATTTATTTTGCGAAGAGGTTGATCCACATTCAGAGTTTCTTTCAACAGTAACATGAAAAGAGAATCTCTCACAACTCAAATCCATCCAATATCCACCCAAGTAAAACAAATTCCCGCGGTATCATTCTTTCTGTTTCTGATTCTTTGTTCCAAAGCTGTAGTAGAAAGAAAGTGGGAATTCTTATCTTCAATGACATTAAATTTAGAATTTCAATCCTCTTTGAATTCATAATAGTTTCCTCCCAGTCTCCAGGAACATGGATGTGTTGTTTCTTGATAGTTGTTGCTTCAATCGAGTTAAAATTTCTGCTGGTGTCTTGCAACAATGCTAGAAAGGTTGTGAGAACATCTTCCTTCCTCTATTTCATCTATTTCTTCCCAGACGTACATGTATCCCACATATTATTAAAGGAATGCATCCCAAAGTTATAAACCTATGGATTGCGTTTATAATAAGCTATGTAATTTGAAAGCTTCGAAAGTGTAGTGCTTTTGCAAGTCGAATGTACAGCAGTAAGTTTCATCTGAGGCTTTAATTTTATCAAATTTCATTTTCTCTCTATGCTGTTTTCTCTCCTTCGATTTCAAGAATTTTTCAAGTGTTTTCACCCTTTTTGGTCGAGAGCTTGATTGATATGTCATCACATGATTTACATGTATCTGTACTTGATGGCTTGTATTGTAAATTAAACTTTGTGCTGAAGTCTTTGTAATAGAATTTCTCTTTGACGAGGGTCTTATTCTTTGTCGTGCATTCCTCTCTAGGCCTAAGATCGAACTATGTGATTAGAAGTTTTTTTTTTGCTTGTAATGATTTTTTAAAGAAAACGTTGTCGGTATTTTTACAGATTTTTACCGAGAGGGAGGGTGGTTATCAAAAACAATATTATTTTCCATTCATAGTTTATACATCTGATTCACAAATGTTTATTTTTCATCAGAAGTTTTGAAATCGCTACTTATTTAAAATACAACTTTTTTTATAGCAATGAGGCAAGATTTAGACAATAATGGGTCACAGATAAAAAAGTAGTGATGGAGTAGTACACTGATGAACGGACTTGATACGGTATGGTTGTGAAGGTTTCTTGTATTACTTAACAAACTCTGGACACAGATGCAATCTATGAGAAAGTATGTGAACCACAGACTTGGTGCAATATGGCAGTAGATAAAACACAGTTTACTGCACATTCCACAAGAACTATCTCATTTTCTTTTAAAGTGGACTTGGTCTACTATGGTTGTGAGCCCATCAAACGAAATAAAGCTTTTTTTAAATTTCTTATATATATACTAGGGGGCTCTGCCCCCTGCAAGCTATGCTCGCCATTCCCCGTTCAGACACCGCAGAATCTGAAAACACGCTAATCTGATCGGTTTTAAAAATATTAGAGAAGATTGATTTATACTGAAAAAAGCTGTGCAGAGCTCCATGTAAACGGGTTTCCATTCAATTCCCTTTCATTGCAAAAATTTAGGGCCGAATCAAATGCTGTTAAGACATCCAATGGTTGTTTTCGTATTTGATTAAAGAGTATCAGTTAAACATTCGAAAAGAAGCTAAAATAAAATGAATTAAGTATACAGAGTCTTTGTCTCCTGGTATTTTAAAACAATCTCTATAACAGTAGCCTAAGTCATGTGACTATCATCACCAGTTCCTGGCGGACCACTTTGCTTTTTATATTCCAGGTGCCACTTTGGTACTTTAATGTTAGCCAGGCACAGGTGATAAGTCGCCAAATATTATTCTATCGCCATCATTTCATCTATATTATAATAGTCCAAGTCATGTTACTGCCGTAAACAAATACAGTCTGATCCCTTCGCTTTTCATATGACAGTTTGGCACAGATGTCATATACGGCCCCATATTGGCGCGATTTTTTCCGACATCAATTTCGGGAAAATAACAGCATAAACAACAACATCCGGCTTACCATATCAAGTAAAATAACGATAATTTGGCGCCAGTTAAGTACCCGTTGCGTATATGACATCGGCGTCAGAAAACAATCGCGCCAATATGCGGCCGTATATGACATCTGTGCCAAAAGTTTTCCCTTGATTAAAAAATCATTTTTTTTTCGAATAAAACTACATAAAAGTTGCCATGGTCGCAAAGATTTCTTGGTACTGTTACCCTAGCCGGGTGCAAATCTCGCCAATAGCTTTTTTTTCAACTCGCCAGTTAGCTTTTTTTTTTTTTTTTTTTTTTTTTTTTTTTTGAGTGGTAAATTAAAATATTGCTTTGTTGTTGAAATTAAATGTCATGGTTTGTTGCATTATTTAATATTTGGCCAAATGTCATGATTGGCGTGATTTTTTTTTTTTTTTTTTTTTTTTTTTTACGAAAATTTGGCGAAAACCTCGTTTTCGAATACCAGTTACATATGTACTTTTGGTACTACTTAGTTATACCGTCGACAAAAAATCTATCGTCAATTATAAGATTAAATGCAAATAATGGTTGATCGTAAATGCCATTCACTTGACTTTAAGCAAGTTACAAGAGTTTACGTTATGAATTGTTTTTTATTTGTATATTTATTAAAGTTATATTAATTTATTTGTTCTTTCGTTATTTAAAATAAAAATTATGTCAATTTGTATAGTTTGGCGAGCGGTTTGGCGATTTATATAATTTGGAAAAATTGGACGACGGAATTACTAAGTAGTACCATATTTTTAATTATTTTCTATTATTTTTAAAAGAAAATAACCAAAAAAATTAATAACTATAGAACAAAGCAATTTATATAATTTTTAAAAAGAAAATAAAGGTAAATAAACATTTATTATTAAATAAACAACAATAGCCGGGTTACCATTTCGATCAAAATAATGTCATTTTGGCGCCAATTAGGTACCCCGGTGAGTATATGACATCTGTGCCTAATACTTTTCTTTTCGTTTTGTTTTTAAAAAAAAAGAAAGAAGTGAAAGTCATCAATTTGAAATGTTTCACTTTTAAATGAAAGTTTTGTATTTTAAATAAAATGAATGAAAGGATTATATTTTAAATGAAATTAATGAAATACAAAAGAAAAAAAAATGCGACGGGAAAAACGTTTTGCGATTTATCACCTGCGTCCTACTAACATAAAAATACGAGTTCTTGATTTCTCTATCAGAATCTTTCGATTTGGTGAAAGATTGTTCAAGTAAATTGAATCATGAATAAAAGTAACATGATACATTTCTTAGATACATGCTACATGATACATGCATTTATGGGAGGCCAAACTGGTCGCCAAATTAGTTTAAAATAATAACCTTTTCTAAAATATGAAAAAATATGTGTTATGATTAAAATTTCAGTTGCCATCACTAGAGAAAAGTATTTAAAATTAGAAAAAAAAATAATATCTGGAAAACTAAGTCGAATTTAAAAATTCTAATACCAGTTTTGAAATCTGCGGAACAATACGGTTTTTTGGTATTAAATTTAACGCATAGTATTCCATATTTTAGGAGAAATATCCATAAAACATAATCAGTTGTTTAATCAGTCGTTTCATAAAATCGTTTCATAAAGTCGTTTCATAAATTCGTTTCATTAGGATTTTATATACAGTGTATCCACGTATAACCCGACCGACCTTTGTTTTCGCAACTGTTGGTCCTAGATGCATACTTCCAATTACAAAAATGGTTTAAATAAGTAAATAATTATTTTTAAAGCAATTTGGGTCAAGAAATCATTTATTAAAAAAATACGAAATTTAAATTTGTACACGGTCCTCCGGTCCTATAAGTGATATTTAGTAAAAATTTACCGTGACACTAACAAGTAAGACAAAATAAGTCCCATTCATCTAACATTAAAATTGACCGAGCTATGAAACTTTGAAATACATGACTTACACCACTTTTTTACATCTCAAAACAGATGATTTAGGCCATGCTTTCAGGTGTCGTATATAAAGTACTTAAACTTATTTCAAGGTATCTGCGCTTTGAAAGAAATCGTACAATTATTACCATTGAGTTAAGTTTTATTAGTTAAGTTTCAGATTAGTTAAACAAAATTATATTTTAACATTTGTTTTATTTTGTAAGGATTTGAAGCTATGATTTATTTTAACAAAAATTATGTTATTTTCATAAGGTTTTATTTAAATTGCAACGATCGTATTTCCAGTTTAAAATTTGTACTCGAACTTTAATTCACTTTCAAATGTCCGATCGAAGTTAAACATGCTGACTTAAATCTGATGACAATATACACTGCTCAAAACAATTAAAGGATATTGCAGTTTTAGGTGAATTTTGTATCTTGTAAACTGTTTAGCTGATTGATACATGGTCGACAGACATAGTAGGTTATATGAGAATAAATTACACATGTTTGGCAGAAAAAAATGCATTTTATTGCGCATTTGTGTACTAAAGGGGAAAAACACAATTTGTGCATATGAGAAAAAAAGAATAAGAAAAGGTGTTTTCTTCAAAGAAAATCATTTTCAGTAGGGGGTATGGTTTCCACGGGCAGCCAGCAACGTTGAACACCTTTGAGGCATGGACTCAATGAGGCTATTAATGACGAGTTGGGGTATTCTGCCCCACTCTTCCAGAAGAGCTCTTTCCAGTTCTTGGAGAGTTTGTGGGGGTTGTTGGCGGCCAGAAACTCGTCTTCCTAGAGCGTCCCAAACGTGCTCGATTGGATTCATGTCTGGAGAACACGCTGGCCACTCCATTCGAACGATTCCTTCCTCGAAAAGGAAATCCTCCACCAGGTTTGCACGATGTGGCCTGCAGTTATCGTCCATTAAAATGAAGTTATCTCCGATTGCTGCAGCGTAAGGACTACAATAGGTCTGAGGATCTCATCCCTATATCGGCGACCAGTCAGAGCTCCATCTCGAATGATGTAGAGGTCAGTGCGCCCATCAATGGAGATGCCACCATACACCAACACTCCTCCACCGCCAAATCTGACACTTTCGTGCACGAACGCAGGATTATTCCTACTGCCACGGTCCCTCCAGATGAAAATACGCCTATTATCCGGATGCACAGAAAAACGGGACTCGTCAGAAAACAGAATATTGCTCCATTCATTTCTCCTCCAGTTGACATGCTCGATTGCCCACTCCCTGCGGTCGCGACGATGCCTTGATGTTAATCTAACATATACCATCGGTCGGCGAGCATACAGACCTACAGCATGGAGCCGGTTTCGGACAGTCTGAGTTGAAATCGTGGTGCCTGTAGCCGAGCGAAGGTGTTGTTGGAGAAGAGTAGCGTTCATGGTTCGGTGTCTCCGAGCTGTTAACGCTAAATACCGATCTTCATTGGGCGTTGTTGCCCGTCTACGACCTTGCCCTGGTCTTCGGCCTGCACATCCACTCTCCAAAAAACGGTTCCAGATCCTGGAAATGACACTTTGTGACACTCCAATGGCTTGCGCTACTTCGGCTTGAGTTTGCCCCCCTTCTAACCTACCAACAATTCTCAAAGCTTCTGAATCTGTCAAATGACTTCGCTGAGACATCGTACTCATCGAAACAAAGCAATCACTGAATGCCGATCATCCTTGTCTTCATTCTCTTTTATCCAGTTGAAAGTCAAATTTCATTCGCTGCCGCTGAAGCGACGTTTTTGACGTCGAACTCAAAATTTGCATACTCCACAGTTTGAAAACCAGAAAAATTTGCATTTGTGATTCTCTTCTTCTATTTTCGGCAAAAAAAATTTCGTTTATATCTTTATTTTATATAAAATTTCAAATATCCTTTAATTGTTTTGAGCAGTGTAATATTATTATTTTCGACGCTTACCATCTTATACATACTTAATTTATATTAGAGAATAACACCAAAAAAATTCGATAGATTACCGTCAACAAGTTTAAGAAAGAGTTTTAGATTAGATATCATAAACACGCGATCGTAGTGTTTTTAACTTTTATAATTACGTTTTGTGTGTTTTTTAGCGTTGAATAAAAAAATTATCTTCACTTTTAACCATCATGTCAGGATTTGTTGCAAATCGTAAATTTCAGGGTTAAAAAATAGTGAAAAATCTGATACTATAAAACGGATGTAAGACTTTTTTATTCAGTTTAATTTTATTTAATTCAATAATTTATACAATTTTTTGGCTTAACTACTGGGTTTCTTACAGCTAAACAGCTCAGGGGTCCAATGAGGTTGGGAGGGGAGGGGGGATCAATTTTAAGTTTGAGCTTTTTAATTTGGAAATTTGTGACTTGAGAAAAATGGTGTCGTGATGGTTTAAAATAAATGTCATTTTCGGATTCAGCGCTAAAAAATACATAAGAATCAATTTCCAAAAGCTAAAAAACATGGCACAACCCAAAATTTTAAAGACAGAAATTTAAAATATGTATCATTTTGTAAAGAATTGAGACTGGATTTTTTCATCCTTCTAATTAACAAAAATTCTGTTATTTTTATCCTCTTATATGTTCTGTACAAATTGCACATTTTGCAGTAATATGTCAGAATGATTAAAGATTTAAAATTTATATTGCAATGCCAATTTTACTCTCAACCATTTCTTTAATATATTTGGCGAAATTATATATCTATTAAATTTGTGAATGACCCCTAATTTGCAGCAAAAAGTATGCTCCAACTTTAAACAGATATTACTCGATCAATTTTAATCGTAGAATAACGGGACTTTTTTTTGCCTTACTTATCAGTGTAGCAGGAACATTTTACTAAATATAACTTATAGGACCGGGGGACGGTATAGAAATTTAGATTCTGTAATTCTTCACTAAATTATTTTTTCGCTTCAAACTTTTTTTTTATCTTAACTCTGCACCTAATTTTGACCACTTTTTAAGCTGGAAGTATGCATCTAGGACCAATGGTTGCGAAAATAAAAGTTGGTCAGATTATAAGCGGACACCCTGTATATAAGGTAGATATATGAAAATAAGCAAATATTTTTCAAAACTTATTGTAAGTGCATATCATTATGAAAACTTTTTTGTCATTAATTTCTTATAAATTTGTATTAAGGGTTAACACGACTTTGACAAGTTCAAAACATGGAAATCATATTTCATTAAACAGAAATCGATAGGGAAGTTTGATGCTATGTAAACAGAGTGCGCTACATTGACTTATCAGTAACAAACACTTCAAAAGCATTTTAGTATTTTCTGTCTTATTGGTCTAAATTAAGTTTAGGGTGAGTTATTGTTTGTCCATCGCTTGATCCTCTTTTTAGGAGAGCCCTTGCCCACAGCTATCAAGCCGCCATTTTTTGATATACCAACTGAAAACAAATATAATTTTCTATTTTAACATATGTATAATAACTTAGTGTAAATGCTCATTTTAAAAACATTTCTTATTTCTTAAAAGAATTTGCGAAAAAGTCTTAAGTTTCAAGGCGTCAAAGTGGTATTACCCCTTAATTTCTTTGTTTTAAAAAATAAAATAAAATACGAAATACAGTGTGATTTTTTTTTAAAGTTGTGAAAGTAAAATCCTATAACAAAAGAACCACTGATCCAAATGACCTGAAATTTCACCAGTATGCTCCCAAAGCAATGGGAATTTTTTAACCGTGGTTTTAAAAAAAACTTTAGATCGCACCGACAGATGGCGCTGTATATGCAGTAAAGTCCGGAGACGAGCTTGCTCACGAGGCACGACACACGCACAGTGGCGATAAAAGGGTTAACGGTGTCAGATACACAATAAAACATATGATATAAATCTATAAAGGTAAGTAAAAAATACTTACCGATCCAAGGTAGGCCGCCTTCTTTAGAATCAGAACTTATTAATTCCAGGATAGATTCGGCAATTAAAAATAATTCACATCAAGTAGTCGGAAATGAAGAAACATCTCTTTCATTTTAGATTATTTATATGGCTCACTTATACAAAAAAAAATATTTACATTATATACATACGATGAATTAATCTCGAATTCGTTAAAAGCATGTTTGATGGGGAAAAAAACCCACATCTCAAAATCGTTCTTTCGTTCGATCTACAAAACAAAAAGTTTCTGTTGCCAAAACGACAAAAATAAATAGTCCTCATTCGAAGGGAAAATGTCCAGGGAGGTCGGGAGAAAATGTCCGTGGAGGTCGTGTTTTGTAATATCCTCCCACCTTTGAGGTTCAGGATGATGAAGCTCAAAACTTCATAAATTTAGTCGTTGCGGCTGTTTCAGTTTTCTACCAGCTCGAGATCGTCGATTGCCATCCTCAGGTATGGAAGACTGGTGCACAGGAGCAGGAGTGATATCCAGAGGATCCGCTACAGAAGGGGAATCTGAAGACACTGGCAGTGGAGCAGGAACGCTATCCAAAGGTTCAGCTACAGAGACAGGATCTGATGACTCGGGCTCAGGAGCAGGAACAGAGACGCTATCCAAAGGTTCAACTACAGAGGCAGGATCTGAAGACTCTGGCACAGGAGCAGGAACAGAATCGTCGTCTATAGGAGCAGGAATTCTGTCTACTAAAAAAGGAGGCATTAGTTCATTATTGATTTCAAGAGGATATAGTCTTTTAAGGGGTCTCAAAAAAGAACCCGTTTTGGTTTTAACTTTGGCTACCCGGAATTTTCCGTCTTTGCCGGGATATAGGTCTTCAATTTTTCCCAAAGGCCAATTAATACGTTTTGAATTATCGTCCCCAATTAAGACAATATCGTCTTTTTTTAACTCAGTTTCCCTATTTCTTCCCGCATTTTCTCGAAGTTGCCCCAGGTATTCTATTCTAAAGCGTTTTCTAAGATCTTCTCGGATTCTTTGCTGATAAGCAAATCTTCTTTTCATTTTTGTTGAATCAATTATGTCAAATTCAGGAACTCTCGAATCTTTGATATCTTGCAAGAACATCGCGGGGGTAAGAGGGTCAAGATCATCATCATCTGCGATGTATGTCAGCGGTCTAGAATTGATTACACTTTCCGCGTCACATAACACGGTGTATAATTCTTCATAATTTAGGCTGGCCTTTCCAAGCACTCTTCGTAAAATACCTTTTAACATTCCTATCATGCGTTCAAAAAAACCTCCCCACCAGGGAGCTGAAGGTGGATTAAATTTCCACTGTATTTTTCGTTCAATAGCAAAATTTTGCAAGCGTTCAAAATTTATAGACTTCAATTCTGATGATGCTTTCACTAGATTTCTTCCGTTATCAGAAATAATAATAGAGGGTCTCCCTCTTCTTGAGATAAATCTTCTCATAGCTAATAGAAGATTTTCCGTTGAAAGTGAAGATACCAATTCAAGATGAATTGCGCGAAATATGGCGCACGTAAAAAGAACTATCCAAACTTTCGAGCCATTTCTTAAAAATAACGGTCCGCATAAATCGAGACCAACACTTTCAAAAATTGAAGCATCTTTGACTCGTTCTTCAGGGAGAGGGGCAGTAGGTGTCTCAGCAGGTGAGGCAGTGAATCGTCTACATGTCATGCAACTTTTTATAATTTTTCGAACTGTACGCCTGCATCTTAATACCCAAAATTGTTCGCGCAAAACTGACATTACAATTTGTATCCCTGCATGAAAAAGTTCAATATGTTTTCTTCTTATGAGCGAATAGGTAATATTATGATCGAAAGGCAGAACTATCGGATACCGGAAAGAATGGAAATCTTTTCGCATAGAGATTCGTGTTTTTACTCGAATTAGACCTTCCTCATCAGTAAAAGTCTGTAAAGAGGTATAACATGGTTTAGATTCACTTAATAAATATCTCTGAGCATATTTCAATACGACGTGTTCTGCGTGATTTATTTCCTCAGATGTTAAAATTTTCTCTAAATTTCGCTCATTCGGTGTCTTTCTGATATTTCCAAAAAATCTATACATCCAGGCAGTAACTTTTATCATCTTCAAATATGAAGATGTATTTTCATATAACTCAATTGGAGTTTGAGAGATATTTACTGCACTGACAACTGTCTTTCTTTTTTCAGAGTTAATTATTTCAAAATCGGGATTCAAACTACTTTTTGGCCAAAATTCTTGAGGTTTTTTCAACCAATCAGGTCCCTCCCACCAGAGGGATTGTTTAAGGGATTCCGCGGAACATCCTCGGGAAGGTAGATCGGCTGGATTAAGAGTTCCAGGCACATAGTGCCAATTTTCTGGATTACTAAGAGATCGAATTTCTTTAACACGATTGTATACGAATGGAGCCCAGTTTTCACTTCTTTTTATCCAGTACAGCGCATTACTAGAATCTGTCCAGAAAAAAGTTGGAAGATTTTCTAATTTTAAGTCGGACTTAACCCCTTTAGATAATCGTGCACCAATCGTACATGCGAGGAGTTCGAGTCTGGGGATGGTAACACATTTTAGCGGTGCTACTCTGCATCGTGCTTGGATCAGTTGACATGATGTTGATTTTTCGTTCTCATTTCGTAAATATATGCATGTAGCATAAGCTACCTTGCTCGCGTCACAGAATACATGCAAACTTAAATCACCGATGTTATCTGGGTCGCTTATTAAACATCTAGGTATAGCAATATCTTTAAGTGAGCTCAATTGATTTTTCCATTTCTGAAATTTTTGGGCAATCGGAGTTGGTAATTCAGAATCCCAAGTTATTTTCTTTTTCCACAAATCTTGTAGAAGTATTTTGGGGAAAAGAGTTACTGGACAGCTATAACCGATGGGGTCAAAAATTTTATGAACTTCCGACAATATTTTCCTTTTAGTGATAAGTTCATCATCTTTATTAATTTCCCTTACATCTATGGAAAGAACATCTGAGGGCAACAGCCATCGTAGGCCTAAAACTGGGACAATTTTGTTTTCTAAGGAAAAATCTGGTTTCATTGAGGAGTTAGAGTAACTGTGTTCCCAACCTCTGAGGTCAAATTTAGCTTGGCTGAGAATGTATTTTGACTCTGTTATAAAATTATTGAGTTGCTTTTCATTGTCAACACTAGTGACACAATTGTCAATATAAAAGGATTCTGAAAGTTTAGAAGCTGTTTCCTGCATAGAGGGAGGTGACTTTTTTAAGTGGTGTTGCAAAGTTGCTCCCAATAAATAGGGACTGCATGTAAGCCCGAAAACAACTCTTCGATGTTGGAAAATTTTCGTTTCTTCAGAATTTCCCTCCTTCCACCATAAAAATTTTAAAAATGCTCTGTCATTTTCATTTAAGCAAATCTGTAAAAATGCTTTTCTTATGTCTGATATTACACCAATTTTCTTCAATCGGAACCGATTTATCAATGAAGGGATAAGTTCTACTAAATTGGGGCCTTTCAACAAACAATCGTTAATAGAGGGTGAGCCTTTTTCCCTAGCGGACCCATCAAAAACAGGGCGTATTCGGGTAGTGGAATTTTCTTTTATTACTGCTCTGTGTGGCAGAAAAAATTCAGCTTCCGTTCCTGGAGTTGATTCGACTTCCTCAATAATGCCCTCTTGAAGCCACTCATTAAATACTGCTTCATAGGCAGCTAAATTGCCGGATTTCTTTAATGAATCTACGCAGTTTTTTAATCTACGTTCTGCAATTTTCCGAGCACTGGGGAGAGGGGGGTGACCAACAATCCATGGAAGACTAACCTGATAACGTCCTTCATTGTTTATATGAATATTTTTGTTGAAATGTTCTTTTACGGCTTGTTCGAGTTCTAAACCAGACCCTTTGTCACCTGGATCAAGAATTCCTAAAGTGTCTAAACGCCATAAATCTGTGAGTTTTGCTTCATTTACATGTAAGGATAAAACAATTTTTGTGGAATCGTTTGTATCTTTTTCATTAGTTTTACCCATCAATGTCCACCCCAATTTGGTCTGTATAGCAGTTAAATTACTATCCAAGGATTTAATTTTCCCCGTTAATAACTTTCCATAAATATCTGCTCCGATAAGTAAACTTATTTCTTGTGCATTTGTAACTTTTTGCTTCCCTGTATATGCATCGTAATCTGTAAATTTTATCCCATATTTTTTAGCTTCCTTTATCCAAGACCCATTTTTTATTTTTGGAACCTCAGTACATATTTTGCCTTGATCATAGATATCAAAATTACATTTAAAAGTATCTTCTAAATTACTTAAATATATTTTATATCGCTTATGAAAGTGTGTTTCTTGAATACCACCAAAAAGACCGTGAATCATTTTTTCTTCTCCTATTGCTTCGTATCCCATTCGATTAATAATATCTTTACTCAGATAAGAACGTTGACTACCTGTGTCTATCAAACAGCGTACTAACAAGTGTTTATTTTGATCCTTTGATTCTAAACGAACAGTTAAAGTCTGCATTAATACTGCGCGATTACAAGTTTTATTTGATAATGTCGTGCTTTCATTATTTTCTTGTGATCTGGCATTTTCTTTTTCGGGACATAAAATTTTATAATGCCGTTTAAAACAATTGCTGCATTTAACAAATTTTTTACAATATTTTGCTATGTGCCCTGCATTTTTGAGACAAACAAAACAGTAACCGTACTGCCTTAAAGTTTCCTTTTTTTCCTGTAATGATTTATTTTTAAATAACTCACATTCGATCAAAAAATGTTTTTCTTTACATTCCGGGCATTTACTTTGTTTAGAAAATGATACCGTTTCATTTATTAAGCCAGATGCTGAAGGAATTATTTTCGGCGACTGCTTGTCGCGCACTGGCCTCCCAGACGTAATGTCTGCGTTCGAAGACTCTTGATTAGAAATTAAAAAAGCAGTTCTTTCTCGGGAAATAACTTCCATTTTCAAATAATCAATTATTTCCGTAACTTTTAATTCTTCATCGTTACCACATTTTTTTGTTATTTGTAACACTATGTCAGAAGGTAATAATTTAATTAGAATGGGAGAGAGTAACGCTGAATAATTTTCAATCTCCAATCCGAGAGATTTCAGATTTCTGATTTCGGTCTGGCAAGTGTCCAGCAATTTGCGGAGTGCATAAACGTCACTGGATTTCTTTACTGAATTAAGTGATAAAAGTTTATGAAGGTGTGAGCTAATTACTAATTGTTTCTTACCGAAACGTTCTTTTAGAGTTTCTATTGCAGATAAATAGTTACTATTAGTTAAACTATAACCTTTTATACAGTTAGCAGCATTTGAAGTCAGATATGACTTTAAAAAATTGAATTTTTCTACTTCAGACAATTCTGCATTTTTATGAATTGTAGATTCGAATTGGTCCCAAAATCTTTGCCAATCCGAAGGATCGCCGTCAAATTTTTCAATTATTAGCTTGGGTAAATTTATGCGAATGGATTCTAACCCCCGAATTACAACTGTTTCGTCGGATTTGTTTATTGTTGTAGTAGAAACATTCGAATTAGATTTAGTTTCTAATTTCAATTTAGCCCTTTTTACTTTCGTTTTCCAAATTACCAAATTCGAATTATACTCATCACATTTCAAAACTTCAGCTTCTAATTCATCTAATTTACTAGATTTTTGAATTTCAGTATCTAGATAATTAAGCTCTTTTTCTTTCAAATCTAACTCAGCGAGAAACTGTTCTAATGTATCTTCATCGGCACTATTTTCTGAAATTGCCGCTTCTATTCTATTAATTAATTTCGTAGTTTGAGACCTAACAGTAGTGCGTTTTGTTTTATTAACTGCATCCATTCTCTTAAATCAATATTATAACTAATAAAATTTATCAAAAACAAAAATGGTTGCAATTATCGTATATAAACAAAGCACTTCAATAAAGATTCTAATTCAACGAAATTCTTATTCTGACTCAAATATTTTAGGCAGTCGCTGTTACGGGCGCCAGTAAATGTCAGATACACAATAAAACATATGATATAAATCTATAAAGGTAAGTAAAAAATACTTACCGATCCAAGGTAGGCCGCCTTCTTTAGAATCAGAACTTATTAATTCCAGGATAGATTCGGCAATTAAAAATAATTCACATCAAGTAGTCGGAAATGAAGAAACATCTCTTTCATTTTAGATTATTTATATGGCTCACTTATACAAAAAAAAATATTTACATTATATACATACGATGAATTAATCTCGAATTCGTTAAAAACATGTTTGATGGGGAAAAAAACCCACCTCTCAAAATCGTTCTTTCGTTCGATCTACAAAACAAAAAGTTTCTGTTGCCAAACGACAAAAATAAAAAATCCTCATTCGAAGGGAAAATGTCCAGGGAGGTCGGGAGAAAATGTCCGTGGAGGTCGTGTTTTGTAATAAACGGAGTGCATATGGTTACTAAAAGAGAATAATTTCTTTTTTCTTTTACTTTTATAGTTATTTTAGAGAACTTAGTCGCTACTTTTCTCAGAAATTGTTTAAAATCGCAAACTATCGAGTGAAAGTGTTAAAAATAAAACTTTAATAATCTCAATACTTTTATTTTCATTACCACTAATTTATTATAATGAAAGAAAGATTAAGTAGAACATCTAAATTATGAGAAAGCAATATCCTAATTAGCACCAAACAATTTTTAAACATATCAAATATTGAGCTGATTTACTAAACATTTTAATTTGAAATACAAAAAGGAAGTTGAAACATTGAAGAAAAAAAAAAGAATCTTAATTATAAACTCATTGAAGCGTGAAATAGCGTAATCAAGCGTTAGTTTTAATGTTAATAATTTCCGATTAAAGACATCTTTGTGGCTTCAAAAATCATTCTTTTGGGTAGCAACTCAAATATGAAAACTTTACAAAAATATGGGATTTCATATCCCCTTTAAAAAAAAAAAAAAAAATACTATTCTTAAGGCATATATTAATGAGAGACTGAATTAATTTCGACAGACGAAATCTATTTACTTTAAATTGGCAGGACATAAAAAAAAGAAAGAGATAAACATATGTATTAATGAATTGCATATGCGGCTGAAAAATGCTGATATTAAATTTAAATTTAAAATATAAAATTTTTATTATGCTTGCAATTTGATTATTCCGCATAATATTTATTGAATTGGAAAACGTAAACTGTTAAATTTTAGTAACGCTTCTTTAATTTTTTGAAAATTATTCAAGATTTTCTGCATAAAAACTTTAAATTCTATTTAATTACTGCTGATATGTGTGACTAACGCAGACGAAATAAATATTTGAACCAATATATTCATTTTTTTTGGGGGGGGGGGGGGGGGACGGATTTTAAATAAAACATAAATTTTGTGCAGAAATCTTTTTTATTTCAAACGAAACTTTGGTGTCAATGTATGTACATGGCAACCGAATAATAACGAGCGCATTTTAGGAAAAAAATTATTCAGATTTCAAAGGTTTGTTTCTTATTTTATTGACCGATTTAAGAAAAAATAATAGGTCAATTCATATGTATTCATTTCGCGTATGTATTTTTTTTTTTAGGTGCGTTCGTAATTATATAAATGCGTAGCACCTATAGTCGTCGTATGGACTGTCCTTCTGTCCGCATTTAACAGCGTAAAAACTACCCAACCGAAGAATTTGAAATTTAATATATATAATTGTTGGTGAATTTTGTCGAATCATTTCAAGTTTTTTGAAAATCAAATCAAAACTAGATATTGATAAAAATCTTCTTCATTCTATTAAATCCTATCATACGTACTTAATTCAATGATATCCCATGATAGGTAACGATCCTAGGTTACCATAGTGATTTCGTCTTATTTAAGATGGATTCCTATTATTTCCGTATTACTGAATTTAATATATATAATTGTAATAAATTTTGAATTCATGCAGTTTTGTATGTATAAGAGTGCAACAGCTATTGCACCAAAATCCGAATATTTATAAAACTAGTTGTAGCACGAATGCACCTCATTTGCCACACTCGACGTACAGTGTCCGACTTCTTTACATTTGTTCACTGATTTCTCAGAAGTTACGCGACCGATTCATGTGATTTTTAATACTTTTCAACATAGTTGAAGAGTGTTTATGAATTTGGAATATATGGTTGACGCATGATTTTTCTTTCGTATTTTTCAATTTGTTTAAAGTTCTTCAGTTTTGTTTAGTGGATCGAAAGTCTAAAAGATCAAATTTTGTTTCCTTTCTCTTTTCTCCTGCTACAACAGCGGGGGCAAGTTTGCCAATAATAATGCTACTTCATCTAACGCTCATGTATTTGAGTCGCTTCTTAAAAATAATTAAACTCTCTAATTTAAGATTTGATCCAAGTCAGCATAGCCTGTTTATGCTTTCAATTTATAATGCTTATAAATTATAACTGGTGATTTTAAGTTTATATCAGTGTGCTTTGATGAAAAAACGAATTGTAGTACAACTAGTAACTTTAGGTGCTTAGGACTTGCTCGAAAATCTTGCAATAAAAAAGATGAAATAAGCAGAGAAAGTAACAGTATAACAGCGATTAGTGTTCATAAATCTAAGAAAAAGCTCGAAATAGAAGTAAAAATTAAAAAAATTCAGAATTATGGTTGCACTATTTTATCTGAAATGTTAAAGTTTCAAGCACGTTATATGCCCCCTTATCTGAAAAATTCATGTTAATTAATCATTAAGATGTTTGTATTCAACTTAAAAACAGCGGTTCTTTGGATCCTCATCTTCTAAGAGAAGAAATTGTGAATAATTAAAAGAAATATCTCGTGTATTTTCCACTCTTTCAACTTTTAGCACCAAAAAAATTGGAAAGAAAAGTGCAAAAAATGCGGCAGTTTTAATGTTCTGAAAATCTATTATGAGAAAACTGTTTTTACTTACCCATCATGCGTAGTATAGGGTAAGTCTTGCAATCGTTTTAAAAATCGAAAAAAAAAAATTTGACGGATTTACACGTTTCAGATGTTGGAGATTCCGAAAAACATATATTTAGAGAAAAAAATTTGTCCGTCCGTCTGTATGTGTGTGTGTCTGTAAACGCTCTATCTCCCGAACAAATTGAGATAGAGACTTGAAATTCGATTTGTACTTAGGGTTAATAATGGTAAGAAGCCTATTAAATATCAGTAACCTCGATTAACCGGAACTATCTTTTTCGGACTCTTAAAATATTCATTATGATAAAAGGTATACAAAAATTTTCGAAATTGTTTATTTGAAGGAGTGAATATAAAAGACAATAAAAAACCATACATTTTGCATCATGAATAAACTCTATCGGATAATGAGTTGCCTAGATATTTGTAATTCTATTTTTCACAGTCTTCGATTTTTCATGACCCTGTATTTCATTCAAATTTTAATTCAAAGATATATCTTAATTGGAAATGAGACGCTTAATCCGACGAAGTAAACTGTTAGTTAATAGGATTATAATTTTTCGAGTTACAAGGATGTTTCTTTTACGCAATTCGGTACTACTCGATTATCCCGCCGACCCAAAAACTATGGCCAAACTATAAGATTAAATGCCAATAATGGCTTATCGTAAATGTCAAGCATTTAATGCTTCTTCATACCTATAAGGGTGTTTACCATAGGGGAACCCTGTTCTGTCGCCAAATACAGCCAAGGTTGTTGCCGCGGCCAAAATGAGTTGCCAAAAGTGACGCCAAATTGGCGGTATCTCTGATATTTCGCCAAATTCCCATAGACTTCCATTGTAATCCAATAGCGTTTACTTGCTTACAGAAAATCAACAAATTGAGATATTTTAATGCAACAAAAAGTAATATTAGCTTAAGGGGTTATATTAATTATATTTAAGGAAGTCCAAATAAATTAAATTATGAATAAAAGTAACATGCTTAGCAAATATCACATGTTTTATTTTCATATTTTATATTATCTATATCCATGATGGGTAAGTATTACGGTGCCCCCCCCCCCCCCAGCAACTAGGTTTTTTTTTTTTTTTTGCTTTAGAGTTTTTAAATTATTATTGCATCTTATTTGTTAGCTTCTATTCTTAAAAATAAAACTTTATTGTCGTGCTGTATTATAAATTTCATCAACATACAATTCCATAAAGCATAATTTTATTCCTTCAAGTTTTAAAAACTTTTATAAAGATCCAGCTGTCAAAATTCTTCAAACATTTCCTGAACTCTGGAAGTAAACATCCGCCAAAGCAAGCAGAAAGTTTTGTAAATTCTCATTTAGTAAGATCGATTAATAGAAAAATTTCTCACGCTGCTTTTAAATTTATGCTAACCTTTTTTTTTTTTTTTACATTTGTTGAATTGTTGTTTGTCTGTTTAAAAAAAGACATATTTACGAACTTTTAGGCAAAGGCGCCGAATGAATTGAATGTTTTTTTTTTTTTTTTTTTTTTTTTTTTTTTGCTTTAGAGTTTTTAAATTATTATTGCATCTTATTTGTTAGCTTCTATTCTTAAAAATAAAACTTTATTGTCGTGCTGTATTATAAATCTCATCAACATACAATTCCATAAAGCATAATTTTATTCCTTCAAGTTTTAAAAACTTTTATAAAGATCCAGCTGTCAAAATTCTTCAAACATTTCCTGAACTCTGGAAGTAAACATCCGCCAAAGCAAGCAGAAAGTTTTGTAAATTCTCATTTAGTAAGATCGATTAATAGAAAAATTTCTCACGCTGCTTTTAAATTTATGCTAACCTTTTTTTTTTTTTTTTTTACATTTGTTGAATTGTTGTTTGTCTGTTTAAAAAAAGACATATTTACGAACTTTTAGGCAAAGGCGCCGAATGAATTGAATGTTTTTTTTTTTTTTTTTTTTTTTTTTTTGCTTTAGAGTTTTTAAATTATTATTGCATCTTATTTGTTAGCTTCTATTCTTAAAAATAAAACTTTATTGTCGTGCTGTATTATAAATCTCATCAACATACAATTCCATAAAGCATAATTTTATTCCTTCAAGTTTTAAAAACTTTTATAAAGATCCAGCTGTCAAAATTCTTCAAACATTTCCTGAACTCTGGAAGTAAACATCCGCCAAAGCAAGCAGAAAGTTTTGTAAATTCTCATTTAGTAAGATCGATTAATAGAAAAATTTCTCACGCTGCTTTTAAATTTATGCTAACCTTTTTTTTTTTTTTACATTTGTTGAATTGTTGTTTGTCTGTTTAAAAAAAGACATATTTACGAACTTTTAGGCAAAGGCGCCGAATGAATTGAATGTTTTTTTTTTTTTTTTTTTTTTTTTTTTTGCTTTAGAGTTTTTAAATTATTATTGCATCTTATTTGTTAGCTTCTATTCTTAAAAATAAAACTTTATTGTCGTGCTGTATTATAAATCTCATCAACATACAATTCCATAAAGCATAATTTTATTCCTTCAAGTTTTAAAAACTTTTATAAAGATCCAGCTGTCAAAATTCTTCAAACATTTCCTGAACTCTGGAAGTAAACATCCGCCAAAGCAAGCAGAAAGTTTTGTAAATTCTCATTTAGTAAGATCGATTAATAGAAAAATTTCTCACGCTGCTTTTAAATTTATGCTAACCTTTTTTTTTTTTTTTTTTACATTTGTTGAATTGTTGTTTGTCTGTTTAAAAAAAGACATATTTACGAACTTTTAGGCAAAGGCGCCGAATGAATTGAATGTTTTTTTTTTTTTTTTTGCTTTAGAGTTTTTGAATTATTATTGCATCTTATTTGTTAGCTTCTATTCTTAAAAATAAAACTTTATTGTCGTGCTGGATTATAAATCTCATCAACATACAATTCCATAAAGCATAATTTTATTCCTTCAAGTTTTAAAAACTTTTATAAAGATCCAGCTGTCAAAATTCTTCAAACATTTCCTGAACTCTGGAAGTAAACATCCGCCAAAGCAAGCAGAAAGTTTTGTAAATTCTCATTTAGTAAGATCGATTAATAGAAAAATTTCTCACGCTGCTTCTAAATTTTTTGCTAACTTTTTTTTTTTTTTTTTTTTACATTTGTTGAATTGTTGTTTGTCTGTTTAAAAAAAGACATATTTACGAACTTTTAGGCAAAGGCGCCGAATGAATTGAATGTTTTTTTTTTTTTTTTTTTTTTTTTTCTTTAGAGTTTTTAAATTATTATTGCATCTTATTTGTTAGCTTCTATTCTTAAAAATAAAACTTTATTGTCGTGCTGTATTATAAATCTCATCAACATACAATTCCATAAAGCATAATTTTATTCCTTCAAGTTTTAAAAACTTTTATAAAGATCCAGCTGTCAAAATTCTTCAAACATTTCCTGAACTCTGGAAGTAAACATCCGCCAAAGCAAGCAGAAAGTTTTGTAAATTCTCATTTAGTAAGATCGATTAATAGAAAAATTTCTCACGCTGCTTTTAAATTTATGCTAACCTTTTTTTTTTTTTTTACATTTGTTGAATTGTTGTTTGTCTGTTTAAAAAAAGACATATTTACGAACTTTTAGGCAAAGGCGCCGAATGAATTGAATGTTTTTTTTTTTTTTTTTTTTTTTTTTTTTTTTTGCTTTAGAGTTTTTAAATTATTATTGCATCTTATTTGTTAGCTTCTATTCTTAAAAATAAAACTTTATTGTCGTGCTGTATTATAAATCTCATCAACATACAATTCCATAAAGCATAATTTTATTCCTTCAAGTTTTAAAAACTTTTATAAAGATCCAGCTGTCAAAATTCTTCAAACATTTCCTGAACTCTGGAAGTAAACATCCGCCAAAGCAAGCAGAAAGTTTTGTAAATTCTCATTTAGTAAGATCGATTAATAGAAAAATTTCTCACGCTGCTTTTAAATTTATGCTAACCCTTTTTTTTTTTACATTTGTTGAATTGTTGTTTGTCTGTTTAAAAAAAGACATATTTACGAACTTTTAGGCAAAGGCGCCGAATGAATTGAATGTTTTTTTTTTTTTTTTTTTTTTTTTTTTTTTTTTTTTTTTTTGCTTTAGAGTTTTTAAATTATTATTGCATCTTATTTGTTAGCTTCTATTCTTAAAAATAAAACTTTATTGTCGTGCTGTATTATAAATTTCATCAACATACAATTCCATAAAGCATAATTTTATTCCTTCAAGTTTTAAAAACTTTTATAAAGATCCAGCTGTCAAAATTCTTCAAACATTTCCTGAACTCTGGAAGTAAACATCCGCCAAAGCAAGCAGAAAGTTTTGTAAATTCTCATTTAGTAAGATCGATTAATAGAAAAATTTCTCACGCTGCTTTTAAATTTATGCTAACCTTTTTTTTTTTTTTTACATTTGTTGAATTGTTGTTTGTCTGTTTAAAAAAAGACATATTTACGAACTTTTAGGCGAAGGCGCCGAATGAATTGAATGTTTTTTTTTTGTTTTTTTTTTTTTTGCTTTAGAGTTTTTAAATTATTATTGCATCTTATTTGTTAGCTTCTATTCTTAAAAATAAAACTTTATTGTCGTGCTGTATTATAAATCTCATCAACATACAATTCCATAAAGCATAATTTTATTCCTTCAAGTTTTAAAAACTTTTATAAAGATCCAGCTGTCAAAATTCTTCAAACATTTCCTGAACTCTGGAAGTAAACATCCGCCAAAGCAAGCAGAAAGTTTTGTAAATTCTCATTTAGTAAGATCGATTAATAGAAAAATTTCTCACGTTGCTTTTAAATTTATGCTAACCTTTTTTTTTTTTTTTTTTTACATTTGTTGAATTGTTGTTTGTCTGTTTAAAAAAAGACATATTTACGAACTTTTAGGCAAAGGCGCCGAATGAATTGAATGTTTTTTTTTTTTTTTTTTTTACTTTTCGTTCTGATAGTGACAGTCACCTGTAACTGACAGTATAAAATACGATATAAAAATAAAAAAAATACATTCTAAAAAAATTTTAAGTAATTTCAAGACCGTGTCATGAATGTACCTAAATATTTCTTACCAAAACGTTTTCATGGGTTTTATTAACACTTTCGCTGCCGATCATCACGCGCTGGCGCGAGATCAGCAGCCAAAGCGATCAGAAATTTTAAATTGATACCGGAAACTTCGAAAGAAGATATTTTACTTTCTGTTATTGCTAAATGTCTTTTATTAAACAAAGCGTGAGTTACTATTCTTTATTTCTGGTATGAACACTAAATTTCTGGATAAAAATGGAGGCCAAACTGGCAAATCTTTATGGGGACACTCAACTTGTTAAAACACGGTAAACATGACAAGTTGGAAATTGCTCGTCGAACGTGGCAAATGAGGTGCGTTCGTACTATAACTAGTTTTATTTAAAAAAAAAAAAAATTGCAGCCCATATTGTACTTTTTGCCCATATTGTATATTTTTTTGCACTTCATAAGTGCATAGTCTGCAAGATCACTAAAATGCACTTGCAGTAATTTTTTCCCATTGGCCATCTTGTAACGGAAAACTTTTGACTGTCCCTGTAATTAAACAATACATCCGATTTTCATAAAATTTGAAATAACTCGACAAAATTTTGCAACTAATTATATATTAAAAATTTCAGACCATTCGGAAGGATGTAACATCATTATAATGCACTTGCAATAATTATTTCCCATTGGCCGTAATGTAACGGAAAATTTTTGACTGTCCCTGTCATTAAACTATACATCCAATTTTCATAAAATTTAAAATGGCTCGACAAAATTTCGTAACAATCATATATTTAAAATTTCAGACCATTCGGTTGGGTAGTTTTTTATCTGTTATATGCGGACGGACAGACAGACGGACTGAAAAATGACTATAGGTGTTACGAATATATAATGAATAGGTGCTATTTATATAATTACGAACGCACCTAAAAACGGCTGTCCTTCACAGGTATCACAAAATGTGTCAACTTGCTCAGCCAATTTTCTGGCCATTTCTCTACCAAATTATGCCGCCATTTTCTTCGTACGATAGTTTACAATATCTTAGCTTTTTAGAGACTTTTCCAGGTTTATATATATAAATATATATATGTGTGTGTGTGTGTGATGATATTGGATGACAGGATATGGAACGATGTAAAATGAAGCAACAACATCTCCGTAACCCAGACGTCATTTCGATAACAATCAAGATCCCATGCTCGATATTTCATCGGCACTCTAATAACTTAGGATTTGGTCGATATTGAAACATTGACAGTTTCCCGAATAATGACAACATCTCTTCACAAAAGAAGAATTACTTCCTCTTATCATAATGCAGATTGAAACATCCACCACAAATTTAATAAACATGAAACACCTTTTCCCACTATCGCTGTACACACTCCATTTTATACGACGTTATACTTCATTCGATTATTTCCGTGACTTCTTCGGGACTGCAACATAGTTTTTTTATATCAACAAATGCCACGAAAATCTCTTGCTCCGCGCTTATGTTTCAGGTTAAATACTCATAAGCGGATGATCTTCTACACCAATGCAGATATGAGGAAATACCAACGGGCAAGGTTAGGGAACACTTTATTGTAAGCAACATAATATTGAGAAGGAATTACCGAGTCCGAATTACAAGGGAAATCGAGTTACGGAATAAAAAAGACGAAAGAAAAGAAATGGTACAAATCAGATAACTTTAACAAACACCAGCTTTTTAAGATTGAGAAATAAAAAGGTCTTGGAGAAAAATTATTAAGGGGAAATGTTTTTTTAGAAGATTTTGAACTAAATTAAATACTCGTTTTAAATAGAATGATTTTACATGAACGGAATTAATGGAATATTATTTAAGATAGGGAATAATTTAATAAACTAGGATTGTAGAGTAATTTAGTAAAGAAATTTCTATGGGATAATATTTATAAGGCGCAGAAATTTATTTTTCGTAATATGTCCCCTTCCCCCAAAAAACTGATTAATCTTGGAGATCTTATGATCTACAAGTTCATTAAATCATTTTAAATTACCTAAATATTAGTATCCTAGTAGAATCACCATACTTATGCATTGTACAATGGAGACGTAAAAGAAAAAGTAATTTATTCATCTCTTGGTACCATCATTTACCATATGGCAATTACTAAACATTTGTCCATGTAATTGTGGTTACTAATTGTAGCTGTGTGTTTACTTATTGCTGAGACTGCAGAGATTGCAAAGGTCTCAGAGATATCAAAGGTTGCAGAGATTTGCAGAGATCTCTTAATTTCCCTTCACTTGTAGAAAGTGAATCATAGGCTTTGTTATAATTATAGTAAATAGGTGTCATATTGGACTAGCATGCTTATAACCTTATTAACAATTAACTAGTGTTCATAATTTTAAGAATAATAAATAAATTTAACGAAAAATTCATTAGACTTACTTTTCTTCGTGCGGATGCCAATGATGTCGTGAAAAGGGATGGTTTTATGCAATATTCCGGTAAGTCAAACCATATGTACTGTCTTTTACATGCGAAGAGCATCTACCTCCGCAGTGTTTAGATGTAGATAGTTGCCCTTTGAGCCAGTTCTCATGATAGCATTATGTATCAAACATAGAAAGGTAAATTGAAAGGTGTTGCAAATTCAGTTAAAACATATTAATTATTTATATGGTTTGAAAGAAAATCCAAATTCCGATTGAAGTGATACATCCAGTATTTTTGACTGAGTAAATGGGACGATAGTTTCCTATACAAAAACTGTCTGTTAGGCATATCACACACTGAGACGACAGAGTGACACGAAGCGCAACATGAAGTGCAAAAACCGGTCGAAACAAAGAACGAAGTTGTTTCAAACCAGTTTTTCCAGCGAATTCAAGCGACATGTCTTATGTGTCGCCTTATTAGTTTGTGACTTGCCTTAGAGTGTTTGCTGTCTGCCGTTCCTTAATGATTGAACACGAACATTGAGCCATACTGCATATGTAATATAGAGGGTGTCCCAAAAACTTTGACCTCGACTTTTATTCCTTAAATACTGATCATACATATATATTATAAATTACAAAGTTACGTAAAAAAGGTAGAGAATTGTATGAAACCGATTAACATTTTCAGGGGATTAAATTTAATAAAATATAAAATTTAAATTTTTAAATGGCCCCGTACAAAAATTTCCGAATGAGTAAAATGAGAACGCTAAAAAGTCCATGCACAAAATTTCAGCATTTTATTCAAAAAAGTTGCAGATATATGTTTATACGAAGTTGGTGAAAGGTTAATCATAAATAAATAGCGCAATTATTAACTTATACAATCATTGTTTTCTTTTGTACTTTGTTTACGACCCCTAAAACGAGATCATCCGACATCATTTTTCCCTTTTGCGAACTCGTATCTAGGCATCAAAAAGTGATTTGAGTCAGCATTTATGTATTTTCATATATCCGCGACTTTTTATGATAAAATGCTGAAATTTTGTACATGATATTATTAGTGTATGGGGCACATTTTGCTCATTCGGAATTTTTTTTGTACGAGGGCCGTATAAAAATTTAAATTTTGGATTTCTTCAAATTTAATCCCCTGAAAATTTTAATCCATTTTATAAACTTCTGTACTTTTTTTTTTTATCTAACTTTGTAATTAATATAATATGTCTGTGACCAATATCTAAGGAATAAAAGCTGCGGTCAATATTTTTGGGATCCCTGTACAGCCTGTATAGACAATACTGTCCAATATTTAATTTGCTACTGTATATCACAACCTCTTCATCAAAACATTTTATCAAAATAACAAAACGTCTAAGAAATTCATTTGAATTAGTACAACAAATTAGAAAATCAGCGTCGTTATAATATGCAACACTTAAGAGATATTCTTTGCCACTGTGAAGACAGGTGGATGAAAGTGGACCGGAGGCTGATGCATAGACCATCGTCTCATCGAGTTGACGGCTGAAAATTCAGGATTAGTTAAAACTCGATTCTCATATTAAAATGCAACTGATCTGCCAAGTCCTATCTTGGAGGAAACCACCCGTTGGTCTTATTTTAGGGGTTGATCGGTCGGTTTATCATTGTGTTTTCCTGTAACTAAAGGTATGAAAACATGGAGGGCTGCGAGCAGGAAAACACAATGATAAACATGCCTGTCAACCACTATAAAATCGAATTTGCAGGTGTTTTCCAACAAGATTAGACTTAGCAGACCAGCTTCATTTTAATATGCAAATCGAGTGTTAACTAATACTGGGATTTCAGCCGTGAACTCGATGAGGGGATGGTTTGTGCAGTCGCCTCCCGGTCTATAACCGAAAGGCTCTTGGCACATTTTAAAATTGAATAAAAACAAGTAATATAAAAATTTTTAAAGTCAATTCCTACTTAGGTCATCAAAGAAGAATTTAGCATAATCTCTTAAGCTAATATTAGTTTTTGTTGCACTAAAATATCTCAATTTGTTGATTTTCTGTAAGGAAGTGGGTTTACAATGGAAATCTAGAATTTGGCGAAATATTTGAGATATCGCCAAATTGGCGAAAAACTTGGCGACTCATTTTGGTCGCCAAATTTGGCGATATATCGTCAAGTTGGCGACAAACTGGGCGGTATTGGGCGACAGAACAGGGTCCCTCCTATGGTAACCCCCTTATAGATAAGAAGATGCATTAAATGCTGTTCAATAACCAATGGCCGCCATTTTGTCTCCCCTGTAAAACTAAAATTAATTAATTAAAATTTAATGAATGAATTAATATTTGAAAAAACTGTATTAACATCCATTGTCATCCAGTACAAGTTTAAAAAAAAAATTATTTCAACTTGATAGGATGAATATTAAGTATTTTATTAACGATTAAAAATTTGACCAAGATAAATAAATAAATAAATAAATATAGGGAGAATGTGAAATAATAGTAGGAATTGAATGAAGTAATCAAATCCATACTTCTACCTTCGAAAGTTTTGTTCAACCAGATTAAAAAAATTGTATCAAAAATTGCCCGTAGCTGGCGTTAAACCTTAAAAGCTTCGAAGGCTCAGGATAAGAGATAACAGGACATTAATTTTGTAACATCTACTCACATATTTCGACCTGTGCACCCTTGCTAGCAAGAACCACATCCAAACGGTAACTTAATTTCAATTCACACGTTGAAATATGGCAGTTAATTGCGCCTAATAAGTATTCTGGTTCTGCTTATCTTGATTTTTGTATATTTTTTGCAGATTTGATGATACTGTGTCAACTGTAGGCAATTTTTGAACAAAATAATCTAATTTTTTTAAACCCTAGGGGAAGGGGGGGGGGGGGCTTCGCCTTTCTGTTCGCTACGCTCACCAACATGCGCGTAGTCGTTTCGCGATTCCATTGGGTATCGCGAAGCAATCCCTATTTTCTAGCCAACCCCAGACATAATTGTTTCGCGTTTTCATTCTGGATCGCTTCGCGATGCCTTATTTTCTATACATTCAATTTTTAGATTCCAATTGGTAAAAACGCGCTCCTTCCCAAGTCCTCGCAATTTTATTTCGTTATCTCCAAGCACATAACCATTAGAGCTTACAGAGTTTTATAATTATAAGAATTATTAAATATAAAATTATATATATATAGTGTTGCGAATATTGTAAATAGTTAGGGTTTGTGCTTAAAAATAATGTAATTGGAATATCTCAATTTGTTGATTTTCGGCAAGCAAGTAAACCCTATTGGATTTCAATTGGAGTCTATGGAAATTTGGCGAAATACTGTGAAAATCGCTAAGTTGGCGGCACTTTTGGCGACTCATTTTGGTCGCCAAATTTGCGACAAACTTGGCGGCGTTTGGCGATAGAGCCTCCCCCCCATGGTAACCCTTCTTATAGCGTCAGAATGTTCTGACTAATCAGATGCCTTTCGCGGTATCTACGCATACTTTCATTAGTCCATTTCCAAATCGTTATTTCTATATATATATATATATATATATATATATATATATATATATATATATATATATATATGTATATATATAGCAGGAAAACTTTTAATCTGGAGAAGGGTTTTCACTGAAACCAGACTCTCTTACGACGATAACATAATTTTTTAGTGAACTATAATTTTGGTCTCTGTATCAAATAATTTAGAAAATAATTTACCTTTCCGACAGCGCTTAATTGTCAGCAACAAATATCCTAAATGAAGACCTTTCACATAAACATGACAAATTTCAGTTTATAACTTTTTGAGGCAATCAATATATCTCATCTCAAAGCTAAGTATCTATAATTAACTGTTCAAGAGGAAAGTTTAATGTGGAAAAGATAATTAAAGCAATCAGGATGTGATAGCTGCAATTATTTAAGTATAGTAGAATTCCAGTTATCCGAATAAATTGGGTGCCATTCGGATAATCGAAATTTCGGATAATTGGATGTTTTTCGAAAAAAGGGTCTATTTTAATTAATTACTGTGTGTATGTAGAAAATGGGAGGGAAAAAACTATTTTTAAAGAAAAAGAGCTTTTAATTAATTATATGAAAAGGCAACACTTTTACATGTTAAGCGTACTTACAAGTAAGCGTACTTACAAGCGTACTTACTGTACATTAGTACAGTATGTACGTCTGTAAATGAAAGTCATTTTTTGCTGAACATCTCGGTCAAAGTAAGCTGTTTGACAGTCTTCATCCGTTTTCGGGCAGCCAAGTCGCGTATCTGCTTGACAGTGAGAAGTTGCATGTGGTCACACTCGGGCTGACGCTACATCTACTTCAACCAAAGCCGCCTTAAGGGGTCTTGTACCTTTTAAACGCTTCGAAAATTAACGAAAAACTTCAAAGTTTGAATTAGTCTATCTTCAAAACCTTTTTTATGTATAAACATGAAATTTTGGATATTGATTAAACAGATTGTGCTTTGTAATATGCTACCATTAGAAATTTATTAATACTTTACAGAATTTGTGTATTGTTGAAATCAAAATAGCCTTTTCTTTACCCCCATAAGTCATTGCGCGCATGATAGCTTGAGAAAGTATGTATGGATTGGCATGGAATTCGGTAAAGATACTAAACATATATGTGTGTTTAAAATGACCTACTCTTAGGCTAAAATTATTTCATTAACCATATAAAAAAAATATTTTCGTAAAAAAAAAATAAAAATTTTGTATTTTTAATGAATAAAAATAGTCATAACTAAAAATATTACCATTGTAAATACTTAAAAGTAGATCATTTTAAACACACATACTTGTTAAGTATATTTGCCAAATTTCATGACAATCCATACATACTTTCTCAAGATATCATGCGCGCAATGACTTATGGTGTGAAAAAAAGAACTATTTTGATTTCAACAATACACAAATTCTGTAAAGGGTTAATAAATTTCTGTTGGTAGTATATTACAAAGCAGAATCTGTTTAATCAATATCCAAAATTTCATGTTTATACATAAAAAGGTTTTGAAGATAGACTAATTCAAACTTTGAAGTTTTTCGTTGATTTTCGACGCGTTTAAAAGGTACAAGACCCCTTAAGACTACAAGCCAGACACAATTTCATTCCCCCTCATATGTGATGTAACCATCCGGGGCTGGCGCCAGCGAAGAGCATTTGCATTTTGTTTCTGCTGTTTAGAATGAGAGTACAACGTGTGTTTTATTCGGAAGCAAAGAACGTATTCTTTTTAAGGTAAGTTTATTTTCAAATTAACTATTTAAACATTATTAGTACTAGTTATCTTTCTTTGTTCACTATGTATTTTATTTTTACTTTGTTTAAAATAAGTTAACTAGTAAATACTAATGAATATCGTGTTGTAATATTCAGTGTCTCAAAAAGAAAAACGATATTAATCTAGTTCTGTTTCATTTAAATGCAGCAATAATTTAAAATGGAAAAAATGACACGATCGTGTCGAGACTTACATCATTCCCTGTCTCTCGTAATTTGCTAAAAATTGGGGCTTGAATTGTACGAATAGGTGAATTATCTCAAAAGTTATTGACTAATAAAGTTTCCATTGTTTAATTATAGCCTTTATTAATTTGTCAAAATAATCTGATTTCAATATCTGCTAGACAATTCTATTGGCGCCAGCACATTTTGCCTTATAATTTGGAAGCTATTTGTCCGATTCACTTGAAATTTTAATGTCCTATGTGACATATTTTTCTACCTCAACTGTTAAACTTTCAAGTGCAAATTTTAATCAGTTCTTTTAATTTAAGAAAATTAGTAAAAAAACTTTAAAATTATTATTACCAGGAAATTTATCACTTAAAACTGATGAAATTTTGTATACAGTAAGTACAGCATAAATATTATTAGTTTAAACTTTACCTTTCTTGCTAATCAATAATTTCAATTAAAACTTCTGGCTTTATTTACTCGGAAATACTGGCACCAGATAGCTGAAATTTATGTCAGACTGAGTTTCTTGGATACTGATCATGCTAAAACATTTTCAGCCAAAAGTCTTAATTACAAGCTTAATTATTATGTAATTTATAACTTGTCACACCTTCCTATCTTTCTAATTTGTTCTGTTTCCTCTCATTAGAGTGACTTTTAATGATCGACTTTTATTAGAAAACACTTGTCGTGAGAATAATAATTCTGTTTATTCTGTAGGCGGGGGGAATGGGGGGTATTGTATCAAATTGGGCTTTAATTGGATACAAAATTTATGTATTTTTATAGATATTTTCATACTTAAAATAAATGTACTAGAAACTTTCATCATAATTTCTATGGATGCATAACATTGTTATATTGGTTATTTCTTTTAAAGGCCGATCAATATACATGCTAATTTATTGGTGTTTTTTAATCTTAAACTCTTAATAAAAATTCATTTTATAATATTTGTTACACAGTGCATGCTTATACATGACAATTGCAGATATGGGAATGATGTGTCTGAATCTCTTTATTTCTACAATGACTGTAAACAATTTATCCACCCCCCCCCCCCCTTCCGAATTCGCAAAAATTTTGTGTGTTTTTATATAACTTTTAACGTTTAATTAAAAATAACAATAAATAAAATTATTTTTATATAACTTTTAACGTTTAATTAAAAATAACAATAAATAAAATTATTTTTATATAATTATAAATTTACTTTTCTGTGCAGTCAGGACCCGACTTTGTCTATCTAGGTCCTCGGAGCAAGCACCATTCTGGGGGCCCCCTTTTATCTATCCGTAGAAATTATTCGCGAATAATGCATTAGTGGTTAGTGCTAAACTTCATACGTATTGTATGCATGCATAAATTTCGTACCAGGTACTATTTACATTTGTATACAGGGTATCACAGAAAGATGGTCACAACTTTATGAAAAAATACTAGTAGAATAATAGTAGAAAAAATCATGGATTTGTTGTAAAGGAGTATTTGTTTGCAAACTTTTATTTGTTTTTCTATTTATGTTATAAGGTGTCTAAAAAAAATACCCCCAATTGGTCCATAATAAATGATTTCAACTTGACTCGTTATGAGGAAAACGTGTATGAAGAATTTCTTTTGAAAACAATGTAATACTAAGTTGTTATAATAAAATTTAAATCATTAGTTTATTAATGATATATAGTACAAAGTCTAAAATCCTTCGGCACTCGGCGATTCCAAAATTTGGATTTTTCCGAATTTTGGCTTATTTACAATTTTTCAATGAAAAAAAAATAATCTATACCCCCCCCCCCCACACACACACACACACACACACACTTTCCCTCGCACCGCGAACTATTTACATCGGGCAAGCACTTGCAATACTAAAAAAAAGTTAATACAAGCAGACATTTTCGGAGGAATATTTTTTTTTTATCACAATTACCACAAATTTGTTTTTATGCCATTTTTAACGCTTTATCCCATTTCGTGGTGATTTTTCCACAATTGTAAAAGGAATCCGGTTTCAATCTTTTAGCCCAATACAGTAAATGTTGATGTCTTTAAAAAAAAGTTAATTCGAAATTCGTTCAGCTATTTTTGATTTTTTCGCGAATTTTTATGCGATTTTTAGAGTGTTTTCGAGTTTTGCGGCTATTTTCTGACATTATTAAAAGAAATTCGGTTTAAACTTTCCGCCTATTATAGTAAATTTTGTCCTCCGAGATTTTCAGTGCGATTTTTCGTGTTCCGTGGCGATTTTTGTCATTCCAGAAAGAATTCCGGCAGCAATGTTTTAGCCTATTATAACAAATTTTGACCTGCAATTAAAAAAAAAAAATTCTAATATTTAGCGTTTTTTTTTCTTTCACGCATTTCGCAGCGATTTCTTTACATTAGTAAAAAATGTAAAATGAATAAGATTTTAATCCTTTAGCCCGTTATAGATACAGTGACCCTTTTGTCAATAAAATCTAATCGTAATCTCGTTTTAAAATTTTCGCAATTTGTTTAGGAAGAGTTTTTTCGAGTTCCGGGTCTTTTTCTTTTTTTGACATTCGTAAAAAGAATCCGGCTTCAAACTTTTAGCTTAATATAATAAATTTTGTCCTCATGATTTTCGAAATTTTACAGAATTTTTAGAGTTTTTTTTTTGTATTCTGCGGCGATTTTTTGTCATTCGTGAAAGAATTTCAGTTACAATGTTTTACCCTAATGTAGTAAACTTTGCCTTATACCTTTTTTTTTGGGGGGGGGGAGGGGGGTTCGGCGATTATTCCACATTTGTCAAAGAAGTCCGGTTTTATCCTTTTAGCCCAATATATTAAATGTTGTCCACTTAGAAAAAAAAAGAAACTTACACGTAATCCATACAGCGATATTTTTTTTTCGCTATTTAGTGTTTTGCGCGGTGATTGTTTGACATTCGTAAAAAGAATTCGGTTTAAACTTTGTGCGAATTTTGAGACTTTGTACTGTAGTTTATTTTTTTTCCTTGAGTGGAGGATGTACGGGAATCAGTATGGGTTAAGTTGACCTTACTTCCTTTCTAAATGTTAGAAAATATATGAATTTTCATCACTTTTGGCCAATTTTAGGTATTTGTCACCTTTTAACGAAAATCCTTATTACTTCCATGGGGCCCCGCTAAAAGGAGATGAGAGCTGCCTGCGTGCCCCTATATTAGTCAGGCCTTGGATCTAGTTAAAACTTTTATATTATTTGGCATATTGGTGCTTTTGGCAACCCTGTTTATTCAAGTCGCATAAGAGACCAAGAGTATTCTGTATTTGTTTAAATATATATTTTATGGCATTTAAACATAGTTTAAAATATTTTTATTATTTTCAGATGCCCCGAAAGTGCTGTGTCCCAGGTTGTAAGTCGAATTATGACAGCTGCAATGAAAGTTATGTGAATGTTTTCTCATTTCCCAAGGATGTGGAAATGTGCAAAAAATGGCTTCGTAGTATTCATAGAGAAAATTATGTTTTAACAAAGGAATCTAAAGCATTTTGATGACAGTTTTATAATACGACAGCACAGAGCTTTGCGTCCTGATGGTTCTGAACTTGTTATGCCTCGAAAAGTACCTATATTGAAAAGTGACGCTTATCCCACCATTTTTAAAGAACTTCCAACATACTTATCAACATTGCCACCAGTTCAGCGAAGAGATCCTGCTGAAAGGTTGCGTGTTCAAGATGAAAGGAATGAAGAGGCTTTTATGCAACAAATAGCTATGGATTGCATTAAAGATTTTGATGATTTTAATAAAGGGATAGGTTCCAGATTACCAAACAATTGGATATTATTTAATACTAATGATTGCACTTGCATTGCCAAAGTTGATGAATCTGCATTTCCAAAATTTCCTGTTTCTATTAGAATTTCAAGTGATTTGACTGTTAAAGTGTGGACAAATGGAATTATCATTGCACCAACTTCATTAAAGTGGCTATTTGGAAGTGAACAAAAATGTTTGCATTGGTCTGCTTTTGATAATTTGATCAGTTATTTTGCTAATTATGCCTCTTCATCAAATCCAGATGACAAAATTAGATCAGCAATATCAGTACTCAATGATTATTTAAGTGTGTGTACAGATACAACTAAACAAGATAAAATCAGTTTTTGTGTGGAACAGTTAACGTTGTGTGCTGGTGTGCCAAAGTATTCTTCAGATTTAATGATTTGGGCTGCAAACCGTTTATTACACATATCCTAATGCATATGCTTTCATTCGAAATTCAAATAAAGTAACATTACCACATATGAGTTATTTGAAACGGCTATTGCAACAAATGGGAAATCTGCAGTCTGGATTACCTGCTACTGTTCTTCAGTATCTAAAAGGAAAGGGTCAGCAACTTTCTGTCAGAGAAAAAATAGTTGGTGTCATGATAGATGAAATTTACATAAAATCTGTATTAATATATAAAGGAGGTAAAGTGGAGGGGAAAGCAGAAAATGTTAATGATGATGCGAGGACATTACAAACCTTCATGTTTTCATCAATTTTTAGTAAAAATAAAGATGTGGTTGGTTTATTTCCTGTAAAAGACCAAACTGCAGAAGATTTATATGACTCATTAATCTCTGTTTTAAAAGGACTGGATGAAGCTGGATATAAGGTTTTATATCTTGTGGCAGATAACAATTCTGTAAACACAAAATTATACATGATTCTTGGTAAAGGACATCTGTTAACTTCAGTATGTAACCCTGTCAATTCAGATTCAGAAATATTTCTTCTTTTTGACACTGTTCATTTGCTAAAGAACATTAGAAACAATTGGTTGAACCAAACAACTACAAACCAAACTTTCTTTATTCCACCTTTTAAAAGTTTATTACATTGCAGTGATGATTTGCCCAAGTATTATGCAGCAAGTGTCACCCATTTAAAAACTTTGTATTTCAGTGAAAAAAATAGTGTACTAAAAGAAGCTCCTAGTTTAACCAGAAAAGCCCTTTTTCCAGGCATTGTTGAACGCCAAAATGTAATAAATGCAGTGAGACTGTTTGATGATAAATTAATAATTGCCTTATCCAATAAAATAGGCATTGAAGCAGAAGGTACTGCACACTTCATTAACATTGTATCAAAGTGGTGGAAAATCGTCAACACAAAAACTCCATATAAAGGCGAACATCTCCTTGATTTATTTTGTTGTCCTATAAAAAACATCTCAAATGACCCCAACATTCAATTTTTAAAGGAATTTTGTACCTGGCTTGATAAATGGCAATCTTTAGATTTACCAACAGCAAAGAAATCAAGACTGTATCGTTTAAGCAATGAGACACATCAAGCCTTGGCTCATACCACATTTGCTTTGATAAAATTAAGCGATTATTTGTTGTCTACACTGAATCCTCCTGCTGATTATGTCCTTCTTGGAAAGTTCCAGACTGATTTCCTTGAAGCACGATTTGGCCAGTATAGGGGCATGAGTGGATGTAATTACAATGTTTCTGTAATCCAAGTGTTGGAGTCGGAAAGGAAATTAAAATTGATAAGTTTGTTGAAATTAAAATCGTCTAAAAAAGGTGCTTTCGAAATTAAAGATATTCTAGAGTCATGTAAATCAGCCAATGAAGAGGATTCTTTTTGGAAATTTGACAGATTTTTTATTGTTATAGAAAAATCTGAAAGCATTGAAATATCAGATAGTAACCTAAAAGCAATAATATTTATTGCAGGATATGTAGCTCGTGTTGCAGTGGGCTCTTGTAGTGTATGTAAAACACAGTTAACTCTTAATGATCCTTTACAATGTGAAACAACTGACAAAATGACTTCTTATCTTGGTTGTTTAGACAGAGGTGGTTTATTCTGGCCTAATGACACTTGTATTTATATTTGTACTTCTGCATATAAGTTATTCCAAATTTTAATCAGTGAAGAATTTGAAGAAGAATTTCTAAGTGTATGTAATCAAAGAAAATTATTAATTGAACTAGTTCTTGAAAAATTGCAAATTGAAGGTGAAGCTCAAGAAAATTTTGAATGTTCAAATGATAATTGTAAAAAGAAAATGGATAAACTAATTTATTCTTGTGTTAAAGTGATAGCCAATATTTTGCTAAATAATTATTGCAAAATGCATAATGATAAAACATCTTCAATAATAAAAAAAAGAAAATTAGCCACCTTACTAAATTGAACTTTCACAGGTATGTTTTCTAATTTAATATTTAGCAAATTTTGGTTGTTTCTGGCAAACATATATTAAATTGATACTAAATACGAATTTATTTTATATTTGTAACAATGCTTTCAAACTTTGGAAATTAGAGAGATATCTTGGGAAGTTTATGAAAAATCAGCAGTTTTTGGAATTTTATTTCAAAGCATACAATCAGTAAAAATATTTTTTTTTTTAACTTTTATATTCATTTTATAACGTGAAGTACCATTTGTAATTTCAAAAGAGCCTTAAAGAAAGTATAAATAAAATAAATGAAATTCTAATAAAAATAGTAAAAGATTTGTACTTAAAATATAAGAATACTTTCATAAGTAACAAGTTAACAAAATATATTTGATCTGTTTCTCTTTCAATAATTCAATTGTTAAGCAATGATTCCTAATTATTCGAAATACTGAATAATTAAAAATCAATATTTTCATGTTTATCATCCGTTTTAAATTTTAATCTATAAATGTATCTCTGCTGTAAAGATAAATTAAATATTAGTCATAAAAAAAAATTTTGTTTATTTTGGACCTTTTATGTATTACTTTTTTTAAAAAAAAGGAAGATAGAAGTATTATATCAAAATTTGCATAAAAATGAAAAAAATATGCTATTGATATTTCTATATTATGAAGTAATTAAAATGCACAGTAAAAATGCTTTTTTAAATGTTTATAATCACGTTTATCTGATTTTTTTTAACATAAAATATCTCATTTTCGATTGCAATTAAAAGTGAAGAAGAAAAAGATTTACAGTTAAGATTATTAAATACCTATAATAACTTCATAATAGTTGTATGAAAACTCTAAAAAGTGAAAAAGTTTCATGTTTCAAAGCAGTCTTTTCTAAAAATTAAACTAAATGTCATGTAAGTAATTTTACGAACCTGAGATGTAGTCATTCATATAAAATTAATAAAAAATATTATCCATCAATTTTCTGTTACATAATAAAACCACTTGCTCATATATTGCTAATATTTCTGGTTATCAATTATTTGTGTATATCGAGCTTCTTTTTTTTATCTGTAAATTTCGAAAAATAAACCTTGGTTCGTATTCATGAACATATGTATTTCTTCTTGTTTATAATTCAGTCCATTTATTAATTATAATGCAAGTTCATTAATCATAGTGCATAATATATAATTTAAGATGACTGAGACATCAAAAACTAAAAAAATCAATTTTTCAATTTTTGCCTTAAAAAAAAATAATAAATAAATAAATAAATAAATAAATAAATAAAAAGATAATAAAAAGAAATTTTGTCATTTTAAGCATAAATAACATTTATATTTTTCATCTCATGCAAATATTTAAATACCATTTAAAGAGTCTACAGAACGTTATTTTTGGAAATGAAATATTTTAATGTGTTTTTCGAAGTTTTTTTAACGACTAATTCTTGAATATCTGAACAAAATAAATATATGTTAGGAATATTTCAATTCCAATTGATGAAAGTGTTTTCTTTCTTTCTTTTGTTCTCACCAGGCTTCAGTACACTTTTTAAAAACTCTATTGCTTGTACCTTGCATAATATCTTAAAATAATACAAAAATTAAGAAAATAATAATTTTCTGTTTCATGACCTTGTTATGTTTTATTATGAGTGCTTTATGTTTTTTTTCAATTTAATCCATTTTATCTGAAAATTACCCATTTCTGATAAGTAAAGTTTACAGTAAGAAAAATTTATCTGTGTTGTTACCTAATTTCATGCACTCTGTAGTTTTACTATTTATTTATATTAAATTTATTATACTCCTTTGAATGTTTCAAATCACCAAATATTTAATAGGATATTTATTGTATAATTTCAAGCCACAATGAATAATAAAAATAGCATACAACTTGAATTTGTTTTCATTTAAGAATCATTTTTCATCCGCTTTAATTTAATTTTAAATGTGGGTTTTGATTTACAGAATATTGGTATTTATTTATTTATTTTTGAAAATGAAATAATTGAAAGCAAAGTAATTCTCTCTATGTGTTTAAAACTACATATATATGTGTATATATATATTATATACATATCTGTAGATTTTGCTTATATATATATTTATTAATGTCTTGTTTTAGAATATATAGAAAATAGATAATTGATATTTTTGTAAATTTCAAAGTAGAATAAATAATGAAAACTGTTCACTAAATTAAATTTAATACTTCGATTTTTTTTTCATTAACCAACCATTTTTCTTTAATGTAACTTTAATTAAGTGCACATTTTGACTGACACGGTGATATTATTTCATAAATTTTGTTTTTGTGTTATCGTTATTATTATTGTTCCGAGTTATCGAAATTGATTAAAAAGCACTTAATTAGCGTCTTTAAACTATAAGTTTTAATTTTTTTTCCATATGCTATGATAATAAGTTGGAATATAGAGGAAAGAATTAATATGTTTTAAACAACGCATGTGCTCTCCACGGCTGATCTAAGCCCCACGTTGTGACGTCACGAAACCTCGTGTTTGGCTTGTAGTCTTGAGGCGGCTTTGCTTCAACGCAGTTTCAAGGCCGGCAAGTGCTCCACTAACTGATGCTCCCGTGTCTGCTTCAACTTCGACATTCTTCTCTCATATCATCCACTCTCCTATATCTTCAGCACTAACTTCTGAACATCCAGGAATTTTCAAAAGAATGTTTCTGGATTCCTCAAGTGGCACGTCATCCTCATCTTCTCCTGTCTCTTCCCTTTTCTTTTCTGGATCTTCTTTTTTCTTTTTCTCCTTTTCCTTCTCTTCTTCAGTTGATATGCATTTCAAATTGTTCCACGCACGTTTTAATATGGCTGCCTAAACGAAGCTTTAAGCTTCCGCCATTATGTAAGCGCAATCTTTCAAATTTATTTTTTTGTGGTTAGCCAACACACCTTCTTCGTCTTCGTCCTCTACCAAAAGTTTCTTTAAAAGTTGCCTTCTGCAATGGCATTTCATTGAAATAACATTCCGGTTTCGATAACAGACTGGTCCATTGGCTGCAATAAGCTTGTGACGTTTGAATGTAAAAAGATTGTTTTAAACTGACCATTCCCTCTTTCCAACAACTCTTCAGTTATGAATTTGTGCATTATCAACAATTAAAAGCGCTTTACTGACTTCTTTTCCAAGACATTTTTGGTGCTTTTTCACTTCAGGGATGAAAATTTCGTCATACCACTCCGTAAACAATGCAGCAGTCATCCAAGTCTTGGGTTGGGTTTTATAAAAGAGAGGAAGCCTTTTCACATTTTTAAATGCTTTTGGGTTTTCTGACTTCCCTATCAACAGAAGGGGTATTTTGTGGCTTCCCGTAGAGTTCGCACAGTTAAGCACCGTAACACGGTCTGCTTCTCTCCGATAGGCAATCGAGTAGGCATCTCGGGTAGGTCTTGTTTTTCTCGTCAGGGTAGGCAATCAAAAGGATATCTGAAGCTTTTTATTGGTTTAATCCGCATTTTATTCGTTTTCTGATGGGTGTATACAGTAATCTGTATTTCCCTTGACTTTCAACAGAGATGGATACCTTCTTTTGCCACTATGACAATAAAGTAATAAAAACTACAAAAAAAAATTAATAACTCAGACACAAATTGGGATACAGCTTTCAAACAAATTGCATTTAAAAGTACATTTTTTCTCTCTATCCGACGGTGTAAAAAGTAATATTGTCGGATGTTTAGAAGTTTAAGAATGAAATTTCATTTAAAATGGGTAGTCAGATTTCTTGGAAATCTGACGATGGAAAAGCGTTTTCCCGAACAGCCAATGAAATGCTTGGATAATACGTAAGTTTCAGGTGGATAATAACTAATGAAAACGAAAGAAAATGAATAACAATTTCTGCCAAAGAGTTAACTTTAATTTGTAAGATTTTCACGTGCAAAAGAAAAATGGAATTAGCCAATTAAAAATTTAAAAAAAAAGATAAATAGGACAGGAGTGAATACATATAAATATTCCACACCAAATACCAGTCGCAGGCGATTTTTGCGTGTAATAACACTATTAATGTTTAATTCATCGCGTACGTAATGTAGGATGAACTAAGTGCGATTTTTTATGTCTTAAATTTTAGTCTTTGAAAAAATCATTTTCCAAATGGTCGTTGTAATTTGTTAAATTGCTTTTTTTTTTCTTTTTTTTTTTTTTTAGATGTTAAACTACTTGTTACTATCTTTGTTACTATCTTTTCTGAACATTTTGATATAATTGTTTCTTTGAAATTCCCATTAGAACTGAAGTTATGGCTTTTCGAAATATATCCACTCAATTGCTGAAGCGGCGTTTCCTAAAATTTGAAGTCCTTTTTCTCCAAATGACGTTTTTGGGCATAACGCACACGATATCTCAAAACTTTCTAAATATTTTTTAATGAAATTTTCAAAACATATGTTTCATGTTAGTCTGTGTAAACTGAACCTAAATTTTCTTTTTTATTGTTCAAAAAAATATTTTTTTAGGGGATTATACTGTTGAACTTTTCAGAATTTTGCATTTGCTAAAAACAACTTTGTGTTAAAAATACGAAAATACTTGAAATACAAATTTATTTAGGTTCAGTGTAATTATTACAGTCTGAAATATTAGTAGGCACCAAAATTTCCATTCAAGTTGCAATATTTATTTTGTAATCCTGCGCGTAAGCTGTTATACCAATTTTCTGCTCGTTAAATGTCTCACAGTTTGGAGTCCCCTATAAATGCTAATTCTGCATCTTGCAAATTTTTAAATACATGAAATGAAAGAAAATACTTATATCTTTCATCCCCTCAAAATTTTTGTTTTAAAATCGTGTACATTTTAAGACATTAAATGTTGAAAAAGTCCTTTTTTTTTTCACTTTTAAGAGTCCTGAGAAGGATGAACAACCAAGCTAGGAAGGTCTCCTTACTGGGCATACTCAGAATATCTTGAAAAAAAAATACCAATTAAACTACTTATGTATGTAATAAAGGATCAATCAAATTTAGCGGCGGAATTACAGTAGAAAGCCTGTAAAAAAATAAAATACTTTCGAGTAATTGGCGCGAAAAGACGAAAGCGTCACGCGATTTGGCGAGCAGTACTTTTCCTCGCCAAAAGCAAACGAGTTTAATGCAACTGAAAATTGTTTGTTAATTGATCTTTAGAATGCGTGTAAAAAGTATGTAATGAATTTAAACATAAACAATGAGAGAGTTTAATAAATACATTTTTTCGTATTACATATTTGTGTTACTTGTTATTTAATTTTATTAATTTAAAAACAATTTCATATATAAAAAGTACTTTCATATATTTAAGCGCATTCCAAGATAAAGACCAGATTCATTTAATAGTTATTCATTTCAATATCAAAAAGAATTCGTCGTTTCCATAGTAACAAAATTGAATCAACAGTGCTCAATTGGACTTAATTTTGAGATATTGAAACAATTTGAATATGTTTTAATTTTGTTTTAACTCATAAAATTTGATATTTAACTTTTCATTATAACTATATATATATATTTATATATATACACTATATTGCCATTAATGTCCGGCAACTTTCAATTTTAGACATTTTGTCGAATATTTAGAAATATACTTGACAGATACTTCTGAAATTTCAGGATTGAAAAGAACAGGTATGACCTCATATTTAACAATGTCGATTTGACAAGTGGGGCAGTTAGGGGTCCAACAAACATACAAAGAAAAAAAAATAACACTTGGGATCACCCTGTAAAATAAAATGCACGAAATGATCTATCATTGCCGAATATAAATAAACAGACATTGTGCAATATGTGTATTCTTTTGTGTAAGAAAAGCATGTATATTAATAGAGATATAGCGATTTATTTTAAAAAAATAAAATTATTCTTGCATGTTTTTTGCTTATAACATCCAGGGTTTTCAACCAAATTTAACTCCGTTTTCAGAAAAATTGAAAAAATATAGTAGAAACAATATAGTGCAATTGGAATATAAATATATTAAATAATTTAGGAGATATGAGCAGTTGTATGAAATCGTTTTTATCTGCGTATGCGTGAACGATAACAAGGATCATTTTACATGATTTAATAGTCAACTCTATGGAGCTAATTATTAAAAAAAATCTAGTCAAATATCGTAAAAATTCAGAAAGATATCGGCATTAGAGTGAGCAAATGTTTAGTTGTTCTCTAAAAGCAGCTGAATGAGAAGGGATTTTCCACAAATTGGCATTTTTAATTTTTAACTTTTTTTAATTTTCATTTTTTATTGATGCTTTAGTTCTTCTTGGATAAACACCAGAACGAGCTATTACATGATCAAAAGAAGTATAAAAATCCAAGCATTTTTTCCAAAATGTACTCGTTGATACTCACTAAATACTAACTTTTTTCTGAAAGTCAGTTAATAAAAAATGACAATTTGTGTAAAATCCCTTATCATTCAGCTACTTTTAGAGAACAACTAAAAGTTTGCTCACTTTAACGCCGATATCTTTCTGAATTTTTACGATATTTGACTAGATTTTTTTTAATAAGTTGCTCCATAGAGTTGACTATTAAAATACGTAAAATGATCCTTGTTATCGTTCGCGCATGCGCGGATAAAAATTATTTCATACAACTGCTCATATTTCATAAAATATTTAACATATTTATATTCCAATTGCACTATATTATTTCTACTATATTTTGTCAATTTTTCTGAAACCCGCGTTAAATTTGGTTGAGAACCCTGTATGTTATAAGCAAAAAACATGCAAGAATTTTTTAATTTTTTTTAAATAAATTGCTATATCTCTATTAATATACGTGCTATTCTTACACAAAAGAATACTCATATTGCACTATGTCTGTTTATTTATATTTGGTAGCGGTAGATCATTTCGTGCATTTTATTTTACAGGGTGATCCCAAGTATTATTTTTTTTCTTTGATTTTTTGTTGGCCCCCTAATTGCCCACCTTACCATATCGACATTTCTAAATATGAGGTCATACCTGTTCTTTTTAATCCTGAAATTCCAGAAGAATCTGTCAAGTATATTTCTAAATATTCGACAAAATGCCTAATTTTGAAAGTTGCCGGTCATTAATGGCTATATAGTGTATATAACAAAATTATAGTTTAATCAAACTAAAACTGACAAAACTAGAGTTATTTACATTAAATTTATTTAAACAAGTTCAACATAAAAAAATATTTATCTTAAAGTGTATTCGACATAAAAAAGTATTTTTCGAAATTTCATTTCATCGCCAATCGATGATAAATCGCCAAATAAACGAAATTTTCATGATTTTTTTACGAACGTTCTATCGATGTTCCGCCAAAAAAAATTTATAAACATATATATCCACACAAGAAGAACACTCTGTACATTTTTCAGATTTTTCTGAATATGCCCGTATGGAGACCTTCCTTGTTAGCTTTATCACAACGAATCGCAGTACGTTTCCGCCTTAATTTTTTTTTTTCTGAAATTCTGAAAGCTATTCGGATAATCAGCAATTCGGCTAGTCGGAGTTCGGATAATTGAAGTTCTACTGTACTATTGAATAGATGTGGTAATTGTTTTTTAGTTTTAAAATAAAGCTTGATGATTTGAAATTAAAATGTCATTGCCTAAAATTTTATGTTTTTGATATACTTACTTCTCTCATTAATTACACGGTCATTAAATTCAACTTTTAAAATATTAACGTTAAATAATGTTTAAATGATGTTTTTATTAAAATTACTTTGTCGGAATTTCTAATTTACATCCAAAAAGGACAATACCGCTTAATAATTCTGAGTTGTGCTATTATTTTTTTTTTTTTCCAGCATTCATCAGTCGCAGAGGGGTTTTCTTTCAACACGATAAAGCCAGCGCTCATGTTGCTTTAACGACTCGGCAAAAATTGTTGGGCCTTAGTTGGGAACTTTGACCTCAGTTGGCGTATAGCCCCGACCTTGCATTTTGAATTTATCACCTTCTTTGATCGTTACACAACGCCTTTGCTCGCCGAACCTTCAATGATGTGGAGACTGTAAAAGCGGCGTTACAACAGTATTTTGACTGTAAAACAGAGGAGTTTTATCGGCGTGGGATTAACTTACTGCCAGACAGAAGGCTAGAGGTCGTACATAATGATGGTGCATGCGTGAATTCATGGGTGCTTAACTTTTTGCGTTCTCCACCTTTCTGTTTTCGCCAAAAATCGTGTAGAACTATTGCACTCACCCAATATATGGAAAATAAAACAAATGTTTCAAGTAAACTTTAAACTAAAAATTAGATAATAGATAAATATGTCTTGTTAATCATGGCGTAATTTCCGACTTAAAACTTTCCTTTGTGTACTGTTATCTGCGCTCTATGTATCATTAAAAATACTTCAATGGACGAAAATGCAGTATTAGCTTACTTTAAATTTGAAGTAATTTTTACACATAAATGCATTTTCACTTAGCAATTTAATTATTTTATTTTATTTTTTAATAGTTACTTGTAAATATATATTTATATTTTAAATACAGTGTTTGGAAATATTATTATCCAGTCTTTTTAGGTGCGTTTGTAATTATATAAATACGTAGCACCTATAGTCGTCATTCAGTCCGTCTGTCTGTCCGTCCGTCCGCATACAACAGAGCAAAAACTACCCAACCGAATTTTTTGAAATTTTAAATATATGATTGTTGCAAAATTTTGTCGAGCCATTTCCAATTTTATGAAAATCGGATGTATAGTTTAATTACAGGTACAATCAAAAGTTTTTCTTTACATTACGCCCAATGGAAAAAATTATTGCAAGTGCATTTTAATTATGTTACAGCCTTCCGAATAGTCTGAAATTTTAAGTATATAATTGTTGCAAAATTTTGTCGAGCCATTTCAAATTTTGTGAAAATCGGACGTATAGTTTAATTACAGAGACAGCCAAAAGTTTTCCGTTACATTACGGGGAATGGGGAAAAAATTATTGCAAGTGCATTTTAATGATGTTACAGACTATGCACTTATGAAGGCAAAACAATATACATTCAGTACAATATGGGCTGTAAAAAATAATTATAAAACTAGTTATAGTACGAACGCACCTTAAATCTATGTATTTTTTTCGATGGCATAAATCTAATGCAATTGAAATTCATTGGCCTATAACTGACCAAGAATTATTGACTCACGTTTTCAATATACAGATATCAGTTTCCATGTTTTTATATTCAATAGTTTTTGCAGGATGAGATGAGAAAATGAGAAGAACACGATAATTTGATAACCGAAAGCAGCAGCGTTAGTAACTTTTATTTTGGAATAGGGAGATTATAAATTACCGTGGTGCAGAAATTTAACTGAGAGCATATACTTTTTCACAGCATTTCACAAAAAATTATTAATACTATCATCTGTTGCTGATTTGTTTAAAGAGGTTTTTTTTTTTTTTTTTTTTTTTCTTATTAAAATATATTACTAAAGTTAATTTCTAATATCCTACATTTTAAATTCATCAAAAAGTCTACTAATAAAAATATTGATTTTATTTTGGTTCTATTTTTGTGCCACTACTTCCTATGATTAACAAATATTGGTTAATTACTATTGGAAATATTTTCAAAGAAATACCACTATTACAAAAATATCGGTTTCAGATTGGAAATATTTGAATAAAGATAAAATAATTCAAATATATTATCTTTACACTGTACATATTGGGAATGAGAGGACTTTTTAGCTCACGGGCTATCAAAGCCTGAGAGCTTATGTGCCCGCCAGATCTGTATGTACGTACGTGTGTACGTAAGTACGTATGTACGTAACGCGATAACTCTTGATAGAAACATCAAATTTGCTTCAATTTTTTTTCTAGTTTCATTCTGATAAGGCGCTTCCCTGATTAGTTTTGGGGGTTCATTGGTAAAGGATAAAGGGGGAAAAGGGGAGTTAGTCCATCCCTCTTAATTCAGATAAATGGGTTTTTCATGCAGAGTTATTCGATTTGCTCCAAATTTGGTATACCGGTTCATTATATTAAGGAGCTTCCCTGATTAATTTTGGGGGTTCATTGGTTAAGGATAAAGGGGGGTAGGGGGGCTAGCCCACCCCTCTTAATTTAGATAAATGTGTTTTTTTGCAGGATTATTCGATTTGTTCCAAATTTGGTATATCGGTTTATTATGATAAGGAGCTTCCCTGGTTAGATTTGGAGGTTCATTGGTTAAGTATAAAGGGGGAAATGGGGTCTAATCCCCCTTCACTTATTTTTTGAGGGGCATTATTCTTTAAAATAAAAGTATAATATACAATTAGTGTGAATATCCTGTGAGCTCAATGCCATCAGTTTAGCTAGGCACTTTTCTTTTTTATTTAGTGCTTATTTAACGTATTTATAGTAACTTTTTAAACTTATTCGTTATCTTACTTTACTTTCGTAACTAATATAATATTCCTGCAGTTCGATGTCAAATAATATTGACTCTGTCCCTTGATGTAAATTTTTATGTTCAATATTAATATATTAATAGTGAAATTATCAATATTCATTCGGAGTAAAATATCGTATCACGATTAATATGACTGAAAAGATTAGGCTTTACCTAAGGTCTTCTTATCGAAAGATCATTGATCAATTTAAAATCATTATTAAATGTCCGTAATAATTAATCAGTAGTCACAGATTCAAATAGATATACAAAAACACATATTTTAACATTACTACAAAACAAAATGCAGGAAGTTTTCGCTCGTCATCATTTCATTACCATAATAATTACACATCATATATATCATAGCTACATTCATATTCTTAAATCATAACATTCTAACAAAATCTATTTGTCAACGAAAACGAAAAGCATCGTCTGCGCGGGGCGTAAGTAAAAACGATTACGATTAAGACCATGGAATCAGCGATAAACGCATTAATTTCAATAATGGCAAAATGTAAATATTACTATAATTTCGGGGAAATGTGTAGCCAATGCAAACAATATTGAGCCAATGTTGTTTTGTTATTAGAAAAAGCAATATTCTTTTTGCAATTACAAAAACTGAAACATTTGCCATAAATGAAAATTAGAGAATAAACTAGAACACAATTTTATTTCATGTGCCACACACATTCTTTATTCCATTTCACAGTAATCAAGAATTTAATTATCTTATACTAAAACGTCTAAGATCTACATCGTAATTAAGTAGTAGGTACAACAAATTAGAAAATAATCTTCATTAAAATCTGCAAAGCATGAGAGAAATTGTTCCGCCACTGAAGGCAGACAATAATATTTATTATTTTGTAAAATAAGATGTCTTGCACAAATAAAGGAGCAACTTTCTTTAATGAAAATATTTTCACAAAAAGATGACAGAATTCATTCCTTAAACATTTAAGAAAATATTTGTCATCTTAAAACTCTATTTCTACATTTAAATCTTCATGAGGAAAGTTAAATGCTTAAATGGAATATTTCATTTCGTTAATGATATCTTTCTCTAATCAGTATGTTGTTTAGATAAATGAAGTAGTTAGAAGATGATATAGATAATTTCAAATAAGAAAAAAAAAGCTTCACATTTAAGATATTTCATATTTCTCTCTCTTTATTTGGGGCTGTACATAATTAACGTTATGAACTTTTTGAAATGTTGGACACCCCCCCCCCTCTTTTTACGATATCATACGTTATCATTTCTCGAACCCCAATCCCCCTTCCTTCCCCTAATGATAACGTTCCAGTGTCAAAAATTCTTTTTAGTCTTACAATCTTTTTCTTTCTTTTTCTTTTTATACGTTTCCAGTAATATTCAGGTATGGTTATGCATTTATTATTTGCATATTTTACTCATTTAAATAAAGAGATGAAGTTAATCAAATAATCACTTTAATATATGAAAATAAATTTATATCAAACCACACTTTAAAGAAATACTATTTAAAAGCATTTAATAATGGCTTTTTATTACATAATACATTTAACAGTAATTTTGTCTTCTTCCACTTGCCCCCTGAATGGGGGTAAGCAGAACTTCTTATAAACAAAACTGGTAGACAACATTATTGTACATGTATATTTTAGTGCACTTCATAAGTGCAAATCAATTTCGTTCTGTTCGAAAGGCTGTAACATCATTAAAATGCACTTACAATCTTTTTTTCCCGTTGGTCGTCATGTAACGGAAAACTTTTGACTGTCCCTGTATTTAAACTATACATCCGATTTTCATAAAATTTGAAACGACTCCACAAAATTTTGCAACAATTATTTAAAATTTCAGACCATTCGGTTGGGTAGTTTTTGCTCTGTTATATGCGGACGGACAGATGGACATACAGAGAGACAGACGGACCGAACGACGACTATAGGTGCTACGTTATTTATATAATTACGAACGCACTTAAAAAAAAAAAACAAAGAAAAAAAGTCCAACGGCGTTAAATCTCATGATCTGGGTGACCCTTTCTTATCTGCAAAACGGGAAAAGACACGACCAGGAAATCATTCATGCTGTAATTGAATTGTTTTTCGTGCTGTATGGCATGTGGCGTTGTTTTGTTGAGACCACCTGTCGTCCACGTACATATATTGTAATTTATGCACAAATTCAAATCTTGCGTGAATTTTGGGACACCCAGCAAATACGTGAAGGCCATTTACCCTATATGCTATCCATACGTAGCCGTATACTATATACTTTATGAATCAATAAAAAAAAATACAATTTTTAAATATAAACCCATGTTTCTTATCAAAATAACTTCTTGCGTAAATTTTGGGACACCCTTTACAAGTCCTTACATGGTCAAGTGCCTCATCGTGTTATTTAGCGACGAAAGAAGTGAATCTGGACGGTGCAGATGGCTGGAATTCTTCCTGGAATGACCTCAGAAAACAGCCACGTACTTTCTTTTGAAGAGGAAAAGTCAATAAGTTTCTGATGGTTTGGAGGGATATTGGCTTTGATAGCCAAACGAGCCTGGCATATCTCCTTGCGAAACAAAACTCAACAATGGCAGAGATACACTATGGCAACATCTCCTTCCATTTAACGACATCTTAGGGGGTTATGAATGGACATAATAAATAAATTAATTAAAAATAATAAATGAAAATTAAAAATAAATAAATAAATAATATATACTATATCTATAAACGAAAAACAAATTTAATAGACATGTAAATGAACTACGTACTTAAACCACTGAAATGATCAGAATCAAAAAAGTCTGCAGTAAGTAGCAAAATCTTTCTTCGGCTATTAACTCCTGGCATGCGACTAATAAGAAACTATAATTTTTAATAAATATGAAATTTTTATTTGAATACATTACTGATACTTTTGATGTAAAAATGCTTGTTGGTGCTGTTACCCAGCAATTAAAAAATATATTAAATGTAATTAAAAAATGTTCTCTAGTTCCCTTCAAGGGCGGATCTGAAGAGTCCTCAAGGGGAGGGGGCGATTTTAGAAATTTGGAAACTCCAATCTGATGCACGGGTCGGGGCTAATTTTTTCACTGCGTGTCGTGTTACTTCTACTTTTTGCTGCGGGTCGGGTTTGATTCCGGTTGACTTCTTTTTTTTGCTGCTGGTTGGATTAACTTATACTTTTTTGCTGTGGGTTGCCTTTGGGTCTGGTTGACTTCTATTTTTTGCTGCTGCTAGGATTAACTTATACTTTTTTGCTGTGGATCGCCTTTGAGTCTGGTTGATTTCTATTTTTTGCTGTGGGTCGGGTTAACGTCTACTTTTTTGCTGCGGGCCGGGTTAACATCTACTTGTTTGATGCGGGTCCGGTTTGGGCCTGGTTGACTTCTACTTTTCTGCTGCAGGTCGGGTTGACTTTTACTTTTTAGCTGCGCCTAGCGCGTCGGGTTTGGGACAGATTGGCATTATATCCGATTTGGATCAGTTTCGGATTGGGTTTTCACTACTGCGACTTGCGAGAAGAGTTCGGGTTGACCCTGTTTTTTAAAATGAAAGTCTAAATATTTTTGAAGATGAAAACTATATACAGTAAAATCTCCATAACGGACACGTCCAAATAATTATTTAGGAATACTTTTTAACCTTCAGAATTATGTAAAAAATACTACTTTGGTATAATACTGCTTGTCTCTTTATATAAAAGATCAGTTGTAATACAATAAAGAATGCTTTGAAACTTATTAAAAAGCATACCGGGTATCCTAAAATGGATCGACTGATTTTAAAATTCAGTAACTTTGGAATGCTGACAGCTATTTAAAAAAATCTTGCAGGAGGGTTATGTAAAATGTCAGGAGTTTTTTACAGCGATTCTTGATTTTACTGTATAATAGCAGCGATAGATGGCGCTGTAAACAACAGGTCGTTAAGCCTACCTCCTCTAGGAACCAATTTAGCGACTATTGCTTCCAGTGCCATCTATCGATACTATTTTAAGCTAAAATCAAGAATCGCAGTTAAAAAAAATGATCAGGGGTGATCATGAGATAAAAAAAAAAAAAAAAAAAAAAAAAAAAAAAAAATCTGAAATTTAAAGAAAATTTTCTGAAAGGTTACAGCACATGAGGGGATTCCCTGCTGGCACTAATTATTTTTTCTGCAGGTCGGATTAGCTGTTTTGAATTCTGATCGATTTCAGGTTGAGTGTAGATTCCTGCAAGCTGGGTTTGAGTTAACCTGTTTTTTTTTTTCAAAAGTTAGTTCAGTATATTATTTCAAGTTAAAAACTATACCTATAATAATAAACATAGATGTATCTATGCGTGCTGTTTTCTAAAGATACCACTGTATTTTTTCCACGACTCTTTGATGAAATTCGCACTTCTTCGACCATTTGATGAAATTTGCATTTCTTTCGCAACCCTTTGACGAAATTGATGAAATTTTACAGACCTTTGATAAAATTTGCGCTTTTTTCCGCGACCGTTTCACAAAATTTGCATCTTTTAGCGAATCTTTGACAAAATTTGCTCTTTCTCCGCGATCCTTTAACGAAATTTGAGTTCTTTTTTCGCTGCCTTTTGAAGAAATTCGCGTTTTCCTCGATTCTTTGAAGAATTTCACATGTTTTCAGTGGCTCTCTGACCACATTCACGTTTTTTCCGTATCATTCGGCAAAATTGAAGTTATTTTCTGCGAACGATTGACGAAAGAGATTTTTTATGGAGACCATTTATAAAAATTTGCGATTATATGTATGTCCGAATCTTCGGATAGGTGAATTTTGTAAATTTTTGGAACTGAATGCCTTAACCCTGTAACTGCGTTTTTAAAAAATCAAAACAGGTTCAAAACTTGTGCATATTTTTTATTACACATTTCAAATCTGCATACATTTTAGAATAAAATATGTCCCAAAATTTTTGTGAAAGAGGTTTTTTTTTAATAGAATTAGATCATAAAAAAATGATTTGCTGCGGAAATTGCGGGTTGCGCAAATTTTGCTACTGTTACGTTGGCCGTAGAAATCGCGAAATGCGCAGCGAGATGGTTAAATTTTCGGAAAATTCGGAACAGAATCAATCCTGTTCCCGACATCTTACATAACCCTCCTGCAAGTATCTTTTAATATCTGTCACCATTTGCAATTTATTGAATTTTAAAATTAGTCCGTCCACTTTAGGACACCCGGTATATTCAGTAGCAATGGGATAGTGGCTGAAAGAAGCATTAAAAAAAATTTAAAACTACTTTCGATATGTCAGTTTGAGGTTTACCCGGGCTGAAGTTTTCAACCCTAAGCCCTGGTGCAACCCGTATAAAAAAAACTATTGGCCCGGCCCGGTATAAAAGCTAAAAAATCAACTCCAGCCCTTCCTGCATTTTGCAATTAAAATTATTCATAAAGCACACTTACTTATACTCATATTTTATTTTCAGATTATGTTCGAAATTCGCGAATACAGAAAAACAACAATATTAATATTTGGGCAATTATGTACGTAAATACTAAGTAAAAATATGACTTAGACAATTACATTCAAATGAAAATCCAGTAAGATAATCAGTTTAGAATGAAAGAAACGGATGATAAAAGAAAATCATAATGTTAAAGCTCAACAACAACAACAAAACAAAAGTTGGTTTTAAAAAATGCATCTCTGTTAACTTATCAAATCAAATTAAATTTCTGAAGATTTCGCTAAACAAATGTACAACACAAACATAATTTTTACGAATGACAAATAAGTAATATGTCAGACAAACTTGGGCTCGGGGGGAAGAATTAAGAGGAGTGCACGATTCGTGGTCGGTCCAATAATGCTTATCATACGGGCTGACACGGTCCGAATGTTTAGCTTTTATTCCGGGCCGAGACCCGACCTGGAAATTTTGGCCAGTGCAGATCTCCAGAAAAAATGAAGTCCAGCTCAGGCTCGATCTGGAGGAAAAAGAAGCCTGGCCCGACCCGAATCTGCAGAAAAAATTAAGATCAGGGCACGGCCCGAGTCTAAAAGAGAAAAAACCTGAGTTAGCCCGAGTCTCGTGGATGTAAACTGGCGCGACCCGGGTCGGGCCGCGCCGGGTGCGAGCTCCGCGCCAAGTCATTTCACGTGAGGATGCATAATGTCGTTTTGCAAACCCTTTATTAGCCAGGGGTGGGGCGATCACCCCTTCGCCCCCCCTTTAGATCCACCATTGGTCCTCTTACTACTAAAATGGAAAGCTACACTATGATTGCAGAAATTTTCTATTGCACCTAAATATTGTTCGAGTTATTAATTCTCGTTTTTTATTTTCTGAACTACGGTCTTCCTAGCTTTGTGCCATGAACGGTTTTGGAATTTTAAATGCAATCGCACTCTACGTTCCGTTATATTTCGTAATATACGTCCTCTTCTAAGAGAGGCCTACTACGGTTTTCCTTCTGTGGATTCCAGCAGATTAAATGCTGTCAAAAGTGAAATTGCAATAATTTAGACTGTGGTCACAGAAAACATAAAGCAGCAGTAATTAATGTACTCGCAGAACAGGGGGAAATTAAAAAGCAACAACAGAGAGTTTTATGAATATCAAACAATTATTTGTAAACAATTTGAATTCCTGCTGCCATCTTCAGCACACTTTTTTAATACGCCACTAAAAATTCGGTCAAAAAAGAAAAAAAATCCCTTGCAGCTTTGTTTATAAGATTTTAGTGCAATTATATCAGTAATTATTATACCTTTTCACGTGAATAACGGAAGGAACTTACATTTCCATAATTGTTGGGATTAAATATTAACACAGAAACAAAAATGGAGGGATCAGAGCTGAAAATTTTTATTTTTTCGGATCCCAAGATTTCGAACCCGTTCTAGTTATATATAAAACTATCAAGTCGATTCGGTAGTTTTCCTGAAATTTTGTAATCTTTTTTTCTTGTGGAATTATATATATATATTTTTTTTATAAAAAATGTTTAGTAATTTCTGTTTCTAAATTATTCTTTACAACGACATATCACATTATTATGGTTCTGAATGAAAAAAAATGTACGAACTGGCGTAAAAATTATATCTGTATTTATGAAAAATGAACTATTGCCTTAGAAAATGTCATCTCCAAACAGCTTGTGAAAATTGGTGCAAATGAAGCCTTTCTGTCCGAAATCGTTTTAGAAGACAAGTCTGAAAGATCCTCTTATTCATATAATATAAATAACATACAGCATAGTATTGCAACGAAATTCTATTTATTCGGTATTTTCATAGGTAAATAAATCTGATTAAAACTATAAAATTAATTGTAGCGTGTTTGTTGAACCTATAAATTTTGTGTAAATGTTTTGAATAAAATACATATAAAAAAAAAACACAAATACTGCATTATCAAGATTAGCTGAAACTCAACCTTTAAAAGTAGAAAAAAAGTTGAAACTGGTGTGAATGAATAATAACTAAATATCTTCTTAATTTCCCCCCACACAATATTTCCCCCTACCCCCCACAATTTGCTTCCTTATTCCCCTCTTACTCTGTGTTCTTTTGATTGGATTATACTCTTCTGTTTATTGGCTGTTGTCTTCTGCTTTCCTATTGGCTGTTGATTTCTAATTTCCTATTGGCTGTTTCTGCAGCTTGTTTCCCTTCCCTTATCTCTCATTTCAGTCTTGCTGCTGCTTTCATAGTAAAAGCGCGTCTTCTTTGTGCCTGACGAAGAAATAATCAGATCTTTCGAAAGGACTACCACATTTATAAGTTTTTGATGTTTTTTTTAAGAAGATGTTTTAGTTATTACTTTAAAAGTAGATTTTAATGAATCAAAAATTATCTTTCGTACAAATAAATACCAGGGAGCCATTATAAGAGAATCAACTGATATAATTGCTAATAAAGATACAGCTTGTAACGATGCATGATCATGCGATATCCATGAAGTATGGGGAGATTTGCTGCATAATAGATGAAAGCTCGTTTTGTTGAAAATTTGAATAACTTTATCTGGCGTCTCATCTGACGTACAACCTTTAAATTACAATGTTCTCTTCTGGACAATTCTCGAATAAGTGCAAACAACAATAATAAGATTTAAATCTCACTGATGACGGCCTTGTAATGGTAGAAAATGTTCTGGGGTTTTTCTAATGTATTTTAAGATATTTTTAATGTATTTTAAATATCTTTATATTATATGTACCCACCTGAAAGTAATTTTTGTACAATAATTTGTGTTTTTTATATGTATTTTATTTATTTAACTCAAGATTAATATAGCACTAGAATTTTGACTTTCATTTTTTTTAATGTTTTGGTTAGATTAAATGTACTCGCGTTTTTTGAAAATTAATGCAATCCTTTAAGGTATTTGACATCAAATGATTTGTAATGAGATTTTCTTATTGAGAATGAGAATTTCAACAATCAAATTTCATTTTTGATCGCAGCATTTTATATATACTCGAACAATAAAACTTTGCTTTAAATGAACTTAAAAAGATTATATTAAAATAAAGGATAAAAATGTAACTTTTTGAACATCCGTAAGATGTTAGAAAGCTTTAAAATAATGTTAATGAGATTTTCTGGTGTTGATATGAAGGAAAATAAATCCAGTTTAAAGCATTTTTCAGGAGGAATTCATATTTATTTTCTAAAGCAATTTAACTGACCAATACAGAGATATTCAGCACATAAGTGTCTGTGTAAATGCTTATATACCTATAGCATGCATATTAGCATAAATGTATACTTGAATAAAGACAGAATATAATAATATGACGAACAAACTAACAAATAAATAAGTAAACTAATGTAATATATATATTATATGATCATGAGAAGGGTGATATAATACATATACATATATTACCTTATCACAAGTAGAGCCATTACAGTTCATTTTATCTATTAATTTCTTAACAGGTATCTATTAATTGCACATGTGTGCTTATTTGTATCTGAAAGCGCAAGATTACCCATAAAGTTATACAGATTATGCATTTGATGTAAATATTCAAAAGGTTATACATGTTTTTTGAAAGATAAGCTTTGTCATTGATCATTCATTCGAAAGATTTACAATTGAAACTTTTGATCCAAAATTAAAAGACAATGCATTAATCTTTTTAAGTGCAATTTAGTGTTTTTAATCTCGTTGTTTAGTAAAAAAGAACTTTTACTGGGGCGTAAAAAAGTCAATACTCCTCATAAATAATTTTTGAAACTTTACGGTAACAGGTAAATAAAATTAAATTAAAAGTAGCACATTTTTTAAATCTTTGAATTTTACAGTTAATGCTTTGATTAGATTAAATGCATTCACGTCCTAAATCTTAACATAATCTCCAAAGCATTTGACGTCATTTGAAGTGCAAAATGATTTTATTCTGGGGATAAGAATCTAAACAAGAAAGACTTTGTTCACAGCATTTTATATATGCCTGAAGAAGAAAATTATGCTTGAAATGTTCTTAGGAAGATGATGTTAAAGAATTTAACATTTTTAATACATTTAATTATTAGAAAGTTTTAAGTAATATGTATGACACTTCCCGTTGGTGACATAGGAGTAGAATATAGAATGTGAGAGAATTTTTCCATTTCTAAGTATAATTATTCTCTCTCAAAGAATAAATTAAATTTATAGAATTTTAAAAAACAAATTCGTGATCATTTTGTAAAGTAATTTTTCTGACTTCATCACTCGCTTACAGGTACATGTCTGTATGGATGCACACATAAAAACAACATACATAATAAAATATGCATATTGGCATAAATGTATAAATGAAAAGTGATGCGAACGTAACAAACACGTTTAATAAATAATTAAGTATTGAATATATATATAATAAATATTATATCGCTCAACAAATGAGGTTAAACGAAACGCTTGTGTATTTTTCTCATGTGTATGCATGTATAACTCTTGAACCGATTTTCACTAACTTCTTTTTGTTGGAAAAATCCTAGTCTGCAGATGGCCCGATGCATTGTCATTAGGATCTTAAAACTGTATGTTTGTGTGTACACTCTCAGAAAAAACTATAAATTTATGAGCGTTTGCCCTTCAATTTTCACGGGCAGTAGCCTTATTTGATGAAAAACCCATTGATCCGTTAAAAAAGCTTTCTTATCCCTTAGATACTTAGAAAATTAAGGGCAATTCACATATTCTTACAGTTCTAGCCCGTCTGTTAGCAAAAATACGGTACGACCCCATACATTTTCCTCTGCTAGGGTATAACTCTTCGTTTTAGTCGTGTTTCGAAAAATAATGTTATTTAACCGCGACCGTAACATATTTTTTAACCCACCAAAAAAGCGATTTGTGATGATTATCTAACGTTCTACGTGCTACGGAATAGTGAGTAAAGTGCTATTGTGTTTTAAAATGCATTATATCCTGTTTTAAGGAATTGTATTACTTTGCCCCGTAAAATTACGGGCTGCAGAAAATGATGGGAATAGATTTTTTTTTTTTTTACGGGGTATAACTGAAATCTCTGCTGTCGGCCTCTGCCGGTAATTTTACAGGGATATTTTTAACAGTGTAGGTCTGTGTTCATGTCTTTTTTTATTTTATAGTATTTTATTTTCGTAAATATTCACTTATCGTCACGAAATTTTACTATAGCATTAAGGGTTAAGTTCGGTTGGGTTGATTTTTTGGCGGCCGATTATCTATCCGAGGGATATAGGCCCCTATAGCATTAAGGAACAAAGCACTGCTTTATATTTTTAAAACAGGCCTCGTATCATGCATAGTTTGTTTTTCACGGACACCAAAAAAAAATAATATATCTTCATCCAAAGCGCTTCAAAATAAGCGATATTGATTACAATGAGATTTAAAATATATGTGAATTACATCAGGTCAGGTCAGATAACCTAATTTTACACGAACCAAACGCAAACCCTACCTGCGATTTCAGTCGGATCGGGTCGGTATACTCTAATTCTTTTCTTGCTGGTCAATTTTGATAACCCTTTTCTTTTTTTTTCTTTTTTTTTTTTTAAGAAATGTCACAATATTGTATAAAGGGAAAAACTATACAATTGAATATAAATCGGTATTGTTTCTTTTTTCACATATAAAATAAAAATGATATTAGAAATATAATTACAGAGTATATTTTCAGAATTGTATTAAAATAGTGATTAAGGGAACGTCCATTGTTACTCTTGTGACCATTAGAGCAAATTTTCACAAATGCTTCCAATTATTTTATTACAAAATATAATTAAAACAAAAATTGATGTAACCAGTTAAATGCAATTATGTTCCACTCGCATAAAATGTATCTAATTTGTAACAAAAAGTATTTCCCTTGTTTATATAATCAATTAAAATTTTGCTACTCTTGTGACCAGAATGTCACAAGAGTCATTTAATATATACATAAGTAAAATGCTTTTTGTTACAAATTAGATACATGTTTGTGTGTGGAACACAGTGTTATTTAGCTGGTTATATCAATTTTTATCTTAATTATATTTCGTAATAAAATAATTGGAATTATATAAGAAAATTTGCTCTAATTGTCACAAGAGTAACGAATGGACGTTCCCTTAATTTACCTTAATTTCTGGTTGATTTTCAAGAGAATTTTTGGGTATAGTTCGGTGTAACCCGAATTGTGCAGAACTCAAATGTGGATAAGAATGTTGGTTTTCCAAGAAACACAGGAATGTAAGAAACGATCTCTTAAAGTTGTTTTTAATTTTGATAAAAAAATAGCTTGTTACTATGTTACTTTTTATTAATCCGAAAGATTTGTATTTAAAATCATTGGTCCAAAATGAAAAGACACTAGATTTATCTTTCTATGCCCAATTTAGTGATATTAATCTTGTTATTTAATCTCATTGTTGTTTTATTTAAAAGGTCACTTCTACCGGTCAGAAAAATATGACACATATCAATGTTTATGAGAAATATTTACTTCTGTTGGAAGAATAATAGGGTTATTCGGATAGTTAGTTCCGCAATAGTAATAATTTCTGCAGCCGACAGATGGCGCTAATTTGCCTATCCGGTATCATGCCCTCGCTGACTGAATAACACATCATGACAATCTGCGCTGACATTTAAATCTTGCGCTAAAGATGTTTAACACTATAAAAGGCCCACCAACTGTAGAATTCGTTCTGCAATTCTCTTTTCGAATGCATAAAATCACAGCCGACACATCACAAGATGAAACGATCCATTTCCACACGCAAAATCATGTGCGCTGTTTTCTGGGTCAGACACGTGCCAGATTGGTGAATTTCACGGGCAAAACCATTACCGTCAATGTCGCTGCATACGATGCAATATTGAAAAAGTTACGACGTGCTTTAAAAAAAAAGCAGCTTGCTTATTGATGGTGTCATTTTGTTTTGCGACAATGTTAGGCCAAATGCCGTTCTTACGACTCAAGATCTCATCAAGTCCTTGTTTTTGCGGGACGTTCTGTAGTTTTAAACTTCTTCAGCCATTAAGTACGTGATTTTACATAGACAGATTAGCGCCATCTGTCATGTGCGGAACTCACTTCCCGAATAACACTCGTCGTTTTAAAAACCATAAATCAAACTTTTATGATTCTGAATAAAGAATAATGTGTCTGTAGTTATTTAAAATGAACCATTTCCTATCAAAATTGTAATTTTCAAACAACTTGTGCAAAATGTTTCCAATGAAACCTTTTTGTATCAAATTCTTTTGTAAGACACGGGTAAAATATTTTCTTTTTCGTATTATATGAATTACGTGATGATATTAAAGTGTAACATAATAATAAATCAAAGATTTATTTATTCAGTATTTTCAGTTGTAGATAATTCTGGTTCATACCATTAAATTGATGGTATCATATTTTTTTGAATTTGTGAATTTTACAGTTAATGCTTTGGTTAGATTAGACGTATTCTCGTCTTTGGGACTTGAAATAATCCTTAAAGGACATGTCATTATTTGAAGTTTAAAGAGATTTATTTTTGAGAATTAGAATTTAAATAGGAAAGATTTCGATCACAACAGTTTATAAATGCTCAAAGAACAAAGCTGCCCTTTAAATGTACTTAAAAAAATGGTAATATATATAGAAGGGGATAAACGATTTAACTTCTTGAATATATTAAGAACCTTAAAGACTTCAAATAAAGTTTATGATACATTTTGCAGATGATATAAAGGAAGAAAAGTGAAAAATATATTAAATGTATAGCATTTTTAATGACAGATTCGTGATTACTTTGCAAATTAGTTTAGCTTCCCTTCACATAAAAATCTAATAGTCGCATACATAGTTTTTGAAGAAAGTTTGATTCGGAAAAATATAATTTGTTCTATTAGGATATTTAACTATTGATGGTATTTGATGTTATGTGATGATGTAGGTCGTTTGTTAGGGATTTCAAGTACTCATTGAGTGTTTTTCTTTTATTAAGTAAAACAACACTAGAAAAACTCAACGTTTGGCATGAAAATTAGTACGTAGTGGATGAACATTTTGTGGCCAGATGAAAAGTTGTTTATAGTTGAACAACAATTTAAGAAACAAAATGATAGGATATTAAATAATGCTGAGTGATCTGCACATTTCGCTGCTGTGATAGTACGGAATGAAATGCCGTCAGATATAAAAACTATACTTGCATGTTTGGAATATAGTGTTACAATTAAATCAAAAATATTATGAAGAACTTATCCTTGAATAAATTGTAAAGCCGTGTGTTTAAAAGTACTCGAATGTATAAAAAAGTGTTAATAAATTATTGTTAATACTCAATAAAATGAGTACCTGATCCATTCATAAAAAATATTTTACATTCAATGGTAAATATTAGAAACAAAATTATAGGACCTCAATGGGATCCTAATTTTCCCAGGTTTATTAGTTGAATATACTCTTCGCTCGCTATAAACTAAAGTTTTTAGTACATATAACCCCCCTCCCCTCCCACACACTTGGGTAAGATATAATGTTGATATTTTTATGATTTGACAGCATAATCTTGAAGAACTTAACAGTTTTATAAATCATCTGAATACAGGGGATAATAACATTAAAATCATTGTTAAATTGGAACATAATAAAAACCTTCCTTTCCTTGATGTAATATTAACCAGAGCAATCCAGAATATCGAAATGTGTGTTTTCAGAAAATGCTTGGCTAACCAATGCATTATATCAAATAATGCTATTCTCCATTTACGTATAAAATTTCAGACTATAGATTTTTCATAAGAAGAGCTTTTTTATTATGCATTGAAAATAATTTACGAATGAATCGGGTAATATTTGTAGAATTGCTTTTAAATAATGGTTTTGAGGTACATCATACCGACAAATTAATCCTAGACTGAAAACAAATTTAATTAAAAAAAAGCAACTTTTTTCTCTATAATATTTTTCTAACTTCTTTAAGAAATTAAAATATGCCCTTAGACGTTTCAACGTCTGCTTAATAGCCAAATCTCCTCCAAAATTAAAAGACATCTTTTATACCAAAAATAATTCAATTCATTTGGAAAATTATTCATGAGTATATCAAATCCTATTTATTGAAACCAAAGGATCAATAAATTATTATACTGCCATGGCTAGAAGGAGATTTAATTGTAGAAAAATACTATAATATGCTGATTTCCTATATAAAAATTGTTGGTTTTAGGGTACTCAAGAACCACTTAAAGCTTCTTTAATCTTTTTTTAATCATCCAGTAGATGCCACAAAATTTCAGTAATCCATGATTATGATTTTTTGATGAATTTTGAATAAAAAAGCTTCCTAGACCAGAAGATCTTATTGACAACAATCCAAAACTCTACATTATGATACGTGGTATGCCAACGAAATAAAAAATAATGAGGTAAGACTTTGTAGACGTCAATAAGGTTTATCCAGCATTGACATATCTCAAAAATGTTAACGTACATTATTCTCATATACGATTACCACAAATCCCTCATCAATTAGTCAGCCATTTAAACGAAAATATACAGCATATTGTAAGCAGTACAGACCTTCAGGTAGATGATAATGTGAATGTGGAGGAATGTGCACTTTGGACACAAATAACGCACGAAAAAGAAGCTGATTACGAACAATGCACCATATACCCTTTGCACGAGAGAAGGCAAAGTGCTCCAGTATTGAAACTCTACCAATTACTCAAGGTAAACGGTCCACCAATTGACGCTAGAGACAAAGATGTTGATGTGAAGTGTTTCCGTTATCTTTATGTAGAAGGAAAATATCTTCAGTTTCATAGTCGATCACATAAGTTAACTTCTAGTGAATTTATTAAAGCCATATTAAAGTCAAAATATTCTCAGTTTCGCTTAAATCAGCAATATTTATTTTTCTTATTAAATTATATTAATATACGCCAGATAAGTTTTGGTATTTTTCATAAAATGAATTGCGTAAATCAACAGGAAAAAATTACGGTTGAAAAATATTTCCAGATGCTTAACAAAAAGAGTTAGAAGGCGATTTGACTGCTATATTTGTTAGATTACGAAAATGGATGTGGAGTGATTTAGGAGAGTATATTAGGAAAGTCAACAGAAGTGAAATGGCAAACAAAAATATTAGTGAGCGGTGGCTCTTGATCCTGTATCTACTTCTCGTTTCGTAGATAATAAATTCAAAGCGACATTGGGCTTCATTACGTCATCGGATGAATCACTTGGGAAGGTCGAACATTATTTTTGGAGACGAGAATACCAATATCGAAATGCTCAACCTTTTCACTTGATGTTGTGAGTTAAAGATGCCTTATCCTTCACAAGTATTCACTTGACATCAAATTCACTTCACACGTCATTTACATCAAAGTATGTCACGTGTGCCATACCAAATAAAAATATTTCACCAACCCTTCAGCAACGTGTCTGTTATACCAAACTCAAAAACACAACAGCTAGTGCAGGCGAAAAAAAAATACTGAAATAGGTTTTTCGTCAGTCGGTTTGGATTCCCAAGACCAGTTACGGAAGCACATAAGAGATATAGCAGAGTCAATTGCAGTGGAGTAGCCAGGATTTCGTTTTTGGGGTGGGGGGTCCAGAATTTTTCCTTCAGGTTATATATATATATATATATATATATATATATATATATAGTAAAACCTGTCAAGATGAAATCGTAAATATTGGTGAAAAATGCCGTTTTACACAGGTTTTCATGTTATCAGGTGTATTTGCATAGTATTCTTTTAGGTAGCACTATGGTACATTTCTGTTTAAGACAGAATTCCGCTATACGCAGGTTCCATTTTTACAAGTTTTCTGTATTTATATAAATATACTTATTTATGTCATGAATAGAATAAAACTTGTCAAAATAGTAATTGTCTATAACAGAATCCTGTCTTTAACGGAAGCGTTACATGGTCTTAATATGAATTGCGATACAATTAAATTTGCTGAAAATCTGTCTGAAAGGGGATGTTCATCGTTCTTTAGTGAAACATAGTGAAACCTGTGAAAGCGGAATCTTTCTATAACGGAATCTTGTCTCAAACGGAAGAGCTTCAGAATCCCTGCGTAACTAACAATAGATCTTATTGAGGTAGTGTATCTTAGAAGGATAATTAATTACACTTCTTACATGGAAGCCTATCTAAAATGGAGCTTTTTACCAGTCACTTGCAGTGTTGTCTTGACTGTGTGTGTATAATAGAAGTATTTCGAGTAATTTTAAGAATTTAGGTATATCCTTATTTAATTTCTTAATTTAGAAAAAGCATGGATTAAAAATATAAGGCCAATCTTTATAACTGCAACTAATAATACATTGAAGTTGCATTAATATTTACAAGTGAAAAAGATTCACTATGATGTAAAAAACTGTTATACTGTATTAAGTTTGTAGTTACGTTTGTACTGTTAGTACTGCATTAAGTTTGTAGTTACGTTTGTACTGTTAGTACTGTATTAAGTTTGTAGTTACGTTTGTACTGTTAGTACTGTATTAAGTTTGTAGTTACGTTTGTACTGTTAGTACTGTATTAAGTTTGTAGTTACGTTTGTACTGTATTAAGTTTAAAACAGCAATTTTCATGTTTAATTTCTTGCCATTTAATTAAGAACTTGTGCTGTAATAGATATTGGATAATGATTGTACATAAGTGTCAATCGCATGAGCCGTTCTTGCGATCCGCCGCGCTTCCCATGGGAATTTTTGAGATAAGGTTTTAACTTTAAGAAAAAGATCTTGCATTTTCAGCTACAGAAAGTAGTAATGTAAGAAGCACACACATCAAATATAGTTCATGCTGGAAAAAGCAGTTTTGTTACAATTGTCTTATTCAGCCATAATTCTTTTGGGTTTCCATGTTTCATGTCTCGCCACTTTTGATCCCATATTCGATCTAATAGTTGCTTCCGATATGTGGTCGTCTTTAACCCCTTAACGGTCGCTTAATATTTGGAAAAACCATAAAAAAGTACCTATTTTTTATTACAGAAATTGAATAATTGTAAGGCTTCTAAATAAAATATGCAATTAGTTTTTTTAAGACGCAAAAAAAAAAAAAAAAAAAAAAAAAAGATTTTATAGAAGTAATTCATATTTGTAGAAAAGCCATCATGCGAGAATTCTATATCTTAATGTTTGTTTTACACTATAAAAATTAATGCGAATAAGACCTTTATTTTTTACATCTTAGATCTTTATTTATCATCATCACACAAATTTTTACAAATAATATTTGAAATAATATACATTAAATTTTGATTATTAATAATTTTTTGAGTGTGATACATTTTGAAAGATGCAATACAAAGGCCAACATCACATTCAGGGTCAAAAACCAAACCCAAACGGCAATATTCAAAGATTTCACACGGAAATAACTTTTAAATTTTCCTGGTTTCGAAGTTTTTAGCAGCAATTAAATCTCCAGCCCAGAAATATGAAGGGCACGAGAAATAACGAACGACACCTCAGCCCGTGATATTGACGGGAGCGAGATTGACCACGCACACTGGGCGGAGCTCGCAATGTTTCCCACAAGCACTGGGGTACTTGATTGGCTTTTGGTGAGCGCTTGTGGAAAAAATCGAGAAACTGATTAACTTGATCCATCGTGACGTTGTATGACGTCAGTAATGCTTGTGGTCCATTAAGGGGCTAAGGAAGTTAAATTTTTGTAATAAGTTTATTTGTGATGGATTAGCACTTTTTTGGAAGTATTAGAATGTGTAAAAAAATGGTTCATAGTGGTTTCTGTTTTTGTACTCCCCAGCCAATTTAGTTTAGAAGGTTCGAAACAATTTTAGAACATTCTCCATGTTCAGCTGTAAGCTTCGGACTTTGGTACGTTGATTAACTTCAATTTATGCTTTCGATTTCTCATTATTAAAGACAAAATGTCACCCAAGACCTATTACTTACACATAACTCTTATTACTACCATGAAATTTCTTGAAGCAATTTTAAACTGAGCTTTCGCAAATAGTAATTGGGTTCAAAGGTAATGTTGAATCCAGACAATTTTTTTTTTCCGGGTGGAATTTATGCAGCTCTGGAAAGGACACTTAGGAATTCCGTGGAAGAGGGTAGCGCCCTTCTAGACCATTAATAAGCATGAAATCCTGAATATTCCAATTGCACCCTTAAACAACTTGGCATGAGGATCAAGAACCACATCTCTGTATATTTCAGCATTCACAGTTGCACTGGTAAAGATGTGCCGGTCACTGCGGCCATTCAAAATGATGTTCGTCCATATCACGATTCCACGACTTTTGTACCGATGCCTTTCACGGATGTTTGCAGCCTTATTGCGTGTGATTTTCTCCCTTCATATGGTAACACGTCTGTAGTAAATCTCTCAACAAAATCGGGATTCATCGGTAAAGAGAACTAGTCTCCAGTCCGTGGTAATCCAAATGACGATGATCTTTACACCACTTTAAACGGGCGCATTTCGCTACTGGAGTCAGTGGAACACAAATCATGGGTTTCCTTGCATGCAGCCTGTTACTCACAGTAACCCAGGATAGTCAAATTCTTGTTGCTGCAGCAAACTCCCTGCAATCTGAACTGACGTCAATTGCCTATTTCGTTTAGCAATCGTTGGCAAATTACGGGACTGAGAGCCTATTGCGGTGCGTTTTCTATCTTGACCTGGTTGTCTGTGGACATTATACCAGTGTCTTTAAACCGTTTCCAGATTCTCGACATGACGCTTTTGGCTATTTTAAAGTCTTTACAAACACCTAAGAGTGTGTGTCCTGCTTCCATTCTCCCTATCGCACGCAATTTCTCAAAATCGGTCAAATGTCTTCTGGACGACATATTCCACATACTAGAAGCGAAAGTTTTACCTAATTACACGTACAATCCTTAAAATTAGACTTCAAATTACCCACGTGCGCTCCTTTTCACACGTGAACCGAAAGAATGGGCTGAGGCTGAAAAATTTGCATATTTTTCTATAGCGAATGTTAATTCCATTGGAGTACGTAATAACGTTGACATTGAGTTATCTTTCTGACAGTTCCCTCAATAGGATTAACATAAAGCACTTTTTTATGGTTGTTCCTTTAATTTTTCTCGCCAGTGTATTTTGAAAGGATAACAAATAACCAGTCCAAAAATAAAGTTACTTTTATTAATTGCAGGCAACAGATTTAAAGTAACTGTTAATATTATCCGTTACAAAGGGAACAAAGATAAGGGTCACGAAACTCAACCAATGTACCGTTATTGCGTTCGTATAAACTCGTTCTTTCACATAAGTGTCGACAACAGAACCCCCATCGAAGTCCAATATAAAGAAGTTTTACGTTTAATCTAGTTACAGTAAATTTATGTAACGGAATACGGAATAGCAGATATACTTGCATGGTTATCCTTCCCGTCTCGGGAGATTATATGGTTTTTGTTTATGAGAAGATTCCGTCTTTACAGAAAACATGCCAAGAAAAATTCACAATTGGAATAAGTTTCCTTTCAGATAGGTTTTAAACGTTAGCAAGCACAAATATATGGTGTTGTTTTCGTCGAACCTTGAATTGTTTTCGTTTGAGATAGGTCATCTTCACAGATTTTCCTGTAGTAGATTTATGCTCTTCAGAGGTGATGTTATAGCAGCGGTTTCCAACCTGGGGTAGCGTACCCCTCGGGGTACGTGGCGAGTCTGATGAGAGTATGTGAAAATAATATCAGTAATGGCGGAAGTCACAAAAATGTTAGGAATATCAGTGTAATTTGCATCGATTTATTATATGGTTGTGATAAGAAGATTACTAATGAAAAAAAGCATGTTTACGTTATCCCCTTGAGTGGAGGGGGGGGGAATGGGGGCGTGTTTACTCCGAAATGAAAAACCTAAGAAAGGGGTACGTGAAATAAAAAATTTTGGGGAGTGAGTACGTTTTAGTAGTTTAAAGGTATACTGTGAAAACGGAAAGTGTTTATAACGAAAACCTGCCTAAAATGGAAAAGTCCATAGTCCCGAAGAAAGACATATCTTTGAATTATACCAAGACGAACAACTCTCTAAAGCGGAATTTTTTATAGATCCGTTGTGATTCTGTCTTAGCAGTTTTTACTGTTGTATTCATGATTCAGTAAACCAGTTCTACTTTCGGGGGGGGGGGAGGGTCTGTACCCCCACCTAGCTACGCCACTGGTCAATTGCTGGAAGTAATTCATTATTATCCAATAACCGACTCTACGATATTTTGCAGAAAAGAGAATGGATTATGATAAACATCCTGCAATGTTGCTCGCATGGAATGGTAACATAGATATCCAGTTCGAAAGAGAAAAACAGATATCTTGAATTACTATGTAACAAAATACGCAACAAAGAGAAAAAAAAAAAAAAAAAAAAAAGCAATTTAACAAATTACAACGACTTTTTGGAAAATGATCTTTTCAAATTACAGCGACCATTTGGAAAAAAAAGCAATTTAACAAATTACAACGACCATTTGGAAAATTATTTTTTTCAAAGACTAAAATTTAAGACATAAAAAAATGCACGGAGTTGATCATACATTACGTACGCCATGAATTAAACATTAATAATGTTATTACACGTAAAAATTGCTAGCAACAAAAATCACCTGCGAATCGTCAGATTTCCTGAACCTTACGTATTATACACCTGAAACTTACGTATTATCCAAGCATTTCATTGGCTTTTCGGGAAAAGGCTTTTCCAGCGTCAGATTTCCAAGAAATCTGATGACACATTTTAAATGAAATTTCATCCTTAAATTTCTAAACATCCCACAATATTACTTTTTACACCGTCGTATGGAGAAAAAAAATGTACTTTTAAATGCAATTTGTTTGAAAGCTGTATCTCAATTTGTTTCCGAGTAATTCATTATTTTTGTTGTTTTTATTATTTTTTGTCATAGTGGCAACCATTTTTTTTTGTCATAGTGCTTTCCATCTCTGTTGAAAGTAAAGGGAAAATATAGATTACTGTATAGACCCATCAGAAAACGAATAAAATGCGGATTCAACCAATAAAACGACTCAGATATGTGTTTGATTTCCTACCTTGACAGAGAACAATAACCATTTTTCCAAATGGTTAAAAAAACAAATAAACACGCGCAAGCAATATGTTTAATGATATAAAGTGCACCAAGAGTTTATAAAGTCGCCTATACAACATCGGCCTCAGGGTGTTGTCAAACCGGGAGTGTGGAGTTTTAGAAGCAAGTGGTACTTTGTTTGGAATTCCTTTGTACGGAACTGACCCACTAACATCAATAAGGTGGCTTGATATAAATGTTTAACGGAATCAAAGAGTAAAGTCTAAACTGGATATTATGATGCTTGAAACCGATTCTACTGACATTTATTACGAGTCATGGATGGATGATCACTATCGTAACCGGCCAAAAGCTTTGGAAAATATTAACTTGTACAATTTATCAAAAACATATGATATATTAAATTATAAGCAGAAGTTCTCTTATACGTCCATTAAAAATATTTCAAAAATATATATTCTAAAAACACACTCAAAATATATATTAAACATTTAATTGCTAAAAGGACGTCAAACGTTAATAAAATACATTAAAAGATTTTAATAATTTGACATGTTTCGATTGAATTTACTCAATCATCATCATAAAAACAAATAAACACAAAGATGGAAAATGACAATAAACTATTACAAATGAAATTTAAAAATAAATAAATAAATAAATAAATAAAAATCACGCGCGTAATACTTTAACATGTTTCACGTTGCCCTATTTTATTTTCAAATTATCTAACAATTCAATCCAAATATTTGGGATTTGAAATGACAAGGAATCATTGCAGACCATTGAGTTTCTGACGTAAATTTCAATAGATTCTCTAATAAAAAGTTGCAAATAAAAATCTGACCTATAAATTAATCTACTTTCATTAAACAAAATATTTATGTTTTCTATTTTATTTAGCCTAGATAATGCGGTTTTACCTCTATTAAATTTTATGTCTGCAATGTGCTCTTTACATCTCACTTGGAATTTTCTCTGAGTCATGCCAATATAATAATTTCTATAACCACCTTCTTTTAACTAACTTAAATGTTATACCTTTTGATGTTTGCACTCCGTATTCTTATAAATTATCTACCTTTAGATTCCTTATTAACGAGCTTTTAGAATTTGTTCCCCTGAATATTTAAATGATGAATTAGATAAAATTAAAACAATAGCTATTAACAACGGATATCATGTTAAAATAGTAAAACCGCCGCGGCGAGTGGCCTCTCTTCGTCCGCAGCCCTTTATTCTTCTATTCTAGTCCGACACTTTTGCGGAAGCAAGGCTCCGGGGTCCCCGGCCAAGTCCCGGGTAAAAGACATTCTAGCGAAAGCCGAAATGAAAAAAAAAAAAAAAAAAAAAAAAAATCAAAAATTGAAACCGGGCAAATTTAAAAGGGTGGGTAAAATAGTTAATAAATTAATTAAAAAGTTTATTAACAAAAGGATCTCATAAACCATTGTTTTTATGACGTTCAGCAAGTGCCTGAAAAATATTTATTTTCGTTATTTCTTATATTCAAACCATGGGGATCCTTAGAAGAACTGACAATGGAATATGCTACTTATACTGAAGCTTTTAATTCAGTAAAGCATGAATTAAATGAACGTTTAACTTAAGTTAATTTACGAACAGAATTACGCAACAATTTACAAAAAAGCATTCGAAATGGTGGTGACAAAAGTAATGGAAAATGAAGAGAGAGAAAATGTACACTCTCAAAAAAAAAAAAAAAAAAAAAAAAAAAAAAAAATCGTCTAAAAACAGAAAATTGCTGGCAGCATACTTGCCGGTTTACCCCTGTGAATTTCAAAATAATTTCCGTCATGGAAATATCCGTATTTAAAACGGATTTTTCCATGTCTTATCCCGGATTCTTCGTAATCGAAAATTCCGTTTTCGAAACGGAAACTTTCTGTTTTCTTGCAAAGTCTCCGTATAAAAAAATGAGATAATGTTTGTAAAATTTTTCAAAAAATTGTTTGTTTTGTGTCCTGAAATTTTAAAAATAGTATCAAGTGTTACGAAATAAAACCTGAAAATGACCATACAATAATAATAAAACTATAATTTATTCTTTTCTCTATTTATTCATTTGTATGGTAATCTTCAGCTTTTATTTAATAATACCATTAAGATCTCACTATAAAAATTTCAGGATTTTAAACTTGTAATATTACAAAAACATATAATCTTTTTCAAAATTTTTATAAAACACTATCTCATTTTTTTATTTTAAAACTTAAATTATTTTTTTTAACCAAGCATAGTCAACTTGCATATCAAATTAAACCGTATGAAATTCTGCTTAAACTGAGGGTTCAAACAATTCTCTACGCCTGACAAAACTTGAGAAATTCAAAATTTGAAACACTTAATGCAATTCAAAAACTGATGATTTTTCGAAATAATAATAATGAAAAATAATAATAATAATAATAATAATAATAAAGCAATTTACAAATTACAACGACTATTTGGAAAATGATTTTTTCGAAGACTAAAATTTAAGACATAAAAAATCGCACGGATTTGATCATACATTACGTACGCCATGAATTAAACATTAATAGTGTTATTACACGTAAAAATTGCTAGCAACAAAAATCACCTGCGACTCGTCAGATTTCCTGAAACTTACGTATTATACACCTGAAACTTACGTATTATCCAAGCATTTCATTGGCTGTTCGGGAAAAGGCTTTTCCAGCGTCAGATTTCCAAGAAATCTGATGACGCATTTTAAATGAAATTTCATCCTTAAATTTCTAAACGTCCCACAATATTACTTTTTACACCGTCGTATGGAGAAAAAAATGTACTTTTAAATGCAATTTGTTTGAAAGCTGTATCTCAATTTGTTTCCGAGTAATTAATTTTTTTGTTGTAGTTTTTTATTACTTTTTTGTCATAGTGGCAACAGAAGTATCCATCTCTGTTGAAAGTACAGGGAAATACAGATTACTGTATAGACCAATCAGAAAACGAATAAAATGCGGATTAAACCAATAAAAAGTTTTAGATATGCTTTTGATTTCTTAACCTGACGAGGACAATAACCATTTTTCCAAATGGTTTATAAAAATCTGATGAGATAAAAAAGGATTTTAAAAATATTTTCTCATTTATGTCATGAGGTAGATTAACTTCTGCAAGAAATCTGAAGTGAAAAAATATTCTATATTTTAATGTAATAATGGAAAAGTAGTTTACAATTAACTCTCTAATATCAATTTTATCTTTGTTGTATAAAAATGAACTCATATACACTTAATAATATTCAAATTTATTATTATTATTTATAGGTTAATAAGAGGGGGTGAAGAAAGTTGCCCCTTTAACTGTAACAGAAATTGTCGTATCGCTACTGTGATCTATCTCTGAGACTTTTGCAGAAGAATAAAAATGTTCATGGAATTCGATTTAAGAAATAAAATGAAGCATTGCTAGATTCGAAGCATCTGCCCGATGCTGTTATTTGTTTGAATAACTCAGAAAAATATCTTTAATTAACAAAACAGACATTTATTATGACAAAAAGAAATCGAAATAATACTTCTTAAACATTGTACGTCTTTACTGTACATGTTCTACATTTCAACTGACTTAGACCATTCTTATACACTGCTCAAAAGAATTAGGGCAGCACATGGTTTTAACGAAATTACGCAAATATTTATACTAATAAGTAATGTAAAATAAAACATCCATAATTTAAAGTTCTGTAGAAAACAGATAAAGAAAATTTCACATGTAAATTAAAGTTTATGATGTCAAAGACTAGATAAAGGTGATAAGGTGCAGAAATCAGGATTTTGCAGAAACGTCTGTTTCACTGCCTCAGTTGTACAATTCAATTGCTCAGCTTGTGTTTTGGGATAAGGTGGCTTGAAAATGTCACAATAGCATGATTTACCGCAATCCATGACTTGGCGTGTTATCGGGACAGTTGAATTTTGGGAAGCACAATGAAGTGTAGTGGACGTTGTTGGAGTCGCAAGAAGTGTCCATGAAAGGCTGTGAAATCGATTCCAAGACACATAGAATGGTAGTCATCGACAAGTGCAAGGTAAAAAATGTGCTAACACAGAAACTGATGACCGATTTATCCTGTTAACAACTCGTCGAGACGAAACGGGCAATGCTACTCAGCTGCAAACACAGTTGTTCTTGGCCACAGGACGAAGGATGCCCAGCCAAACAGTCCGAAATAGGCTTCATCAGGATGGTCTCTATGCACGAAAACCAATGGTCTGTATTCTGTTGAGCTCAAGTCACTGTGTGGCCCAAAGAAGTTGGGGAACTGAACATTGAGTTTGGAGGCAAATTTGTTGGAGTCAAATTCTGTTTACAGACGAGTCCCGATTCAGTCTGGATGTGACATACGATGTGTTTTGGCATGGTGAGAAAAAGGCACTCAAAGTAATCCCACATTCGTTCGGGAAAGATCACATTACAGACGAGGTGGGTTGATGCTATTGGCTGGAATCAGGATAGCTGGACGTGCGGGCCTGCATATCATGCGGAATGGCCCTTTGACGGTCCGAAATAACACAGACGAGATACTGAGACCTCGAGTCTCATTTTATGTTGCAGTAATTAGTGATTTCTTTTTTTCCATGCATGATAATGCCAGACTTTATACAGTTCGTCTTGTGGAAAACATGCTTGAAGCTAAAACAATACAGCGCATGTAATGACCAGCATACTCTCCTGACATAAATCCGATCATGCATGTTTGGGAAATACTCAGACGACGCATTGCTGCTAGACCGAGGCCTCCTTTTACTGTCCGGGACTTGGAGATTGCAATTCTTGAGCAGTGGAACTGTATTCCCTAAAGTCTTATCAATAACCTCATCGCATCCATGGAAAACAGGTGTCCAGCAGTCTTAGCTGTCCGAGGAGACCACATTTCATATTAAAAACCTTGCATCATTTCTAAACAATATTTATTATCATTTACATGAAACCAAATTGTTGCCCTAAACCATCTTTCCATGTTCTTTTCATCTTTTCAAAGAATAAAAGATCCCTTACAATTTTTTGCGTCTTTTTTCTGTATTACGCATTGATACACGTGTACTATCCATTTTATGCCCATACATGGCTGTCTTGCACTTTTCTTTTCACTTTTTTGCTTACTCCCCTAATGTTTTTGAGCAGTGTATTTCTTAATAAACAAAAAGTCCAATGATAAATTGTTGTCACGTTAGAAAACGAAATTATGATGATCAATAAAATGAGCAAAACAATCGGTTTTTATGCAAAGAAATAAAAAAAAAAAAAAAAAAAAAAAATATGTAAAAACCATGTCACTTAATCCCTCCTATCCCGAGCTGAGGTAAAAATAGAAAGATAACGCAACATTGACTATTTAATCAAAAGATGCATAAAAGGTGCGACTAAATCATAAGACATTATTTCTATACTAAACTCTATTCACAGGATTTTTAAAAATAAAATTCACTTATTCAGAAGTTTCTAGAAATAATTCTACGGCTCCAAAACGGACAAAATTGTACTAGTGTCTGTAATCTAATATAATATAAACACTGTTACTTATCCAGTTACGCCATCGCTAATGTTCCTTGATAGCTTAAATTTTGAAAATATATATATATACTAGGGGTCGCTGCCCCCTACGAGCTACGCTCGCCAACCCCCGTTCAGACACCGCAGTCACTAAAAGCACGCTAATTTGATCAGCTTTAAAAAGATTTCGGAAGATTGAATTATAAGCTAAAAAATAAGGCGATCTCCCTATAAACGGTTTCTATTCATTTCTCATTGATTGGGGAATTTTAAGGCCAAATCAGCTGCTGTTAAAAGGTACAATGGCTGTTTCCGTCTTTGATTAAATAAAATCAGTTAAACATTTCAAAATAAGCTAATATAAATGAATTAATTAAGCAGAGTCTTTGTCTCACGCTATTTTTAGCAAACCAAAAAGAAAGTTTTTTTTAAATAAGACAATTTAAATGCATCGTTTTTAATCTGACGTAATTCTCACCAAACTTTTCTTTCTCTTTTTAATGTTCAGGTGAAATTACTCTTGTTAGAAATGAAATATTATTTGCGCTGTCCTAATAAAAATAGTTGAAAAGATAACCTTAAAATATCAAATAAATGTCTCGCGGAATTTTTAAATTTAAACTGTTTTGCAATATTATTATTTTTTTCATTTTACGTAATAAGTGTAATGTGACGTAAATGTTACATAATTTCTCCTATTTAACCTTTTACCCGCCTCACCATGAACCGCTTGTCAAATTAATTTGAAAATTTTTTTGAGACGATTTAGATTAATTCTAAGGTTGCGTGCCGAATTTTGGGATGCTATGTAAAATAGAAGTGGAGTTACAGGTATGTTCCACTTGTGGAACGTTGGCGGTACGAATAACATTTGTACATTTTGGCGAATTTTTCTTTCGAAATCATACCAGCACTGCACACATAACAAAACAAAGAAAACAAGGTAAAGTAAAAAATGTTTCTATTTTAGGAACATGTTAACTAGTCACTAACAGCAAAATGTTTATGAAAGGCCTGAAAACATTTTTCATGCATACGCTTTCCATAATATTCACACCATTTATTCATGTTTTTCTGTCGATTTGAGAATCTTCTTGAGTAGTAAACAAAAAACAATAGCTACTGAATGAGGTGATAATGTCCATACTTACTGGAGCAGTAGGACAATCCAATTTTTATGGCAACAGTCGCAATTTCACGACGAAACTCCAAATGGCTTAGCGGTTTGTTTTTTTTAACCTACTGCATAACAAATAACAATAGCCATATTTAGTTCATTTGCAAACAGATTTCATCATCATTTTTATCATCGAAGTTCTGGACGATATGTTCCAACCAAATAATCCAAAAATCCTACACTACCCATATTCTAATTATACAATCTAATCAATCGAGGTTATTTGATTGAAACTTTTCGCTTCAATTTTCGAGAATATCATGTTCCACTTTGAGTTAGCGATGTGTTAGCTTCCCAATTTGATATAACAGTAACGACACTGTTGTCACACCATCGCACACAAACAACTTTGCCTTCACTAGAAAATTCAGAATCTCCTCCTTCTTGTTTTTGCAATTCTTTTGTAGATTTTATTGGCATTTATTGGTTCAAAAATATTTCACAGACACTTTGGAAACAGGTGCAAGAGATATATATCATGAAATTTATTCTTTAATAATACTGGTACGAAAATAATAAAAAAATAATCGCCCGAGGGAGCCCAGTAAAAATGATCAAGATCCTAAAAAAAGTAACAATAAGGTAATTTTGTATTCTGAACCGCCAACGTTCCACATGTGGAACATTGGCATTCAAATGACCATAAAACAAAAACGAAATAAGATAAAACATGTATTTATGCATAAAATGTAATAAACAACACTAAGCAATACAACAATAATCATCACAGTACTCACATTTGAATTCTAAAGTTATAGATAGAGTAAAAAGCACGGTCTACTACATTTACGTTTTTTGTTACATTTCAACAAGCTCTAAAATAAAATCCACAAAAAATTATAAAAAAAATAATTTTTAATCCATTAAAACACTTCTTTTAAAAAGATATATTAAAAATTTCAAACAGATTAATCAAATACTTAAAAAGATACACCACCATATAGTTTATGTTCCACTTGTGGAACGTTGGCGGGTAAAAGGTTAAGACTTCTAATGCATGTTAATGAATTTATTATTTTACACATTCTTTCTCTTTTAAAATTCACGTGTAAATATCGTTTTTATGACGTAATTTTCAATGAACTCCTGCTTTTTATATTTTCTGTTTGTAATAGTCACATGTAAATAAAATTTTAATTTGAAGCAAATATTATTGTTTGCGCGGTTTATACAATTGGCAAAAGTTTAGATTAATACCATTCTCTAAAATATGTAAAAAATATCTCTCGAAATGCTGAAAATTTAAATTTAAAATAGAAATAAAACCTCCAAAAATGAGTCAAATTAAAAAAATAAATGCAATCTGCACACCGGGAAATTATAACGCATAAACGGATTTAAAAAGGATTAAATTCCCATGTATAGTTTTTGCTCTATAAAACTTTTTTAATGGAATGATTTTATCCAACTTTAGCATTAATATCTCTTAAAACAATTCTTCGATGTGAAAACTGTCTGCATCAGCGTGTTTATCAAACATTTCTCTATAATACCACCGATTTTCATATTTTTGTCTGCAATATTTTGCGGATTATTAACGAAGAAAGACCTCCGGTTACAAAAAATTCAAAACCGAAGGCGACGGTGACAGCGTTAGTTACTTTTTTTTTAGAATAGAGAGATAATTTATACTTTCTAAGCAACGGACATAAAAGGTTAAAATCAGGAGTTAATTTTTTTAGCAACAATCATCATTCATTAATGCTAATTAAAAACGAAAAAACATAAAAAGTATAAATTAAATTTACATTCAAATTATTCAGTGTTGTAGTCTTAAAAGAACCGTATACGTTATAAACGGAGGGTATACGCTTGATTCAGTAACGGACGTTGCTAGAGTATACGCTGTAGCTTTATTTCAGAAACAGAAGGTATACGGAGTTACTTAAAAAAAAAAAAGACAAAGAACGTATTGCGGTATATACCTCCGTATATCCACTACTACACACCTGAAATTATTGTATTTTAATCAAAGTTTAAAAAGTACTATCGCTGTTGCTCTGATTCGTAAATGTTCTAACTAATTTACCCCGCGTTTCTTTGAACGGAAAATATTCGTATAAAATTAACGGAAAAAGTGCGTCAATTCACAGACTTTTTTGATTGTGTATATGAGGATGAGGGGCCCAATAACCTTTTAAAATGTGAAGCCTTAGAAGCTGTAAACGCTATGATCGATTTCCAATGGATTAACGCAGAGACTGAACAGCCTGAGTTAGATCTCCGAGAGTTGTTAGGAAAACTCAATAATGAATCAAAAAGAGTATTTCACATGGTTACGGAAAAATGGGGAATTGGTGAAGTGAGGTCTTACGTTGCTTTATCACTGGGACTGGTGGTAATGGAGCATCTTAATTAAAACATTCAAACTTTGGGTCTAAACTCCTTTAACCCGGGAGAACTCGCTAATGAGAATTTCTCTCACGGTGCCCAAATACTTTTCTTTACTTTACATTCGCTTAATATCATTTTTTTTTTGCTTGGCTTAGTACTTTTACTCACAAATAGGTAAAATAATTGAAATAACATTTTTAAATTTTAATTAAAATGAAAAATGGTTTAAATAAGAGTCTTAAAAAAAGTACGACGGTGAGAGAAAAACTCTTGCAGCGAGTTCTCCCGGGTTAAATAAAATACTGACGATCACTGCCCCAGCAGGGATAGCAGTGTTCAGTGAGAACAGATTAACAATTCACGGACTAATACAATTGCCGATGAAACGTAAGTTAACTCCAAAGTATAAACCACCCTCAGATGAAGTACTTCAAGTTCTTAAATCGGATTTACAAGACGCGGTTCTGTTCATTATAGACGAAGTATCGGTGCTTTCGAATATCACTTTAACATCCATCCATCTACGTCTATCTGAGATATTCGATACCACTGATGAAGAAGATAGGCAGTTTGAAAAGAAACAACATATCCTAGTCTTAGAAAACCTCTTCCTCCGGTCAGAGAAAATTCTCTTTCCGTAAAGCTATCTAATGCTGAACTGAAAAAGCTCTTAGGATCACTTAGTATGCCTAATCTGTGGTCCGAACTATTTATTTATTATGAGATTACCAAAAATACGATCAAGTCCACAATTATACATTTATTGAAATTCTGAAAATGATAAGAGTTGGATTAATAACACAAATGGATCGTGATGTATAAGCAAGTCGTTTGATTTCTTTACATTCTAATTCAATCAAAGATAGATTACTCGAACTATCACAATATCTCTGTGCACTTCGATACCACTGATTGACAATATGGATGGTTCGAAAAAAAAGAACATATCCTAGTCTTAGGAAACCTCTTCCGCCGGTTAGAGAAAATTCTTCTTTCGAAAAGATCTCTAATGCTGAAGTGAAAAGCTCTTAGGGTCACTTAGTATGCCTAATCTGTGGTGTGAACTATTTACTTATGATGCGGTTACCCAAAATATGATGCAAGTCTACGATTATACATTTGTTGAAATGCTGAAAATGATAAGAGTTGGAGTCATAGCACAAATGGATCGTGATATATTGTCACGTCGTTTGATTTCGTTAGATTCTAAGCCAATTGTAGGTAGATTATTCGAAATATCATAATATCTATGTGTACTTGCCGAAGATACAGTTTGTTTACTGCCAAGCAGAAATATGTGTCAACAGTTAAACAGTGCCATGTTAAAATCTATCCTAGACACAGAAATAAAACTTTCAGCTTTAGATAGTAGAGACTGCCCAAGTATCTTTCAAAAAATGCTCGTGAATGTATAAAAAGTAAACGGTCAAGTGCGAGTATTACTCGCGCACAGAGGGTTCCGCACAATAGTATATTAATTAGTAACTGCATTATCACAAAAAAATCGTTTCTAAAAGAATAATAAGACTTTGTAAAAAACTATACAACGTAGGGTCGGGTATAGTTGTATATATTAAAAAAGTATAAATGGATATACCATGAAAGTTCAGAAAGATATGATGCCTAAATAGTATCAAATATTGCTATTCTGTATGTCTTTTTTAATCTTATCTTAATCTGTTTATGATGAATTTAATTTGGTGCTGACATTAAAAGCAGCGCATATTTAAACTTCATATGACATTTCATAAACCCAAATTCAGCGTAGTAAAATCTTTTCTTTTTACAGAGTAGCTAAAATAAAACCCTTGTTCAATGTTTAAACATGGAATTGTGCTAAGCGCGCTTCGAAAGGATGTCACCAAGTTTCAACGCCGCCTTGGTCCGTGCCGCGTTTTTTCAGATAGATTTTTAATTAATCTTTAAATTTACGGGTGGCTGTTTGAGAGGGTCACTCAATGCAAACTACTCGCGAATACCATAGTAATTATGTGATTAATTGTAATTAAATTAGTCTGTTTTTAACAGTTTGACGTTTATTGCTTTTATGCTACTACTGGTCATTGCATTACGCGAATATATCATTTAAAGTTTTTATCTAGGATTTAACAGTCGAATGCCCTTAGAGTACGCCGCCCGTGTCTTTATGTATGTCCAAACCATCCGTGTCTTTAAGGGTTAATATCTCGTCTGATTACCGACAATTTTTTTCTAAGATCATTATCAACAATCCTTTTATACTTCTGCGATAACAGGTACCTCCAGTACTCCTCAACTTCTTTATTGAACGCCCGCAAATCGAAATCTGTGTGTAAAGGAAAAATGTGATTTTCTCAAAAACTATGTAACCCAGGGTCATCGCTATAGTTTTCCTGCAAGGTTTAAATTAACTTCTACTGCCCTTATTTTTTTCATAATTTTAGTTTCGGTAGATTCGAAAATAGAGGTGGTAGCATATTTTTGCATTACATTTTCTGCGATATCTCTGAAAATATAATACTCAAAATTAAAAGAAATGTATTTTTGATTTAGGCGTTACGAAAGCTTTCACACGATATACAAAGAAAAGATTTTTTTTTCAACTAACTTAATTAGCCCCTCTACAGGAATGTTTAATAATCTATAAATATGTGGGTTAATAGCCGTGATTATTTCAGCCAATTTGAACTTTCCACGTTTTATAGTTTGTGAGTAAAATGGCTCTCACAGACGGACACACAGATACAAGAGTGATCTTATAATGGTTCCGTTTTTACTTTTTAAGTACGGAACCCTAAAAAAGTATGAAGATGACGCTCCTATCACAACAGGACTAGAGGAGACTATAGTAATAAAAGTAGGAGCAAGAGTGATGTTGAGAACGAACATAGATGTGAACTATGGGCTTAGTAAATGGTTCAATCGGTGTTATGCAAGGTGTAAAACGGGATCCTGATGATAACAAAAGAGTTAAAAGAATAGTAATAAAATTTATCAATGGACATATTCATGAACTCGCTTCGGTCAAGACTAAATTTGAAATAATAGGACATATATTCATCGCAAACAATACCCAATATGCGTGGCGTATGCAATTACTATACATAAAAGTCAAAGCCCTAGTTTGAATAGTGCACTTATAGACGTTGGCTCTTCGGTGTTCTCTTGCGGTCAAGCTTACGGAGTGCTATCAAAAGTAACAAGTTTGAGCGGACTGAATCGAATTAATATTGATTACAGTTGTCAAACCTCAAGTATCCGCCGTAACTTACAAGGGAACCACTTTTGGTGTTGCTCGCACCTAGCATCGAGACCTGGTGCGTTTTGTAGCCCTATACATAAAAGTTAGAGAACCGAAAAAATTCCTCTGTTAAAATAATATTTTATATACTTTTTCATACTTTTAATTTTTTATTATTACATATTTATTTGTTTTTTCACGCCAAAAGTGAGTTAAGTCGCCAAATAGGGCGCTACAATTTTTCCGCCCGCTTTATCCAAAGAGAAAATGTACAGAACATATTACTAGAATTATATCAGATTGCTATTTTTTTTATAATTGATAGCATAAGAAACAAATATTAAGTTTTTATTTATTTTTCTATGCAGACGATAAATATATAAGTAATAAACATAATTCTATAAAAGCTTCGAAGATCACTGAAAACTATTTGTTAGTGAAATACAAAATAAGCAAACTATTTTCTTTTGAAATCAAATGAAATAAAGTTTCCAATGCTTAAAATGAAATGTTGCTGTATTAAATGGTCCTTCGGTAAAAGTAATCATAAAGTAAATTAATATTTTTACACAATTTAGAAAAATTACTGTGGCGAAATAGGTCGGACATTGCAATTTCTAGCTATTACAAATTCAGCTATGATATTTTGCTAGGGTTGCCGGAAAGCTCTACTTTTGAAAATAAACGCCAACTGTTTCCCCCGCCAAAAATATGAATATAAAGTTGCAATTTTTCAAAATCAAATTCGTGCGTTTTTGAAGAAATTTTCAAACTTTTTTCAATATTTTATACTTATTATTAACTAATTTTTATTTTTAAATGCTTTTCTTTAAAAAAAAAATTCAATGTTAATAGTCCAATAAGTGGTCTTGAAAATTGAATTTTCAGACAGTTGTGCTGCTGTATAATCAAGAAATATTATTTTAACAGAAAAATTTTATCGAACTTCATAATGTAAGGCTTTAAAATGCACCTGGTCTCAATGCTAGGTGTGAGCAACACCAAAAGTGGTTCCCTTGTTAGTATAATCGACTCAGATACACATACTGCCCAGATTTGTCCAGTATCATTCATTCAAAGACACAGAAAAGGACCAATAAAGACAGGGAGCGGGCTTGCTGAAAGCCAGTGAATGATGTCCGAATAGAACCTGAAGTGAAGAAAAAGAGGATTCCTTACAAAAAGAAGTGAAATCCTATCGAAATCATCTCATATAAAAAAAATAGCGAAGTCTCTCCACTCTTTAACCGTAAAGAGTTCTGATATCATCATGTCGAGCTAAGTTTAGCTCGCTTGGTAACTCTGACATTTTTAATTTACAAATTATTCCTAGTTTCTACACCTTTAGTTAATGATTATTTTGTGGCTTGGCAATTACGCCGCACAAGGAAGCTATTATGTCAACACTTTACTATGTTTGGTGTTGGGATGGGATTATTTGATCAAGGCTGATTATAAACTTGAGGGTAGAAACCTAAAGGAGGAATGTATATGTTGGAGGTCTTTGTTACAAAGGTGTCTACTTCGTATTCACGTTACATAGGAAGAAAATCACCCAACACTTCGGACATCTAGTTCGACCACGAGAGCGTTTTCCCACTCAGGCTTATAATATTATATAAAATTATGTCCACGCTACAAATACATAGGCGTTCAGTGCTCTTATGAATACTATTTTATGCAATACTTTATAAATAAACGTTAATATTAAAATGTAAACAGTAGTCGTCACATTCTCGTGCTGCATGTTTGCCAAGTCACAAAATAATTATTAACTAAAGGTGTAGAGACTAGGAGTAATTTGTGAATTAACCCTTAAATGCCGAGTGTTGCTTTTCGGCATCATACCCAATTTAGCTTCTAAAATACTATTAGAATGATATTGAAGCTCTAATGGCTAATGTTGCCAATAAAATACATATAGAAAATATTATTAAATCAATTTTCAACATGTGGATGGCAGCACTAGTGTTGTTTAAGAATAAATATTGATTTATTTTTTCAATTGTTGCTACATGATCTTTTTGTTTCGTTTGGAAGCTTGTGAAGTACACTAATTTGTTCTGTAGTGATCAAATAAAATTTATTACATCGAAAAGTAAGGCATGTAGCCCGTATTTATGATTACTTTTGGATATTTAACCGTAATATATTTGTTGTAAGCAGATTTTTGCGTGTGTTGCCAATTGGCAGCAACAGGCATTAAGTGTTCCTCTAAACCTGCAGAACAATGAACAGTTTTAGTTTTACTTTCATCTATATTCAATAGAAGTAGTTTATTTTTCTAGTTGTTTATAATTGTAGTTCACTTTTTTTAAATGTATGTAAGATATTTTTCTACATTTTATTTTCTGCAAATTTTACTCTATCATTTTTAGAATGCCTCCAGAAAAGTATTTGGCTCAAAAACTAAATAAAAGATTTGGTTCACAATTACTCTCATAATGATATTGAAATGGCTATTCCGAAATGCAGTAAAGATATTTCAAAGTAATGTAAACTGCCAAACAGGTAGATTATTTGCAAAAAGAGAACATAAAAGTAAATGAAAACCAGATAAAGTTTAGCGGGTGGAAAAGAGACTATTCACCAAACGTGAATGAGTTGAATACATCACTAGCTTTTTTTCAAATGTTTCTCTTCAGATGAGCTTATAGAAAAAAACTGTCAGTGAACGCAATTAAATATGCCTGCCAAAAAGATCTTTATAAACCTACGAATTTCACATCACAAGACTTAAGGCAATTTTTGGGGATAATATTATACATGTCTTTAAGGCATTTGCTCAGTGTTCTATCGTGTTTGAGTCATTAACTTGGTTTTCCTTTAACTCAGGACCCAATGAGTAGAGATCAGTTTGAGAAAGTCCGAAAATTTATTCATTTCAATAACAACCAAAAACATCTACCTCGAGATGATACGAAACATGATAGATTAACACAAACTTCGACCTATCATTGATAATTTAAACAATCATTTTGCTCCTAACCCTTTTAAGAAAAATTTCCCAATTGATGAGCAAAAATGCAATACGAAAGTTCGACATTACGTGAAGCAACATATGCCAAATAAAACCTATAAATGGGGCTTTAAACTTTTTGTTCTGGCTGGTATTTCTGGGAATGATGGTAACTAAGAAGTATATTCATTCAAGTCAAGAAAACATGCTAACGGGACCAATTACTGAACCCCACTTCGGCCCTTCAATCAATGTATTCAATAGACTGTGAATATGAATGCCGACATCAGTAAACCAAAAGTTGAATTTTGACAACTATTATACGGATAGATTGTACATTTGGCAAACACTGGCATCCATACATTGGGTATACAGCCAGAAGAAATAGAATTCCTTGGTGCAAACTACCCGATGAAAAACCCTTAAAAGTTTTATATCGGGGTTCTTGATCGGATATACTACAACTGTAGATGGCATCGACATTTCGTCACTAGTCTGGAAAGACAATAAATTCGTCACGATGCTATATCTACTTTCGCCGGAACAAATCCTGTAAAAAAAGTCAGTCGTGTTGATAGGAGTCAAAAGAAGATCAGTAAAATAGATAGCCCATACGTAATTAAGGGTGTTCTCAAATCGAAAAGGACAACTTTCTGACATAAGTTTTAATTTATTTTTGTTCGAAAATGCATTAAACTAGCAGGTGTTGTTGTTCAGAAACTATGTAATTGAGCTGTTTTTCCATTTTTTTTTTTTTTTTTGCAAACGCAATGGATCTTTCAGAAAATAGTGTCAAAGTGGTCGTTTTGAACCGAATTTCTGCGCGAAGGGAGAAAGAGCACTCAAGAGCGGGCGAAAAACGAGTTTGTCACGTAATCGAATTCGCTTATAACTCAATAGGTAATTGATTGATCAAAAAATGGAAAAAACAGTTCCATTCCAAATCGCTTTCATGGCCAGGCTTTCTAATTTTATATCTTTCCGTTAAAAAATGAATTTGTAAATACGTCAAAACGTTTTTCGCTTGTTGAGGAGAGCAGTTAAGAACAGCCTTAAGGAATAAAAGCGACATATCGGAGGAGTTGACCGATTTGTATAACTTAACGGCCCGCTACAAAATTAACATTCGTAGTCGCAAATAGAATCTACGAATATTTTACCATTTGCGTGAATTCACTGTAGTAAACGCATGGCTTCTCTAAAAAATAGTTTTGAATGCTAATGATCATCAATCGGAGATAATGCCTCAATCAAAGATCAGAAGATAATTTGCAAGATCATTATGCATAGTGGGAAGTAAATATACCCCTAAGGGTGGAAGACACTCATCGAGGGTTGAAGGAGAAATTCAAGAAAAAAAAACCCATAGAGGTCCATCACAGTACTCACATAAAGATGTTCGATTCGACCAAACAGGACATATGCCTCTATATGCAGAGAAAAAGATGAGGTGCAAATTCCCAAATTGCAAAGGATACATTGTAACAAAATAGGGAAAATGTGGTGTTTGACTGTGCTTTAATAGAAATACTAATTATTTCAAAAACTTTTATACAATTGCCTAACTAAGTAATTTGTACTCATATTATCAAATATCATAAAATAAACAATTTATTTTGTATTCCACATTGATTTTTATAATATTTTACCATGAATTTTTGTATTTGTAATAAGAATTAATTACTTTTATAAAGCACTTTGTGAAAATTCCTTATCATAGTTCTTAAAATTCGTGTGTGTTTAATATTATAGAATTTTATCAAGGAAAATTATCTTTTCAATTAAAGTCGAGTGTTGCCGATCGGCATCAAACTGTTTTTTAGCCGTAAACCATACTTAAAACAAAATACGATTTTTTAAAGTATTTTTCCCATGATTTATTTAAGAAATGAAAGCAGAAAAATATTGATTTTTGAAAAATCCGGCATTTAAGGTTTAAAATGTCAGAGTTAATAAGCAAGCTAAACTTGGCTCTACATGATCTCAGAACTTTTTATGGTTAAAGAGTCACAAAAATTGGCTAATTTTTTACATAAGATGTTTTTGATGGGATGTTATTTTCTATCTGGTATCTGGGGTCACTCCTGCCGCAATACTGTTTTGCCATCTTATCTATACTAATATTATAAAGAAGTAAAAATTGTTCGTTTGTTAGAGGTAAACTCTGGAGCTACCGAACCGATTTCAAAAGTAAAGGTATCAAAATGATTGTGTTAGTCCACTCTAAAACATAGGCTATATTTTATGTCGGTGCCACTACCCCAAAGGGGGTGCAGGAGCAAAAAACATTCTAAAAATGCGATTTGTGTGTTAGTGAAGGACCTAGAAATATGAAATTTGAAATATTAGCTACTTATTAGATATAAAAGATTTGTAAGAACAGTTCTTAAACAATTCGAAATAGAAAAGGGGTGAAAATGCTCGAAAAGCGTTCTAAAAAACGTTCGAAATTGTGGTTTCTGCACAATCTCAGGAAATTCCAAACTGATTTAAAAAATAATGTTGTCAAAATAAGAGTGACAACCCTTGCTCCAACATAGGCTATGTTTTATGTCGCTGCCACTACCCAAAGGGGGTGCAGGAGAAGAACGTTCTAAGTTGCGGTTTTTGCGCTACGGAAGGGCCTAGAATCGTGAAATTTGGAATGATAGTTAGTTATAAGATATCAATGATCTCTAAGGACATTTCCTAAAAAAAATCGAAATTTAAAAATGGGTCAAAATGCGCAAAAAGCGTTGTAAAAAACGTTCTAAATTGCAATTTTTTAGACAATCTCAGGAAGTACTGAACCGATTTCAAATATAATGGTGTAAAACTGATGGTGACAGATCTTGCTCCAAGAGAAGCTGTATTTTATATCTGTTTCCACTACCCCAGAGGAGATGCAGGAGCAAAATGCGCGAAACACGTTCTAAAAACTTTCTAAATCCCGATTTGTCAGCAATATCTCAGGAAGAATCAAACTTATTTCAAAAGTAATGTTAGAATATTGATGCTGACAGCCTCTGCTCTAACATAGACGCTATTTTATGTCGGTATTACTATCACCTAGACGTTGCATGAGCAAAAAAGAGTTCTAAATTTCGATTTTTGTGATAGGTAGGGGCTAGCAACTTAAAGTTAGGGAAGGTACATATTTATTAGATATAAATGATCTTTAAGAGCAGTTTCGAAAAAAATTGGAAATTTAAAAAGGGGTGAAAATGCGCGAAAAGCGTTCTAAAAACATTCTAAATTGCGATTTCTACTCAATAATCTCGGGCAATACCAAAGCTGTTTCAAAAGTAATGGTTGCAAATCAAATGTGACAGTCCCTACTATAACATAGATTGTATTTTATGTTGCTGTCACTACCATCTGAGGGTTGCAAAAGCAAAAGAGTCCTAATTTGCGTTTTTTGCATAACTGAGGGGTCTAACACTTTGAAGTATGGCATGGTATTTACTTACAAGATGCAACTGCTTTCTAAGAACAGTCGAAAGAAAATTCCAAATTTAAAAAGATGAAGTGAGCGAAAGCGTTATAAATTACGATTTTTATACAATATTATCAAATACCAAACCGATAAAAAAAATAATGATGACAAATTGTTGGTGATAGAACCTGCTCAAACATAAGCTATATTTTATGTCTGTGCCACTACCACAAGAGGTCTGCAGGAGCAAAAAACTTTCTAAATTGCGATTTCTGTGATACTGAAAAGCTAGAAACTTTAAATATGACATGGTAGTTACTTATAAAATATAAATCCCCTCGAAGGACTGTCGAAAATAAATTCGAATTAAAAAGGGGTGAAGCGAAGGGGAGGTGCGAAAAGCATTCTAAAAAAGTCCTAAATTACGATTTCTATGCAATTTCAGGGAATATAAACCTATTATAAAAGTAATAGTTGCGAATCAATGGTAACAGTCTCTGATCCTACACAGGCTATATTTTATGCGGATGATTCTACCACCTGTGGTTCACAGGAACAACAAACGTTGTAAAAAGGTCTTTAAAAGCTTTCTAAATTACGTTTCTGTGGAATATTAGGAAATAACAAACCGATTTCAAAATTAATGTTGCCAAATTAATGGTAACAGTTCCTATTTCAACATAGCCCTTTATGTTGAGAGAGGTGGTAGGACTTGGAATTTGACCTGATAATTAATTTTGAGATGTAAGAAGATGGTTTCTAAAAAATTCAAAACTTCAAATGAATACTGAAATGAGCGTATTAATTGAGCATAAAAGTTTCAAAATATTTTCTAAATTATCATTTATTTAGTTTTATTTCGTTTTATTAATTTAAGTCTCATTTCTGACTAATGCAGTATAATAATGATGTTTAATCAAACTGTGTTCTAAATAGTAATTTTTGAATTATTCCTAAAAGTAATAAGTACCTTTTAATAAAATAAAATATTACCTTTTAATAAAATAAAAATTTAGTTAGTACCTTTTAATAAAAATTAGACATATAAATATCACTTGGCATATTTCAAATATTACGCGAGCAAAGCCGCGTGCTTTGCTAGTATTCAATAAAAGCCTTATATCTTCTTATATCCTATTGCATTAACGGAGTTTATTGAATCTCTATTTTATGCTTGAGTTATTTAATAACACAAAATACTCTTTTGTACGGCTGCATTTCTTTGGCTGAAAACTAATAATTAATTTAAGTTATCCAGTTTCACATCCTGATATTTAAAGGACAAAACTGATTCCAGACACTTTGCCTTAACTTCGTTACAATACGCACAAGGCAAATTCTCACACATTTTTCAAACGAACTCAATCAAATGCGCTCACACCTGATGATTTTGGCCACTTTTAATTGTTTATAAAATACTCATATGGCTCCTATTGTATAATCTCAAATATACCTTCTTTTCTTTTTTTTTTTTTTGAAAACAAATGCCTAAAAATTCATAAATGTTACACTTAACAGTTTCTGTTGATTTTATGCCTTCTTTCTATAAAAATTGTTTTTTTTTCGTAAAAGAAAAATGTCATTTTATGTATGAAAGATATTAAGCAATTATATATTAAAATAAGTTAGCATAAAAAATTACATAAATTATATTATTATCAGAAATAAAAAGTACTCTATGCCATATTCTGTGTTATAATTTATAATGTATAAAGTTTCAATGCAACTAATTAAACTATTATGTGATGATGAAAAAAAACCCCAACCAGACAGAGTTTCACGGTTGTAACATTATAAGGATTCCCAAATACAATATGCTATTTGAAATAGTCTCCTGAATTCTTATAAGTTTGCATCACATAGTTGTATTATTTGCCGAGATAATGAATAAATATGATGAATATTTACTTAATAGGTTATGGAAATATGGATGTATATTCTGAAAAGGTTCTTATTGTATTCCGTCTATGATAATGGAGTAAACAAATAACTTATACGCGTATATGAATATAATATCTTATCAGTCACACAGTGTCCTAGAGTCGATTTAAATTGGTTAGTTTAATACTCAAATAGATGCTAATCTTTTCAATTTATGTGACTGGAGTATAATTCATATCGTCTTAAATGATTGATGAAGCATTTAAATTTTAAGATATTAGATTCTTGAGCAATTATAATAGTTAACGATATTCTGCATAAAAATACATCATATGCTGCAATCCTTAAATATTTCTGCTGAATACGTTTGTGAAAATAATGAGAAGTATAAATATTGCGTCACCCAATCTTTATAATAACTAGTTGCGTAGCAACCCGTTGTGTTGCAATTGCAGTGTATATGACCCTTTCGCTTTTTTTTGGGGGGGGGGGGGGTGAAAATAAATCTAATTGTATTCTACATTTTCAAATATTTATAATATTAATTATATATTTTTTTATTTATAAGTAAGGATCTACAATTCTGGCTAACTGAAAATTATAAAAATTACATTAATTAAATATTGTTATTTTGATAAAATAACAGTAGAATGCTTTTATAACAGAATATCAATAAAACTTGATGAGTCGAGAGTATTTTGGACAAAAATTTGCGAAGCCTGTCATTATTTTGAACCTAGTAAGCCTGAAATTATCGCCGAGCTCATCTTTGTTTGCTTGTCTGACACATCAAAGCGAATTTATCTGGTTTAAAATCATCAAGGTCTGTAATGTGGATTTATTTTTCTGAGATTAAACAAGTCAAACAAACCTTTTATAAAATACTGCTGTCTAAATTTAGAGGATCGTACATACGTTTAAAAAAATCCGCCTTCAGCAGCCGCCATTTTTGTGTTAGCGCTCAGGAATAGTATTCAGGAGGCGGTGGCTGAAGTAAAAATGGCGCATTTATACTAAAAATATTTCAGTTTTAAGAATTATAATGAATGCTTTATATATATATAAAAAACGACCTCATTTGCATCCGCAAAACCATTCCAGTTTTAGGATTCTTGAAAACAGTCTTAAACAACATCGATAGAAAAGTAAGAATATGACGTCATAGTCACGCAATAATACACAGACCCAGCAAAAATCGATGTCTTTTTTCAAGAAAGTCTGCAAAACAAATCTGGTATCTAATAATTGATATGCCTCTATTTTTTTATAACATTAATGTGGATACTGAAAATTAAATATAGATTATAATAGCTCTAATGGCCTATCAGAAATCATTCATTTATATTTTTTTCAAATTTCGGAAAATATTACACACGGAATATTACACAAGGTTTAATAAAATTCTCTTTCAGCTTTTTGCTATTGATTAATGAAAGTGGAGAAATTAAGTTGCACAAATATTCTTTAAAATACATTTTTGTAAAGAGACATTAAACTAAAAAGCATTGAAACGAATAATACAACAAAATAAAACCAAAGATAATTATTCAATAAGTTTTATAGCAGACGATATTCTTGGCATAACACGTATTTTATTTAAAAAATTGTTCTTTTCTTTTCAGTTTTTATGAGAAAATGACAACAAAACGATATAGTAATCGACTATTTTCTTTTTACTTTCTACGCAAATGGCGTTATTTTGTTGCCACCATTACAGAAATTATATTAAAACTACAAAAAATTAATATCTCGAAAACTAATACAAAGTTAAAAATTCTGAGATCACATTTGACATCCTCGGATCCATGCAGATAATTGGTGCTTATTCGATAGCCCAAAGTTCTGTATTCTAGGAGGAAGAGCTGTGAACTAGAAACGGACAGTCACTTCTTAATACAATAGATTCTTCCGTAAGAGAGTCTTCAACGCTGTAGAGACAGATAAAAAAAAAATATGCTTAAAAATTATTTTAAAAACCATAATAAATAAGTCAATTTTTTCAATCAAACAGTTAAAAAAAATCACATTTGAAAGTAGATTTTACCCCTGTAGGAAGGCGCAAAAATTTAATATGTGGGATGTTTAGAAGTTTAAAAAATTGCAGTAGCAAAAACTGCAAAACCGAAATTTCGTTGTCTAGTGTTGCCATTCGCAAAATGGCGTCAGTGGTACGCACAGAGGCATTTGTCCTTTATAATATACAGAACGTTCCAAAAATAACGATCCATTTTCATGATCAGCATGTTTAATGAAGGAAACAAATGGATGCGTAGAACAAGGAACATATATACCTAGGAATTTAATAAAGTTCAACATGTCCAACTCTGCATGCCAACACACAGAGACCAACTTTCCGTCATGGAACGGAACACATCCTTTATCTGATTAGGTGTGATGCTGTTGACTGCTCCCACAATCCTTGCACGCAACTGATGCAGACTTGTGACTTTAACCCTGTGCACAAAGAATTTGATGTAACCCCAAGCGGAGAATCCAAGGGGCGTTAGATCAAGAGATCTCGGTTGCCACATATGCTGTGATCCTCTACCGATCCACCGTCCCTGGAATATGCGGATTAGATATTCGCAAACATCGAGAACAAGGAGAGGAGGAGCCCCGTCCTGGTGGAACACAACGGTATTCAGAATTCCATCAGAATCCAATTGTGGCTGCAAAAAACCCCTCAAGCATATGAAGGTATGTTGTACCATTTACCGTTTCCTCCGCAAACATGAATGGTCCATAAATCTTAATCTTGGTCATCCCTAACCACACGTTAACCTTCGGGGCGTTTCTGTTCCATTCTTGCATCTCATGAGGCTTGCTGTCGGCCCATATCCCGCAGTTGTGACGTTTCACTAACCCAGTGAAATATGGCCTCGTCTGTGCACAGGATGTGGTCTAATAAGTCTTCATTTTTACCTCCTCCAAAAGGTCACTACACATTGCCATACTGGCTGCATAATCTTCCTCCTCCAGATGATGCAATACCTGCACGTGATACGCCTTTTTCTTCAGAGAAAATCGAAGAGTACGCCAAACAGGGGTTTTAGGAATTCTCACCTCACGGCTCAGCCGACGAACAGAAGCACGATGGCTCCTTTCAACTGCCTCACGAATGCTCTTGACGGTATCGTTAGATGTTGATGGTCGTCCAGAACGTTTTTTATCCACCACGCTACCGGTTCGTCTGAATTTGTTCACAGGTAGCCTGATATTGGCCCATTTTGGTGGCTGTTTTCCGTATTTTTGATGGTACAACTGCACCTCTTCATATATTTTATTACTCAGTTTCTAGGATACAATGGCTATTCCTTCTTCTAAGGAGAGCATTTCTTCAAACATCTGTGAAAGAAATCAATAGATTAGTGTTTTGATATAAATGGGTCGTTATTTTGGGAACAACAGATAGTACATCAATTTCCGAAGACCATCTCTCAAAATATTTTTCCGATTCACCGATCCCTACAGTAAAGTGATCAGAAAACAGGATAATAACGGTTAAAATATAAATACTTATTAAAGCTATAATATTGTTTAATTTTTAGAAAAAAAAGAAAAAATCCTTTTATGAAAGAAAAATGTAAAAAAGATTATGTACTCCAATAAATTAGTATAGAATTTTTTTTAACGAAAATATAGAGAATATGTATTATTACTTTTCGAACGCACTCCGTAAGGAAAGTATTGAAATCATGGTTTGTGTGTGCGTGTGTGTGTTTGTGTTTGCGTGTTGATGTTTGTGTTTGCGTGTGTGTGTTTGTGTTTGCGTGTGGATGTTTGTGTTTGTGTGTGAGGGAATACGATAGTTCCCAAACGGTGATTCCGATTGACCTCTCATTGATCGAATATGTTATAAACTACTTTTCCAAAAGCTGCATAAAATTTCGCAGAAATCGGATACCGGGTTGGGTATTTAATCCTTTTTAAAACCATTTTCAATCAATTCTTCAGGGAAAATAATCAATGAAATGTGACAGAGTGATAAATATTTCACTGATGTAATCTAGCATTTGTACCGCAGAAGTAAAGTTTTCAGTTTCAAAACGGGTGGTCCTACGTTCGAATCCATCAAATTCCATTGAACCACAAATATATATATACATATATATTTACTTTCTGGACACGAGGGTTCAAAATGTCGTGTGAAGTTAGTACAGATTTTTTTTGTGTGTAATAATTTCCCACATACAAAGTTTCTAGGCTGTTTATTTAGATGGAGCGATGCAAGCCATAAACATCCAAACGCAGTTTCATAATTGTAACAGTAAAAGAATTTCCATACGCAATAGAATATTTGAAATAGTCCCCGAACACCTATAAAGTTTCATCACATAGATGTGTTATTTGCCAAGAAAATGACGAATATTTATGTAACTTGTTATGAAATCTTGAGTATATTTTGAAAAGTTTTTAGTATAGTGCTGCTGTGATAGTTGAATAAATTAATAAATTATTAATTGCATTTGAATGCCCTATGATATCAGTTTACACAATATGAATATAGCTACCAGTGTGGATTTGCATTGATAGTGTCATACTCAAATACATTCAATCCATTTGGATAATATATAGGTAGCATTCACAGTTTACTACTCTAACACCTCCTAATAATATTACCTATTTGATTAGTGTGCAGCTGGTATTTTATAAAATGATTGGTGAAGCATTTAAGTGTTAAGATATTATATTCTTAAGCAATTATATACAATATTTCACAACTTGTTCACATTGCGCAATCATTAAGTATTTCAGCTGAACAAATTTTTGACAGAAATGAAAAGAATAAAAGAATGAAAGTCACATAAAATTTATGTAACATTTTTCAGTCTCTATAACAACCGAGTATAAATTGTTTTCGAAAACGTTCCCTCAAGATATTCTTCCGGTTGATCAAACTGTGCTGTAGCGTGTTAAGAAAACCACATATTAAGGATTAAAAATTAATTCTTAGTAAGGCTAAATTATTTTTAGGTGCGTTCGTAATTATGCAAATAAGTAGCTCCTATAGTCGTCATCTGATCCGTCTGTCTGTCCGCATATAACAGCGCAAAAACTACGCAACCGAATGGTTTGAAACTTAATATATATAATCAGTGCAGAATGTTGTCGAGTCATTTCAAATTTTATGAAAATCGGATTTATAGTTCAATTACAGGAACAGTCAAAAGTATTCCGTTACATTACGGCCAATGGGAAAAACAGTTTCAAGTACATTTTAATAATGAGACACCTTTTTGAACATAATGCAATTGATATACATTTATGAAGTGCACTAAAATATACATTCTGTAGAATTTGCGGTGCAAAAGATGTTTATTATTCATTAACAGGGCCACACAAAAGAATTCCGCTACATAATGGTATAGGGGGAAACATTGTTTGCGGCGTATTAAATTATGTTAAACTACAGGGTAAGTCAAAATGAATATAGCGATTACAAACGGCTGTAACTATTTAATGGAAAAAAATTTATCGATAAGATTAGCACAGAATGTAGACGGAACTTTAAAACTTTGTATACATACGTCATAGATGTTCTATGTGACTTCCCTTGGTCACACGAACAACATCTAGGCGGTAGTCCATTTCACGCCATACATTCTGAAGCATTTGTTCAGTCACCGACGCAAGCGAATTACAAATGTGTACTTTGAGTTCTTCAATTGTTTTGGGCATGGGAGGCACCCTGTCTTTTACATAATCCCACAGAAAAAAAGTCGGCCATTTTTACCGTCATAATTGGCCATTTTTACTAATGAGACGGCCGCAATGAATAGATTTCTTGTCGTTGCAAAGTTTCAAATCGCGCATGCGTAGGCTTCCGCTTCACTGCACTTGCCTTACGTAAAGAAATTTTCGTAACTACATTTACGAAACATCCGTTTACATTCTGTGTTAATCTTATTGATAAATTCTTTTCCATTAAATAGTTATAGCCGTTGTAATCGCTATATTTTGACTTAGACTGTATTTCACATATAAGGAAATTGATATACGTTGCTAAGGTAATACGAGTTACTTCATGTTATTTCATGTACAATAGAAAGTGCATAGTACTTACAGGGACACACAAAAGATTTCGGATAGCAAAGTACCGCTGTATCCGAAGTACTGTATATTAGCGATGATTCCTGGAAGTGAATTTTTAGTTGTGATATGAGTTTAACTAAATTTTTGCATATTACGTTGTATGTATAAATGTTGTAAATCATATACATTTACACAAAATAATTCTTAAGTGTTATTGAGTATGAACGAATATAGCTTAAAGGTGGTTTTTAAATGAGTTATGCATTTTTACTCTGAACTACGTTCAATATACCAAGATATGTTTGTAGAATATAGATAGAATAATATACTGGACCGCGAAAAGAATTGAATACTTGGCTGTCTGTGGAGGATAATGTCTGGGAGTGTGATTTCAATGGTTTTAAGCTAGTTTTAGTCTTAATTAAATTTTACCTAAAAAGGGGGGAAAGGATAAAGATAGTAGGTAAAATACAGGGTTGTACAAAAGCAGGGTCGGTCGGTCCATTGGGGACACTAGGGCCAGGCCCCACTAGAATTTTCTGTTCATTTAAAAAATTTTGATTTATAATTTTAATTTAAATCCTTAAAAAAAAAGAACTGTTTACTGAAAATATATTGCAAAGAAACTCCTTCTTACATCGTGCCCACTCATCCGTTATCGACTCTCAGCATCTATTTCTTTCTCAGAGGCAATAAATCACTTTACTGACCACTACTTACTTCTGAACACCAAGGTTACTGTATCTGGGCACAAGACATTTGTGCCCATCTGCCGCGATAATGTGTATTTCCCTCCCTCACATGTCATTCAATTTTGGCGATGTACTGCTCTTTTAGAGTTAAATCTTCCGTATTTTTTTGCAATGTGGGGTTCTGAGCGAGCGTGCCCTTGATGCAAAGCTTCTGTTATACGGGGATTCTCAAAAATATTTGACGACATTTGTATCTTGAATTAAACATTTAATTCTAATAGTATAAAGACTTATAAATCCAATTGGGCCAAAAATTCGGCCAACAGTTTGCAATAAATAACGTTTAGTACTAAGTTTATTCGAAAGGAAATTTTCTAGATTTTTAGTCGTAAATGAAAACATTTCACTAATTGGCTCCCAAGCAACCCCTAAAACCTTGGAAGGTATCAAATTCTGATTAGTGAGATTTAAGTTATCAGAAATTTCATCAATATGTAAACCATATTCCTTCCATTTCTCACGCAGTTCATGCGAGTTGGTTTTCCATTTTCTAAAAGTCATACTAGCTTCTTGAAATATTTCATAGGCTTCCTTACTAATTTTAAATGCGTAATCAAGATTTGGTTGACTTGTAATTAAATTGTTAACGTACAACGATGAATTTAAAATTTCAAAAGATTCAGAAATGTTTCTACATACCTTTGTAAATGATGCTTGATGGTAGCAGCCAGAAGAAAAGGACTTGATTTCACACCGAAGGGCACTCTCTTTAGTCTGAATATTTTAAATTCCTTACTTGGATCATCAATCCATTCTTCATCGTCCCAAAAAAATCGTGTGAAGTCCCTATCTGGTTCATCAATCTCGATCTGCAAAAAAGCTTGTTGAATGTCTGCAGTAATTGCTATGGGAAAGTTTCTGAATTTGATTAAAAGGCTGAACAATTCGGGAATGATATTAAATCCGGTATAAAAACAATCATTAAGTGACAGTTCACCCTTAGCATGGGCACTTCCGTCAAAGACAATGCGAACTTTAGTGGTGGACTTATCTTCACGAATTACTGCTCTATGTGGTAAGTAAAATGAGTTTACATCAGATGTATTGTCAACAGGTTCGATAGTATTGTCTGCTAAATAACTATCTAAAATAGCCTTATATTCTGAGAATAACAAAGGGTCATTTCTAAAGGTTGTTCTCAATTTCAAAAATCTTTTGTATGCGACTTCGCGATTGTTATTAAGAGACATTTTCAAATTTGCCTTCCATGGAAATTTTACTTTATACTGGTTATCCTTAAAAACAATATTAGACTGAAAATCAGCCATAATGTCATCGTCCATATCATCTTGAGTTTCGGATTCAATTCCTAGACTTTCCAATTGCCAAAAATTTCTGATTTGATCGGATATATCCTTTTCTTCAACGATAATTTTCATACTGAACAATTCATTGGTTGAACCCGTATAACCCTGTAAGCACCAGCCAAAAAGGGTTTCGGTAGCTACGAGATTATTCTTTAGTCTTTTGATTCTGCCAGTTACAATATTATAATAATTATCAGTGCCGATTAAAACTGCAATTTGTTTACTAGTACATTCATAACTATCAGCAAGTTGTAAACCTTTTAATTTATTTTAAGTTTTCCTAATGTATTTATCAGGAGTGTATAAGCAAGCAGCGGAAATCTGATCTGTTTCCAGAGCTTCGACTTCAATGTGTAAAGAGGGATGTTCTCTATTTACAAGTTTTACCTTTACTACATTATAAGTTTTCTCAGTTGCCCTTTCGGCTCCAAAAGCATAAACAGATAAGGTTTCTTTTCTAATAACTGGCAATTGTAATTTTTGTGAAATGTCACGAATTATAAATGTTCTCATGCTACCGTTATCTAATAAGACACGAACTGGTTCATTATTATCATTTTTAGGATCTTTTATTATAACAGAACAAGTCTGAAAAAATATGTTGCAATGCGTGGTTTCATTCTGTACATTACTAGTGGAATTGTTACCACAATCGGAAATAGATACGGCACTTTTATCAACGTTTATTTTGGAATCATTTCCAAATTGAAAACAAATAGCCCTATTATGTTTCTTACCGCAAATATCGCACATTTTGGTGTTCTCACAGTCTTTAATTCTGTGCTTACACTGTAAACATAAAAAGCATCTTCCCTGCTTTTTTAGTATTTCTTTCTTCTGATCTATGGTTAAATAATTACACACTTCACTATTATGATCAACACTATTACAAAATAAACACGAATTCTTATTTAATTCAGTACTTAATTCAGTACCATTTAATTCATTGCCATTAATTCAGTAGCTGGAACACTATTTTGTTTATATCCTTTCGTATTAAATTGATATCGCGGCTTACATTTCAATTGTTTATCTGTAAATTTTGGTCTATATTCAAATTTATTATCATTAGAAAATGATTTCTTACCATCTAAGTCATAGATAGTTGATACTCGTTCTCTACTTTCAACTTCATTTTTATGAAAACCCATAAGTTTATCTATATCCCACAATTCTCCGTCTTTTAGATTTCTATTAAATTCCAAGGTCAAATCTGAGGGTATTAACTTCAGAAAAATTGGGCAAAGTAACCCACTGTATGTATCAGGTTTTACACCTAACGACTCTAAGTTTCGAATTTGCACTAGACATTTATCGTATCATCTTAATCCATCAGTGTCAAAAAAACTTTTCAAACCTTTCATATTTAATAAATTGTTTAAGTGAGCATGTACGAGCATGCCATGTCTACCATACCTTTGCTTCAAAAGCGATACGGCCGCTGCATAATTATTTTCAGTTAATCCAAAACCATTAATCGTGTTTGCAGCCGCTCCTGCAACCAAACTTTTCAAATACGTAATTTTTTCGATTTCTGTTAGACTTGGGTTTTTATCTATCGCTAACTCAAACTGGTTCCAAAATTCTAAAAATTTGTCTTGTTCCCCAAAAAATCGGTTTATTTATAGCTTTGGTAATTTTACTCTTTTTAGTTCAGTAGCAGCATGACATGTTCGCACTGAATCAGTGTTATTACTATGTGTAATATCTGCATTAGAAGATAAACTTTTAATTTTAAAGTTTAATTTATTTCTGTAAGTTATTATTTTCTGGTCACATTCATCAATATTCAATATTTCGTTTTCGACATTTTTAGCATTTATTAGGCTTAAAATCCTTAATAGGCTTAAAATCCTTGATCCTTAATAATCTTACATTTTACGTTTAACTTATCGACTAATCCTTGTAAATTTTCTAAAGAATATTCATTACTAGCTAAATACGGTTCAATTTCTTCAAATAACTTATTTAATAAATTTCGATGCGTATCACGCATTTTTCGTTGTTTATTTTCGTTCATTTTCAAGAAATAATATATAATAACAAAAATCAGCACTCACCAGTTCCAAATCGAAACAAAACAAAAATATTACGCAGTAATCTTTTCACATCTAGACTTGTCGGAGCGATGCATCACAAATATTCGTTTTCTTTTCTACTTAATCTAAACATTCATTTCATAATAAATCTAGCATCAAGGTGGTTCAATGTAACTTATTTCTACGAATAATCAACATCCTTTAAGGCACAAAACAAACATTTAATTACAAAACGGAACATAAAAATATATGAAGTTACATTCGACACATCACATCTAAAGAATTTAAACGTCAACAAAAAGATTAATTCGTTTCAGTTCAAAAGTAGAGAGTTCTAATAGAGCATGCGCTGGCTAATTAGATGTTAGAAAATTAGCCGGAACAGAAGTGACTAGATATTTTGAACTTTCTTATGCTATCCTGTAATCTAACAGTCTTCAATGACTGCTTCAGTGGCGCTTTAGATGCCTTGATCAAGAAGAGGGCTCTCTCGGTCAACAATCAAGTACCGAACTTCAGTTTGGATACAGCCCCTAAAATGGGCTCGTTTTAAAATAATTAATTTCTCAGAAACTTATCATACGAATTGCATAAAAATTTGTTTTAGGCTAATTGGAGGGTGTAGATTTCATTTATGCTGTCAGAATTGTATACTTCTATTGAAAAAAACAAAATTATGGTTCGTTTTAATATGTATATGATTCCCTAATCAAATTTATATACATCATTTAAAAGTATACTTTATTACCAATCGTGTGGTACAAGTAACTTTCTTCTACGATAGTTTGTTGAGGAGTTAGTAGGGGGTGTTTACTTTTTTTTCCACGACTGTACATTTAAAAAAAAAAGAGCTCCAAGCGTAGGCAGGAGAGATAATCGCCATAACCTTCATTTTGAATCACCCGTTATAATTATTTTAACAAACCTCCGACGAATAAAATAAAGATGATATTAACATTTGTATTTATTTGATAAGCTATGAGTAATTCTCGCGAGAATTTCATAATCTCGTCTATTTATATAAAACCAAAATATAATAAGGAAATAAAGAATCAAATACAAATACACATCATTAATATCCCTCTCATCATTAAAGTCTGCACTGCGTCATTAGAGCTGCGAGGTATTTTTGAAGATGGGATTAATTTTAAATGAAAATGTTTAAGTTGTTAAAGATTACAGAGTTTGTACTGTGGATAGCAGGTTTTTGTTAACTAGAGAAATATATTTTCTCAGATTAGAATATATTTACTTGTTGATAAATATTAAAATCGACAAAACTGTGTGTTGACGTCATTTATAGAGTGACAACATATTACTTGTTTCCATAATTAATCTATGCATAATAGAAATTGGTATTATTTGATTGCAAATAAAGTGTCATTTCCATCATATATCAAACGATATATAAACTAGTCGGATGTACCAATCCCAGAACTTTCTTCTATCTCATACATGTTAATACTTGAAAATTTGCTATCTCACTGCCAAAATTAAACGAAAATCTATGCCCATCATGAGGATTCTAAAGATATGAAATTCCGTGCATTGGTTCTTGAGATATGGCTATCTCTGAAATCGTATAAATCCAGCAACATTTAGCCTAGCAGCGCCACCTATTGGGTGCTTTACACCAAAACCACCAAGCAACCACTTATATCATAGTCTAACTGCAACTGAAGTTTGGGGGAAAATCCGTGCATTAGTTTTTGAGATAGAGTTATTGCGAAAATCATTTAAATTCCAGCATAGTAGAGCCACCTATTGGACGATTAACACCAAAACCTATCCAGTAACAACTTGTGTTAGTATCTAACTAAATCTGAAGTTAGATGAAAATTCGTGCATTAGTTTCTGAGATAGAGCTATTGCGGGAATTGTACAAAATGCAGCACAGCAGCGCCACCTATTGAGCAATTTACGCCAACACGAAATCAGCATCAAGTCATATCAAGGACTAACTGAATATGAAGTTTCATGAAAATCTGTGCAATAGTTCCTGAGATGGAGCCATTGCGGAAATCGTAAAAAATGCATCATAGCAGCGCCACCTGTTGAGCGATTTACACTAACACGTAATCAGCATCAAGTCATAGCAAGTAACTGAATCTAAAGTTTCATGAAAATCCGTGCATTATTTCTTGAGATAGAGCAATTGCGGAAATCGTAAATAATGCACCATAGCAGCGTCATCTGTTGAGCGATTTGCACCAAAAACTAATCAGCATCAATTTGTATCAGAGACTAACTGAATATCAATTTTTATTAAATTCGTGCATTAGTTCTTTAGATAGAGCGCCCACAAAATTTGTATCACACACACACAGACAGACAGATATTTTGTAAAAACATATTTTTCGGATTTTCTGACCTCTAAAACGTGTAAATTCGTCGAAAACCGGAATTAAAAAATTTTCATGAATCCAATACTTTCTTCTTCTAAAGATAGAAGAAAGCAACAATGGGAGAAGCTATTCAAAACTTTGCGTACGTTAAAATAAATTAAATTAAATTAAAATATAACAAAAACGAAAAATCATGCATCCAACATACATTACAAAACACTTTAAATAAATTTCATTGTTTAACTCTTTATGTACTGAATTATGAATTCATGAAAATTTTATTTTCTAAATCATTTTTTGTGAATTTTTGAAACTATATTAGAAGATTTACATAATCATTTAATACATTTAGGAAGGATTTTGGAATGATTGAAGGATTTAGAAGGATTCATTAACCCTTTATATCACCGTGTTGCAGATCTGCAACATACCCAAAACGTCATTGTTATTTCAACAGTAAATTTCAAAAGACGATTTTGTTGATTGTTGTTATTCTATTAAACTACTATTAACATAATTATTTCATTAAATCTGCAACAAATGTCGATACTGATTTTTTTTTTTTTTTTCCGCGCCAAAGTTTGATATATCGCTTGATCAGCTACACGTGATTTTTGCTGAATTAACGTTTGAAATACAGGAGTTTAAAAAGTCTCCAGACGTCTACAAGTATATTGTTTTCAAAGGTGAGTTTAAATTCTTTATTTATGGACTATTTTCGAGTTAGGATATTTATAATATGTATAAGATAAACGTAAACTTTTGTTTGTTGCAAATCTGCAACAACGCGCGATATTTTCCCTTGTAATGGATTTTTTTAACCCCCTCACTGACAAGCCCGTGTTAATACGTTCACTAACCTCCAGTTTTCACTGCAATACAATAAATATTTAAAGTTATATAATTCTATTGATTTAATGTATTTTTAATACATTGAACGATGACTAATACTTCCAAGGATTACATTCATATTCGTTATTAAGTTTTTTTATAAAATGTTCAAAAAATCATTTTTTTTAAGCATTTAAAACAAAATGAAGAAAAAACAACATTACAATTTTGCCCTTTTCCAAGACAGTCGGAGGGTTAAAATATCGAAAGAGCATCGAAAATATTTTCTAATGGTTATTTAAGTTGCATTTCTTTCAGAAGAGCATAATTATTGAAAAGGGGAAACATTAGTCTGTTTTTATATTATATAATTGCTATAGGGTAAGTTAGGGATCCCCCCCCCCCTCTGTAAAATTAACTTCAAGTCCAAAGTTAGCAAATAAGGGAAAGGTCTCGTAGAAATAGAATTCAACAGAAAAAGCATAGACCGCCTACTCAACATATTCCACCAAAACAAGTGCGCCTAGACGAAATTGGGCACTGGCCATATTGGGCAGAAAAAAGAATACGTTGTAAATACCCTGATTGTGAGAGCTTTAATCAAACTGTTTGTGAGAAATGTGGTGTGGAACTTAGCTACAACAAAACTAACAACTGTTTCAAAAATTTTCGTGCAAATTAAAATTTTAAATATTTTCAGTTTTTGTGCCATTTGGCAAGATGTTGCAGATATGCAACAAACCCAATTTTCCAAATAAAATTTTATTTTTCTGTTCTGAATTTCTTTTTATTATTTTTTCCATGCTTAAAATGATGCATTTTAATATCTGTGTAAGAAATTTTCAAATCGGGGTTATTGAGTTACAAAGGGTTAAATTTGAATTTATAGGGATTTTGTGCAACATTTATAGCCCCATTCAAATCTTTTATTGTAAACAAATTTCTTAGTATTTTGTAGAATTAGGAAATGTACAAATATAATGTTATTACGATAAAAATATAGAAATATTTCCGAATTGAAAAACTCTCCCCTTTCCTCTCCCAACGCCAAGAAATCTGAAAAGATGCAAAGGCAAAAGAAATCATCATCGAAATCATCATTTTAAAAATATCTTTGTTTTTTGTAACCAATAATTCTTTTGGAACAAGATAAAGTAAGTTATCTATAACTCATTCTAAACTGTATTACAACTAATCGATGCATTAAATGAATTTTATAACAAGTTATTTTAATGGTACTTATAAGTACCGTCAGTAGTTAAAGGGTTAATAAGGTGAAAACTGATGTCTAAGTAAACAAGATCCAACAATGTGAGGATGTATGTCTATACTATTATTTTAACACAATCATACTGATTGGTAAAGTTATGATACTTATTGAATACTAGCAAACCCCGCGGCTTTGCGCGCGTAATATTTGAAATATGCCAATTGATATTTGCATGAGTATATATATATTTATTTTTTTTAGAATAACCCTTTTTGGAATAATTCAAAAATTACAAATTAAGCCACAGTTTGACTAAACTTCATTATAAAAGGGCAATACACAGAAACGAGGTTTTAATTAATAAGAAGTAAAACTAACTCCAAATAAATGATAAATTAGAAAGTATTTTGAGACTTTTATTCTCATTTCATACGCTCATTTCAGTATTCATTTGAAGTTTTGAATTTTTTAGAAACTATCTTAACACATTTACATCTTAAAATTAACCATCATGTCAAATTTTCCTTCCAAGTCAAAAAATCCTTCCAAGGTTCTTGTCTAAAAATCTACCACATCTCTGGTATTAGTGGCACCAACATAAAATGCCGAAACAAAGTTGAAATAGAATGTCTCGAAAAATGGTGAAACAGAGACTGTCATCATTAATTTGCCAACATTAACATTGAAATCAGTGTGTATTTCCTAATATTTTATAGAAAACGGAATTTAGATGTTTTTAAAGGCTTTCTTGTTGTTCCTGCCAACTAGATGGTAGTGACATACGGCATAAAATATAGCCCGTATAGGATCAGGGACTATCGCTCTTGATTCGCAACCAATAACTTCTATAATCGGTTTATTATTTCCTGAGATTCAATAGAAATCGTAATTTAGGGCTCTTTTAGAATGCTTTTCGCTCCTTCTCTTCGCTTCACCCCTTTTTAATTTCGAATTTATTTTCGACTGTTCTTAATGGACATTTATATTTTATAAGTAACTACCGTGCTATATTTAAAGTTTCTAGACTCTTCAGTACCGCAGAAATCGCAATTTGGAAAATGTTTTGCTCCTGCAACCCTCTAAGGGTTGTGGCACCGACATAAAATATAGCTTATGTTTAGTAGGTTCTATCACCATCAATTTGCAACCATTATGTTTGAAATCGGTTTCGTATTTCATACGATTTCATAAAAATCGCAATTTAGAACGCTTATAGAACGCTTTTCGCTCACTTCATCCTTTTAAATTTGGAATTTTCTTTCGACAATTCTTAGAAAGAATTTGCATCAGTGAAGTAATTACCATTACAAATTTAAAATGTTAGGCCCCCTCTTTAACACAAAAAACGCAATTTAGAACATTTTCTCTCCTGTGGCCTCCAGGTGGTGGTAATAACAACGTAAAATATACGCTATGTTGGAGCGTGGACTGTCACCATCAATTTGAAACCATTACTTCTGAAATCGGTTTATATTTCCCGAGATTGCGTAGAAATCGTTATTTAGAACGCTGTTCTTTTATTTTCACCCCATTTAAATTTCAAATTTTTAAGGAATTCCTCTCAGAGAGCATTTGCATAAGTACTTACCCTGCCACATTTCAAGTTTCTAGCCCCTTCAGTATCACAAAAATCACAATTAAGAAAGTTTTTTAAAATGCAACCACAAGGTGGTAGTGACGCCGACATGAAGTAGATCCTATATTGGAGCAAGGACTGTCATTATCAATTTCCAACCATTACGTTTGAAATCGGTTGGGTACTTTCTGAGATTGCGTAGAAATTGCCATTTAGAACGTTTTTTAGAACTCATTTTGCGCATTTTCATACCTGTTGAATTTCGATTTTTTTTAAGAAATGTTCTTAGAGATCATTTATAAATTATCATCCAAATTTCATGTTTCTAGGCCTTTCAGTAACACAAAATCGCATTTTCGAACGTTTTTGCTCTTGCAACCCATTTGGAGATAATGGCACCGACATAAAATGTGGCCTATGTTGGAGCAAGGGTTGTCTCCTCATTTTGACACCATTATTTTTAAAATAGGTTTTGTACTTCTTGAGATTGCGTAAAAATCGCCATTTATAACGTTTTTTAGAACGCTTTTTGTGCATTTTCATCCCTTTTAAATTTCGAATTTTTTAAGAAATGTTCTTAGAGATCATTTATATCTAATAAGTAACTACCATGCCAAATTTCATGTATCTGTGTCCTTCAGTAACACAAAAATCGCAATTTCGAACTTTTTTTGCTCCTGCACCTCTTTTAGGGGTAGTGGCACCGACATAAAATGTAGCCTATGTTGAAGCTAGGGTTGTCACCATCATTTTGACACCAATATTTTTGAAGTCGGTTTGGTATTTCTTGAAATTGCGTGAAAATCGCCATTTAGAACGTTTTTTAGAACGCTTTTCGTGCATTTTCACCCCTTTTTAATTTCACTTTTTTTTAAGAAATGTCCCTAGAGATCATTAATATCTTATAAGTAACTACCATTCCAAATTTCATGTTTCTAGGACGTTGAGTAACACAAAAATCGCATTTTTAGAACGTTTTTTGCTCCTGCACCCCCTTTTGTCCAGTGGCACTGACATAAGATATAGCCTATGTTCTAAGTTGGACTAATACCATCATTTTGATACCATTACTTTTCGAATTGGTTCGATAGTTCCAGAGCTTACTTTCTACAAATGAACAATTTTTACCTCTTTATAATATTACTAGCAAACCCCGCGGCTTTGCTCGCGTAATATTTGAAATATGCCAAGTGATATTTATATGTCTAATTTTTATTAAAAGGTACTAACTAAATTTTTATTTTATTAAAAGGTAATATTTTATTTTACTAAAAGGTACTTATTAATTTTAGGAATAATTTAAGAAAATTACAATTTAAAACACAGTTTGATTAAACATGATTGTTACACTGCATAAGACAGAAATGAGACTTAAATTAATAAAACGAAATAAAACTAAATAAATAATAATTTAGAATATATTTTGAAACTTTTATGCTCAATTAATACGCTCATTTCAGTATTCATTTGAAGTTTTGAATTTTTTAGAAACCATCTACTTACATCTTAAAATTAACCATCATGTCAAATTCCAAGTCCTACCACCTCTCTCAACATAAAGGGCTATGTTGAAATAGGAACTGTCACCATTAATTTTGAAATTGGTTTGTTATTTCCTAATATTCCACAGAAACGTAATTTAGAAAGCTTTTAAAGGCCTTTTTTAGAGCGTTTGTTGTTCCTGTAAATCCCAGGTGGTAGAATCATCGGCATAAAACATAGCCTGTGTAGGATCAGAGACTGTTACCATTGATTCGCAAATATTACTTTTATATTTGGATTATATTTCCTGAAATAGCGTAGAAATCGTAATTTAGGAATTTTTTAGAATGCTTTTCGCACATCCCCTTCAATTCACCCCTTTTTAATTCGAATTTATTTTCGACAGTCCTTCGAGGGCATTTATATTTTATAAGTAACTACCTTGCCATATTTAAAGTTTCCAGCCTTTTCAGTATCACAGTAATCGAAATTTAGAAAGTTTTTAGATACTGCAAGTCTCTGGTGGTAGTGGCACAGATATAAAATATAGCTTAGGTTTGAGCAGGTTCTATCACCAACAATTAGTTATCATTATTTTTTTAATCGGTTTGGTATTTGAAAAGATTACATAGAAATTGTAATTTATAACGCTTTTCGCTCACTTCATCTTTTTAAATTTGAAATTTTCTTTCGACAGTTCATAGAAAGCAGTTGCATCTTGTAAGTAAATAACATGCCATACTTCAAAGTGTTAAACCCTTCAGTTATGCAAAAAACGCAAATTAGAACATGTTTTGCTTTTGCAACCCTCAGATGGTAGTGACAGCAACATAAAATATAACCTATGTTATAGCAGGGACTGTCACCATTGATTTGCAACAATTACTTTTGAAATAGCTTTGGAATTTCCTGAGATTGAGTAGAAATCGTAATTTAGAACGTTTTTAGAACGCTTTTCGCGCATTTTCACCCCTTTTTAAATTTCCAATTTTTTTGAAACTGTTCTTAAAGATCATTTATACGTAATACGTATGTACCTTGCCTAATTTTAAGTTGCTAGCCCCTACCGATCACAAAAATCGAAATTTGGAACGCTTTTTTGCTCCTGCAACGTCTAGGTGATAGTGATACTGACTTAAAATAGCGTTTATGTTAGAGCAGAGGCTGTCAACATCAATTTCTTAACATTACTTTTGAAATCAGTTTGATTTTTCCTGAGATATTGATGACAAATCGGCATTTAGAACGTTTTTAGAACGCTTTTCGCTCATTTTGCTCCTGCATCTCCTCTGGGTTAGTGGAAACATATATAAAATATGGCCTATCTTGGAGCAAGATCTGTCACTATCTCTTTAACAACATTATATTTGAAATCGGTTCAGTATTTCCTGAGATTACATAGAAATTGCAATTTAAAACGTTTTTTACAACGCCCCTTTTAACCACCCTTTTTTGACCGCCCTTTTAAATTTCGAATTTTTTAGGAAATGTCCTTAGATATCATTGATATCTTATAACTAACTACAATTCTAAATTTCACGATTCAAGGCACTTCCGTCACGCAAAAACCGCAATTTAGAACGTTTTTCTCCTGCACCCCCTTTGGGTTAGTGGCACTGACATAAAACATAGACTATGTTGGAGCAAGGATTTTCACCATCATTTTGGCGCCATTATTTTTTAAATCGGTTTGGTATTTCCAGAGATTGTGTAGAAACTACCATTTAGAACGTTTTTTAGAACGCTTTTCGCGCATTTTCACCCCTTTTAAATTTCGAATTGTTTAAGAACTGTTCTTAGAAATCCTTTATATCTAATAAGTAGCTGATACTTCAAATTTCCTATTTCTAGGCCCTTCAGTAACACATAAATCGCATTTTTAGAACGTTTTTTGCTCCTACGCCCCTTTGGGGTAGTGGCACCGACATAAAACATAGCCTATCTTGGAGCAAACGTTGTCACTATCATTTTGACACCAATATTTTTTAAATCGGTTTGGTATTTCCTGAGATTATGTAGAAAATACCATTTAGAACGTTTTTTAGAACGCTTTTTGTGCATTTTCACCCCTTTTAAATTTCGAATTGTTTAAGAACTGTTCTTAGATACCATTTATATCTTATAAGTAACTAATATTCCAAATTTCATATATCTAGGCCCTTCAGTAACGCAAAAATCGCATTTTTAGAACGTTTTTTGCTCCTGCACCCCCTTTGGGGTAGTGGCACCGACATAAAATATAGCCTATGTTCTAAGTTGGACTAACATCATCATTTTGATACCATTACTTTTGAAATCGGTTTGGTATTTCCTGAGATTATGTAGAAACTACCATTTAGAACGTTTTTTAGAACGCTTTTTCTGCATTTTCACCCCTTTTAAATTTCGAATTATTTAAGAACTGTTCTTAGACATCATTTATATCTTATAAGTAACTAATATTCCAAATTTCATATTTATAGGCCCTTCAGTAACGCAAAAATCGCATTTTTAGAACGTTTTTTTATCCTGCACCCCCTTTGGGGTAGTGGCACCGACATAAGATATAGCCTATGTTCTAAGTTGGGCGAACACCATCATTTTGATACCATTACTTTTGGAATCGGTTCGGTAGTTCCTGAGCTTATCTCCCACAAATAAACAATTTTTTCCTCTTTATAATATGAGTATAGATTACTAGCAGGCTATGCCCGCTGCGCTGGTCAATATTTCCAAATGAACCTTGGAATAAACGAAATGGTGAATTTGAACTTGTATTTTAAATAATATGGACCTTCAGGTGGACCTTGCTCATTGCTGAAAACGATGCGAACGCCATTGTGATATAATATTATCTTAAGCGTTGGACAAAATTTACCTATTCAGAAGTAATTCTTTTAGTTGATTATTAACAGTGCACTTTTGGTAGGGTAATGAGACTTTAATGACAACAGGGATTAATAGCTCTATAACTAATCGACATATAATGAAATGTTATATACCAACACCATTCCTGAAAAGCCATGTAACAGTGCCACTTGCTTCAAAATATGTTCTGTAGATTTTTTTTAAAAAGGCTAAACTTTCATAATCAGGTTCACTTAATTTTTTAAGTTTTTCTGTTGCTCTATAACTAAGTAACGTTGAACAATATGTATAGACTAAAACCTTTCCAAAATTATTACCTAACTAATTGTGGTATATCCTATCATAGTATTATAAACAATCAAAATGAAATCCAAATTTCCGTTTGAAATATATAGTAGATGATGATGATGCGGTTTTGTGTAATAGAATTCGTCGTGAAATTTTCGCTTCAAACATAAACGATGCTTTCAACATTATAGCTAATACACCAATATGTACAGTATCCGATGATGGAAGGTTAAATTGGATTCTTATGAGCAACTACCCAAAGAAAAGTGAATATGTGGCTTTTGTGATACTTTATGTTAGCCGGGCAAGGTAATAAATCAACAAAGATTGTTTTCACACCACATTCTTATTTTATTATTTTCATTTGAAATACAAACTTTTCACTCATTTAATTTAAAATGCATGCCTTACACTAATTTCATTTAAAAAACTGAAAAGATAAACAGTAACAGGAAATAATTCCATAATTAAAAACAAAGAATTATTTTTAATTTACATACGCAAAATGTAACTAATGCTACTGGCAATTTTAAAAATGCTATTGGCGAGATATGCGCACGGCAGTTATAAATGTACCCATTTTTTCTTCTTATCGAGGAGCAAATTGTAAATTGCCAAATATTATTTCAATTCCAATTTCTTTCATTGAAAATAATTTTTAAGTCGTTACAAACATTGCTTTCATATTTAAATACTTTCGTTGGTCTTCGTTTTACTTAGTTATCCCGTCGACCAATTTCGCCAAATTATATAAATTGCCAAATTATACTAATTGACATAATTTTTATTTTAAATAACGAAAGAACAAATAAATTAGTGTAACATTAATAAAAATACAAATAAAACGTCGAAATAAAAGTCGCTTGGTGACGTAAACATGTGTAACTTGGTTAAAGTCAGGTGAATTTGACATTTATGATCAACCATTATTGACATTTAATCTTATAGTTGGCGATAGATTTTTGGTCGACGGAATATCTAAATAGTACCTTTTTGTTTTATAATGATAAATTCTTAGTAAATTTGTCCCTTTTATTTTATATAAGATCATATTTTTCTCTTTTTTGGTACTACTTAGTTATCCCGTCGACCAAAAAACTATCGCCAAATTATAAGATTAAATGCCAATAATGGTTGATCGTAAATGTCACATTCACCTGACTTTAAGGCAGTTACGCATGTTTACGTCATCAAGTTATTTTTATTTCGACGTCTTATTTGTATTTTTATTAATGTTATACTAATTTATTTGTTCATTCGTTATTTAAAATACAAATTATATCAATTAATATAATTTGGCGAGTGATTTGTTGGTTTATATAATTTGGCGAAATTGGTCAACAGGATAACTAAGTAGTACCATTTTTTTATTAAGAAGTTCGTATTTTTTTTTTTTTTTAACTGATAGCGCCGTATTTATTCTTTAGCCAAAAGTGTTAATTTGAATTTTTTCCGTTGCTAGAGTAACGGATGTAATGTTAGATATTTTGAGGTTTAGATGCCAAAGACACCGCCAAATTAGAAAAATATGAAAACTTTCATGAACTGTTGGACTTATAATAATTTACTTGGCACCATTCGATTCAGCATACAAAAATACATTAAATTATGCTATCATTTGATGCATAATTATAATATCAGATTTTTAAGGAATTTTTTCCCTCCCTTTGCAAAAACGATGTTAGGGGTGATACGTTAGAAGATTCTTTCTTAGCGGCAGTCTATGTCATAAGAAGTATTTTTACCACGATTTTCAAGATTTTAGGTTCAGTAGTTTGCGCTGTGCGTTAATTACTCCCTTAATCCAGACTTTATTTTATATATACTATATAATGACTTGATGATCGAAAATTAGTCCAATATCATTTGAAATATTACATAACAGGGGAGAAAATACGAAGAAATACGAAGAAGAAATGACGATTTACAAAAGACTTGTATTTTTTTTTTTCAAAATGGTGAATTTTTCGATAATAATAGCGCATGATTGTATAAATTTCCTTAAAAGTTATCTTCATTTCGAAGTTGTGAATTTTCCTATAAATGAAATTGGCGATATGACTTAAGAAAAAATGAAATAAGCAATAGCTAATATTTCCTTTAAAAAATGAGTAATATTCGTTGATCTGAGTTCCAGTTTATAAATATTATGCTTTCGGAATTATGGTAAAAAACATTTTTAAAAAGCATGAAATTATTTTACAATATGTATGTGTGGCAGAAATTCGCACTAAAATTTAAGTATTTGATTCCATTATTAAAATATTAACTGATATACATATAAGTTACAATTGAATATAAAAATGTACTCAAAAAATGATCTCGTTCACTTAAAAAAACACCATTTGTGAGAATATCCTCAAGCTAATGTCAGGCTTATGCATTTTGGCTTAAAATCACATTGTTTGGCGAAAAAAGTAAAAAAAAAAAAAAAATCGTAACGAAACAAATAATAATTAAACATGTGACTTACAATTACATCTGCTTGTTTTTTCTATAAGTCAAATGATGGGGCAATTATATAAAAAGAAAAAGAAAAGAACAAAAAGAATTCCAAGTTTCTTGTCTAACAGTCTACCACCGCTCTGGTGTTAGTGGCACCAACATAAAATACCGAAACAGAGTTATAATAGAATGTCTCTAAAAATGTTGAAACAGAGACTTTCAACATTAATTTGCCAACATTAACCTTGACATCGATTGGTATTTCCTAATATTCTATAGAAAACGGAATTTAGATGTTTTTAAAGGTTTCTTGTTGTTCCTGCCAACCAGGTGGTACTGACACCGGCATAAAATAAAGCCCGTATAGGATCAGGGACTATCACTCTTCATTCGCAACTAATAACTTCTGTAATCGGTTTATTATTTCCTGATATTCCCTAGAAATCATAATTTAGGACTCTTTTAGAATGCTTTTCGCTCCTTCCCTTCGCTTCAACCCTTTTTAATTTAGAATTTGTATACGACTGTTCTTAGAGGACATTCATATTTTATAAGTAACTACCGTGCTATATTGAAAGTTTCTAGCCTCTTCAGTACCGCATAAATCGCAATTTCGAAATTTTTTTGCTCCTGCAACACTCTAGGGGTTGTGGCACCGACATAAAATATAGCTTAAATGTTTGAGCATGTTCTATCACCGTCAATTTGAAACCATTATGTTTGAAATCGGTTTCGTAATTCATACGATTGCATAACAATCGTAATTTAGAACTCTTATAGAATGCCTTTCGCTCACTTTATCCTTTTAAATTTGGAAATTTTTTCCGACAATTCTTAGAAAGCATTTGCATCTTTGAAGTAATTACCATTCCAAATTTAAAATGTTACCCCCTCTTTAACACAATAAATGCAATTTAAAACATTTTTTGCTCCTGTAACCCCCTGGTGGTAGTGACATCAACGTAAAATATAGTCTATGTTGGAGCGGAGACTGTCACCATCAATTTGAAAGCATTACTTCTGAAATCGGTTTATATTTCCTGAGATTGCATAGAAATGGCCATTCAGAATCTTTTTTAGAACTCTTTTCGCACATTTTCACCTCTTTAAAATGTCGAATATTTTAAGAAATGTTCTTAGAGATCATTTATATCTTATCAGTAACTACCATTCTAAATTTCATGTTTCTAGGCCCTTCAGTTACACGAAAATCGCATTTTCGAATTTTTTTTGCTCCTGCACCCCCTTTGGGGGTAATGCCACCGACATAAAATGTAGCCTATGTTTGAGCAAGGGTTGTCACCATCATTTTAACACCATTATTTTTGAAATCCGTTTGGTACTTCCTGAGATTGCGAAAAAATCGGCATTTAGAACGTTTTTTAGAACGCTTTTTGCGCATTTTAACAGCTTTTAAATATACAATTTTTTAAGAAATATTCTTAGCGGTCATTTATATCTAATAAGTAACTACCATGCAAAAATGCCATGTATCTGAGCCCTCCAGTAACACAAAAATCGCAATTTCGAACGTTTTTTTGCTCCTGCACCCTCTTTAGGGGTAGTGGCACCGACATAAAATGTAGCCTATGTTGGAGCAAGGATTATCACCATCATTTTGACACCATTATTTTTGAAATCGGTTTGGTATTTCTTGAGATTGCATAAAAATCGCCATTTAGAACGTTTTTTAGAAAGCTCTTTTGCGCATTTTCACCCCTTTTAAATATAGAATTTTTTAAGAAATGTTCTTAGCGGTCATTTATATCTAATAAGTAACCACCATGCCAAATTCCATAGATCTGGACCCTTCATTAACACAAAAATCGCAATTTCGAACGTTTTTTTGCTCCTACACCCCCTTTAGGGGTAGTGGCACCGACATAAAATGTAGCCAATGTTAGAGCAAGAGTTGTCACCATCATTTTGACACCATTATTTTTGAAATCGGTTTGGTACTTCTTGAGATTGCGTAATAATCCCCATTTAGATCGTTTTTTAGAACACTTTTCGCGCATTTTCACCCCTTTTAAGTTTCGAACTTTTTAAGAAATGTCCTTAGAGATCATTAGTATCTTATAAGTAACTACCATTCCAAATTTCATGTTTCCAGGCCCTTTAGTAACACAAAAGTCGCATTTTTAGAATGTTTTTTGCTCCTGCAACCCCTTTTGGCCAGTGGCACGGACATAAGATATAGCCTATGTTCTAAGTTGGAAAAACACCATCATTTTGAGACCATTACTTTTGGAATCGGTTCTGTAGTTCCAGAGCTTACCTCCTACAAATAAACAATTTTTACCTCTTTATAATAGACTAGCAAACCCCGCGGCTTTGCTCGCGTAATAATTGAAATATGCCAAGTGATATTTATATGTCTAATTTTTATTAAAAGGTACTAACTAAATTTTTATTTTATTAAAAGGTAATATTTTATTTTATTAAAAGTTTTTTTTATTAAAAGGTACTTATTACTTTTAGAAATAATTCAAAAATTACTGTTTAAAACACAGTTTGATTAAACATGATTATTACACTGCAATAGGCAGAAATGAGACTTAAATTAATAAAATGAAGTAAAACTAAATAAATGATAATTTAAAAAATATTTTGAAACTTTTATGCTCAATTAATATGCTCATTTCAGTATTCATTTGAAGTTTTGAATTTTTTAGAAACCATCTTCTTACATCTTAAAATTAACCATCATGTCAAATTCCAAGTCCTACCACCTCTCTCAACATAAAGGGCTATGTTGAAATAGGAACTGTCACCATTAATTTGCCAACATTAATTTTGAAATTTGTTTGTTATTTCCTAATATTCCACAGAAACGTAATTTAGAAAGCTTTTAAAGGCCTTTTTTAGAGCGTTTGTTGTTTTTGTAAATCCCAGGTGGTAGAATCATCGGCATAAAATATAGCCTCTGTAGGATCAGAAATTGTTACCATTGATTCGCAACTATTACTTTTATAAGCGGTTTATATTCCCTGAAATTGTATAGAATCGTAATTTAGAACTTTTTTAGAATGCTTTTCACACCTACCCTTCGCTTCACCCCTTTTTAATTCGAATTTATTTTCGACGTTCCTTCGAGGGCATTTATATTTTATGAGTAACTACCATGTCATATTTAAAGTTTCCAGCCTTTTCAGTATCACAGAAATCGCAATTTAGAAAGTTTTTAGCTCCTGCAACCCTCTGGTGGTAGTGGAACAGACATAAAATATAGCTTATGTTTGAGCAGATTCTATCACCAAAATTTGTCATCATTATTTTTTTAATCGGTTTGGTAATTTATAAGTTTGCTTAAAAATTGTAATTTATAACGCTTTTCACTCACTTCATTTTTTTAATTTGGAATTTTCTTTCGACTGTTCTTAGAAAGCAGTTGCACCTTGTAATTAAATACCATGCCATACTTCAAAGTGTTAGACACCTAAGTTGTGCAAAAAACGCAAATTAGAACATGTTTTGTTTTGCAACCGTCAGCCTCAGATGGTAGTGACATCAACATAAAACATAACCTATGTTATAGCAGGGACTGTCACCATTTATTTGCAACCATTACTTTTGAAATAGCTTTGGTATTTCCTTAGATTGAGTAGAAATCGCAATTTAGAACGTTTTTAGGACGCTTTTCGTGCATTTTCACCCCTTTTTAAATTTCCAATTTTTTCGAAACTGTTCTTAAAGATCATTTATATCTAATAAATATGTACCTTGCCTAATTTTAAGTAGCTAGCCCCTACCGATCACAAAAATCAAAATTTAGAACGCTTTTTTACTCCTGCAACGTCTTGTTGATAGTGATAAGGACATAAAATAGTGTCTATGTTAGAGCAGAGGCTGTCAGCATCAATTTCCTAATATTAGGTTTGAAATCAGATTCATTCTTCCTGAGATATTGCCGACAAATCGGCATTAAGAACGTTTTTAGAACGCTTTTCGCGCATTTTGCTCCTGCATCTCCTCTGGGGTTGTGGAAACAGAAATAAAATATAGCCTATCTTGGAGCAAGATCTGTCACCATCATTTTTACACCATTATATTTGAAATCGGTTCAGTACTTCCTGAGATTGCATAGAAATCGCAATTTAGAAAGTTTTTTACAACGCTTTTTGCGCATTTTGACCCCCTTTTAAATTTCGATTTTTTTTAGGAAATGTCCTTAGAGATCATTGATATCTTATAACTAACTACCATTCCAAATTTCACGATTCTAGGCCCTTCCGTAACGCAAAAGCCGCAATTTAGAACGTTTTTCTCCTGCACCCCGTTTGGGGTAGTGGCACCGACATAAAACATCGCCTATGTTGGAGCAAAGGTTGTCACCATCATTTTGCGCCATTATTTTTTAGATCGGTTTCGTATTTCCTGAGATTGTGTAGAAACCACTATTTAGAACGTTTTTTAGAACGCTTTTCGCACATTTTCACCCCTTTTAAATTTCGAATTGTTTAAGAACTGTTCTTAGAAATCCTTTATATCTAATAAGTAGCTAATATTTCAAATTTCATATCTCTAGGCCCTTCGGTAACGCAAAAATCTCATTTTTAGAACGTTTTTTGCTCCTGCACTCCCTTTCGGGTAGTGGCACCGACATAAAACATATCCTATGTCGGAGCAAGGGTTGTCACCGTCATTTTGACACCCTTATTTTGACACTATTTTTTTTAAAATTGATTTGGTATTTCCTGAGATTGTGTAGAAACCACCATTTAGAACGTTTTTTAGAAAGATTTTCGCGCGTTTTCACCCCTTTCGAATTTCGAATTGTTTAAGAACTGTTCTTAGAAATCCTTTATATCTAATAAGTAGCTAATATTTCAAATTCCATATTTCTAAGCCCTTCTTAACACATAAATCGCATTTTTAGAACGTTTTTTGCTCCTGCACCCCCTTTGGGGCAGTGACACCGACATAAAACATAGCCTATCTTGGAGCAAGCGTTGTCACCATCATTAAGACACCAATATTTTTTAAATCGGTTTGGTATTTCCTCAGATTGTGTAGAAACTACCATTTAGAACGTTTTTTAGAACGCTTTTTGTGCATTTTCACCCCTTTTAAATTTCGAATTGTTTAAGAACTGTTCTTAGACATCATTTATATCTTATAAGTAACTAATACTCAAAATTTCATATTTCTAGGCCCTTCAGTAACGCTAAAATCGCATTTTTAGAACGTTTTTTGCTCCTACACCCCCTTTGGGGTAGTGGCACCGACATAAGATATAGCCTATGTTCTAAGTTGGACTCACACCATCATTTTGATACCATTACTTTTGGAATCGGTTCGGTAGTTCCAGAGCTTACATCCGACAAATAAACAATTTTTTCCTCTTTATAATAGGAGTATAGATATATAGAAGATATAGATATAGATAGATAGATATAGATATAGATATAGACAGATATAGATATAGATATAGATTACTAGCAAACCCCGCGGCCTTGCTCGCGTAATATTTGAAATATGCCAAGTGATATTTATATGTCTAATTTTTATTAAAAGGTACTAACTAAATTTTTATTTTATTAAAAGGTAATATTTTATTTTATTAAAAGGTACTTATTACTTTCAGGAATAATTCAAAAATTACTATTTAAAACACAGTTTGATTAAACATTATTATTACACTGCATTAGGCAGAAATGAGACTTAAATTAATAAAACGAAATAAAACTAAATAAAAGGTAATTTAGAAAATATTTTGAAACTTTTATGCTCAAATAATACGCTCATTTCAGTATTCATTTGAAGTTCTGAATTTTTTAGAATCCATCGTCATACATCTTAAAATTAGCTATCATATCAAATTCCAAGTCCTACCACCTCTCTCAACATAAAGGGCTATGTTGAAAGAGGAACTGTCACCATTAATTTGCCATAATTAATTTTGAAATCGGTTTGTTATTTCCTAATATTCCACAGAAACGTAATTTAGAAAGTTTTGAAGGCCTTTTTTAGAACGTTTGTTGTTCCTGTGAACCCCAGGTGGTAGAATCTTCGGCATAAAATACAGCCTGTGTAGCATTAGAGACTGTTACCATTGATTCACAACTATTACTTTTATATTCTGTTTATATTATGAAATTGCATAGAAATCGTAATTTAGGACTTTTATAGAATGCTTTTCACACCTCCCCTTTGCTTCAGCCCTTTTTAATTCGAATTTATTTTCGAGTGTCCTTCGAGGGCATTTATATTTTATAAGTAACTACAGTGCCATATTTAAAGTTTCTAGCATTTTCAGTATCATAGAAATCGTAATTTAGAAAGTTTTTAGCTCCTGCAACTCCCTGGTGGTAGTAGCACAGACATAAAATATAGCCTATGTTTGAGCAGGTTCTATCACCAACAATTTGTCATCATTATTTTTTTAATCGGTTTGGTATTTGATAAGATTGAATAAAAATTGTAATTTATAACGCTTTTTGCTCACTTCATCTTTTTAAATTTGGAATTTTCTTTCAACTGTTATGAGAAGCAGTTGCATCTTGTAAGTAAGTGCCATGCCATACTTGAAAGTGTTAGATCCCTCAGTTGTGCAAAAAACGCAAATTTGAACGTGTTTTGCTTTTGTAACCCTCAGATGGTAGCGACAGCAACATAAAATATAACCTATGTTATAGCAGGGACTGTCACCATTGATTTGCAACCATTTCTTTTAAAATAGCTTTGGTATTTCCTGAGATTGAGTAGAAATCGCAATTTAGAACGTTTTTAGAACGCTTTTCGCACATTTTCAACCTTTTTTAAATTTCTAATTTTTTCGAAACTGTTCTTAAAGATCATTTATATCAAATAAATATGTACCTTGTCTTATTTTAAGTTTCTAGCACCTACCTATCACAAAAATCGAAATTTAGAACGCTTTTATGTCCCTGCAACGCATAGGTGATAGTGATACCGGCATAAAATAGCGTCTATGTTACAGCAGAGGCTATCAGTATCCATTTCCTACCATTACTTTTGAAATCAGTTTGATTCTTCCTGAGATATTGCTGACAAATCGGCATTTAGAACCTTTTTAGAACGTTTTTCGCGCATTTTGCTCCTGCATCTCCTCTGGGGTAGTGGAAACAGATATAAAATATAGCCTATCTTGGAGCAAGATCTGTCACTATCATTTTTACAACATTATATTTGAAATCTGTTCAGTACTTCCTGAGATTCCATAGAAATCGCAATTTAGAACGTTTTTTACAACACTTTTTGCGCATTTTGACCCCCTTTTAAATTTCGATTTTTTAGGAAATGTCCTTAGAGATCATTGATATCTTATAACTAACTACCATTCCAAATTTCACGATTCTAGGCCTTTCCGTAACGCAAAAACCACAATTTAGAGCGTTTTTCTCCTACACCCCCTTTGGGGTAGTGGCACCGACATAAAAATAGCCTATGTTGGAGCAAGGGTTGTCGCCATCATTTTGACGCCTTTATTTTTTAAATCGGTTAGGTATTTCCTGAGATTGTGTGGAAACCACCACGTAGAACGTTTTTAGAACGCTTTTCGCGCATTTTCACCCCATTTAAATTTCGAATTGTTTAAGAATTGTTCTTAGAAATCCTTTATATCTAATAGGTAGCTAATATTTTTTATTTCTTATTTCTAGGCCCTTCAGTAACACATAAATTGCATTTTTAGAACGTTTTTTGCCCCTACAACCCCATTGTGGTATTAGCACCGACATAAAATATAGCCTATATTGGAGCAAGCGTTGTCACCATCATTTTGACGCCCAAATTTTTTAAATCGATTTGGTATTTCCTGAGATTATGTAGAAACTACCATTTAGAACGTTTTTTAGAACCCTTTTCGCGCATTTTCACCCCTTTTAAATTTCGAATTGTTTAAGGGCTGTCCTTAGAAATCCTTTACATCTAATAAGTAGCTAATATATTAAATTTCATATTTCTAGGCCCTTCAGTAACACGTAAATCGCATTTTTAGAACTTTTTTTTGCTCCTGCCACCCCTTTCGGGTAGTGGCACCGACATAAAACATAGCCTATGTTGGAGCAAGGGTTATCACCGTCATTTTGACACCATTATTTTTTAAATCGGTTTGGTATTTCCTGAGATTGTGTAGAAACCACCATTTAGAACGTTTTTTAGAACGCTTTTTGTGCATTTTCACCCCTTTAAAATTTCGAATTGTTTAAGAACTGTTCTTAGACATCATTTATATCTTATAAGTAACTAATATTCAAAATTTCATGTTTCTAGGCCCTTCCGTAATGCTAAAATCGCATTCTTAGAACGTTTTTTGCTCCTACACCCCCTTTGGGGCAGTGGCACCGACATAAAACATAGCCCATCTTGGAGCAAGCGTTCTCACCGTCATTTTGACACCAATACTTTTTAAATCGGTTTGGTATTTCCTGAGATTGTGTAGAAACTACCATTTAGAACGTCTTTTAGAACACTTTTTGTGCATTTTCAACCCTTTTAAATCTCGAATTGTTTAAGAACTGTTCTTAGACGTCATTTATATCTTATAAGTAACTAATACTCAAAATTTCATATTTCTAAGCCCTTCAGTAACGCTAAAATCGCATTTTTAGAACGTTTTTTGCTCCCGCACCCCCTTTGGGGTAGTGGCACCGACATAAGATATAGCCTATGTTCTAAGTTGGACTAACACCATCATTTTGATACCATTGCTTTTGGAATCGGTTCGGTAGTTCCAGAGCTTATCTCCGACAAATAAACAATTTTTTCCTCTTTATAATAGGAGTATAGATTAGTATAGAAGTATAGATTTCCAACTGAGCGAAAAATGGCCAAGCCGGATGGATTCCGAACCCAGATCCTTGGCTTACATTGCCATCTATCGTTTAATCTACCTGGGCTGACAACCGGTGAGCATATTTCGCTCAGATGCGCTCTGAGCTGTCACCATAATAGACCAAATGTTATTATCAATAAGGCTATCTGAACTAAATATGCCCGCAGGTTGTCAGCGCAGGTAAATTAAACGTAGAGCACTGGCAATGTAAGCCAAGGATCTGGTTTCGAGTCCCGGATTGGGCATTTTTCGCCCAGTTGAAAATATTGAATACGTATGGTAACTTTACCAATCAGTATTATTCTGCTAAAATAGTAGTATTTATACGATCCCATCGTTTTTTTTTTTTTTTTTTTTTTTTGAGTTCCTTTACCTGGAGTAAATTCTGTTGAGCTACATGGCAGACCAGATGTTATTATCAATTAGGTTATCTGAGCGAAATGTGCTCGGTGGTTCTCAGCCCAGGTAGACTTAAACGGTAGAGTATTAGCAATGTAAGCTTGGGCTCGAGTCTCGGCTTTGGTATTTTTCGCTCAGTTGAAAACATTCAATATGTCTATGTCTATTGATTTTGTAGTAGATCTAGCAAAGGGCTAAAACTGTACTAGCCCCACCCAACAACGCACATTAGACATCTTCCACCACCCCGGTAAAGTTTTACAAAGGTTATGGATTGAACAGATAGTTATTTTCTTCATAGGATATTAGTTTATAGTCTATGGAGGCTGTAATGAAAAATGAATACACTAAGATAGCATTAAATTACATTAGGCCTACATTAAAGTGTCCGTTTTTGGTGAAAATCTTCGAAATTTGTTTGATTATTTTATTTGAAAGAGCAACCTTTTATTATTCTAAATCTGATTTAATTTTATTCCTACGGTTATTAGGACAGGAGTTAGGGTCAATTTAATAAACAGGAAGTAATGAGTCAACTACCGGAAGTGGAAGTAAGAAGACCAGGAGAAATGTAAACAATGTTACTATGAATGATTTTCTTACTTTTTTTTACATAAAAGTCCCAATATACCTTAATTGGCAGTTCAGGATTAATATTATAGATGAGAAACAATATACAGAGGTGACCAAAATTGTGGACATTTTTTGAAATTTTTTATGTTCTATAATTTTATGTGCTTGAAGAATATAATAAATATTACAAATATTTATATTATATATACACTTAAAATCTATGTACAATTAAATACAAATGTTTATAAATTAAATTCAAGGAAATTTAATGTAGAATTTAATAAAAAAAAATAATTAAAATACCTGCATTACAAAAAAATTTACTCTTACAAAAAATAAGATTTATCTCAGATTTCATTGTATCTTAAAGTTATACTTACACATTCAATATTTAGTAGGATAACCCTTGTCCTTTATTACAGCTTCATAGCATCTTTTCAATGAGAGAACTATTGTTTGAAGTTCATCTTTTTAATCACATGATACCAAGAATCAATTATAGTTTCCATAAGTTGCATTTTATTAGATAGACGCTTTTTTTGTACAAGGATTTTCTAACGTCGCCACAAATTTTCTATAGGATTAAGATCAGGGCTGTTTCCTGGCCAGGGTAGTGATTGTATGCTTTTATTTTTAAACCATTCTCTGGATATTTTTACCTTATGGCATAGAGCTGTATCCTGCTGAAAGATAAATTGTGCTTTATTGGGGAAAAAATCCCTGATGGAAGGTATCAATTTTGTTTCCAGAACAGTGTCGATGTATTTTTTTTCTGCATTTAGAGTGCTAGCAATCTCGTGAATGCGGCCCACACCACCTGCAGACATACAGGCCCAAATCATGACATTTGTTGTGTTCTTTGTAGTTGCTTCAATGCAATCAGGATGCAGATTTTCCCTTATTTCACCTATTTCCTATATCTCTTATTTCATCTGTATATCCTCTAGTCCCTTCCCTCACATATTTTCACCCATCACGACACTGTAAAAAAAAAAACGGACTAAAATACGGAAATTGTACTGGCAATTCAGATGCCAGTACTATTTCGTATTTTAACGGAAAATTTCCCCCGTAAATTCCAGAAAAACGGAAATTTTTCTGCAATTTATTGAGAAAATTTCCGTTAAAATACGAAAATATTACTGGCGTCTCGATTGCCAGTACAATTTCCTTATTTTAGTCCGTTTTTTTACAGCGTACCAAAGAGCGATATTTTACCCTCATTGCTCCAGATTATTTACTTCTACTGGTTTTCTGACCAATTAATGTGTTCTTTTGCCCACTGAACTCATTTCTTGCGTTTCTGCAGATTTAAAAATGTTTATTTTTTGCCTTGGAATTCTACCTTTCAGTCCAAAACCTGCTAATCTTCTCCTTATTGTTCTTGAACTAACTGAAATATTCATTGCATTCATTTCACATCTAACAGCATTTGATGAAATTCTTCTATCTGTGATCTGGCATATCATTTTTATCTTTCTATCGTCAGAAGCACTTGTGCATTTTGTTCGGCCTGATCTTGCCTTATTTATCACTGATTTAGTTTCTTCATAACACAAACACAACTTTCGTACGCCAGATAAAGTGACTGATCCACCAACCTGTCTTGCAATTTCAGCATAAAAGAGACCGTTTTCTCTCAATATGACAATTCTACTTCTTTTTGTACATGTCTGATCAGTTCTTGTTGTGGATGATATTGTTTTAAATTATTTGCATTAAAAAATGGAAATTTTTTTAAAATTTATTCTATTTAGTTACACTAGTATTCACCCTTCTGCAAAATTCATTCCAGCAAAATACCGCTTTTACAAATCAAAACATACTACAGTTTAGTTGCTGATATTTGATTAGTTCTCAGAACAGTCATTGTGATTGGCCAGGAAGCTTTTATTACAATACACTTCAGCACGAGGCTAACGAAAAAGACAGGCTACCACGGTGGGTCCGATTCTTCTTTTTTTACAGACCGCTGGAGTCACGTGGTGCTCGAATGCACCAATGAAGGTGTGCGAAAAGAGCATCATATGACTCCAGCGGTCTGTAAAAAAAGAAGAATCGGACCCACCGCGGTAGCCTGTCTTTCTCGTTAGCCTCGACTTCAGAATTCATGATTAATTGTGTTTGTATTTTAGACTAAAGTAAGTGTAACTTTTTTTAATGCAGATATTTTAATTCGGCTTTTTTTTTATTAAATCGTACATTAAATTTCCTTGAATTTTAATGTTGCATTATTGATATATAAACATTTGAATTTAAGCGAAAATTAATATATTCTATAAACACACAAAGTTATAAAACATGAAAAATTTAAAAAAATGTCCACAATTTTGGCCACCATTACTGTAGTTAAGAAATCTTTAAATGCGATTTCTGGAAAATAATTTCTTTCCTTATTTCCATATTCGATAAACTCTATTACATAGAATGATTTAAACACATTTCAGTGAAGTTTACTCAGAATGCTTATCATATTACTCACTTTGTTCTAAACTAGAATTTAAGTTGTATGTGATAATGTAATTATTTTATAGATGTTCTAATATTTAAATATATATATATATTTTTATAAAAAAGTAGGTATTTTTTGACATATTTTGAAATATTTCAGTTAATTTTGAAGATATTCTAAAACCCCTAGTTCAATGCTGAGGTAACTGTAATAGTAGTATGTACTACAAAGAAAATTGAAATATATTTAGTTGAATTGAGTGTAGGCTGTCTGGCGTAAACATGAAATTTTTTGAAAGGTGGTAAAAAAATTCATTTTTTATGTTATGAAGATATTGTTAGGATTTTATGTTTTTTCATCATCTGTATTATAATTGAAGTAAAAGTATGTTTGTTTATTCAATATTGTGCATTTTTTAAGCGCTCCGATCGTAGACAGAACCTTACTCAAATTATTAGAACACTTAGTCCATTGGCTGCAAGACATTTTGAAATACACGTGGCCTGTCTGAAAAGTATTCGACCTTTGGCCAAAAAATAATATAAAATACCTGGCGGGATTGGAACTCTAATCCCATTCAAAGTAGGTGCCTTGCGCCTCCACACATTTAGGCCACCGTTCCTTCCACTGCCGAAAACACTTCTGGATGGCTTCTTTTGGAAAGGTGTTTAACTCCACCTTCACGTTCTGCATAACTCATCTTTACTTTCAAAACGGGATCCTTTCAACGGCGCCTTCAATTTCGGAAGCAACCAGAAGTCGCAAGGAGCCATGTCTGGAGAGTAGGTGGGTGGATGAACGACTGAAATACCATGTATCACCAAGAAAGTCTGAATCAGGTGCCATTGAATGAGCTGCAGCATTGATGAATCTTACGGCATCTGATGAATCTTATGAATTGTTTCGCTTTGAGAATCACAAGTCTTTGACAAAATTTGATGCAGTGCCTTTGCTCAACTCGTTCAGTCATCTTGAGAGGAATGAAAATCCGACAAGCACGTATGGCAGCACCGCACTTGGCGGTCAGCAGGCAACGACTGGCTCACTGGAAAGCGCGGAAAAAATTCAAGCATGCGCATTGAGCTGCCTCCTTCCAATGCACACAGTGGCGTCGCCTTAAAATCACTACTGCGCTCGGAGAAAATGAAGGTCGGATAGTTATCAGACAGACATCGTATATTCATCATGCTCATTTAGTCGAACACAATCTTTATATTTTGGAGTAGGTTTGGCTTCTTTAATATTAAGAAAAAGCATGATCATAGTGATGTCGATTATGGCTTTCTTAGTTGAAAATGTGATGTTAAGGTGCAGTTTAGGATATAATGCTGTGACGTGCCTATTTGGCCACAGGTGCAGTTCGGAGGGAAAACCGTATCAATATTGCAGAGGTATGACAGGGATGGCCCGTAACTTGTCGCGAACACATAGAAATTTCTATGGTGTAACAATAGCTGATTTGACACTTTTGGAAGAAAACTTTATGTTTGACACTCCGTTTAGGCATAATGTCTTTTTTGTTGCCTGCTTTGAAGTAGAGATATTTTTAGCTGGGTTTATTTTTAGATATGAAGCTGGATAGGAAAAAAACTTTACTGTAACTCAAGTCTTTTGTGTGTCCCTGTAAATGAACTATAAATGCCATGCACACCATACCTATAGTAAGCCTCTTATAGCGCAACTCAGTAATATAGGAGGGCAGTTTGATATCTCCGTGACTTTAAAAAAAGGTGGCGCTCTAGTCGCACTCTTATTATTATGTTTTCAATTTATTATTATCTGCAGCAACATTCGTGCAGTTTTCAGGCGATATTTAAAATACATTGTGTTCTATTGGATTCAAAAGCAAACGATTGGCGTTTTTGTTTTGATAATAGAGAAAAAAGAATTTCGTGTTTTGATAAAACACTATTTTTTGCTCCGGAAAACAATTACCAAAACTGAAGAAAAGTTGAAAAAATATTATGGAGACTTTGCTCCATCACATGGTATGGTTCACAAGTCGTTTACGGAAATCCGTTGTGGGCGTACGAGCACAACAGATGCAGAACGTTCTGGACGTCCAATTGATATCACGACAGACAAAATGGTCGACAAAATCCATGATATTGTATTAAATGACCAACGTGTGAAAGTGCATCAGATAGCTAATAAGGTAAACGTTTCAATTCAATATTTTGCATGAACCTTTGAGCATGAAAAGTATCAGCAAGACAGGTGCCGCAATTGCTCACAAAGGAAACAAGTTGGAAATTGCTCGTCAAACGTGGCAAATGAGGTGCGTTCGTACTATAACTAGTTTTATAATTATTTTTTGCACTTCATAAAGTGCATAGTCTGATACATCATTAAAATGCACTTCCAATAATTTTTTCCCATTCCCGTAATGTAACGGAACACTTTTGACTGTCCCTGTAATTAAACTATACATCCGATTTTCCTAAAATTTGAAACAGCTCAAAAAAATTTTGCAACAATTATCTTTAAAATTTCAGACCATTCGGAAGGCTGTAATATCATTAAAATGCACTTGCAATAATTTTTCCTATTGGCCGTAATGTAAAGAAAAACTTTTGACTGTCCCTGTAATTAAACTATACATCCGATTTTCCTAAAATTTGAAATGGCTCCACAAAATTTTGCATCAATTATATCTTTAAAATTTCAGATCATTCGGAAGGCTCTAATATCATTAAAATGCACTTGCAATAATTTTTCCCATTGGCCGTAATGTAAAGGAAAACTTTTGACTGTCCCTGTAATTAAACTATACATCCGATTTTCATAAAATTTGAAATGGCTCGACAAAATTTTGCAACAATCATATATTTGAAATTTCAGACCATTCGGTTGGGTAGTTTTTGCTCTGTTACATGCGGACAGACGGACGGACGGACGGACAGACGGACAGACGGACAGACGGACGGACAGACGGACGGACTGAACGACGACTATAGGTGCTACGTATTTATATAATTACGAACGCACCTAAAAAGCGGACTCGTTTAACCATTTCAAAACAGCTAGAGGGCTTGACCCCTCAACTAAGTGGACCCTCAACTAAGCGCCGTCACTGACTTGGATTATATGTGATTGCCCAAAAGCTAATAAATAAATAACAGACTAAACAGAACTTTTTGGTGTTCCGAAATAAATAATAAATAATAAATAAATAATAATTCTACAATATTTTACAAAATATTCGTAAACATAAAAAACTCTAATAGAAAATTTCCAGTAGGACAAGCCGCGGTAGAGGGGAACAAAAATCTCCCGAAATGGAAAAATTCATAATCGGAGTAGACACACTAATAAATTCACTGAACAATTTTGAGGATAAACCAGACCAAAAAATCACACATTTTTTTGATGAATTTGAAGAACTGGCAGAGGCTGCACAATTTCCTGACGATTTAAAATTAGTCCTGGAAAAGTCCAAATTTAAGGGACAAGCAAGGGAAATGGTCAAAAACACTCAGGAATTACATAAGGCAAATGAACATGAGGCATTCAAAGAGTGAGCGATAAAACATTTTCTGCGATCGCAGCTCGCTTCGCTCGCTCACCACTAATTGTGTCAACTCTAGCCAGAATGAGTGCTGTCATAAATCATTATAATGTAACCTATTTACAAATACTTTTAATGTATAAAAAAGTAATGTAAAACTGTTGAAAATGTAAATAAAAGTGCATTTAAAAACCTTGGAAACAGAATTAATTTAAAACCTTAGTGAAAACACAATAAAAAAGATTTTTAGTTGGGCCGTTATGCGATCCGATCAAGCAACATATGAAGTTTACAAATGTTTTTAATGTATAAAAAGTCATGCAAAACTTTGTAGAAAATGTAAATAAAAATGCACTTAGGTGATGCTGCCAATGGGTATAAAACAAATTTAAGTGGCATGTTAGTGTCAGATGGGGTCCTTCTCCTTCCATTTTGCCTGTAGTATTGAAAATCCCGGCTTAAATTCATTTAAAACTATAATAAGAAGCTATAAAAGATGCTACATATCACGCTAACGAACTGTAAACAAAACGCTATCGCCTGTGTCTAAATACAATCTTGGATCAAAAAGCTGATTCGCGGAATTCCTGACGTTACCGTAAAACGGACCAATAGGAATTGTCTTTCATGCATCGCTCAACGGTTTGTGTTAAAAGAGAGATTCTGTCTGGATTTTGATTTGCTGGATGGGTTGAGACATGTGACCGTAACTTAACCACTGAGAATCGTCGCTGTGGCTGTTGCCAAATAGCAAACTACAAATACAGCTTTTTTTCGCGCTACGTAAGAGAGAGATCTACATAGATGTTTGGACAAGTTCGAGAGCAATTCAAGTGAATTTTTGAGGCGTTATATTACAGTTGATGAAACATGGATACATTACTACACACAAGAAAGGAAAAAACTGTCTAAACAGTGGACTTCTTCTAATGAACGTGCTCCGAAAAAGGCAAAAACAGTTCCATCGGCTGGAAAGATTATGGCCGCAGTTTTCTGGGACTCAAAAGGCGTAAACCTCATTGACAAACTGGAAAAAGGAAAAAAGATCACCGGACAGTATTATGCTGGTTCATTACACCTTCTTAATACATAATTGAAAGAAAAGCGACACCATTTGTCCAAGAAAAAAGTGCTTTTTATCACGACAGTGCGTCAGCGCACTCGTCTGCAATCGCAGCCACTAAATTGGTTCAAATACGATACGAATTGCTCCCTTATCCACCCTACTCTCCTGATTTGGCCTCCAGTGACGTTTTTCTTTTTCCAAATTTAAAAAATTGGCTTAGTGGAAAGCGATTTTCTTCAAATTCTGATATCACAAATGCCTATTTTGAGGAGTTTGAGAAATCTTATTTTTTGGAAGAATTAAAAAAGTTAGAACATCGTTGGAAAAAGTGTATCATCATGAAAGGAGATTATGTCGAAAAATTTCAAATGCATTTTGATATTTATATTGGTTTTTTCATTTCAAAGTCACGGACTTATCAAACTGCTCTCGTATATCAATTTCAATATGCAACATGATTAAAATACACCGAAAACTATTTTTCACCATATATAGTAATGTAACTGAATTCTTTTGAGTGTTCCTGGGAATGAAATGTAAATGCTACACACTTCATTTTCAATAACGAACATGCTGTAGTAAATCTCATTAACGCATATCAATTGCACGACAATTCGAGTATATTTACGCGTGTTAGAGCACGGACAGATAGACAGACGGCAGAAAGACAGATAGACAGGCAAACCGAATTCATAAAAGCATTTCAACTATGTTGTAAAATTCTAAAATGCTTATTGATTTTTTAGAATTTCAGAGTTTTTGCACTTTTTTTTTTTTTTTTTTACATCGAGTGAACATAGGGTACTTTTAATAAAATACAAGGAAGGACTCTATAACCTTGCTTATTAAATAATATAAAGTGTTCAATATAAGTACTTTTAATAAAATACTAGTAGCAAAAAGTAAGCTAAAGTAATAATAATAATGCTTTATATAAATTTTCACGTAAAAATTTTCTTCAAACAATGCCTTCCGAAGAGATCATATTAGACGATAAGTAACTTAAGTTTCAGTTTATCTATCCAAACAATTGGTTATTTTTAGGATAACATTTAAATATTTTCTAAAATATTATTTTATTCCGTTTGGGAACATTCGGTGAATTTACCAGGTGTTAAATCGTAGCTTTTCATATACAGTACCTCAAAAAAAAAAACTAACCAAAGGCTATAACTCCAGATCTAAATAAGGTAAGAAACAAATACTAGTTTAATTCATGTAAAGTTCTTTAAAATTGTACTAAATAGTTCCCGTTAATTTATGATGGTAAACGATTTGAATGTTTCACTTGAATTTTTAATTACTTTCTTTTTAAATTATTAAGGATTGAAATTTTGATGAACTGGTATACTGTATAAGTGATTCCTATATTTTTGAGGTGATAGGTGGTGCTGTCAGTATAACCTACTCAGAGAACCTACAACCTACCAAGTTGTAGGTCTCTAAACCTACTCAATGAAGTGAAAGAATGTTAAGTTTGTAATTTATAACCAATTGTGGTTTGCTTTTTCTCAAAAGTTTAACTAAAAATATTGGGTTGAGCATTTATTTTTACTTACTACAATCTGAAGCTTTTGAAAAAATAACAATATTTAATATTTTCTAATTATTTTTTAACTACGTGACTGTTAAAAGTTTTCATTAATTTTATTTTTATCAGTCACCTTCTAAAACCTTAAACTTAAAACTTGATGCTAGCAGCTGTCTCTAAAAAAATAACGTTCCGTTGTATAAGCCAACCTTAAAACAAAGCAGATGTATCATTGTACGGTTAAATATTATACTGCAATTTTTTTAACTTGTAAGCATCGCACATTTTTAATTTTTATACCGTCGTATTGGGGTAAAAAAGTACTTTTAAATGCAATCTGTTTGAAAACTGCACCTCACTTTATTTTTGAGATATAAAATTTTTTATAGTTTTTAGCCCATTTCTTTAATTTTGGCAACGCAAATACCACATTTTTGTAGAATGTAAAGGGAAAATAGTTGGAAAATATTAATTATATCTTTTTGTTGCCATTTTTCCATAACAACTGAAAAAAAATGTAATTAAAATACGTGTAATTTTGAAAAAATATAAATGGAGGATTTTTGATAAAACATGGTGCTATTATAAACTATATTTAATTTTATGTATGTATATTAATATTACAAACACATGAAGGCACACGAATCATTAAGTAGCCGACCTTTTTTTTGTCGAGTTTCTGGAATGACAACATCTCTTTTTTTGGATTTGTGTATTGTTCAGCGATAGTGACGTCATATGCATACTTCACTGTCGATGCTGTTTAAGACTGAATCGTAAATGTAGAATTCTTCAGCGGATGCGAATGACGTCATTTTATATAAAATAAAAGCGTGTGTTTTAAGTCTTAAAACTGAAATGTGTTTTTTACTATCTATAATTATATACATATATTTTTTTTTTCATCGAAGGCGACACTAAATTCTGAAAAAGCAGAATTCTTGTTTTCTAGTCTTTTTTTTACATTTTCATACAATCTTTAACTCTTAAACCATGGGTATCAAGGTAATTTCTTTTACAGTTCTTATATGAATATTTCTCTTTCATTCTGTTTTCTTTTTTAGGTGCGTTCGTAATTATATATATGCATAGCACCTATAGTTGTCGTTCGGTCCGTTTGTCTGTCTGTCCGTCCGCATATAGCAGAGCAAAAACTACCCGACCGAATGGTCTGAAATTTTAAATATATAATTGATGGAAAATTTTGTCGAGTCTTTTCAAATTTTATATAAAATCGGATGTCTAGTTTAATTACAGGGACAGTCAAAATTTTAAATTGATATGCACTTAAGTGAATATCAATTTCATTCTTCACTTCTTAATTATGAAGAGCACTAAAATATACATTCAGTAAAATATGCGATGCAAAAAATATTTATAAAACTAGTTACAGTACGAACGCACCTCATTTCCACGTTTGACGTACAATTTCCAACTTGTTTTTCACGGAGAAGAATGACAAACTTTTCTTTGTACACACGCATATATATATATATATATATATTCTTGATAATGGTCAGAAAATATAGCAAAAATTGTAGATCAGTTAAATTTATTTAGTTTATAATTGCATGCAAAATGCTTTTAATATAAAAAAATAATTTTTTATATTATTGTTGACTGTTAAATTTAAGTTAATTATAAAGCATTTGAATAATACTAATAAAAGGAAATACAAATCATACAATTTCTTCACATGAAATAAAATATGATATTATTGAAATGAATTATCTCTAAAAAATATACCAGGAATCATTCTGCCGGGAGTTGTGGTCAAATCCGCGTTGTCTACAAAAATTTACAGCTTTAAACTGTCCCCTTCGACCACTGAGCTAACCGGATCTAGTCCTACTTTTTTCTAAAATTGAACAGGTTCTAGATTTAATTTCACGCATGCGCAAATGAGTCAATTTTGTACAGAACTTAATTTTTTCCTTAGCGTTTTAATATATGTCATGTGATTTATTTCGAGAAAGTTACATTTCCTTGAGATTTACTGCTGACATACGTAGTTATAGATATATTTATTTTTTGGAGAGTTTTTTTCCAGAAAAATATTTTATTAATATTTCTTTACTAACCAAAGAGAAATATGCGTAATTAACTTTTAAAAAAAATAACAATAAACTCATCCACTCCTTCAAAAGTGGTAAAAATGAATGTAACAAGAACATTCAATTTTTTCAATTAAATTTTGTGTATAGTTAAAATCAGGTCTTTTATTACAACTCTATATTTATATAAAGATAATAATTAAATTATTTTGTATCTATATTGGGTAAGTTTACTCTTCTTTAAAGAAGCTAATTATTTTATCTATGAATGTGCTATTGTTTAATGATCAACAAATTTAAGAAAGATTTTTAATTTATCTTCCATAAAATGTTATTTTTGTTTAAATGTGTTTGTTGAAATGTAAATAAATAAGCCTCGTCTTAGTTTATAATCTATATTTTGTGTCAAAACATCAGATACTGTTTATTACATGTATTACATTCCTTCTTACTACTTACATTTTTATTTCTTCTACAGTCAAACAATAATTATAAATAACACTCAAACTCCTTATAAAAGTTTCTTCTTTCCTTAAAAAGTATTTAAGGTAAATCTTTATTTTCCATAGAATGTCATTTCTGTTTAAATGTGTTTGTTGAAAAATAAATAAATCTCGTCTTAGTTCATAATCTATATTTTGTGTCATAGCATCAGATACATATTTACTACACGCATTACATTCCTTCTTACTATACTTACATTTTGATTTCTTCCACAGTCAAACAATAATTACACTCAAACTCCTTATAAAAGTTAATCTTAAACTATACTTTGTCCGGTACGAGTAAATACTTTTTAGAGAATCATGCATTATTCCTCCATTAACAGCTAAGCTTTTAACTAGATACATTTTTCAAATTCCTTTCCAGATTGCGCTCTTGAATTCAAGATGCGAAATTCTTGATTCGACATTTCCTCTGTGAAACACTTAATTGCAGCGTTAAATATTTCTTATAACTTACATCTCTTATTGAAGTAGCATTCTACCGTATTCAAAGATGCATTTCTTTCATTAGAATCTACCTCTCGTGGAAAACCGTTCATTTCAAGGACAGAATTCAAAGCATTCATACATCCTTCATTGGGGATGCTCTTAGAACAGCAAACCGTGAAGCAGTACTCGTCTATTTTAGAAGCTGGCCCTATTCAACGACTTCTTCGCATAATAACTAACAAGCGTGCAAACAACGCAATTATAGTGAATTTTAAAAGCTATTACGATGTCAACTTTGAGAACGAAAAATCCTAAAAGTGAAAGTTTAGGAAATGCGCTCAACCGGTAAAAGTGATGATGTTTATTCATGCTCTTAAAGAAAGGAGGAGGGGGCTATAAGCAATTTTGATTGCTTATGGGGACAATTTACCTTTTCAACAACTTTGTTTAGTTTTTAAAATATGATTTAAATGGTGAACTCACTACATTTCAATGTTCAAAGAAAAGTACATTTTGAAAAAAAAATAACTGCATATTTAATTTAAATTTTTAAAAAGTTAAAAAAATGATTTTTTCTAATCCTTACTACTTTTTAAATATTGATCTTTTTGCCCAATTTTTTGTAGAGATTTTTAGACGTGCATTACACAAGACTACGCGTGGATTTTTAAATACACCTAATATTACATTTCAAATAACTTTTTTTACTGATGTATATAGTGTAAAACGTTGAAATCTAACACATCTTCATATATTTTTATTTAAAAAAAATAACAAAAAACCTCAAGGCTAATTCCATGCGCATATTTATCACACATATAATAAAAAACATGTTCAGAAAAGTCTAAATCTCTATCTTAAATACAAAAACAGCCTTAGCCTTTTTAAAACATGAAACTGAAGAAAATATGAACATGGAGAAAACACCGTTTAAAGTTTTAATTTGTGTGGGAAATTGCGCTAGGTATATTAATAATATTTACAATATCTCGCGATATAATTGCCTTATGGGTAAAAATGAGATGTCAACAATATTCAAAATTAGACGGACTTTCATTTTATATTCTCAATAAAAAATAAAAATAAATCGATGTTTTGACCAATTTTGAGATAAACTGTCCACTTAAGTATGGAAAAACGCGCATAGCAAAAATCCTGTGATAAGATATACTTCTTTAAAACAGATTTTTCAATTTATGGATTTAGGAATACGATACAAAAGTTTTTAAAGTAAGAGCTGTAAGAAGATTAAAATCAAGTAGTAAAATGAAAAAAACATTTGTAGCTAGCAATGAAAACTGAAATAAAATTTTCCATCATTCCCAGAAATGAATACACCTGAATAACTTTATTTTGTGACCGAGTAAGTAATTTAAAAGTAAAGTTAATTTTAAAACACTTTGAATATACAGTTTCTATTATTCAATAGAAGCAGCTTTTCTTGTATAATCATCAATACAAAAACCCTTAACAGGTTAAAAGTTTGTGACGCAGCACTTTATCTTATGCTCTAAGAATTTTAAATATGGAACTTAAAAATAATGATATCAAATTTTGAGTGACGCTATGCTATTAATTATAATCTCTCTATATATTATTTATTTCATCTTTTTATTTTTTTATAATCGCATGTGCAAAAATTATGTTCAATTTAAAAAAATGTATAAAAGTTTATTCATTGATGCTTTAACATTTACACCTCTCATAAATTCCAAGTATGAGTTTTAAAAGATATGATATCAAAATTTTAGTGACGCTTTGATGTGGCTTTAAACGATTTGTTTTAAAATTAAATTTAAATTATTTTTGTTTTGGCTAAGATATATTCACACATCTAAATAATAGTTTTAATTTTCCAATATACTTTAAATATGTCACTTTCACTGAATTTATATAATGCATTTAATGCATTTATTTGAATAAATTGATTTATCCTTTGTCCAATGCTATTAAAAATTTAAAATAAGATTTGCGTAAATAATTTTTTTGCCTCATAGTATCCATTTGAATACATTTCCCTTAGTTTGGATACAATGACGCAAAAAAATTATTTACGCAAATCTTATTTTAAATTTTTAATAGCATTGGACAAAGGATAAATCAATTTATTCAAATAAATGCATTAAATGCATTATATAAATTCAGTGAAAGTGACATATTTAAAGTATATTGGAAAATTAAAACTATTATTTAGATGTGTGAATATATCTTAGCCAAAACAAAAATAATTTAAATTTAATTTTAAAACAAATCGTTTAAAGCCACATCAAAGCGTCACTAAAATTTTGATATCATATCTTTTAAAACTCATACTTGGAATTTATGAGAGGTGTAAATGTTAAAGCATCAATGAATAAACTTTTATACTTTTTTTTAAATTGAACATAATTTTTGCACATGCGATTATAAAAAAATAAAAAGATGAAATAAATAATATATAGAGAGATTATAATTAATAGCATAGCGTCACTCAAAATTTGATATCATTATTTTTAAGTTCCATATTTAAAATTCTTAGAGCATAAGATAAAGTGCTGCGTCACAAACTTTTAACCCGTTAAGGGTTTTTGTATTGATATCATTACTTTTTTGAGGTTATTGAAAAAAATAAATAAAACAATAAACACACACAAAAAAAATTAAAGACCAATACAAAGAATTCATAGTCAGGATTTCAATTCACCTTCAATCTCTCCCCCCTCCCTCCCCACAAAAAAGGATGGCCATACTTCAATTTTAAAGAGCACCGTGCAATGAGATTTTTATAAGAACTCTTTGGTAAGATATGGAAGTAATGTACAACATGCATGTTTAGAGGGTATTTCTGTTGGTTTGCTTCAGAGATATAAAAAGCTATGTTAAATTTTACTATATAAAAAAATTACTTTGTTAAGAAAAATAGCAAGAAATATTACTCTTTAAACCTATATATATATATATATAACAATCATCGCTCATTTATAAAAGTAATTCCATACATTTATATTAAATCCAAAACTACAAATTTCTGCTTCTCCCTTTTCTCATTCTTAGTGCAAAAAATTTAAACATTCTTTAATTTTATATAAAACAATCTTTCACCATCCCTATTTAAAATTCTTTATTAACAATAATAATAAATCATATAAAATAATCTCCTGAGCTCCGAAGATTCCACTTCTGCTTTTGCACCTACCTCTCCAGCTTACCTAAATAATAAAATCTTTCAAAAATTAGTTTGAAAAAAAAAAAAAAAATCTGCAACATTTGTTGCTCACTAACATAAATAAACTAGTATATTGTGGTCATCACAAAACTTTCTTCTATATAAATCACGTCAATTAAATCATTTAAATAGTACAAGAAATAACAACGATTTAGCACCAATTCATATCAAAGTATATCTGAATTTGAAGTTGGATGAAAATTCGCGCATTAGTTCTTGAGATAGAGCTATAGCGGAAATTCTGAAAAAAAGTAGCATAGCAGCGCCACCTGTTGAGCGATTTACACCAAAAGTAAACAGCACTAAATGATATCAAGGTATACCTGAATCTGAAGTTTGTTGAAAATCCAAGCATTAGTTCTTGAGATAAAGCTATTGCGGAAATCGCAAAAAATGCAGCATAGCAGCGCCACCTGTTGAGCGATTTACACCAAAAATTAAACAGCACTAATTTATACATCAATTCATGTCAAGGACTAACTAAATCTGAAGTTTGATGAAAATCCGTGCAATAGTTCTTGAGATACAGCTCTTGTGGAAATTATGAAAAATGCAGCACAGAAGCGCCACCTGTTGAACGATTTACACTAAAAATTAAACAGCACTAATTTATACATCAATTCATGTCAAGCACTAACTAAATCTGAAGTTTGATGAAAATCCGTGCAATAGTTCTTGAGATACACCTCTTGTGGAAATCATGAAAAATGCAGCACAGCAGCGCCACCTGTTGGGCGATTTGCCCTTAAAAATTAAGCATCACTAATTTATATCAGGGACTAACTGAATCTGAAGTTTGATGAAAATTCGTGCATTTTTTCTTGAGTTAGAACTATTGCGATAATCATGAACAATGCAGCATACTAGCGCCACCTGTTGGGCGATTTTCACAAAAAAGTAATCAGCACCAAATTATATCCTGGACTAACTGAATCTGAAGTTTTATGAAAATCCGTGCAGTAGTTCTTGAGATACAGCTATTGCAGAAATCGTTAAAAATGCCGCATAGCAGCGCCACCTGTTGGGCGATTTTCACCAAAAACTAATCAGTTCCTGTTTATATCAAGGTCTAACTAAATATGAAATTTTGTGAAATTTCGTCCATTAGTTCTTGAGATAGAGCGCCCACAAAATTTGTGTCACATACAGACAGACAGACAGACTCAGACAGACATTTTGTAAAAACATGTTTTTTGAAATCTCTGACTCGTAAAACGTGTAAATCCGTCGAAAACTGGAATTCGAAAATTTTCATGAAACCAATACTTTCTTCTTGTAAAGATAGAAGAAAGTAATAAATAAGCACTAACTTCCCTAACGTTCAGTCATGGGATAAAAAAGTAAACACCCCCTACTAACTCCTCAACAAATTACCGTAGAAGAAAGTTACTGGTACCAAACGATTGGAAATAAAGTCTACTTTTAAATGTATATAAAATTTGCTTAAGGTGTTATCTACATACTGAAACGAACCATAACTTTGTTTTTTTCAATAGCAGTACACAATTTTTACAGCAGAAATGAATTCTACACCATTTAATTAGCCTAAAAACAAATTTTTATGCAATTCGTACTATAAGTTCCCGAGAAATTAATTATTTTAAAACAAGCTTATTTTAAGGGCTGTATCCAAATTGAAGTTCGGTACTCGATTGTTAACCGAGAGAGCCCCCTTCTTGATCAAGGCACCTTAAGCGTCACTCAAGCAGTCAATGAAGTCTGCTAGATTACAGGACAGCGTAAGACATTTCAAAATATCTAGTCACTTCTATCATAGACGTCCCCTTAAACCATCATTTTGCCGTTTTTTAAGCATAATTTGAAAACTATTTGGAAGAAAAATGTGAAATTTTGGATTTCCATAAAGCAGGACTTAATAAATCTAAATCCATCAAAAAAATTTTAGGTTACAATTCATAATTTTTTCGAATATTAATTTCATAATTCATATCATAAAATTATAAAAATTGCAAATTCAACGTATTTATGTTTGGGTATGTTAGTATTACTGCTACACAAAAAATTAGCACATTAGGAGCATAATTTCAGGAGATATGAATAAAAATATGAAAATATAATTTAACATTAGAAGCACTAAATTTTGAATGTTTATAATTCAAAAACTTATTATTCAAATTACTTGAAATTTGGTGCCTAGGCATAGTTTGAACCGAAGATTTGAAATATCTCGTTAAAATTGGGTATTGCCATTGAAAAAAATGAAGTTTGGATTTGTTTTAATATGTAGATGGCACCCTAAGCAAATTTTATATACATCATTTAAAAATAGACTTTATTTCCAATCGTTCGGTACCAATAAATTTTGTCTACGATAATAATTTGTTAAGGAGTTAGTAGAGGGTGTTTACTTTTTTTTCCCACGACTGTACATTTCACCTCTTCTCCCTCCCCCTACTCCCCAACATTAAAAAAAATTAAATCTTTATTTTTATACAGAAAATTCTTCTATATAAATTATCCTCCTATTCCTCAAAATTACCACTTTCCCACTCCAGCCTAGAGATTTCAATCTTTAAAGCTTTTTAGAAAATCGGATCTGCAAAGTCTTTTGCTTAATAATAAAATATATAATCATGTACACTTTTAATTATTTTTCACACAGTCAATTGATGTCATGATAATAGTTGTTCTGAGCGAATATTGTGTTGGCTAGGATAGCAGATACTATTGAGCTATCTGGGGTACAGATAGCTCAATTTGAAGAGTACTGGCAATTAAAGCCAAGGGTTATTAAAGTTCACTGTAATTCAAGATGTTTAACCCCTTCACGACAAGAGCCCTTTGGTTAATTTTTAACCTTTTACTACAGGTTTTTAAAAACAGAAAATTTTCTGTAATTGAATCACAGAAATGCTCCTATTAAAGAAGGTAAACTTTACAATTAAAAATAAGTGGTGAGAATAATGAAGGATTCTGAACACCTTAAGTGGTTACCTTAACGGTCGCCTTACCTCACCTTACCGGTCGCTCATTCCCAAGGGCTTAAAGATGCTTTTTTGCTATTATAACCTTTAGGATTTACAATATAAAAAAATCTTAATCACTTCTGAGGTAAATAAAGACAGTGGAAAAAAATCAAGATGGCAATGTTTTGATTGGCAAATTCTAAGCTGAGTAATTTGTGCTACAGAATGAAAAAAATATAAAGTTGTAATAATGTCCTCTTGTTAGAGATACTAAATCTTTAAGGTTTTTGATGTGTGAACTACATATGAATACAGTAGAAGATCTTTATAATGCACACCTTGGTATGAGAAGTTGTGCGTATTATAGAATTTTGCATTATATAGATCATATTTCATACATCATTAAATTTACTTCGTATACATGCTTTAAATTACATTCCTTGGAACCAGAAAATGTTCAAATTATGATATTTTATATAATAGGTATAGATCACACATTATTAAATTACCTTAAATATATAACCTTGAAATATAACATCCAAATATGCCTGGGCAAATTCATTATAAACAGTGGTAAATCATGACTGACAGTTTTAGGAACACTAAATGCATGGCTGGCCAATTTATTCTTTTTCAGTATTTTTAATAATGAAATCTTTGCCTTATTTTTAGCAGAATTTTCTTCCATTAAATAAGGCAAAAATTAAAACTTTTGGAAAGCATGCATTTTAGTGCTGCAAGAAAAACCTGTCATGAGCTGCTCTGATTATAACACTCATTTACAAAAAATTTTAATATAATAACAATGTTTTCATTACTCTAAAATAATGTGTTAAAGGCGATAATGTATCGTATTTAGTGTTCCAAGAAATAGCAATATTTGTAAAATACATGTGCTTCTTAGCTGAAAAATTCATTGTTTATATCTGAGAAATACATTACATCTTCTGCATTAAAATTTTTTAGTGGCAGGCTTTTGTGATTGAACAAGGACTGCTTGCAGAGTGCTTTTAAGGATCTTACAATATAAAATTATGGCTCTTGAACTACTATTAATCAAATACAGTAATAGGGATAAAAAAAAAATCATTAAATAGTTTATTTTAAAAAATTACTTGTATTTTCATCAGATATACTGATTATTACTACCATATGTTATATGAAACATATTTATTAGAAAAGTTACAACTATTTTCATGAAGTTTTGGATCCCCCCACCCCCCATGACTTACTGTCAAATTTCGCGAGGTTATTTTTTCTTGTGATGTTCCTCCCCCGACCGAGAATGGAGAGGGTTTTTTACAATCAACGGATTAATTTTGTTTTTCTTTTATTGCTACTTTTTTATGTAGTGTGGTGATCTTTCAAATGCTATTGCACAACGAGGCGATAAACGCGCTACTCTGTAAGTGGCACGGCAACCCTCCAGTGTACAGGTGGAATTGATAAAAAGAGTTTTTGTAGTCGGAATATGCGGAATGTTACAGAATAGTGAATGGTTTAATGAAAGCAGAATAAAAACTTAATATTTAATTTAAGATGTGAGTCAGATTAATATATTAATTGAAATGGTTACTGAGTAATCACTTTATTAGTTTATACAAAGTCTAATTATCATGACAGCTACAATGCAGCTGCTAATGAAATTTTGTGAAACCAATTTTTTATAAATAGTAACATGTTCTGAATTGTTCTTATTTACAATAATACTTCATTACCACAAATACCATATAAGGGAGCTGGCTACTTTTATATTTTTTTAAAGTAATTATTTAAAGCTTTCTTTTAAGCATATTAACTTTAAAATTAAACAAAAACAAGTATCTTACTTTTGCAAAAAAGCTGTTTTATCTTATTTATCTATAAACTTTAATTACTAAATAAGGAAAAGTATCATGATGAAAATTTTTACTTTTAGGAGCTCAAAACAACCAGTCAGGATAAAATGGTTCATTTTGAGCTAATCGTGATAATTTAAGTATATAAAGTAGAATTTACTATCAGTCAAAAATATGTCCAAGACTGAAATCAGTCCTGAGACTGAAGGTCTTGCACCCATGGCTGTAATCAATTAGCCTAAAAGAAATGCTTCAGGTGTTTTTTTTTTTTTTTTTTTTTTTCTTTTGTTACAGAGATAAACGGCAATAAGAATTTTCTTCCCCTTTAGGTTAAATTTTACAAAAATAAAATACTACGATGCTTTAATTTTTGAAGCTGCAAAGAGTTATAAAAAAAAAAAAATAAATAAATAAACGAAAGATGTCATTTTAAGTCAATTTTCGTTTATAATATTATTAGAAACGATTCGCAAATGAATCATTTTATAAACGGGATTGGAAATCTTAATTTTGATTTCGTCATACCTTTTATTTAAATTGTGCGTTCTTTAAAAATGAAAGATTTTGTTTCATTTCTTTAAAAGAAAACTCAAAATTAAATTAGTAATCTATCTGTATTACACTCACATATCACAAGAAATACCTATGACACACATGAACGTTATTTTGTAAGGAAAACAGTTATAAGTATTGTTGAAAATAAAAACAATTCAGAACATTATACTGCTTAGAAAGGATCGGTTGCAAAGAATGCTGTCTGGATAATTAGAAATTGTACTCACTTTCTCCCCTTGGAATACCATTTCAAGATCTTTGATATTTCTTATTTCTTCAGTCAACTTCGCGTATCGCGTAGTGATACATGGCGAAGTCTTATGGCGAACGCGATGAATTTTCATTCCGATACGAGAATTTTCGATAAATATCGAATTTCGATACGAGAATTTTTTTTTAAATGTGAAATATTTTCTCATTAAAAAATGTTTACTTACTATGAATAACAATGAAATAAAATACCTATACTTACAAAATACTGCTCCATTTTAAAAAATCAGTCTAAGTATTTTAAAGCACATAATAACCTGTTTTCGTAGTTTAAAAAAAGATTTATTGCCAATATTCAGATTTTTAACTGTGACCTAAACCGCGCAGAACCGATGTGCAACGTTCTGTCTGCTAGCCCATAGAATAACATGTAATCCGCGATCCTAAGAAGTCCATTTTTTCATGCGGATTATATAAAAATTAAGAGTTTTCCTAGATACTAGGTTAGTCTTATCCACTTCGTCAAAAACAGATTCATTTTATATATTAATGTTTTTTAAAAAATCTAGACCGTTTCGGAGAAAAAAAAAAGACAAACTTACACCATCGAAATTGCTTTCAAAATGGGTTTACAGGTCTGAAAATATACTGCACGTAGAATTGTAAAAAATTCAGAATAGGATTAGGCTGCAGATATAAGACTGTTTTAAAAAAATCAGAACAATAGGACCTATATTTGATGAGTTATTAACAGGCGGCTTTTCGCATTTTCTTTGATGTCGAGTTAGCTGTATATATGAGTTCCGCCATCTACGAATTCTACGATACGATACGATACGATTTTAGGCTTAAGGCTGCGTCACTCGGAATACTACCGTCTTCCATGATAATAAAAGAAATGTTTTACGCAATTTTCCAAAATGACCCTTTTTGAAATGTTTTTCAAACAGTAAAATTACAAATGAAACAGCAATGAAAAACTGGCGATAAACCAGAATTAAATAGCAAAAATCTGTATGAATCAGCATAAAACAAAAGAACACGCGGGACACGTTTCGTGATGGAAATTTTAACAAGAAGATGACGGGCTGTTAAAATTTACAACCCGAAACGCGTCCTGTCTGTTCTTTTGTTTTACGATGATTCATACAAAGTTTTATTATTTAATTAATAAAATTACAAATTGACTATTTCTACAAACAAATAAACAGAAATTATTGGAAAAGAGAACTATATCTATTTCTTTAAAAATATATAAGAAATGCTTCTTTAACAAAAATGTCACTGTAAACATCATCCGCTTAATTAATCAATAAATAACATTCTGTTGTAAATAATTATTGTCTTTTTTTCTGACAAAAATTTTTTTCATTCACACTACTTTGCTAATTATACGCATAGCAAATTAAATCTTCAAAAAAATATCTGTATATATATATATATATATATATATATATATATATATATATATATATACATTCCTTCAATAATCCGAAAATCTTAAAAATTAATTATAGCTTGAAAATTGTTTATATTTTATCTTATATATGTACAATACACTGCTCGAAACAATTAAAGGATATTGAGGTTGTGGATGGGTCTTAAGGCTCGGGACTTGTTTAGATCAGGGGTTCTCAAACTATGGTACGCGTACCAATCCTGGTACGTGAAGCTTTCTTTAATGGTACGCGGAAGTCCGATACTGGTGCATGAAATGAAATTGAAAATACAGCATGTATAATCAACAAGTCAGAAATTGTGCGTCAAACGTGGCAAATGAAGTTCGTACTATAACTAGTTTTATAAATGTTCAGATCTTGGTGCAATAGCTGTTGCACTCTTATGCAAAAAATGCATGAATACGAAATTTATTACGATTCTATACAGGGTGTCCACTCTCAACGGTGTCCAATGGCTAATTCCTAAACCGTTAGTCATAGACATATAGTTCCAATTACAAAAATGCTTTAAATCAGGTAAAGAAATATTTTAAAAGCGATTTGGATCAATAAAAAAAAATTCTTAAAAAATTATAAAATTTAATTTTTATACGGTCCCCCGGTCCTATAAGTTATATTTAGTAAAATTTTCCTGTTACACAGACAAGTAAGACAAAAAAAGTCCCGTTATTCTGCGACTAAAATTGACCTAGTAACAGCTGTTTAAACTTGGAGCATATTTTTTGCTGCACATTAGGGGTCATTCACAAACTTAGTAGAAATAAAATTGCGTCAGATACAATAAAAAATGATTGAGAGCAAAATTAACATTGCAATATAAATTTGAAATCTTTTATAATCCTGGCATATTATTGCAAAATATACAATTTGTAATGATCATATAAGAAGAAAAAACAGATTTTATTTTTTTTTTTTAATAAAATGATGAAAATTAACAGCCTCAATTCTTTACAAAATGATACATATTTTAAAATGTTATTAGATTACACTAGCATGCAAAAGTTGGGTTATGTCATATTTTTAGCTTTTGAGAATTGATTCTTACGTATTCCGTACCGTTAAATCCGAAATTGACCTTCATTTTTCAATTCCTACTATTAGCTCACACTCTCGCTATATATATCTTGTTCAAATTTTCAATCGTTAATAAAATACTTATTATTCATCCAATCAAGTAAAAAAAAAAAAAAAGCAATTTAACAAATTACAACGACCATTTGGAAAATGATTTTTTCAAAGACTAAAATTTAAGACATAAAAAATCGCACGGAGTTGATCGTACATTACGTATGCCATGAATTAAGCATTAATAGTGTTATTACACGTAAATATTGCAAGCGACAAAAATCACCTGCGACTCGTCAGCTTTCCTGAAACTTACGTATTATCCAAGCCTTTCATTGGCTGTTCGGGAAAAAGCTTTTCCATCGTAGAAATCTGACGACCCATTTTAAATGAAATTTCATTCATAAACTTCTAAACATCCCACAATATTACTTTTTACACCGTCGTATAGAGAAAAAAATGTACTTTTAAATGCAATTTGTTTGAAAGCTGTATCTTAATTTGTTTCTGAGTTGTGGTTTTTTTTTTTTTTTTTTTTATCACTTCTTTGTCATAGTGGCAACAGAAGTATCCATCTCTGCTGAAAGTAAAGGGAAATACAGATTACTGTATAGATCCATCAGAAAACGAATAAAATTCGGATTCAACCAATAAAACGCCTCAGGTATGTTTTTGATTTCCTACTCTGACAGAGAACAATAGCCATTTTTCAAAATGGTTAATAATTTTTTTTTAAACTTGAAGTGGATGACACTTGATGTTAATCCACTTTTTTCAAATATTAATTCAATTATTAAAAATTATTAAATTAAATTAATTAATTTTCAATAATCGAGAGAGTCCTCTTCTTGATCAAGGCAAGTTAAGACCGAGAGAGCCCTCTTCTTGATCAAGGCATTTTAAGCGCCACTCAAGAGGAAAAAAGAATGGGAGAAAAAAAATTCTCTTATTGAGCTAAGTAGGAATTGACTCTAAAAATTTTTGCAAGTCATAAATTTTAAAGTTAAAAAAAAAAAAAAGAAAAAATAGCGAAAATTTGATACTATAAAGTAGATGTGATTGTTGCGTTTTTAACTTTTGATAGTTGATTTTTATGTATTTTTTACCCCTGAATCCGAAAATGACCTTCATTTTTAACCATCACGTCATGATTTTTCGCAAATTGTAAATTTCAAAGTTAAAAAGTTCAAAGTTAAAATTGAACCTCCTCTCCCACCTCATCGGATCCCTCAGCTGTTCAGCTGTAAGAATCCCAGTATAAGCCAAAAAAATTAATAAATTATTGAATTAAATAAAATTAAATTAAATTTAAAAAGTTTTACATCTGTTTTATAGTATCATATTTTTGCTATATTTTAACTTTGACATTTACGATTTGCAAAATTTCTAACGTGATCGTTAAAAATGAAGGTCATTTTCAGATTCAGTGCTAAAAAGTACATAAAATTCAATTATCAAAAGTTACAAAACACAGCCATCTCCAGTATTTCATAGTATCCTATTTTTATTATTTTTTGACTTTGACAATTTATGATTTGCGAAAAATCCTAACATGATGGCAAAAAATTAAGGTAATTTTCGGATTCAGTGCTAAAAAATGCATAAAAGTTAAAAAACACAATCATCGAAGTCTTGTGATATCTAATCTAAAACTTTTTCTTAAATTTCTTGGTGGTAATCTATACGAAATTCCTTGTGTTATCCCATAAAATAACTAGAAATGGTAACCACCGAAAATCATGATAATATTAGATTGTCATCGGATTTACGTCAATATGTAAAATTTAATCTCGATCGGATATTTGAAAGTGAGTTAAAGCTCGAGTACAAACTTTGAACGGGAAAACCATACATACAATCGTTGAAGTTAAATAAAATCTTATTAGAATAACATAATTTTTGATAAAAAAGAATCGTGATAAGAAACAGTCTCAAATCCTTACAAAATAAAACATATATTAAAATACAATTATTTTAGCCGATCTGAAACTTAATAAATGTTAGCTCATTCGTAATACTTTTATGATTTTTTCAAAGCATCGATACATATGAAATAAGTTCTTCGAATACTTTGAGCACTTGGTATATGATCCCTCAAAGCATGGCAAATTCATTTGTGTTCATATGCAAAAAAGTGGCATAAGCCTTGCATTTTTAAAGTTTCTTCACTCGGTCAATTTTAGTGTTATATGAACGGGACTTCTTTTGTCTTACTTGACAGTGCAATCGGAAAATTTTACTAAATATAATTTATAGGACCGGGGAACAGTACAAAAATTTAGATTTCGTATTTTTTTTAAGAAATGCTTTAATTGACCCAAATCGCTTTTAAAATGTTTCTTTACCTCATTTAAAACATTTTTGTAACTGGAACTATATGTCTATGACTAACGGTTTAGGAATTAGCCACTGGACACCGTTGAGAGTGGACACCCTGCATGTTAAATTCTGTTATACGGAAATAATAGGACTCGCTCTTTAATAGGAATTCATCACCATGGCAACCTACAATCATTACCTATTATGGGATATCATTGAATTAATTACATATGATAGGATTTAATAGAATGCAGAAAAATTTGTTAATATCTTCTTAAGTTTTGTTTCGATTCTCATAAAATTTGAAATGTCTCGATACAATTCTGCAATGATTATATATATTAAATTTTAAACCATTCGATTGGATAGTTTTTGCGCTGTTATATGCGGACAGACAGGCAAACGGACGGACCAGACGGCGATTGAAGATGCTACGTCTTTATATCATTACGAACTCTAAAAACAGCTCAATATCCCTCCCCTACTCTTCTTCATTCGCCAGTTCACCGGCTCCGTAGTGCCTGCTCTCTCTATTATTACTACTTTGTCAGCGTTTTGCTTTCTCTTATTTTAATTTAATTTCGATTAGTATTTTTAGACAAATGAAACTAGTAAACTTCGGTAAAATTGATTTTTAACGCCCTCTGAAAAAAAGAAAAATTATTCTTTTATTACTATATTGTATGTATGTATCCCAGCAAAGAGGAAATTGCTGGTCAGCAGCAAGATAGGTGCTGGCAATGATGGAGAAGTGCTGGCTAATGGTCTACCACTGCATGACCACTGCTAGACAGCTTCAGTCAACTTTGCTGTTGGAAATCAACAGATAAAATTCTGGTGGACTTTCGGTTTATCTCATGCGCTGACCCACCACTACATGCAAGTGCACGAACTTTTGCAGTATTATTGCTGGGAACCCTTATGCTAGGTGGCTTGCGAATATTCAAGACATTGAGTATTTGAACACAAATCTGAAATGAATATCTTAACACATTTTAAACTTAAACTGTAAATAATATGTCACCACCGCCAACAACAAAATAAATAAGTAAATGAATAAATAAATAAATTCTTTATTTCAACGCACTTTTTTTTCTCCTTAAATCTGGTTTTACTAAGTTACAAGGGATTTCGGTTTTCATAATTTACACAGTTAAGAATCAATTAAAAAAAAACGTATGAAATATAAAGGATTTTTATACAATACAATAATTTATATACCAGTTTAATGATTGGGAACGTAAATCCAAAAGAAACAAACTTGAAATAGTTTAATGGGAGGTTGAAAACTACGAGCGCTACTAGGATACGCTGAAAGTACTTGTTCGTGTTCGATAATGAAAACCAAACAGCACCGAGCGCGGTTAGTACTTGGGAGAGTGACCACATGGAAACCGCTGCAAGTTCAAATATTTCTATAGACATTTCTGTTATAGACACTTATAGCTCTTGGTGAAACTAGCTTATACAAAAAAGGACCATAATTCTATAATACTTTGTTTTTTTTTATAGAATTCTATAAGAAATGTTTGTAAGGGAAAGCGCTGGGCCAGCAAAGGAATAGCAGTAGGATCAGTGTTTACACTGAAGGAAAAGTGCCGGATTGAAGTAATGGGATGGCATACCAATGCTTGCCTTCTGTTGGCCATCACTGATGGACCAGCTGCATTCCGCACAAACACTTTTGTACTGGTTTAAGTAATGGCACAATTGCTCTTTACCGCTGATGGCAGTGCTGGCTGCCATCTTTTTTCCAGCTAATGGCCCACTGTTTCTTTCTTTGCTGGGATATTACATATTTCAACGAGCTTCGATCTCGCATTAATAAGCAGCTTATTTTGAGAAGGTATGTGAATTTCTTATGTAAGTTATTCATTTATTAAATTTTCTTAAGTGTATTTTACTATCGGTATAAAGACATTAATTTATAGTTAAAAAATTTGACGCCAATATGTCATTAAGTATCGTAGCTTTTGTTCTGCCTAAACACTGTATTTTGATAATGTACATAATGTAATGATGATACTATCTTTAATTTGAATGATAATATAAAGGAGTCAATCTAACAACCAATTTAATAATGTAATCTTGTAATTAAATGCAGTGAAATCTGCTCAGACGGAAGTAATATAAAAAATATTTCGTTTTAAACATATTCCATTTACACAGGTTTTTCTGTATTAGCTTTGAATTTGTTACTTGGTGGTATGCGGAAGTATGAAACTTCTATTTACTGGTACGTCGGTCTAAAAGTTTGGGTAACCCTGGTTTAGATTATTGATGCATGATCAACAGACGTGGTAGGCTATGTGAGAAAAAAATTACACATGTTTGGCAGAAAAACAGGCATTGTATTGAGAATTTGGTTACAAAAGGAAAAAATACAATTTGTGCATATGAGAAAAGACAAATAAAAAAAAAGGTGTTTCCTTCCAAAAAAAATTGTTTTTAGTAGAGGATATGGTTTCTCCGGACGGCCAGCAACGTTCAACAGCTTTGAGGCAAGGAGTCAATGAGGCTATTAATGCGGAGCTGGCGTATTCTGCCCCACTACTCCAGAAGAGATCTTTCAGTTCTTGGAGAGTTTGTGGGGGCGGTAGGAGCCAGCAGCTCATCTGCCTAGAATATCCCAAACATGCACTATTGGGTTCATGTCCGGGGAACACACTAGTCATTCCAGTCGTATGATTCCTTCCTCGAAAAGGAAATGAACACGCCTTGGGTGACAATAAAAAACCAAGTGAGCACGAGTGAGTGAGACAAATCAAGTGAGCACGACGTGGCCTGCAATTGTCATTCATTAGCATGAAGTTATCTCCAATTCCTGCAGTGTAAGGGACTGCAATAGGTCTGAGAATCACATCACTATATCGCAAATCGATCAGAGCTCCATTTCGAATGATGTGGAGGTCGGTGCGCCAATCAATTGAGGTGCCAGCATAGATATCACTCTTCCGCTCCCAAATCTGACACTTACTTGCACAAACGCAAGACTGTTTCTAGTGCCACGTTACCTCCATTATTAAAATATACCTATTATCAGGATGAATAGAAAAACGAGACTCGTCAAAGAAAAGAATATTGCGCCGTTCAATTCTCCTCCAGTTCACGTGCTCCGTTGTCCACTCCCTGTGGGCGCGACGCCACGCTCCCTTGCTGTTAATGTAACACATACCATTGGTCTGCGAGCATGCAGACCTGCCGGCATCGTACAGTTTGAGTCGAAACTGTGGTGTCAGTAAGCGAGCGAAGGTGTTGTTGAAGAAGAGTGGCATTCATATTTCGGTGTCTCCGAGAAGTTAGCGTTAAATATCGATCTTCACTGGACGTTGTTTCACGTCTACGAAACCTGCCCTTGTCTTCGGCTTGCATTTCCAATTTCCAAAAAATAATTCCAGATCCTGGAAATCACACTTTGTGAAACTCCAGTGGCTTATGCTACTTCGGCTTGTGTTTGGCCCTCTTTTAACCGACCAACAATTCCCCAACCTTCTGATTCGGTTAAATGACTTCGTTGAGACATTTCACTCATCGAAACAAAGCACTTACTGAATGTCGATCATTGTTTTCCGCTTTGTCTTTAAGGTTAAAACCAGTTTTCTTTCGCTGCCGCTAAAGCGTCGTTTTTGACGTCAAACTCAAAATTTGCATACTCCGAAGTTTGAAAATGAGAAAAATTTGCATTTGTGACGCTCTTCTTCCATTTTTTGCAAAAATAAATTCCCTTATAGCGTTATTTTGTATAAGACTTACAATATCATTTAATTGTTTCGAGCAGTGTATATAATATACGTCCCCACATAACAGACTCTCTTACATAAAAATATTCACTTATAAAAATTTCCATTCTTCTATAAAATGTTGCTGCACTTTATTATTGCTTTCGTAATTAAACCTATTGAGAAACCTGTTTTAGAGGCTAAATAAAAAAACACTTTATTGATAATAATTTTCTATATTTTCCAGTATTTTTCTGGAAATAGTATTTTCTCATTTATTTATATGTGAATCGAATCAATAGGATTTTTCTGCATTTCAAAACTGGACCATTATCATAAATAATTTTCACTTACATATTTTTTGTATCTTATATATTAAGATTGTATGTATGTTATTAATTTCAGTATTTTTCTCATTGATTTTGGTTATTCTCACCTTAATTTTTTTATTATTATTAATTTGCATCTCAAAATTCCAGTGCCTTGTATCTCAGCTTTTTCATATTTACATTCATTCCATTTCGAATATTCTTTTGCTTTCCTAATTTTTCTAGACCTTAATAAAGCTGTCCGGGGGTGGAGGGTGCATCTATACTCTACATACATGGTTCCCAAGTCTGAGCAGTTCTCTTTCGTAGCCAAATATTTCTTTATTTTTTCTGGGATCCGTTCTAAGATTTTTGTGCCGTTTTCCGTAACTTATTAATAAAAAAATTCTAAATTAAGTACTGCAATTAGGTTCGCCGATTAGCTAACGCACAGGTCCGTAATGCAGTTTTCGTTTGTTTGTGTATTCCCACGCATCCACCAATGTAACAGAATGTACGTCTGCAGAAGAGGAATTTTTTTCCAGTATTCTTCCTTTTCAAAATCTACACAGATCATCAAATATCCTCTGGTATCAAAATACTGTCATCATGGAATTTGTAAATTGCATATCAAGTAAAAAAAAAATGTCCTCATCGTTTGTATTTGTAGAAATCATTTGTCATTTTTTAAATGTACTTTTCTACAACAGAAACCCTTCAATAATTAAATCTTCATTCTGTTTGTTTGTATGAACAGGGTTCGTACGGGTACCGATATTTTCAAAGCCAAATATCAGTATTTTTTAATAGAAAAATAAATCTAGTTTAAACGGACGAAATTTCGGCTTATTTAAGAACAGATTTTCCATAAGAAAATACTGTTACCGAAGAATTTCTTAGTCTGGAAATTCAAGGACCCGTACAAACCCTGACGAAATCTTATGAGAATGAAATGCAGATCAACATTCCGTCATTTTTGACAACGGGTGGGGGGGGGGCGGGTTATATACTATTGTGAATATTTCATTGGGGTTATTTTTACTTTTAATACAAAAAATATCTTGAAATCTTGAATTTTCGGAAATTCTAGGAGGTTTGCGCGATCGGAAGATGTTATCTGAATTAAAAAACCTATTGAGTTTGTCTCTAGCTTGTAATCATATAACAGTTTAAATAATTCTTCAGTACTCGTGCCTTGTTTTAGTAGTAAATCTGATCAATTCGGAAAAGGCCTTGTAAACTTTCGAACTGTACTTTCTAGAGTCAATAAAGATACTTGAAGTAAATAATCCCTGATCCCTCATCTAGTTGAATCTCTATACGTATTTGACCCTAGCCTAACCCTTTTTTCGACTTGCGACTGCTAGTTACATTAGAATCTGACTGCTGTTCTTGAGTGGGATACGGCCACCGATTTCTCCACGATGATCTAGTTAATTCCAACTTAGAAAACACGGATCTCCTAACACTTCAACTGCTGTTTTTCATCTTTAGGAAAATAAGTATGGAAGATGTGAACTTACTCTAAATCTACTACTTCGATAGAGAATTACTCGACACACACGCATATACTTAGTCACATAAATAGTGACATATAGATACACATACCGGGTGTCCCAAAAGTGACTGATGGATTTTTAAATTCAATAACTTGCAAACGGTGAAAGATATTAGAAAAATTCTTTCAGGAGGGTTATGTAAGATGTACGGAGTTTTATGCCATGATTCTCAGTTTTAATTATAAATAGCATCGATAGATGGCGCTTCAAGCAATAATCGCTAAATCCAGGCTCGATTTTTCGGTCTCTCTCTTCTTCCATGTGAAAAAAAGGAGATTAAAATGTATTGAATGGATCCCGAAGTACCAAATATCGGGTCTGAACTGAGCGCCTATTGCCTTCAGCGACATCTATTGTTTGAAATTTGAACTAAAATCAAGAATCACAGTACGAAAACTCCTGATATCATACATAACCCTCCTGCAAGAATTTTTTTAATATCTGTCACCGTTTGCAAGTTATTAAATTTTAAAATCTATCAGTCATTTTTGGGACACCCGGTATATACTTACTAGGGAACATCCCCAACTATTAGTTCTGTATTTCGACGAGAGTTGTATCGTTCTAAAGCTCTTATCACAAGGATGAAGAAATATATAGGAACTATACTCCGGAATCCAATAGTTCATGAAATATTCGCAGTAGAAAATAGTAAGAAAGTTGGAGGCAGAAGGAAAGATTTGAAAACTGTTTTACGAATTAGTGCATAATAAATGCGAATTGCGAGTACAGTATGATTAGTAACAGGAACTAACGCCTCGCCCGTGCCTATGTAATGAAAAGAAGGCATGGGTAGGTCCTAGGTAGGCTATTTCAGGAGTTGATTAATGCGGCTTTACTGTCGAACAATAATGCTCTTCATCGTTTGTGTTTCGTATCGTAAACACCTGTTTCTAAAACTTTTATGTATCATTATTAATTATAAGACAAAATTCCTGCCTTCAATAATTTTAAGATAATCTTACGTATTTATTTCGCACCCTCTACTGCCACAACTCTGCATTTCCGCACCCACATTCCTATACGAAATCTGCTTATTTAGGTCCCAGCAACCTGCCTTTACATTTCTGACATATAGTTCTGAACCCCCCTGGCCCCACCAGTGGCTGAGAGGTTCTGCTCTCGAAGCTGGTAGATGGGTGGTGCTGGGTTCGAACCCAATCGCGCCCGTCGTCCTAACCGTTTCGGTGTTTTCGTGGTTTTCTTCGAAACTGTGGATTCCCATGCGTAAATACGGGTTAGGTTCCCTTAGAAAGACCCCCCACGAAGGGCACTCCCCCCCAGGGCCTATATTCCACGTGTTGATAATCGGCCGTCATAAACACAAAACCAAAAACAAACCTCAACCCCCCTGTATGTTTAAATACTGGATAATTCCTGTACTAAATTACCTTTGATAATACATCTATTTTTTAATGCTTTAATTATCAATCTTCCAGTCTATTTGCGTTACCATATGCTGATAAAATTTATTTATTAAAATTCCTGTGGTAATTCATCCATACACATTCCTGTATTGGAAATTTATCTGTGAGGCAGCAAAATTGTTATTCTAAATAATCCCACAGCTTAATGCATCCTTAAATTTGATTTTCCTTTCTCTATGTTTTCCGTGTATCACATTTAGAAAGTGTCAAATTTAATCTAACCTCCTAAATAACCTTTTAAATATATCCAAGCAAGTTAAACCCATTAGCCTCTCCATTAAATACCATCTTCTTAAGTATATTTTCTGCTTAGTTTTGAATTTCGAAAACACATAAAATGTTGTGATTTAAATCTCTTCTATTTAAAGACTTATTTCCATCACAATAATTTATTTTCTCTTCAATCGAAACCCAGTGCTTGAAGGATAACATTAACGTGATAGGAGACGTTTGAAATTACGTAAATTGACGGAAGTTTGGTCGAGGATTAGGAAGCCTGTCTTAATTTAGACTATTATTTCTTTTTGAATTTATATTCATATACATATTTATGTTTTATGAACACAATTTGTCAAATTGTTAAAAATAATAACAAAAGTCTTAATGCTGTACGACGAAACGAGTTTTGCCACGATTTCGAAGTCCAGGCTCCCTATTTTTGAGACATTTCTTCTTATACTTTTTATGTTGTTTCTCGATTATACCTGAAAAAAAAAATTTTTAATTATAAATCCTAATAAAGAATTCAAAATCCATAAAATTTCATCATATTTTCTTATAACTTAAAAAAAAAAAATTTTTTTATTACTTGTTTTTTATGTATAGTTTCTAGATAATTTAATTTACGTTATCTCGTTATTTCGGTGTTGACAATAAAAGTAGTGAATATTTAAACTTCATTTGGCATTTCATAAACCCAAATTCAACTTAGTAATAATCTTTTTTTTACAGTGTAGCTAAAACAAAACCCTTGTTCAAAGTTTAAACTTGGTACTGTGCTAAATGCGCTTCGAAAGGAGGTCGTAAAGTTCCAACGCCTCCTTGTTTCGTGCCACGTTTTTACAGATAGTTTTTTAATTAACCTTTAAAGACACGGGTGGCGTATTGAGAGTGCCACTCAATGCAAACGTCGCGAGCCCTACAGTAATTATGTGATTAATTCTATAATTAAATTGGTTTGTTTTTAACAAATTGGCCCTTATTGCTTTTATACTGCTACTGGGCATACATTACACAAATATATCATTAAAATTTGTTATCTAGGTTTTAAAAGCCGATGGCGCATATAGAGTACGCCGCTCGTATCTTTATGTATCTCCAAACCGTCCGTGTCTTTAAGGGTTAATATCTCGGCTAATTATCGACATTTAAAAATAATCATAATCAACAAACCTTTTATACTTCTGCGACGATAGGTACCTCCAGCACTTCTCAACTCTTTTGCTGAACGCCGCAAATCGACATTTCTGTGTAATGTAAAAATGCCATTTTCTCAAAAACTATGTGACATAGGTTAATTCCTATAGTTTTCCTGCAAGGTTTAGATTAACTTCTATAACACCTAATATTTTCATAATTTTAGTTTCAGTAGATTTAGAAATAGAGGGGGGGGGGGGGGGGGCATATTTTTGCATTACATTTTCGACGATATCTCTGAAAATATATTACCTACAACTAAAAGAAATGTATCTTTGAGTTCAGCATTACGGAAGCTTTCACCCGATACCCCACAAGATGTACAAAGAAAAGTTTTTTCTTTCAAGTAACTTAATTAGCCCCCTACATTTTTCCTACATATATTTGTGAATGATTAATAATCTATAAGTAAGTGGGTCAATAGCCTTTATTACTTCAGGCGATTTGAATTTTCCACGGTTCATAGTTTACGAGTAAAGTGGCTGTGACAGACGGACAGACAGACACAGGAGTGATCTTATAAGGGTTCGTTTTTACTTTTTATGTACCTAAAAACCTAATACATTTACCCTAAAAAGTGGAACAGATGTGTTTGCGGTCAGCAGAACAAAAGTCAAAATTAACCTGAGAAAAAAAGGTAAAATTTTGGCGATGAACTGTTACTTGTGGCAATTCAGATTTGTGTCAAAAATAGCTTGCTGTAATGTTTCGGGAGGGTTATAAAAATTTTTAACCTCTTTACGTACTTGCTCTTTTTTTCACATCATGTATAGATATTTTTATATTTGATTATTTAAAATCAGAATTATTTCATTTTTTAAAAGAAATCTAGTACTCATAATTTATATGTAATGTATATGCGTAATGTAAGTAATATTTCTGTATAATTTCTTACTAACTGAATTTTATGATCTGATTTTCTATATTTATATAGATGCTAAATGGATTAAAATCGAAGATTAAATTTGTAATTTTTAATATTTCTTTAATTTTCTATTGTTTATGTATGTTAATGGTGCTGAAAATATCATTATTGAAATTAATTGTAATTACGAAAGTAGGAAGAAATTTTGTTGTAAAATAAAGCGATCACTTTGAAAACGTTAAAATACACTAGTCATCAAAATTGTGTCACCAAAGTGTTGATCAAGTTCCGTGGAATTGCACGCCACTATTCTAAAAGTGCACTTTTCAGCTCCTGGAGGATCCGGGGAGGAATTTGGCGCGCTGAAAGTCGGCGCCCTAAGGCATCCCACACATGCGCAATCGCGTTCAAGTCGGACGAGTAAGGTGGCCAATCCATTAGAGTGATATCTTCTGTTTACAAGTATTCTAACACCACATATGCTCGATGTGGCATATCATTGTCACCCATTAGCAAAACCTTTGGTCCAGCAGCACACCTAAACAGTCTAACTTGGGTTTCCAATATCTCCTCCACATATCTCCAACCGATTACAGAACCGCCTTGTAAGATATACAGCTCGGTACGGCCATTTTTCATGATTTCCCCCAAACCATAAAACAACGGTCATGGAAACGGGATATTTCACGGACAAGGTAAGGCAGGTAGCGAGTTCCTTCCATTCGCTAGATCAAAACACGTCTAGAATCAGTGTTCTGACTATATCTGGACTCGTCAAATAAACAATAATCGGACCCGGTTTTCTTGGCTCCATTGAACATGAGACGGCATCAGTTTAAAGGGGCCCCTTTGGAAGCTGGAGTGAGTGGGACACATACAATTGGTTTTCTCGTATGCAGTCCACGCTCGTTAAGTCTCGTGCAGCACTAGAATGGCTAATTCAAGTTCCTGTGGCAGCCTGAAAGTCTGAAACCAAATCTCTTGTAATCGTTTCGCGGTTTCTTCGAGCCGACAATGACATAAAGCGGTCTTCGAATGCAATTGTTGATATTCGTTACCCTTGACCAAGCTGTCTATCAACGGATCCAGTTCTTAAAAAGCGTTTCTAATCTGTTGATATGACACTTTGAATGATATTCAAATCTTGGGCAACCTCTATTTGTGTTTGACCTCCTTCGATTCTACCAATTATTCGCCACTTTTGACCTTCTCTTAAATGATACCTTTCAGCGATAACTAATGAATGCTGATCGCTCTCAGACACCACATTCACTTTAAACAACACTACAGACCAGAATTCTAATATGCGTCCATTGAGCACCACAATGTCAATCACCGAATTTGCATATTTCCGGCGCTAACGTATGCGCAGAAGTGCAATTTTGTATTCAATTGTATTTAATTAATATAAATAATTGCAGAATTAGGCACTGGTTGAATTAACTTAGTATGAATATTTTTCTCATTATCCTTTAATTTTTATTACCAGTGTATTAACTTTTTTAAAGTGCCAATAAAATCACAATAGTTTTGAAAGTAACTGCGATATTGAACTATCTTGGAGTTTCAGATTGCTGATCATTTTCAAAAATGGCGTTTAAGTTCATTCTGCGGACCACAAACACATTCGTTAAAGAAAAGTAACTATTTGTGCCAGAGCTGCTGCTGTAATTCAATTTATTGTGACTTTCTGAATTTCTCGGCTCGTAATTTAAAAAAAAAAACTACCGCATGTAAAAGCATGAAAACTGATAGTTTATACGTAAATGTATGATAATCCTGTTTAATTAAACAGTTTTTAAATCAGAGAATTATTTCAGGAACTATTTGTTAAAATCGGTCAAAATAGTTAGTTAAAATGTTTTACAGTATCAAAAGTTATAACGCAGCAATTTAACCGTCTTTCGCGGGTACATACTTGACTCGACTATGGCATGCAATGTGCGATATATATATATTTTTTTAATTTTTCTTATTTTTTAAGTTAATTTTTTTTTCAATCTTCCATTATCTGAATAATATTTAATTTACTAGGAGTCTCTGCCCCCTACGAGCTACGCTCGCCAACCCCCGTTCAAACACTGCAAACCCTAAAAGCTCACTAATTTTATCGGCATTAAAAAAATTTCGGAAGAATGAATTATAATTGAAAAAACAGTGGCGATCTCCCTGTTAACGGGTTTTTTCGTCTTTGATTAAATCAGATCAGTGAAACATGTGAAAATAAGCTAATATAAAATGATTTAAGTAAACAGAGTCCTTGTCTATCGGTAATTTTTAACAACGCTATAAGAAAGGGTTTTTTTTTTAAAATAAGACATTTTAAATATATCGTTTTAAATATGACGTAATTTTCACCAAAGTTTTATTTCTCTTTTTAATATTTACGTGAAAATACTTTTGTTGTTAGAAAGGAAATATTATTTGCGCTGTCTTAGAATTCTCAACACAAGAGCAATGCGACTCTTGTAGGCACTTCTATAACATCTGCATTGGTTCATTGATTCAAAATATCTCAATTTGTTGATTTTCTGTAAGCAAGTAAACCGTATTGGTTTACAATGGAAGTCTATGGGAATTTGGCGAAATATTAGAGATATCGCCAAGTTGCGTCACTTTTAGCGACAAATTTGCCGATATATTGCCATGTTGGAGACAAACTTGACGGCATTTGGCGACAGAACAGGGTCTCCCCTATTGTAACCCCCTTATAGATATGGAGATGCATTAAATGCTGTTCAGTATACATATAGATTAGTTTTAAAAGATTATATCAAAATATGAAATAAATGTCTCGCGCAAGTATCTCTCTATTCTAAAAAAAAGTAACTTCCGCTGTCACCGCCGCCGCCGGTTTTGATTTTTTTGTGACCGGAGGTCTTTCTTCGTATATATTAAGAAACATAATGCATACAAAAATATGAAAATCGGTATTATTATACAGAAATATTTGATAAACACGCTGATGCAGACAGTTTTCAAATCGAAGAATTATTTTAAGAGATATTTAATGCTAAAGTTGGACAAAATCGTTCCACTAAAAAAGTTTTATAGGAGGAAAAACTAATCATGGGAATTTAATCATTTTTAGATCATTTTATACATTTAAAGTTCCAGGTGTGCAGACTGTATTTCTTTTTTTAATTTCACTCATTTTTTGAGGTTTTATTTCTATTTTAAATTCAAATTTTCAGCATTTTTAGAGATATTTTTTACTTATTTTAGAAAGTGATATTAATTTAAACTGTTGCCAACTGTATAAACAGCGCAAAAAATAATGTTTGCTTAAAAAATATATATTTATACGTGTAAATATATTTATATACATGTAAATAAATTAAAAATTTATTTACACGTGACTATTATAAACAGAAAAAAACATTTGGAATTGGAATTAAATAATTTTGTACAAAAACCAGGAGCCCCCTAGTATTTCTAAATTTAAACTGTTTGGGAATGTTATGGCTTGGCAATTTTAAATATGACGTAATTTCCTCCATTTACATCTTTTAACGCATATTAATGAATTTATTATTTTACAATTTTCTTTCTCTTTTAAAATTCGCTTGTAAATCTAGTTTTTATGACGTAATTATCAATATTTTCCTGCTTTTAATACGTGATCATTTAATTCTCATTTGGAAAAAAAAATCCGTTTATAATAGTCACGTGTAAATAAATTTTTAATTTGAAGGAAATATTAGTCTTTGCGCTGTTTTTAAATTTGGAAACAATTTAAAATAAAACCCTTTTCTAAAAGTTGTAAAAAATATCTCTCGAAATGCTAAAAATTTGAATCTAAAATAGAAATAAAACCTCAAAAAATAAGTCAAATTAAAAAAAATAAAAGCAATCTGCACACCGGGAACTTCCAATGTATTAAATGATCTAAAAATGATTAAATTCCTATGTACAGTTTTTGGTCCTATAAAACTTTTTTAATGAAACGATTTTGACCAAATTAACGTTAAGTATCTCTTAAAATAAATCTTCTATTTGAAAACTGTCTGCAACAGCGTGGTTATCAAACATTTCTCTATAATACCACCGATTTTCATATTTTTGTATGCAATAATTTTCTTAACATTAACGAAAAAAGTCCGCCGTTCACAAAAAATTCAAAACTGGCGGCGGTGGCGACAGCGTTAGTTATTTTTTTTAGAATAGAGAGATAGTTTGAAATAGCCAGTTCCTACCTGTTGTTGTCAATTTTCATAAAGCCCATATAATAATATTTACAAACACTTTTCAATTGAAAAATATATTTATATGCGAATTTTAAAAAAGGAAGAAACTTTTAAAATTGCAAAAACAATCAAATTGGGAAAATTACGTCATACTTAAAACGTTTAATTTAAAACGTTCTATTTCAAACCCTTTTCATTTAGCATTTCCTAACACTTTATTTTTAATAGTATACTCGTATATCTATTTATTTACGAGGGAATATTAAAAAAAACCCAGATAACTTTAAAATAAGTAAATTATTAATGCAAAAAGCATTTAATTATGAAAATCAAGTCATCTAAAAGTTTGCTTCTAAATGTTATAAAACTTGGAACACAGCATCTTTTTTATTTAACCAATTTATACAAGCTTTTTTCAAGAGTGTAATCGATATTTCTTAATCAATCAATAAAACAGCCATCAGCTGTCGCGACAACGGTGAATACTGCCTTTGGAATAAACAAAATCCCCTAGTCAAAGGAAATTGAATGGCATCCCAATTACAGAAGGTCACCACTCGTCGTGATAATACCATTTAATCTTTCGTAATCGACTAATCTTTTTAAAACAGAGCAACTTATGGTGTTTTTATATCCAGCGATCTGGACAGGGCTAGGAGAGTGCAACTCATAGGGATCAGAGCCCCTAGTTTAGAAAAAAGAAAATGAAATTTCGTTAAGTTGTTCCAATGATATCGTAGCAAAACCGCTAAAAAATACTGTTTAATTTAATAGTGTTAGCTTACAATTAGTTTTTTAACGCTAAAAATTAAGTTTAAAGTTTTGCCTTTGCATATATCACTGATCTGCACCTCTCAACGTTAATAGCGCGTCCTGCTGTAATTTTATGACTTTTCCTACAAGAACAACTGTATTACATTCTTAAAGGTTTTAACATTATGAAAATAACAATAATAATAAATACAATTTTTCGTCATTTCAAATCTTTTTGGCTCCCTTGAGAAAGAAAGACAAAAACTAGAAAACAGGAATTTTGCATTTTCAGATTTTAGTGTCGCCCCCGTTGAAAAAAAAATATATGTATATAAATTTAGATAGTATAAAACATATTTCGGTTTTAAGACTTAAAACACACGCTTTTATTTTATATAAAATGACGTCATTCGCATCCGCTGAAGAATTCCTCATTTACGATCCAGTCTTAAACAACATCTACAGTAAAGTATGCATAGGACGTCACTATTGCTGAATAATACTCAAATCTAAAAACAGACATGTTGTCATTCAAGAATCTCGACAAAAAAAATCGGCTCTCTAATGATTCATATATCCTTCATGTGTTTGTAATGTTAATATAGATGATTAAAATTAAATATAGTTTATATAGCTCCATGTTTTATCAGAAATCATTCATTTATATTTTTTTCAAAACAGCCCGGTTTTTAATTACATTTCTTTTTCAGTTGTTATGGGAAAATGGCAACAAAAAGATATAATTACTATTTTCCAACAATGTTTCCGTTACTTTCTATAGAAATGGAGTTCTTGTGTTGCCAAAATTAAACAAATGGTGCTAAAAACTACAAAAATAAATTAATATCTCAAAAATAAATTGAGATACAGTTTTGAAACAGATTACATTTGAAAGTACTTTTTTCCCCCCAATACCACGGTATAAAAATTGAAAATGTGGGATGCTTAGAAGTTTAAAAAATTGCAGTAGAGTATTTAACCATGCATTGATACATCTGTTTTGTTGTACGGCTGTCTTATACAACGGAACGTTATTTTTTCGGGACAACACTTTAATTGCTGGGCGGAAGAAATTGCATATCGGGGGCTAATTAATTTAGTCTAACCAAACCTGAACTGCAAAATTAGCAAATTCAAAAAATACGCTGCTGAATTTAATGAAATTTACTTGAATTGCTTAGCTTTGTTCATGCTGAATAAATCAAAGTTTTGATGTAGCATTAATTATTTCAAATATTTTAAAGCAGAATATATTTCAAACTTGTCTTGGAAATAATTATAACAAGATATTATATCAAACATTTTATCTATATTGTTAAAATTGTTTCGCGAATAAAGTTTTTATTTGAACATTTTTCAAAAGTAGCTTGAGAATGGCATTTTACAAAGAAATGGTTCATTTTTCATAGCTGCTGACACATTATTTTTGTCACTTTTTTTGTTCAATGTGAACAAAATGATGAAAAATTAGAAATGTTCTAGAAAACAAAAGTTTTAAAATTTTTGCTATGAGAAATGGTCATCTCTCGAATTTTTATAATTAAAAAAAAGTGAAAAAAGTGAAATATTAATAGAAGTCAGGCTATATTGATTTAAAAAAAATATCATTACAAGCATATTCTGTGAAAAATATATATTTTAATCAATTCAGTTTAACTTGATATAAATTTTATGTTCAACAGGAAAAAAAAATCTATCTTTTTTTAAATTTATTTCAACTTAGCAAAAACTGAGGGGTTTTATGATTAAAAAGACTTTATGGTTTAATCTTCCATAATCTGATCCACAGACAAAATGGCGTATTTTAGCAAAAGTGATTTGCCGCAAATGTTTGTTTTCCAAACATAGTTGAAAAATGTTTATAACTTCGATTTGTCTCTCTGCCGTCTGCATCTGTCTTTTAGTACTCTAACTCGCGTAAATATACTCGGATTTTCATGTAATTGATATATGTTAATGATGTTTGCCATGGCATGTTCGGTCTTGACAATGAAGTGTGTAGCATTCATAGTTCATTTACAGGGGCACTCAAAAGTATTCCATTACATTATGGTCTATGGGGGAAATTCATTTGCGGTGTATTTTAATTGTGTTACGCAATTTTAAACATAATAAAATTTATATACGTTATTGAGGTGCGCTAGAAGTTAGTTTCTATAGAATATGTTATTTGTTTCACTTACAGTACGCGCACAAGGGAACTCAAAAGTATTCCGCTATATAAGGCGCACCCACACACCAGAGAGACATGCGACAATAACTGTAAAACAGGAGACAAATTCTGTCGTTCAAACCGGTTTTTCATTTGTTAACAGGGTTAAATTGTCGCATGCCGCACGTTTTTTTGTTGCATGTCTCCCTCGTCTGTGGCGCGGCTTATGGTCTCTGAGGAAAAATCGTTTGCAATGATGTTACTCTGCTACAAACAAAATTGACTTGATACGAATATTTCTGAGATTCACTAAATCATGCTTTCTGTGGCATATGTAGTGCAAAGCATTTATCATTCAATTACACGGTCACACACAGAGGCCGATTTACAAATATGGGGACTCCGGGAACAGATGCTTACAGGGGCCCCCTTAAAGCGATGCTTACAGGCAGATTGAGTAAAAAATATATATTTAAAAAGGTTACTTACTAAGATAACTACTATTGAATTTTATACTTACTTTAAGATATCCATTAAAAAATTAAATTTGATAATCACTAATTTACTTTTAAATATTTCACAATTGTGAATTTTAAATGAATAGACGTTTTATAATAAATTGTGTGGTAATGATTACCCTTTCATATGCAAGTCTATAAATCTGGAATGATAAAGTAATAATAAAATTTCCAGGTTCTGCCGCCTACGAGCTACGCTTACTAGCCCCCAAATAATCTGACAGGAACAGAATTAAGTAAGAATTAAAAATGCAATATATTTTTTAAGTGATAAAGATAAAAGAAAATATTCACTATAATAAAGTATTTAAATAGAGATATTTCAGGCAAAATATACGATGTTATAAAAATACAATACGAACATAATAGAATGTAAAAGGAAATGTAAAACTCTATTAGATGTCAAAATAACATCATATTTTAGACAAGAATTGAAAAGCATTTGCACAAGAATTGCAGCATTTTGGGGGTTCCAGCGCCTTTTCACGAATGCCCTATCGTAAATCAGGTACTGGTCTCATAAAAGAACTCGATTATATAATGGTCTATTGGGAACAACTGTTCGCATATTTTAATAATTTTGCGCTGTTTCAAAGATTATGAAATTCATACACATTACTGAGGTTTACTACAAGATTCTTGCAATAGAATATGAGGTGCATCGGATTTTTCGTTCATTTACAGGGACACATAAAGGATTTCGTATACATTTCTGTAAGTTATATAATACTGTATTGTCTAATAGGGATGATTACTGAAAGTGCGTTTTCAGTTTTGGTATTTGTTTTAAGTTTAGCAAAAATTTTTGCACACTACGTGGTGTGTTTAAATTCTACAGACCATATACAGTGCTACACAAAGGAATTTGTAAGCATTACTGCGAAGGAGCATATAAAGTGTTTTAATGTGTTTTTTTTTTTTTTTTAATTTGAGTTATGTATTTCAAAGCTCATTTATATTTAGTATGCTAAGAGATGTACAGTCGTAGGAAAAAAAAGTAACCACCTCCTACTAACTCCCCCACAAATTATCGCAGAAAATAAATTACTGGTACCAAACGATTGGAAATGAAGTCTACTTTTAAATGATGTATATGAAATTTGCTTAGGGGCCATACATATTAAAATGAACACATACACCGTCTACATATTAAAATGAAGCCAAACTTCATTTTTTTTTCAATGACAATACCCAATTTTAACAAGATATTTCAAATCTTCGGTTCAAACTATGCCTAGACACCAAATTTCAAATCATTTGAATGATAAGTTTTTGAATTCTAAACATTCAAAATTGAGTGCTTCTAATGTTAAATTACATTTTCATATTTTCATTAATATCTCCTGAAAATATACTCCTAATGTGCTAATTTTTTGTATAGCAATAATACTAATATACCCAAACATAAATACGTTCACTGCAAATAGAGACGTCTTAAATTCAGACACATATGTGACTGAAAAAGAATTTCAGACACTTAAGTGTCTGAATCTGAAAATTCAGACATAATAAATGTCTTACTTTAAGACACATAAGTGTCTTACTATGATCATGATGTAAATGAACAGGAAAATATGTCTTAATTGTGATTATATGTCTGAAATTAAGACATTTAGAAATTCAGACATTTAAGTGTCTGGATATGATATAATAGCATCATAACTATGACGATTGTGTCATTATATTTTTCAGCAGCACCAGAGAATATTTTGGATAAATGAAAAATGTTTAAAATACAGTTCTGCACACAAAATTTGGTATTACTTTATAAAAGAAAAAATTTGATTAGAACATAGAACGTGTGTCAGTATTGTACAAATCCATTTATCAAGTTTTGGGACTAAGTTAATTTTATGATGTATTAAGTTATTAAATTATTACTTTTCACAAAATTATAAAGTTTTTCAAAAATTACTTACACTCATGGGTCTACGCCGGAGAATGCGGAAAACTACCACTAAAAGAGTAATATATATATAGCTTGAAAATTGAAATACTAAGATTTGAACGCGAGCAGAAAAAAAATATAGGGTTGGTTGGTTGGTTGCGTTTATGACGGCCAAATATCAACACGAGGGATATAGGCCCTAAGGGGGGGGGGAGTGCCCCGTGGGGGTCTTTCTAAGGAAACCTAACACGTATTTACACAAGGAAATCCAAGGTTCGAAGAAAACCACGGAAAACTCCAAACGATTACGTCGACAGGAGTGATGGGTTTTGAACCCAGCACCTCCCGTCTACCAGTTTCGAGAGCAGAACATCTCGGCCACTGGTGGGGCAAGAAATGTAGGGAGGAGCAAGACTGAGGAACAGATATGCCTGTAGTCTACTACCTAATTCGCTTTTTAAAATGCAGAACACAAATATAAAATAAGCTAAACTAAGAATATTTTGTCACAACTCCCCATGCAAGACAATTTTTAAACATAAAAGCAATAGAACAAATTTACAATTAAGAAATATTAGATATTCGGAAATAAATTTGTAACAACATTTTTCAAAATCAAGAACTGAAGCAGTTTTTATTTGGAGGGGAAGGGAGGTGGGGGTTCTGTCTTCCTGATCCTTGAAATATAGCACCACAAATAGAAAACCTCTGTTTTAAATAGAAACACGTGAACGTTAAAAGGCGAGCAGAGTTAAATTTTCTCTTCTATGTGGGTTTTAGGGGTGTTTGATTATTCTCTAAGGCACTGGGACGAATGCATTTTAATATTTTCTTAATAACCAAATATAAAGAAAATTTCATTAAATTTCAAAATCTCCCTTCGTAATCCCCCCCTCCCCCCCCCCCCCCCCACACACACACTCATGGACCTACATTACTACTCACAAGCTTGTAGAAAAATAAAGTTTTTGATACAGATGTACCTGCTTAAAATAGTAAAATAGAAAAAAAATGAAAAGGTTTATTAATAATATTGTTCGTAAAAAAGTGTTTCGCATAAAAACAAAAACCCCAAATTTTATTATTACTAATTTCTATTGTGGAACATTCGACAATTTTCCTAAATGGCAAATCTTTCCATATCGCAGAGACAGAGATAGGTAAAAAAAAAAAAGAAGAAGAAGCGTAGAATTAGCCGCGCATGCGTAACTGAGACAGTGTCGAATGTAACAGCGGAGTGTTGAAGCGAGAATTCTTTGAGTATTTACAAGTCTTAGCACTTTGTTTTTTATTCATTTTTCTGTTCGAATAATTATTCCCCGCATTTTAATCGTGGAGTTGTACCCTTTCTGCATCCTGTCAGTGTTTTTCGTGGTTGTTGCGTGGTCTCGCACTGTTCATTTCTTCTAATTTCGAACGTTTTAAAACCGCTAAGCCTACCATGTGCCCAGCTTTACAAGCATGGCCGTCGAATCAAGTTCACATCCGGCTGCATTAATTCCGAGATTCTTAAGCATGAAAAAACCTACTGTATTAAGGATATAACATTTTTATCGAAAACCTCAATGGAACCATCATCAGTTCTCAAATCGGACCTAGTAGCCTAAATCAACGATTTCTTAATTAAATATCAATCTCCAGAAACAGTAATATTAATCATTCTCTCATGCAACTTTATTACGGTGGATTCATAATTTAAAACTTGTAGTGAGGCGTAAATGTTTTTGAAGACAAGCATTTTCCTATACAATAATAAAGTAAAGATCCCTACCGCCACAATATTACTAACTGTGCTTGGCATTATTCTACCTGATTATTTAATATTGTGGTATCAATATCAAAGATTCACAGTGTTTATTAATAATGTTTTAATTTAAATAAAACATGATAATGCATAAAAATATGCGTTAAAAATTCTTCTATTGGATTATTGTATTTACAGGTAACTCCTTACTGGTTTTTTATTTTTCTATTTTAGAATGAACGTAATTATTTAATAGGTATATTAAAATAATATATTGCACTCTTAATATTAAAGTTTATCATGCTAATTTGTTTAAATTGCTGACGCTGTCTCTTCTTAAAAAATCTCTTGAGAATTAATAAAATCTTTTAAAATTTTACAATTGTATGTTTAGTGTGTCAATTTTACTTTTTTTTATAATTACCTATGTGTTGCTTAAATGATAATTTTTTTTTTATGATTGCAAATAAGTAGTATATACCTATATCTTGATTATTAGTGAGAATTTTCGCATTAGTAATTAAGTGTAAATAATGTGTATTAACAAATGATTATTTTTATACTTGTTTATTCCCGTTCAGTCACGCGTTTAATAAGAATTAAACTTTTTTCTATAACCATGCTTCGTGTGTTAAATTTTAAGTGAATTTTGTGTTTGAAGTTCATGTACTCCTTCAACTTTTCCATAAGATTTTAATCCTATATCGATTAATATATGTTTTTTATATGGCGATAATGGTCCTTCTTATCTCGCAGAATGTGAGTATTGGCCGGGGGCGGGGAGGAAGGATATATGTTGTCATGTGTTAAAATTAATTTTCTTTTATTATTATTATTATTATTATATAGTAAAGAACAGAATTTCTTTTACGAAACAGCATTTCTCTAAGTTTTTGTAGCCTTAAGACCTTTTTCATCCCCCTCCCCCTAAGCCAAATTTTGGGTAACTGCAAAGGAAAGTTTGTTTATAGTCTAACAGGAGGGGTGGGGGGGAGTGGTTGTCACTCAAAGTGTTAAAGGTACTTAGTTGAATTTTATGTAGCGGGCCAGTGATGATGACTGTTGACCAGTGAACTCTCATTCTTACTGGCCCTTGGGACCAGTACTCCTATCATTGAAATATTTTTTTTTTTCATATTGATAAATTTAGAAATTCATATTGAGAAATGTTATCAATCTTTTTTTTCGCTTCATACAGTGGATACAAGAGCATGAAAAGAAATCACAAAAGCATAAGAATGAAAGTTTTTATGAATTTCAGAATAGTTTATAAGTTTCAATTTTCCAATGTGAAATAAATCTCTCCTATAGTATTCAACTGAACGACTATTTTTATTTATTTATTTTTAATTATCTTTATGAAAACTTGTTTAAAAATAGAAAATTATTTATGTATATTTACTGTGTTACATAACATATTTAACCTGGAAAGATTAACACCAGGCCTGACAGACCCAGAGTGCGTATGGTTTTTACAATTGTTACCATTATTTTTTGTTAAATAATCTTCTAATTATTTTATCGCAGAATTTGTAACAATTGTCTGCGACTAAATAAAGTGACGATTATTATTTGTATTTATTGGTGACAAAAACTATTCACACCCTGGGCATGCGCACGTCCTCCTGGGTTAAATTTTAAAATGGAGCCATATTTAAAAGATGCTTTAAGCAAATAATAAAATCTGTGTAATTAATCCAATATGCGCTAAAAAAATATTTAAAAAATCAAGTTGAGTATCATACACAGAAATGAAAAAAAATATGAGAAAAAAAATTATATGGTTATAAGTAAGACCCATTCGCCCATGACAGGGGAAGATACTTTTCTAATTGTTTACCATCTGATTGGTGAGTTATGTAACTTCGCTGATATTTAAGATTCTGTGAAAGAACGTGCTTTGAAGATTATTCTTTTGATTATGTTTGCTCCGTGTACGTATATATTTTTTCATATTATTCAATTTTTTAATTTATGCCTAAATAAATTACCGTATATACTCACGTATAAGTCGAGAAATTTCTGACAATTTTCGGTAAGCAAATTTGGGGGGTCGACTTATACGCGAGTCAGTTAAAAAAGCAAAAACATAAACATCGAATACTGCAAAATTATGTTCTTTTTATGTGTAAGAATAAAAAATAAAGTACTATATAAAATATATAAATGATAATAATTTATCATTTAAATAAATTCAATGATTTGTTTTTATTTACTTACTACCTTCTCATTGGCAAGTGAAATCTATGGTTTGATTTTGTGCAAAATTGAAGTAAAAAGTTAGGGGGTCGACTTATACGCGCGTTTTTGATTTTTTACAGAATTTGCATTCGAAAGTTAGGGGGTCGACTTATACGCGAGTATATACGGTATTTTTATTACGATGTTTATAGGGGAAAATATTTTTAGAAGTTTCTTTTCACCTCAAAGATTTTTTTTTTTATCTGAATGTAAAAAAAAAAAAAAAAAAAAAAAAAAAAAAAAAAATCATGAAAATTAAGAATAAAAAGAAACTAATTTTCAAAAAAAAAAAAAATGAAATAGGATTTTAAGTCTATTTTTTATGTTTGTGTTTGATAATGTAGCATCTCAACGCAAGTTATCTTTGTTGCATTTCAATTTTGTTTTTATATGATTAAAAAAAAAAAAAAGTATAAATGCACATTGTAATGCTACAAATTAAATAGAGTAACTTATCAAGTAATTAATTGGTTGGTTTGCATGTATGGATATTTAGATTCATATGATTTAAACTTTAAAGTAACTTTGCGAATATTATTGATTAATGTCAACCGCTGGACCTAGAATTTATTTAGAGCATTATTCCTACACTGTAACAAAAAAACTTTTTATTTAATTAGAATGCGCCTATAAATGAATATAATAGCAAAACCTCTGAATAGCGGACGCTTCGGGAGCACGTAATTAATCCGCTATTTGCTGGTATCCGCTATATATAGAGTAGAATTAACTGGTTCTATGATTTTTTTCTTCATTGTTTTTCTTTTTACACTAGACTGCTTAAAAATGCTGTACAATATATACATAGACTGCTTAGCAAATTTTAATATATTTGGACATTTTCCCAAAATTCTTTCTTTTTCTTTTTTTTCTTTTTCTCATTTAAAAAAAGGGAGTTCATAACACCAGCCTGTTTTTTTTTTTTTTTTTTTTTTTTTTTTGAGATATTAATATTTGTATGACAAATTTAAAATATTCAGAGAAAGCAAAACCTTTAATTTATCATTAATAGTATTATTTTTGAATTATTATATTTAAACGTTAAAATATTTCAAAGCACACTTCAAGGAAAGAAACTTTTACTTTCTACTAAGAAATGAACAGAATAGTACAAGATATTTACTTTATATCAATTTTAATTTGGTTTCTTTCTCAATGTAGTTAACAATATACCAATCATGTGGATAAGAAATGGCTTTAGTGACTGCCATTGCTTGTGTGATTACAAATTTCGTGGGGAGCAGAAATGAAAGATATTTATTATAAAGGATTTCTGTTTCCAGTTATATTTACTATATTATTTATCGTTTAAAAAGTGTCAAATAGACATGCTGTCCATCCAGAATCCTATAACTACTGTTCATCTCAGCCGCCGATGTGTGATTGTCAAATTTTTCAGTATTTCTTGGTAATGATAAATACATGGCTCGCAGTGTTCCTAAAATTTTCGCATTTTGCTACCAGTATTTAAAGTAAAACTTCTTCGTGTTACATTCCTTTAACATTTATAATAGAAATATACGATAAAGATTATCTTTTTAAAATAGTGGTAGCAAGGATGAAAATTTTAGGAACACTGCGAGCCCTGTAAATAGTATAATAATAAAAATGAAGGAAGAAAAAAAAAAGTAAGAGTTTCATACTCAATTTTGAAATAAAAATGCAAAAACTGCTTAAAATAATTCACTGGGAATATCTAATTTCAATGGGAAAAAATTGTACAACAAAGCAGGGATGGGATTCTTTCTGAAGAAATGAATCATTTTTTATAAATGGGAATAATTTGTTACCATAAAGCAGAGCTGATTGCAGCATGGGCAAACTGGGCTGTTTCTATGGGCCTTTAGCTTTACGGGCCCCCAAATTTGGTATGCAATATCCATAAATCTGACATTTTAAATTTGTTTTGATCTTATACTTATTTTAATAAATATTTTGTATTTTTAGAGCATGATTAGGTTAAAGAAAAAGATATATTTATCCAAATATGTATTGATAGCATCGAGTAGGCTTAATTTTTTTTTTTTTTTTTTTTTTTTTTTTTTTTTTTTTTTTTTTTTGTAACAGTATATCAAAGCTGTGGGGACGGGCGCGAATGAATATTAGGTCTTTGAAAGTTCGCACTAAAAGTAATAAACATTTTGGATGCCGTAAGGCATATATGATATCACATAGATACATATTTAGGTGAAAATATATATATATTAGTCTATTCTAAAACTACAAAATACTGATTACAATCATCATAAGGTCAAAAATGATTTGAAATATCAGCTTTATGAAAACTTCGTACCGAAGCATCCCAGTTTTACCACGCTGCAATCAGCTCTGCTTTAGGCTAATGTCAGACGGACGTCTTTTTACACGCTTTTATCCTTACGTATTATCCCTACACAATGCTAGCGGGATTGTGTAGGGATAATACGCAAGGGAAAAAGCGTGCAAAAAGACGTCCGTTTGACATTAGCCTTATGGTAACAGATTATTCCCATTTATAAAAATTGATTCAATGTGGTCAAATATGGCTGCGTATATGGCTTAGAATGAAAAGTGGTCAAAGATGGCTTCCCATTGTTGAAAAAAAAGGCTCAAAGATGGCCGCAATTAAGACATTTGAAATGTCTGAAATTCAGACACAAGAAGTGTCTAAAAATTTTAAGACGTTTTAAAACGTCTGAAAATCGAACACTCCTGTTTCAGACACTTAAGTGTCTGAAATTCAGACGCAAGAAGTGTCTTAAAATTTTCAGACATTTTAAAACGTCTGAAAATTGAACACTACGTTTCAGACACTTAAATGACTGAATTTCAGACATTTCAGTTTACAGTGTTGAATTTGCAATTTTTATAATTTTATGATATGAAATATGAATTATGAAATTAATATTTAAAAAAATTACGAATTGCAACCTACAATGTTTTGATGGATTTAGATTTATTAAGTCTTGCGTTGTGGAAATTCAAATTTTCACATTTTTCTTCCAAGTCGTTTTCGAATTATGCTTAAAAAACGGCAAAATGATGATTTAAGGGGCGGTCTATGATAGAAATGACTAGATATTTTGAAATTCCTTATGCTATCCTGTAATCTAGCAGCCTTCAATGACTGCTTGAGTGGCACTTAAGATGCCTTGATCAAGAAGGGGGCTGTCTCGGTCAACAATCCATTAACGAAATTCAGTTTGGATACACCCCCTAAAATACGCTCGTTTTAAAATAATTAATTTCTTGGAAACTTATCGTACGAATTACATAAAAATTTGTCTTTGGGCTAATTGAAGGGTCTAGAGTTCATTTATGCTGTCAGAATTGTACACTGCTATTGAAAAAAGCAAAGTTATGGCTCGTTTTAATATGTAGATGGCCCCAAAGCAAATTTTAAATACATCATTTAAAAGTAGACTTTATTACCAATCGTGTGGTACTAGTAACTTTCTTCTACGATATTTTTTCGCAGAGTTAGTAAAGGGTGTTTACATTTTTTTTTTACACGGCCGTACACTGTAAAAAAAAATCTGTAGTTCTACAGATGTAAAGTTACATGCTTACTAAACTTTCATCTGTAACTGTACAAAAAAAGCTGCAAATCTACAAAACTAGTTTTTGTAAAGCTACAGAAATCTGTAACTTTACAAATGAATCTGCTAAAATTGCAGTAATCTTACTAAAATTTTATCTGTAACACTGGCTGCAGTTACATGAGAAGTTCTAGGCATCCCAGTCCTAAAAAATTCTTAGTAACCTTACAGATTGTTTGATTTTCGGCGCGAAAGTGCGTTTGTTACATGAATTTTTGTTGTTGCCGTTACATAAAAAGTTCTAGGAATCCCAGTTTCCTAAAAAAACTTTAGTAACTTTACAGATTTTTTTTTACAGTGTACGTAGCATATAAATAAAATCGTATACAGCGCTATGTACGATACATGACCGACTATGGATAGTAATTCGTGGAAGTGTGATTACAGTAACTTGAAGCGTGTTTTTGTCTGAATTAAACTTCAGTTTAATATGGGGCTTGAATAGAAATCTGTAGGTAGCAAACCGAATTCAAGTACGTTTCCGTCTATTGGAAGAAATTGTTAAAGGTGTATTTTCAATTATATTATGCGTTTTCTAACTAAACTAAATTTTAACATACTATGTAGAATATATACAAATCTATAGATCATATACAGAGCTGCACAAAAGAATTGGAGTACTTCTCCAGCTATAAATAGTAATTGTTGAAATCTGGTTTTCAAATATATTATCCGTTTTCTAAAACATTTGCTTCAGTATCTTCTTTACCTTATTAAACGGCAAAGTTTTGGTAAACTATTCTAGAAGTATTGGAAAGTGTTTCATAATCTATGTTTGACGCATATGTTTCCTTTCTTGCTTAACATTTAAACCCGTAACCCCTGCCTTGAGTCAGATTTCTTATACTTCACAATGACCAAAAAATTTGTGACGGACGATAATATTACTCAATTTCACTTAAGTCATTTTAGCTACGATGGAAGAGGAAATAATTACGGAAGATTAATCAATTTGAAAAACGAAAAAAAAAAAGAAAGGAAATCCTTTTCTAACATCACTTTCCAACATAGTTCAAAAGTGTTTATGAATTCGGGTTGTCTGTCTGTCTGTTAGTTTTCTAACTCGCGTAAATGTAGTCAGATTGCCACGAAATTGAAACATGTTATTGGTATTTACTATGGCGTGTTCGGTGTTCAAAATTAAGCGGGCTGGTCACTCAGCTTCCGATGTCCCCTCACTCATGTAAAGTCTATGGGCATTAGATGCATTCCTTTATTTAAAATATCTACTCGGGAAATTTATATTTTTAACTTGTATTTTTTGTGCACACTTCCTAAAAGATGTCTCTTTTTTTCTTAGTTCTTAAAATATTTCTAAAGTAAAGACTTAATTTTATAGGAAGTGTTGAAATATTACTCACAGTTCGCCCGCTTTTAACACATAAAATAGTATTAAATTCAGCATAGATTTTAGAAATATTTTGAAAACTAAGAAAAAAAGAGACATCCTTTAAGAAGAGTACACAGAAAAAAAGAAGTTAAAAATATGAATATCACGAGAAGATATTTTAAATATTCTAAGGTAGGGATGCACAACCTGTGGCCCGCGAATTTCGTCAATTTATAACTGGATAAAATTGTAATTTTTATCCATAGGTCGCAAGAAAAAGAAATCGAACTTCGTTAATTTGTCGCAGGAAAAATTGAAAAATTCGTCAGGCATTTAAAAATCGCTAGTTTGTCGATCGGGCTAGGAAAATCACAAATTTCGTAGGTCGGGCGGGGTAAAAACTCAAATTTCGTTGATTGGGCACAGAAATATCATCAATTTTGTTTATAATGTGCGGAAAAATTGGAAATTTTTATTGATCGGCTGCAAAAAAATCATGAGTTTCGTCAGTCGTGAGAAAAAAACCGTGAATTTCGTCAATTTATCGCGGGAAAAAATTGCAAATTTCGTCAGACAGTTAAAAATCACGACTTTTATCGATTAGGAGAGGAATAACCTCAAATTTCGATGGTCGGCGGCGGAGAAATCACATGTTCGTCTGTTTATCGCGAGAAAAAAAAATCGCGAATTTCGCTGATCGGTTGCAGAAAAATCACAAACTTCGTCGATCAGGCTCGGAAAGTCACAAATTGTCGATCGGGCACGGAAAAATTGCGAATTTTGTCGATCAGGTGCGGAAAAATTGAAAATTTCGTTAATCGGCAGCGGAAAAATCGTGAACTTCGTCAGTTTATCGCGAAAAAAAACGCGAATTTTGTCAATTTGCCGCGGGAAAAAATTGCAAATTTCATCAGTCAGTTAAGAATCGCGAATTTAGTTAATCGGGTGCGGGAAAATCATGAATTTCATCAATCAAGAGCGGAAAAATCACGTATTTTGACGATGATGCGCGGAAAAAATAAAAATTTCGTTGATCGGCAGCGGAAAATTCGTGAGTTTCATCAGTTTATCGGGAGGAAAAAATGCGAATTTTGCCTATGTCTCGCGGGAAAAAAATGCAAATTTCGATAGAGTCAGTTAAGAATTGCGAATTTCGTTGAATGGGCACGGAAAAATTGTGAGTTTTGTGGATCAGGCTCCGAAAAATTGCAAATTTTGTTGGTCAAGCACGAAAAAATGGCGAATTTTATCAAAAATAGCTAATTTCTTCGATCAGGCGCTAGAAAAATGAATTTTGTCGATCGGGTGCGTAAAAATAGTGAAATTTGTTGCTCGGGTATGGAAAAATCTCGAATTTTTGCTGATTGGCTTCGGAAAACTTTCGAATTTTGTCGATCAGGCGCAGAAAAATGGTAAAGTTTTTTGATCAGGTGCGGAAAAATCTCAAATTTCGTTGATTGGCTCCTTCTCTCCTCTTCGTTCATAAAGTTCACATTTTTTTTTCGGCACTAGCCACTTCCATGCCTATGTTTCTTTTTTAGCACTTATAATAAAACAAAATTTACTCCCCCGAATAAAGCAAGGAATATTATCAGTCCTTGAAAACAGTCCTTGCTATATCTGTGTTACAGTTATACCCAAACGTAAGCTGTTGATATATCTTTTCCAACTGAATTGGATATGTTGAATGGGTAAGGGAACCAAAGGGGCAACCCCCCTTCCCTCTGAAACCATGTTTTTTATCTGATTATAGGTCACATATCATCTTTCCAAAATAGAATTCTCTGCGTATTACTCATGTGGCCCGCGACAACTCAGTCAATTTTGTAAGTGGCCCTTCTCTAAAAAAGGTTGTGCACCCCTATTCTAAGGCATCAAAAGTCCATAGATTTAACATTACGGAGGGGAATTCCGAAGCTGAGGGACCAGTCCCCTTAAGTGTGTAGCATTTACAGTGAATTTACAGTGACACAAAAAATAATTCCGTTACAATACGGCCTATGGGGAAAAATCGTTTGCGGTGTATTTTATAGATATTTTACTATTTTAAACACATCGAAATCTATATGTATCACTGAGGTGTACCACAAGGCGCTTACTGTAGGATCTGGTGTGCATATAATTTATCGTTCATGTTTGCGTAGCCTTTTATATGAATTTATTAATATTCGATAAACTTCTGTAAGTACACAAATATAGTTCAGCAGGAAAATGCATAACACAATTAAAAACTACTCCTTAAGCCATTCGCTTCCATAGTCAGTAATACAGTCAATAATTCCTTTGCGTAGCCCTGTATATGATCAACAAAATACAATAATTTTCAGTAAGAAACATATAGTGCACCTAAGTAATGCATATAGATTTCATTATGTTTGAAATAGTGTAAAAATTTAAAATATACTACAAACAGTTTTTTTCCTGTAGACCATTAGGTAACGGAATTACTTTGTGTGACCCTGTAAATAAATGATAAATACCTTGGACTCCATATTCTGCAATAAAGCATGTTTTAGTGCACTTCATAAGTGCATATCAATTTCATTACGTTTAAAAAGATGTGACGTTAGCAAAATGCACTTGAAACGATTTTTTCCCATTGGCCGTAATGTAACGGAATACTTTTGACTGGCCCTGTAAATAAACTATAGATGCTACACACTTTATTGTCAATGCTATAGTAAATGTAAATAACGTACAAAAATGTCTGAGTAATCTGATTATATTTACGCGATTTAGAGCGCGGACTGATGGACAGAGAAAACAAAGTCAGAAACACTTTCCAACTGCAGTCGAAGTCGGTTAAGATGGATTCAATGGAGTGTGCGAAAGTCGCGTATTAAGCGAGATCGCGTATTAAACGTAATTTGTGTGATTTTGCAGGAACTGAGCTTATTTACACATTTAATTGTCTAAATAAAATTTAGAGCTTTCATTTATATGTTTACGGTCAAAAATTGTGTCTTTTACGTATATTTAGATTAAAATTTAATAGCATTCCACTTTAACAAGATTGTTTCTTTTTACAGGATCGACTGGAATAATAAAAGAAAATAAATATGGATTCCAGGACAGCTTTATTGTACATTAATACGTTGTAGCCAAAAATAAAACAACAAAAATAATTTTGCTACTGAACTAAGTTTTTTGAAAGAAAGAAAAAAATATTAAAACTTTGAAGCACAATCCTGTTTTTTAAATCATTTTTAGTACTACTTCTAATAATAAGTACCAATATTATATGTCCTTATTCTTAATAAGAGAAAAAAACTATCCTTATTCATCTTTGTGTAAAAAATATTATTAGCATAGTAAAAAGTAAAGAAAACATAAAAGAATTATCCAACTGCATTCGTATTTGCTTAATCTTTATGAATTTCATTTCTTGTTGCCTATAATATGCATATTATAAAACATAGTATTGATCATGGAAGACGGTAGTATTCCGAGTGACGCAGCCTTAAGCCTAAAATCGTATCGTATCGTATCGTTAAAATCGTATCGTATCGTATCATAGAATTGGTAGATGGCGGAACTCATATATACAGCTAACTCGACATCAAAGAAAACGCGAAAAGCCGCCTTTTAATAACTCAGCAGATATAGGTCTTATTGTTCTGAATTTTCTAGAACGGTCTTATATCTGCAGTCTAATCGTATACTGAAATTTTTACATTTCTACGTGCAGTATATTTTGAGATCTAAATAGCCATTTTTAAAGTGAAAACGTTGGTATGATATCGAGGAAGTTCCTAATTTGAAAATCTCGAAAACGGTTCTAACGATTATTTTTAAATTGATACATAATATAAATGTGATTAAGGCGAGGTGAATAACACTTTTCTTTTTTCTGGGAAAACTCTCGTTCGTTAAATAATTCGATTTTTTTTTCTCTCGAAAATGACACGGGCGATTTTTTAAAAATCAAATAAATGTGTTTCAGATGAACCAAATAACAATTTACTTGTTTCCAGCAAGATTCTTGTTCGTTTTATAATGCGCATGAAAAATCGGACTATATTTCTTCGCCATTTCTTCATCTATGGAAATTTCACCGAAAATGCATGACACTGTATTCATACAAATGCTTTCTTTTTAACCACTTTTGGGAAGAAAAATTTTGTCTTCCCACTGGCTGAGTGGTTAAGGGCCATCGTCTACTGATCTTAAGATAGGCAGTTCGATACTATCTGATACGTGTTTTCACATGTGAATGTGTGTGTTTTTTTTTAAAGCCTGCTAGTTGACCATTATTCTCAGTTCCTTTGTAATATTTAATTGCTATTAAGTTAAATAAAATTACAATTATAATGACGCCAATTTGATGATGATTATTTCTTGGCAATTTTTCAACAATAAAAATATTACCATAAATTTTATAAATATATTTAATTTCAATCACTTTACAAAAAATATACATTAATAATTATTATTTGAATATAAATCACACGATCAGAAACGTAAAAAAATAATTCATTTCAGCTCTTCTTTTTATAATATCATTTTTTATTATTATGACGGTCAATCAATATATAATCACTGACATCCATAATATTATTATTATTATAATTATTATTTTCCTTGCATAAAAACTATTGTGATGTAATAATTCTTTTATAATAAATAATTTAGTTGAAATGTTTTATTTATAAATATCAATGAAGTTTGATAACCCCGAGACAATTGTTTTTATTTAACTTTGCAATATTTACAGTTTACATAATAAGCATTTTAAATCGAAGAATTATTTTAAGAGATATTTAATGTTAAATCTGGATAAAATTGTCTGATTAAAAAAGTCTCATAGGAAAAAAAATATATACATGGGAATTTAATCATTTTCATTCAATTTAATCATTCAATAGAAACTCGAAGTTTGCAGAGTGCATTTATTATTTTTAACTAAAACTGTATTTTTAGCAAAAACTGTACGTAAGAATTCAATCATTTTTTTTTTTTAGGATACTTCATTAGAAGTTCTCGGTGTGCCGACTGCATTTATTTTTTTAATTTGACTATATTTTTTGATGGTTTATTTCAATTTATATTAAAATTTTCAGAATTTCCAGAGATATTTTTTACATATTTTAGAAAAGGTTATTTTAAATTGTTGCCAATTGTTAAAACAGCGCAAAGAATAATATATCCTTTAAATTAAAAATTTATTCACACGTGACTATTATAAACAGAAAAAAATCCTTTTAAATTAGAATTAAATGATAACGTGTTAAAAGCAGGAAAATATTAAACATTACGTCATAAAAATTGTTTTTACACATGCTTACTTAAAATGAAAGAAAATTATAAAATAATCAATTATTTTCAAATTAGAATTAAATGATTACGCATTAAAAGCAGGAAAACATTGAAAATTACGTCATAAAAATTATATTTACACGTGAATATTAAAAGAAAAAGAAAATTTTTAAATAATAAATTCATTGATATGTGTTAAAAGTCGTAAATGAAGGAAATTACGTCATATTGGCCAAAGTGGCCAAGTAATAATATTGCAAAACAGTTTAAATTAAAAAATATATTTATATGAGAGATTTATTTCAAATTTCGAGATGATATTTTTAACTAGTTGCCAATTTTAATGTAGCGCAAATAATAATATTATCTTTCTAATAATAAAAATATTTTCAGTTGAATGTTACAAAGAGAAAGGAAAGTTTGGTGAAAATTATGTCAGATTTAAAATGTTACATTTAAAATCTCTTATTTAAAATCATTTTCTTATAGCGTTGTTAAAAAATACCATAAAGCAAAGACTCTGTTGACTTAGTTCCTTTTATACTTGGTAATTTTCAAATGTTTAATTAATCTTATTTAATCAAGCACGGAAACAGCAACTAACATCAGCTGATTCGGTCTTGAAATCCCTCAGTAAAAGGGAAACCCGTTTAAAGTAAGATCGCCATTGATTTTTTAATTATACAGAGCAGCCTCGATTATCCGAGCTAATTGGGACTGTTAGTAAATCGGAATCGGAAATCTCGGTTAATAGAAACTGTGTGTAAAAACTCGCCGTGCTTGCGAATTTAACATCTCTTTTAAAAAAATATATAGAACGCTTTTTAAATAATAAAAATAAGTATATGTAAAGTTCTGTTTCACAGCTTAACAAATTTAAAAAGAAAATCAACTACCAGTAGTAAATTTTAAAATGCAAATTGAAAAATTTACGAAAGTTCACACAGCCACTGGAAACAAAGCATTGTTGGCTATTGACTTCTCAGGGTCCAATGTTTCTTTGGAGTTGAGTGCTTTTGGGGGCAGAAGGGCCTGTATAGCACGGACAGTGAGCTAAAGAGTGTGGTTATTTTTAAGGCTCATTCAAAAAGGAAAAAAAATCAGACTTTGTTATCGGCTCGGTTAACAGAAACCTCGAATAATCGAAGCTCTGTTAATCCAGGTTCTACTATAATTCAATCTTCTGTAATCTTTTTAAAGCATATCAAATTAATGGACTTTAGCACAAAGTCACATAGCTGATAACTGCCATGCTTGTTGGCCACCTTTTTTTCAAAAAGTTTGCTTCACCTTATTCAATTAATGAGATATCTCCGATAAAATAAGTCACATTTTCCCGTTCTAAAATACTGGTATCCAAAAATCGTAGCATGTAACTGACACTACAAGTACTCATGGAACTAGACTATTTTAAGTCTGATTTTTATTATAGACTATATAAAATTATTAAAAATATATATTATGATAGGAACTAGCGGGCTTCGTCCGCTATTTACGTTACGGATATAAAAATCATGTTTTTTTTTTTAGGGAAAAAGAAATAAAAACCTATTTGACGATAGGTTTATAAAGACACATTTTGTATTTGTTATATTTCCGGGGATGAGGAGGGGGGGGGGCTATTTTGATTAAATATCGCAATTAGTCCACATGGCAGATATAATTATGATAGACACTAGCGGGCTTCGCCCCTCTATGGCGCCTTATGGGTCCAGCTTCCATAACTCAGAAACCACCTTTCGGACATCAATGCAACAGATTCCAAACGTTATAATTAACTTAATAATCACCCTATATAGCATTAAAGTAAATTTATGAGTACTGCATACTATTTTTTTATCGTAATTTCTGAACAGAAAAAATTATTTCGGTTCCATTCTTAGGTACTGGTCTGAAAAATTTTGAAAAAGGGGGGAAGGAGGGGACATGAGACTGCTGTTTGTCAAACAACACAACGGGGTCTGGCTTATTCAACTTGGTTTTTGATGACTTCAATTGAAAGGTGGTTTGTTTAAAAGAGTGCGTTCCCTGCCCCATGAAAATTGGAACTATTGGTGCACCATCTATGTAAGGATTTAATAATTATAAATTAACATTTTGGATTTATTAATTTAAGGATAAAGTGTTTTTAAAGGAATATCAAATGAAACCCTCTGTGCGATCTGCGATTATACTTACCCACTTGTTTTTATATACAAACTGCTATAAGGAAAATTGTAATAAAATAGTAAAAATTAAATCTGCATTAAATTCCATAAGTATCTTTTTTTTTAATCATTTTATCACTAATTTAAAAAAAGTAATGATATCAATGCAAGAACCCTTGACGGGTTAAAAGTTTCTGACGCAGCACTTTATCTTATGATCTAAGAATTTGAAATATGGAACTTAAAAATACTGATATCAAATTTTGAGTGACGTTATGCTATTTCTTAAAAAATATACTTGTATTTATTTCATCATTTTATTTTTGTTTTATTTATAATCGCATGTGCAAAAGTTATGTTCAACATGAAAAACTGCATAAAATTTTATTCGCTGTTGCTTTATCATTTACATATCTCATAAATTCAAAATATGAGTTTTAAAAGATATGATATAAAATTTAAGTGACGCCTTGATGTGACTTTAAAAGGTTTGTTTTAAAATTCAATTTAAATTATTTTTGACTTGGTTAAAATATTTTTTTACATCTACACAATACTTTTAATTTTCCAATTCACTGTTAAATATATCACTTTCATTGAATCTATACTATGCATTGAAATGTATTTATTTCAATAAATTGATTTATCTTTTGTGTCACGCTATTCAAAATTGTGAGTAAGATTTATGTAAATGGTTTCTTTGCGTCATTGTGTCCAAACTACATGAAATGTAAGAAAAAGGATAGTTTGACGCAAATAAACCATTTACAGAAATCTTACTCACAATTTTGAATAGCGTGACACAAAAGATAAATCAATTTATTGAAATAAATACATTATACACATATCTGTAATTTTTCATTAAAACAGTTTTTTGTAAAAAATATAGAATTTTTCTATAAAAATTACAAAATCCACGTTTGTTTACAGGAAAAAAAAACTGTTTTTCTTTAAAACAGATATTTTCTGTAAGGAATACAATTTTTTTCTGTAGACATTACAGATTTTTTTTATATAGTGAAGAAATTCGCATCTTAAGTGCGATTTTTTCCTCAAATGAACGAAAACTTATCGCGTATTAAGCGGGTCGCGAAATGACCATTTGCGTATTAAACGTAATATTTTTGCATTAGCCTGAAAGGCGACGTCCAAGGAATCGGAAAAAAATCTGCGTATTAAGCGGAATCGCGTATTAACCGGGTTCAATCGTATATTGGAAAGTGTTAAAAAATCATTTTCATCGTATTCTTAATTTTATTAAATAATAAAAAAACTTTTTAAAACAACTATATCATATCAGAGGCTTTTAATTTTGTGCATTGTTTCTGTACTTCGCAATTAGCTTAAAATGCACTCCCCCACATTTCCATTAAAAGCAAGATTAAACATCATCACTTTTATCGGTTGAATGCATTTCCTTAAACTTCCCGTTTCGGGATTCTTCATTCACGAAGTTGACATCCTTAATCACTTTTACTATTAGCTGTCATTACGCTGTTTGTGCGCTTGTTAGTTTTTTCTTTTTCTTTTTCTTTTGAAGGAATCATAAAATAAGGCCAGCTTAAAATAGAGGAGTTCTGCTTCACGGTTGGATGCTTTAAGAGCTTTCCCAATAAAGAATGTATATGAATGCTCTGAATCCTTTCCTTCAAATGAATTGTTTTCCACTGGAGGTTGATTCTAATGAAAGGAATGTATCTTTTAATACGACTGAATACTCCTTGAATAAGAGATACAAGTTTTAGGAGATATTTAACGCTGCAATTAAGTGTTTCAAAGACGAAATGCCGAATCAAGCATTCCGCATCTTGAATTCAAAAGCGTTATATGGAAGGTGATTTGAAAAAGGAACCAAGTTAGAGTTTTACCCGTTAATGGTGAAGTAATGCATTGTTCTTTAAAAAGAATTTTCAAAATCGCTTAAGGATAAATGTCCATGAAGAATTTTGAGTGTTGTTAATAATTTGTGTTTGACTATAAGACCATAAGAACGCATGTAGAAAGGATGAAAGAATATAACTTTGTTACAGATTTTGGTTATTTTGCGGTGAAGTAATAAAAAGTGCATATGGGTCATTCGGGACAGCTTTTCTACATATTTATGCTGCTTCAACAATATTATTATATCCTCAAATTAAAACAATCACGTTAATATGAAAATCTAGAGTTTTTTGTTATTTTTAATGTATAGTTTATGTTTTAAAAACTTATAAGTCAATAGAATTAAGAATTTATGTAAGTGTCACGCGGCGGTATTTTATCAGTTTTTCATGGAATGGGCCTGAACGGGCAGATTACTTAGGTCCAGGATCTAAATGTGGAGATTTTTATTAACTATTATTTTTATTATTTATTTATTATTAAAAACGGGCAACTTACTAAGGTCTAGGGTTTAAAATATGAAAACATTTAATATCTGATTCTGCTCTTAAAATATTTTTAAAAGCATATTAAAGCATTTAAATATTTTAAAATGCGTTTTCCACTTTTTCATACCAACTCATGATTTTGTGAAAAATGGAGTTAATTGTTAATCTACTTATAAAAACAAGACATCGGTTCCAATTATTCGGATTACAATCGGATTACACTTTATTTTTTAACAGTGTTTTGGTACCATCTATCGGCGCAATCAATAATCAATACAAATAAAGGAACTTTTGATTGAAATTAGAGTTTCTTATTAAAAAAATGCAGAACGTAATGATCTAATTCGAGATCAATTTTTAAAATATTCATTTATATTGTTTTAAAATTTCTTCCAATATAAATAAAATTAATATTATTATTATTCTGATTTCTTTGATATAATTTTAATTTAGTTTTATTAATTTTTAAGAGCTTAACATTTATCCGCTTAGTTTTTTTTTCTTTGCATTATAAATAACTTGAGGGTTTTTTTTTTTCCCTAGATGTAATTGAAATACAAGATGTTATCATGATTGTATTAGTATGGCTGAAAATTATTCTTTCACTTATTAAATTACCATTTTGTTTTCACTCCAAAATTAAGTTTTTATCTTCACTAATATAATTAGTATATGTAGTACATAATATGGTATTGTATATTCCTTACATTTTAATTACATTTGATATGATATATAAATTTTATTTGCAATGCAAGCCAATTTCAAGTGGATGAAGCTTTTAAAAGTTTATCTTGAATTAAATCAATCCTTCCTGCATATTTTCTATTTAAAAAACTACAATTTTAACAAAAAAGTTCCTTTGTTTATATTATTTGGCGATAAATCGATGTTTAGAATCAGAATTAGAATTTTTAGATGCATATGAAACATAAAGCTCCATAGACGAGTAAAACCGGTGCCTTGATCCCAGAGAGTTCTAATACAATATCTCTATCTCTTAACTCCGTGCCTTGATCCAGCGCTAATGGATAGCGGTTTATTGAAACATTCATTATTGAGATTCATCCATTTTTATAAAAGTAATATATTTTTTAAAAAAATTAACGCATTGAATATTTACTTTTAATGTTTTGTGAAATTTTCAGGAATTGTTTCATAACTTTGCTAATTATTATTATTGTTGCAATAAATTACTGCTGTTTCTTTTGTCCAATTGTTGAACTGTTTCAGAAATATAATATTGAGCAAAACAAAATCAATAAAATCTTCATTCTGTTTGTTTGTGTTCTAATGAAAATAAAACGCATATCAACAGCCTGTCGTTTTTGACGGGGTTATATACTAGTATAATTATGTTGCATGATGTTGCAATAAATTACTGCTGTTTCTTTTGTCCAGTTGTTGAACTATTTCAGAAATATAATATTGAGCAAAACAAAATCAATAAAATCTTCATTCTGTTTGTTTGTGTTCTTATGAAAATAAAACGCAGATCAACAGCCCGTCGTTTTTGACGGGGTTATGTACTAGTATAATTATAAAACTTTAAGCAAGTATTTGATTCTTAGTAACGTAATTAATCTTTGCACATCCTGCTGTTCATGTGTTAAATTTTTTCTCCCTCTATAGAAACTGTGTACATGTTTCCTAGAAGTAATAATAACTTTATAGTTTTAAAATTTTACACTAGTATTTAATTCATAATAACTGCTATAATCTTTGTACATCTTACTGTTTATAAACCAAACCTTTTCTGTATTCTAGAGAAAGTGTATACCTGTTGATTATTGATAAATATATAGTGATATATAGTAAAATTAGATATTACTTTTCTTCATTAAGTCTATAATTCTAAAATTTTAAATAGTATTTAATTCTTAATAACGTCTATAATCTTTTTACATGATGCCGTTCGCATCATGCGCCAACTTTCTTCTGCATTCTACAGAAAGTGCATACATGCTGATTATTGATAAATGTATACTGAGGGGTAGTAAAATTAGATATAACATTCTTCATTAAGGCTATAATTTTAAAATTTTAAGTTGTATTTAATTCTTAATAACATCTATAATTAAAATAGCAAATAGAGCCTTTATGCAGGAATATTGAAAAGCAGAAATCCAACGTTTAAAAATGCGCAAATAAAACGTTAAAAGCAGCAAACAGCTGATGCTCAGCCTTGCTTTTTCTAGCACGCTGTGTCTTACTCTATCTTGCACTGAAGAAGAATCTCGCTAGTAGATTCGAATCAGCAGTTTGCTGCTTTTTACGTATTATTTGTGCATTTTTAAACGTTGGACTTCTGCTTTTAGACATCTATAATCTTTGTACGTCATGTCGTTCTTGAACCAATTTTTTTCTGTCCTCTACAGAAAGTGCATACATGTTGCTTATTGATAAATATATATTTATAAGTAGTAAAATTAGATATTGCATTCTTCATTAAGTCTATAATTTTAAAATTTTAAATAGTATTTAATTCTTAATACCGTCTATAATCTTTGCACATCATGTCGTCCATACGCCAAATTTTTGGTCTTCTCTAAAAAGTATATACAAGTTGCTTATTGATAAATATATACTAATAGGTAGTAAAGATGGTTATTACATTCTTTATTAATTCTATAATTTTAGGATTTTAAACTAGCATTAAATTCTTAATAACATCTATAAGTAATCTTTGTATAGTCATGGAAAAAAAGTAAACTCCCCCTACTAACTCTGCAACTAATTATAATAAAATAAATTTACTGGAACCAAACGATTGGAAATAAAGTTTACTTTTAAATGATGTAAATACAATTTACTTAAGGGGCCATGTACAAATCAAAATCAGACAAAACTTTGTTTTTGACAATGGCAACACCCAATTTTGACATTATATTTTAAATCCTCAGTTCAAACTATGTCCAGAAACGAAATTTTAAGCCATTTGGATGATAAGATTTTGAATTATAAACATTTAAAATTTAGAACTTCTAATACTAAATTACATTTTCATATTTTTATTAATAGCTCCTGAAATTATAATCTTAATGTGAGAATTTTCTTTGTTTGGTTATGACACTAAAAAAAACCAAACATTAACACATAGAATTCGTAATTTTAAAAGGTTTTACATTATGAATTATAAAATTAATATTCGAAAAAAATATGAATTGCAACCTACATATTTTGATAGATTTATATTTATTATGTCCTGCTTGATGCGAATTCTCAATTTCAAATTTTTCTTCCAACTAGTTTACGAATTATGAGAAAAAAAGATCAAAATGATGGTTTAAGCATCTATGATGTCCAGAAAATTATAATTTGAAAAAATATATATTTTACACATTTTATTAAAACATTTGGCCTAGCAATAATCGAAACCCATTAACCGAGTGAAATGTTCATATTGGCCCAAAATAATACATTAACAGAAGTGTCATAGTTCTTCTGTAGCATTTCAACAATCGAGTACCGAACTTCATTTTGGGTACAGCCCCTAAAATATGCTCATTTTAGAATAATTACTTTATCGGAAACTAATCATATGAATTTCATGAAAATTTGGATTTAGGCTAATTGAAGGCTGTAAAATTTATTTATGGTGTCAAACTTAAGTATTGCTACTGGCAAAAACAAAGTTTGGGTTCGTTTTGATATGTAGATGGCCCCCTAAGCTAATTTTATGGACCATTTAAAAGTTGACTATATTTCCAATGTTTTGGTACCAGTAACATTCTTCTACAATAGTTTGTTGCAGAGTTTGTAGGAGTGTTTACTTTTTTTCCACGACTGTACGTCCTGCTGTTCATGCGCCAGATCTTTTCTGCCCACTGTAGAAAGTGCGTACATGTTGATTATTGATAAATTTTCAATGATTTTTCGATATGACTGTATATGCATATGCCCCAAACAAATTACTTTTGTTAATTTACAGTACATGTATAGTAAAGTGGGGACAGACGCCGCGGTGAGACAGATGCCGCAGAGATTGTGTAGGCGACGCTAGCGTTCCCTAGACCAATTTTAGAAGTTCTTAGTGTTCCTCTGTGCTGTGTGATGTGTTGTATGCGTTTCCACCGCTTAATTGTCGGTATTTACATATTTATGCCAGTTTTTATGGCTCGACCCTGCGTGGTAAGTTGCTAAAATTATTCTAATGAAGTTTTATTACATATTTTAAGAAAAATAAACAGAGATTTCATCCCAAAATCGATTGCAACTATAGACTAGATCCTTGTAGAATACAGACGTGTGCTTGCCTTTCTCTCGCATAGCTCACATGACACAAAATGGCGGCGAGGCATCTTACCTGCCACTATGGGACAGATGCCGCACCGAGGTTGAGGGACAGATGCTGCAAAATATATTTTTGTTTTTCCATTCAATAAATTCATCACTGCGATTTAAGTAGAACTTACATATAAATGAATGTCTATTAGCGCATTCTGCTACTTATCAAAATATTCTCAGCAACAATGTTGGTTCACCATGTGTGAATAAAAAAACGTAGGCCGTTTACAATTCTCACCATCTAAGCTGTTAAACAAAATATCTCCTACCGTAATGGTCATAAGACCTATACAGCCAAATAAGAAAAAATAAAAGGATGCAAATATTACAAGCACAGAGTTTATAAACAATAAAAAAGAAGAAGGAAATTTAAAACAAAAGAAACTAGAAACTGTCAAAGAACGACAACTTGGCGTAAGTAAAATGTGTAAAAAAAGGAAGTGAAAGATCAACTTGAAAACGAATTGCTTAAAGAAAAAACTAAAATATGAGTCATCTTTCGACAATGGGTAAATTGTTCCTCTTATGGATTCTGATGGCAAAACTAGATTGAAATTTGATGACTCTGGATATGTTGAGTGGCTGGAGTCTTATCAAAGAGCAAAGTCTAAAGCGGCCAGGATTCAGTGCATCAAATTCAGTCGATAGCTGCATGAAAAACGCTTACTTTACTTTTGCAACAGGTAGTGTGGTGTGATTGTGCGCGAATGGAAATACAAAATAAAAGAATGAGAAGAAAGGCCAAAAATAAACAGAGTAGGGCCTAAATAGAATAGAACTAATACTTACATTAAGAGCAAACTGCAATGTTCGCCTGGATGTAAACCAGTGATTTATATCTTTTTTGGAATTATTTTGTTTATCGTTTCCAGTAATTATGCTATCCATTCATGTAAATTCAAATGATTTTCTTTTCATTTTCACTTTTTGTCTTAAGATTTGTTTATAGAGATTACACTCTTGCATTTTCGTTAAACTTTTCACAATTTAGTGATATATATAATTTTTGTAAGTTTACTGTTATTTATTTTCGTTTTAAGTAGTTTGAGAAAATAAATATGTTATTTGCTTGAAAAAAAAATAAACAGCCTAGCATTTTTCTCCATGCGGCATCTTATCCAGCACATAAAAAATGATGTTAAAAAAAGGACCTGTGGTAAAATAATTATGGATACTTTATTAAGAGATTTTTAACTTGTTTAACATGGAAATTAGATTCTAAAGGGTTTGATCAATGATTTCTGGTACTTAGTTTGCTGTTTTTTGCTTTATTGTACATTTTACAAGAAGAAAAGAAAAACTGCATCTGTCCCCACTTTACTATACATTTAACGTCTGAATTTAAAAACCAATAAAACACCAAATATAATAAATTAAGACAGACTTGAGTACAGTTAAAAAATAAAATTTTATAAAAAATATGCTTAAAAACAATTTAAAATACAAATTGTAAACGTTTCGCCAAGCGACACGCGAGGCATCATCAGTACAAAAAATATCCATTGCATTGCAAACGACGGAACAAATCAAGAACAGTTAAAGTTAGTTATTTTAAAAACAGACAATATTCACTAGGGATAGAACGAGCTTCATTCAAAGTCTGCCATCGCAATTCAGTGAACCAACCCTCAAGGAGCAATCTACCGTGGTAGCTGTTGCAACCTGATTTCAAAATACTGGCGTTCGCAATAAGCGGAATGTGATTCGTTTGAAGTGAATGCTGGACAATTTTTGAATTCAAATTACCTTTTTTTAAAGCACCAGTATGTTTTTTTAGGCGAATTTCCAATGATCTACCTGTTTCACCAATATAAACACTATTGCAATCTTTACAAGGAATAAGATAAACAACACCGGGTAATTTAGACTTATTATATTCAAATTTATGCTTATTGAAAAAGGAACTCACTTTATTAATTGGTTTAAAAGAAACCCCAAAATTGAATGATTTTAGAATGCCCGAAATTTTATCAGAAATGTTCTTATAATAAGGGATACAGATAAAGGAGCTTGGTTTACTACGTTGAAAAGGGGGGGGGGTAGAATTTACAAAATTTAAAGTATTTTTAAAGAATTTTTTAACAAGACCAATGGGGTAGCTATTATTAACCAAATCGCGATAAATTTTACGTTTCTCTATTGTATTTTTAATTGTTTTTAAGTATATTTTTTACAAAATTTTATTTTTTAACTGTACTCAAGTCTGTCTTAATTTATTTTATTTAGTGTCTTATTACTTTTGTTAACCCTACACATAGCAATCGGCAAAAGTAGTTTTGAAGTTTATAATTAAAGCACTATTTCCACGCGTTACTTTCGAATGGAAGTACCATTCGAGTGCGGTTTGTTTTGTTTTGTAATTTCATCCTATAGAAGTCCTATACCAATATCTTTACGCTAGCTTTTATCCTTTGCATTAAAAAAAGTAAAAAAATTAAAGGAATGTTATGTATGTTAAATTTTGTACTTGATGAGTATTTTTGGTTATTACTCGCAAAGTATCAAGAAAAATGTATTTTTGACTAGATATGTACTGTAACTTCCTCATACCATTAAAATGTTTTCATTCTTGTTACAGGCTTTTTCAGTAAAAAATGACCATAGTATTTCTGTATTTATACTCAAAAATTAAACTTATTAAAAGTTTCTGTTTAAATTTTTTTTTATGTTAACAACAGTGTAGTAAATATTTTACCATGTATTTTTAATGTGTGATTTTATAATTTTTTGATAAACATACACTCTTTTTAGAAATTGTACTTTTGTAAGCATTTTGCTTTTGTATTATTCACCTTATTCTTTTTACAACCATACGCACTGAATATATAATTTCCATATCTTGTATTATAAAAATAATCCATTTAATAATTTGTTAATTGTATAAGCTAGATAAATAGTTGAACATTTGGCTTAGTGAACCTTTTGTAGCTAGTTTTGCTACCATTGCAGCATAGACCAATAGATAAAAACAAATTTTTGTCGAATTGGAATAAAAAGAAAGAAATATTGAGGGGCCTCACTGAGAAGTTTTGCCCCGGGACCTCCAAATTTACAGTTACGGTCCTGCAACAATTTCAAATTGCTTCAGACATGCAGTTTTGTTAACGGGGTTGAAACTTCAGAAGAATCGTCAAATGAGATTACCCATGATCTCGACGAACTTCAGACATTGCTTAGTGATGCAGTATCTGTGGTATGTGATATTCCGACAGAAATAGACGCTGACGGTTTTGCAAGTTTTGTCAACGATGTCAAAATTGTTGAAAAATTAACCGATAAGGAAATAATCGATGAAATAAAAGAAAATCCAGGAACATCTATAGCGATAGTGGAAAGGAAGAAGAAATCTCTCCTCTAAAAGTGCAAGACGTCCGTGATATACTGGTGACAATTAGGAAATTTTATCAATCAACTGAAAATGTTAGCCCTTTGAACATTTGGCTAAACTTGAAAATGATATTGAAAGAAGGTCACTTACCAAGAAAAAGCAAATGAAGATTACTTCTTTCTTTGAATAACCTATTATTTGCTCTCGACCGTTTTCTTTGCACCTTCAAGATGCAATGTAAGTATGCTTCAATGTAAACTACAGTTTAAAATATATATTTTTTTCATTTTGAAATTTTTCTCGTGCATTTTTTTTTTTTTTTTTTTTTAGTATTTTTAGTAAAGTAGCATAAAATGGTTTGAGAAAACGAATTTTTAGTCACATTACAATGTATATGTGCATAATAAGTATATTTTACTGTAATGTAAAACGTCATTTTTATGAACTCTTGTTATAATGGACTCTCGTTTATACGGACAAAAAACGCTTGCCCTTGACTATCTTTCTTATTAGAGTTCACTGTACGTGGAATGTCATACCTCTGGAAAGAGTTTAAACTAAGAGACATTTGGTGGCTTATTGGTATGTCTTATCTGTGGTATATAACTGAATTTTCGAAGAAAAATTCTAAGCCTATCGACGCATGAAACTTTTAATTGTGTTTACTGAACGTGTCTTTCAATAAAGTGTTTGAATATTGGCAATCGTTTTCTGATTTTTTTAATGCGTCGTTACAATATAGCTCCGACAATTAAACTTGGCCGGAATATGAATTTATTGTCTTATACGTCAGTCGTTCTGCGTTTAGTACCCATAAATCTTAAAAGGACTAATAGTACGCACGTATGTAAACAAGTGGGTAAGTGTGATCACAGATCGCACAGAGGGTTTCGTTTAATATTCATTTCAAAACACTTTATCCTTTTGAAAAATCTGTTAGTTCCACATTTCGCAACCAGGGGCGCACTCTATTCTAAACAAATCTCTATCCGAACGAAACTCCGTTTTACATACTATCCGTATATATATTAGTCGAAGGGATTGGGCCCATAGCACGCGAGATAAGTAGGCGCCCCTGGCGGTAAAAAGTGGAACTCAAATATCTAAGGCTATGGTGCATAATATGAAAGAATGGTCAAAGGGGTGTCGGCAAAAGTTGGAAAAGTGCTCCCCGCGTGAAAAGGGCGGAGGCTAGAAAAATTACTTAAAATATACGTTAAAGCCCGGTGGAGTAAATAATATAAGACTTTTTGAAAAATTTATGATTTGTCGTGTGTTCTGAGGTATTCAGCTATACGTACGCAAAAATTCATGTCTCCAACTTAATTAGGGGCTCTCTTAGAAAGAATTACTTAAAATACATATGTGGTAGCTCAAAGGGTTAAACGTAAGACTTTTTCAAGATTTTATAATTTGTCGCCTGGCCTCAGGTGTTCTGCTATAATAAGCATGCAAAATTTCAAATCTCCAATTTAATAAGGGGCTCAGTTAGGAAGAATTGCTTAAAACACGCATGTGGTAGCCCAAAGAGTTAAATGTACGACTTTTTCAATTTTTTATGATTTGTCGCATGATGGTGTTCAGCTAGTATGCAAAATTTCACGCCTTTAACCTAAATAGAGTGTCACTTAGAAACAATCGTTTAAAATACACATGTAGGAACCCAAAAGCTTAAATGTACGACTTTTTCAAAATTTTATGATTTGCCGTTTGATGTGTGATGCTCAGCTATAAGTATGCAGAATTTCACGCCTCCAACATAATTAGGGGCTCACTTAGAAAGAATTGTTTAAAATACACATGTTGGAGATCAAAGGGTTAAATGTACGACTTTTTGAAATTTTTATGATTTGTCGTTTGATGCGAGGTGCTCAGCTATAAGTATGCAAAATTTCACGCCTCCAACCTAATTAGGAGCTCACTTAGAAAGAATTGTTTAAAATACAGATGTGGGAGCCCAAGGGGTTAAATGTACGACTTTTCAAAATTTTATGGTTTGTCATTTGATGTGAGGTGTTCAGCTATAATTATGCAAAATTTCACACCTCCAACCTAAATAGGGGCTCACTTAAAAAGAATTGTTTAAAATACACTTGTGGGAGCCCAAAGGGTTAAATTACGACTTTTTGAAAATTTATGATTTGTCGTTTGATGTGAGGTATTCAACTATATGTATGCAAAATTTCACGCCTCCAACCTAATTAGGGTTCACTTAGAAAGAATTGTTTAAAATACATATGTGGGAGCCCAAAAAGTCAAATGTTCGACTTTTTCAAAATTTTATGATTTGTCGTTTGATGTAGGGTACTCAGCTATAAGTATGCAAAATTTCACATCGCCAACCTAAATAGGGGCTCACTTAAAAAGAATTGTTTAAAATACGCATGTGGGAGCCCAAAGGGTTAAATATACTACTTTTTGAAAATTTTATGATTTGTCGTTTGATGTGAGGTATTCAGCTATAAGTATGCAATATTTGCACTCCTCCAACCTAATTAGGGTTCACTTAGAAAGAATTGTTTAAAATACACATGTGGGAGCCCAAAGGGTAAAATGTACGACTTTTTCAAAATTTTATGATTTGTCGTATGATGTGTGGTGGTCATCTATAAGTATGCAAAATTTCAAATCTCCAACATGTGTAGTTTCTGAGAACGGGCTCTGTGACGGACAGACGGACAGACAGACAGACAGACAGAGGAGCGAGACGAATAGAGTTTCGTCAGATGAACGAAACCCTAATGAAGTTACAAGAAATGTGCATTTTTAATAGTATAACTGCAACCTGTAGTTCTGCCAATGTAGCTGACATGTTATTCAAAATGTCTAGAAGAATTTCAAATAATAATCTTCGCTTTATTTAATCACAGAATATTGGTCATTAAATAAAGCAAAAATTAGTATTCGGAATTCCTGGTAGATGTTTTGCATAAAATTATCTTCTAAATTCACAACGCTGACTGTTACGTTTTACTGAATACGCTTCGCTTAATTTTCGAAACGTAATTTTTCTTTCTTCCGCTTAACCTGTACTGTAAAATATAGTTTAAAAAAAATTAGTAAACTTGGTAATATAAACGTTTTCTAAAAGTATTTCTTTAAAAAAAGGATTTCCTTCTAAACTTAGATTTCTGTTGAGTTTTTTTTTTTTTTTTTTCCATAACCGAAAGCTTTTATACAAAGAAAATTGATTTTACGAGTACATTCTAGTTACTTAACATTACTTTATTAACTAGTACTTCAATAAAATTTCCTTAACTTTTAAAAGCCAGCTATTTTTTACACTGTTTTGCTTTAAACTCATGTAAAGATGGAATTTTGTAAACAATTTTTAACCCATTTCCTGATAGACAAGAATTATAACAAGTCGAAAATTGTACGTCAGATGTGTCAAATGAGGTGCGCATGTACCGTAACTAGTTTTCTAGATATTCAGATCTTGGTGCAATAGCTGTTGCACCCTTTCGCAAAAATGCATGAATACAAAATTTATTACGATTATATACGTTAAATTCAGTAATACGGAAATAATAGGTCTCCATCTGAAATAGGACGTCATCACCATGGCAACCTAGAATCATTGCCTATCACGGATATCATTGAATTAATTATGTATGATAGGATTTAATAGAATGAAGAAAATTTTTATTGATATATTTTTAATTTTTCATTCGATGACTCGCCTAAATTCTGCAACGATTATATATATTAAATTACGAACAGCCTACATTCGGTTTGGTAGTATTGCGCTGTTATATGCTGACAGACGGATGGACAGACATAACGACGTTTATATGTGCTATGTATTTATATAATTACGAACGCACTCAAAAATACGGTTGCTGCTGTGTTTCCGATGAAAATACAATATTTTAACCTTTTAAGATCTTAATTATAAATTAATGCATTAATTTTAAGGCATTTTTCCGTTAGCCCAGCACAGGTGACAAATCATCAAATATTCTTTGTCAATTGTTTACGAGTTGAAACAAGAATGGGTTTCATTATGCGCCAATAAACGCTTGCCAAAATAGGTCAAATGGCTGTGAAACTGAAACATTGAAAGATTTTAACGCTAAGACGTTATATATTTCCGCGGCAGCCATCTTGGATTTCTCGGCGATGTTTTGTTGGCGTTTATCGATAAGGCAACCCGGACGAGTCACGTGTTCTGGCAACTCCGTTAAACCTATCTGCTTGGCGACATTTACTTGGCGGAAAAGGGGTTTTCACGCCAAGAAAAAATCCAAAATGGCAGCCGCGAGAATATATAACATCTGTTCCGATTTTAAAGGCCAGAAAATAAATTAAAAATAGAAAATGAAGCATGTAATGTTTTTTAAAAGTACGCTTTTATCAATTAATAGTTCAATAATTTACGATTATACGTTTAGAAATGAATTTGGATATACTAAAAGGATATTTTAAATAATGCTTCATTATTTTCTTTGCAGTTGCCCTATCTTAAAAAAGAGACAGAGCAAAAATTATATCTTTTTAATAAATTCACTTGCTTGCGCTTTCTACCAACCGGAAAAAAAGCAATGAATTTTTCATAATCGAGTTCGGTGACCACGCCAAATGAATGTATTGTAAAGGAAATTTTGGGGAAAAAACACGAATTGTTGTCAAAAAACTAGGCGTGATTTTCAAGATGAAAATTGCAACAATGACAATCTACCATTGGCAACAATATCAATCTTGCAATAATTTTTGCCAATTATGACAAACTCTTGACAACAATGTAAATTTTACAATTGTTTGTTTCAAAACCATTGTTATAACAAGCAACACTATAACAGTAAATAAAAAAAGAAATCAGTAACATCAGTCTAGACTTTTAAAAGAAAATCCTCTGTTCAGCATATATCATCAAAATAGTTCTATGTTTCTTCAGAAAAATTTTCTCATAATTTTTTTTTTCAAAAATGGTCCCATTACAAAGAATTGTTCATTTAACCATGGACAGAAAGACGTACAAGAAATTAGGCAATGAACCCGACATAGAAAAGGCGTGGAAGCTGGTTAGAGGAATTGTCGGTGATGACCTTTTTCAAACGAATTTTGTACCCGTTCCCCAGATTCAATCGGCGGTTTATTACAACCAGTTGTTTGTTTTTGAGAAGCAGACTAATGTAAGTACTTTAATATTTAGTTTAAAAAGTAAGGAAATATGTAATTTAATTTATTATGAAATGAGTATTTTCTTTTTATAGAGACTTTGCGCTTTTAATATAACAAGTGTTATAAACTCGGACATCCCGGATTACAGAATATAGGTGAAAACCATAATATATATATTTTTTTCTTTCGTTAACAACCTTTTTTTCTCTCTGCACATGCAAAAGGCACAGGAAGAATGAAATATTTTTCGAAAGTTTTTTACATACAATAAAACAGTTATTTGATTTTTTTTTTTTTTTTTTTTTTTTTAATGCAGTTACAAAAATTAATTAAACAAGTTAGAAAATGCAAGTCAAACGTGGCAAATGAAGTACCAGTTCGCACTATAACTAGTTTTATAAATATTTTTTACACCGCATATTGTACAGAATGTATTTTTAGTGCACTTCATAAGTGCATATCAATTTCATTCTGTTCGATGGGCTGTAACATCATTAAAATACACTTGAAATATTTTTTCCCGTTGGCCGTAATGTAACGGAAAACTTTTGACTTTAATCCGACAAAATTATTTAACAGGTATATATTTAAAATTTCAGACGGCACAAATGTCATATTGGAGCGATTTTTTTCCGACGCCAATTTGGCGAAGACCTCGTTACCATATCCTCTATATCCGGGTTACCATACCAAGCAAAATAACGACACTTTGGCGGCAGTTAAGTACCCAGTGCGTATATGACATTGGCTTCAGAAAAAAATCGCGCCAATATGGGCTTATATGACACCTGTACATTCGGTTGGGAAGTTTTTGTTCTATTATATACGGACGGACGAACAGACAGAAGACGACTATAGGTGCTACGCATTTTTACTTTCTTCTATCTTAAATAAAAGACAGTATTGTAATCGAAATTTTTTTCGACTTCCGGTTTTCGACGGATTTACACGTTTTAAGGGTTAGAGATCCCAAAAAACATGTTTATTGAAAATGTCTGTCTGTCCGTGTGTCCGTCTGTCCGTCTGTCTGTCGCCATTGTACCATCAAAAAGTGTATGAAGTTATACATAGAATTAAACCAAATTTTTATTTTAAGTTTTTAGCTATGGCAAGCAGATCCTCCCCAAATTTGGAAAAAAATTCGCCTGTAGGAGGCGCTGTAACAGCGATTTTTCTACTATTTTGAATATTGTACCATTCAAAAGTGCATGAAGTTATGCATAGAATTGAACAAAATTTTTATTTTAAGTTTTTGGCTATGGCAAGCAGGTCCTCCCTGAATTTGGAAAAAAAATCGCCGGTAGGGGGCGCTGTAATAGCGACTTTGGTGCAATTTTGAAAATTGTATCATCCAAAAGTGTATGAAGTTATGCATAGAATTGAACCAAATTTTTATTTTAAGTTTTTGGCTATGGCAAGCAGGCTCTTCCTGAAGTTGAAAAAAATTCGCCGTAAGGGGCGCTGTAATAGCGATTTTTGTGCGATTTTGAATATTGCACCATCCAAAAGTGTATGAAGTTATGTATAGAATTGAACCAAATTTTTATTTTAAGTTTTTGGCTATGGCAAGCAGGTCCTCCCTGAATTTGTAAAAAATTCGCCGGTAGAGGGCGCAGTAACAGCGATTTTTGTGCGATTTTGAATATTGTATCATCGAAAAGTGTATGAAGTTATGCATAGAATTGAACCAAATTTTATTTTAAGTTCTTGGCTATGGCAAGCAGGTCCTTCCTTAATTTGGAAAAAAAACGCCGGTAAGGGGCGCTGTAATAGCGATTTTTGTGCCATTTTGAATATTGTACCATCGAAAAGTGTATGAATTTATGTATAGAATTGAACCAAATTTTTTGAGTTTGTTTTTGGTCATGGCAAGCAAGTCTTCCCTGAACTTCAAAAAATTCCGCTAGAAGGGGGCGCTATAATTGGACCTCTGTGCTATTTTCATTATTGTATCATCGAAAAGTGTATGATCTTATGCATAGAACTGAACCAAATTTTTTGTGTACGTTTCTGGCTATGGCAAACAAGTCCTCCCTGAATTTGAAAAAAACCTGCCGAAGGGGGGTGCTGTAATAGCGATGTTTGTGCCATTTTTTTCATTGTACAATCGAAAAGTGTATAATACTATGCATACAATTGAACCAAATTTTTTGCATGTTTTGGGCTTTAGCTAACAGGTCCTCCTTGAATTTGGAAATATCGCGCGGTAAAGAGCCTCTGTGATAGCGATTTTTGTATACATTTCTTGATTTTTCGTAGTTCTATTGCCCATCGGCGGCTCGTGCAAAGGTGGGAACTCGCTTCCTGCTAAACCGGCTATTTACAAACATCTGATAACATCAGAATAAGGAAAAACTATTAATTTTAACAAGTATCATGATATAGATTAACTCGTTTTTAGTTCGTTTAATTGACTGAAGCAGAAATTTAAGGTGAAAATGAAAATTGTATAGTATTGAACTAATAATATTGAAGTATTAACATGTGTAACTAGTTTTTGAAATCTTAAGAAGTATAAGATAGAAGAAAGTTTTGGGATTGGTACATCCAACTAGTTATAATTACGAACGCACCTAAAAATGTATCAGCAAATATCAAAGATTGCGGCGGGAAAGCCTCGCACGGGTTTATGGTTTCTTTTTTTTTTTATAACTCTAATAGATCTTTTACATTATGTATATATTTTTAGAATGCTCATTAACAATACTACTAAAAATCATATTTATTTGAAAAATAGCAATTGCGTTCAAATAAAATAATGAAAATTATTAAAATTGGCCTCGTGTCAGGAGTTAACAGACGAAAAAATTGCTATTTACATTCAGCCTTTTAGATTCTGTTCATTTCAGCGGTTTGAGCTCGTACAGTTCGATTAAATATCTTAAATTCGTGATTTATTTATATTTTATTGTTTTATTTATTGATTGATGAAGTTTTTAAATTTTGTTATGGAATATAAACTGGAAAAAAAGGACGAGCTAAAGTGCAAATGTATTTATCTTTCCTAATTATCTGCAGGCGACTGGGATAGATTTTGAAAAAATTCATGCTTGAATCCTTCTCTATATAAAAACAAGAAAGAAAAATCATGCGTTAAGCATAGATTATAATACACTTTCCAACACTTCCTGAAGGCTTTAACAAAACTTCGTTATTTAGGGAAATATGGTATAAATGATAACTAAGTAAACATTTTAGAAAACATATAAAACATTTGAAAAACTGATTTTAGCATTTACCGTCCTTAGCCAAATATGTATTCAAATTCTTTTGTACAGCCCTGTATTTGATCTGTAGGTTGATATATATATACTATGTAATGGGGTAGTTTAGTTTATCAAGAAAACGCATAACAGGTTCAAATTTCTCTTTCAGCAATTTATACTAATAGATGGAAACATACTTGAATACTTTTGTACAACCCTGTAGTTAACCTAGTACCTTTATTACACGCCACTATTTAGCTAAAATTTAATTCAAACTAAAATACTCTTAAAACTACCAAAATCACATTTCCAGAGATTATCATTTATAGATGGTCATGTATCAAATTCTTTGTGTGACCCTGTGTATCATTTTATCTATATTCTACAAACATTTCTTAGTAAACTAAATGCAGTTCAGCGTAAAAATGCATAACTCATTTAAAACCCACCTTTAAGCAATTTATGCTCATACTCAGTAACCCTTAAGAATTCTTTTGTGTAGCCCTGTATATGAATTTTAACATTTATACACACCATATAGTATGTATAAATACAGTGAAACATAAAAGCGCATATCATAATTAAAAATGCATTTCCAGCAATCATCGTTAATGTACAGTACTTCGGATAGAATATACTTGTCTGAACTCTTTTGTCTGTCCCTGTAAATGCTATGCACTTCGTATTATACATGAAACAAGTTATAGTAAACCTCATCGACGTATATCAGTTTCATTATACATGGAATAATTTAACATAATTAAAATACGCCGCAAGCAATTCCCCCCTATCCCCCCCCCCCCTAGTTATTTTTAAAAGAACAAAAATTGAGTAAATTGTGCTTCAGTTTTCAGAGAAATTGTGATACGGTTTTCGAACAAATTACTTTGGGAAATTATTTTTAATATCGTTAGTAAGCAATCTAAAAAAATATATTAAATGTAAAAATCTATAATAGTTATGAATAAAAAACAGGTGGGTAAGTGTGATCACAGACCGCACAGAGGGTTTCGTTTAATATTCATTTCAAAACCCTTTATCCTTTTGCAAAATCTGTTAGTTCCACATTTCGCAACAAGGGGGCGCACTCTATTCTAAACAAGCCTCTATCCGAATGAAACTCAGTTTTGCAACCTATCCGTAGATATATTAGTCGTAGGGATCGGGACCATAGCACCCGAGAAAGGTAGGCACCCCCTGGCGGTAAAAAGAGGAACTAAATATGTAAGGCTATAGTGCATAATATGAAAGAGTAGTCAAACGGGTGTCGGCAAAAGTTAGAAAAGTGCTCCCCGCGTGAAAAGGGCGGAGGCTAGAAAAATTGCTTAAAATATACGTTAAAGCCCGGTGGAGTAAATAATATAAGACTTTTTGAAAATTTTATGATTTGTCGTGTGTTCTGAGGTATACAGCTATACGTACGCAAAAATTCATGTCTCCAACTTAATTAGGGGCTCTCTTAGAAAGAATTACTTAAAATGCATATGTGGTAGCTCAAAGAGTTAAACGTAAGACTTTTTCAAGATTTTATAATTTGTCGCCTGGCCTCAGGTGTTCTGCTATAATAAGCATGCAAAATTTTAAATCTCCAATTTAATAAAGGTCTCAGTTAGGAAGAATTGCTTAAAACACGCATGTGGTAGCCCAAAGGGTTAAATGTACGACTTTTTCAAATTTTTATGATTTGTCGCATGATGGTGTTCAGCTAGTGTGCAAAATTTCACGCCTTTAACCTAAATAGAGTGTCACTTAGAAACAATCGTTTAAAATACACATGTAGGAACCCAAAAGCTTAAATGTACGACTTTTTCAAAATTTTATGATTTGCCGTTTGATGTGTGATGCTCAGCTATAAGTATGCAGAATTTCACGCCTCCAACCTAATTAGGGGCTCACTTAGAAAGAATTTTTTAAAATACACATGTTGGAGATCAAAGGGTTAAATGTACGACTTTTTGAAAATTTTATGATTTGTCGTTTGATGCGAGGTGCTCAGCTATATGTATGCAAAATTTCACGCCTCCAACCTAATTAGGAGCTCACTTAGAAAGAATTGTTTAAAATACACATGTGGGAGCCCAAAATGTTAAATGTACGACTTTTTCAAAATTTTATGGTTTGTCATTTGATGTGAGATGTTCAGCTATAATTATGCAAAATTTCACACCTCCAACCTAAATAGGGGCTCACTTAAAAAGAATTGTTTAAAATACACTTGTGGGAGCCCAAAGGGTTAAATTACGACTTTTTGAAAATTTATGATTTGTCGTTTGATGTGAGGTATTCAACTATATGTATGCAAAATTTCACGCCTCCAACCTAATTAGGGTTCACTTAGAAAGAATTGTTTAAAATACATATGTGGGAGCCCAAAGGGTTAAATGTTCGACTTCTTCAAAATTTTATGATTTGTCGTTTGATGTGGGGTACTCAGCTATAAGTATGCAAAATTTCACACCTCCAACCTAAATAGGGGCTCACTTAAAAAGAATTGTTTATAATACGCATGTGGGAGCCCAAAGTGTTAAATATACTACTTTTTGAAAATTTTATGATTTGTCGTTTGATTTGAGGTATTCAGCTATAAGTATGCAATATTTGCACTCCTCCAACCTAATTAGGGTTCACTTAGAAAGAATTGTTTAAAATACACATGTGGGAGCCCAAAGGGTAAAATGTACGACTTTTTCAAAATTTTATAGTTTGTCGTTTGATGTGAGGTGTGAGGTGTTCAGCTATAAGTTTGTAAAATTTCACGCCTCCAACCTAATTAGATGCTCACATAGAAAGAAATGTTTGAAATACACATGGGGGAGCCCAAAGGGTTAAATGTACGACTTTTTCAAAATTTTATGATTTGTCCTTTGATGTGAGGTATTCAGCTATAATTATGCAAAATTTCACGCCTCCAATGTAATTAGAGGCTCACTTAGAAAGAATTGTTTAAAATATACATGTGGGAGCCCAAAGGGTTAAATGTACGACTTTTTCAAAATTTTATGATTTGTCGTATGATGTGTGGTGGTCATCTATAAGTATGCAAAATTTCAAATCTCCAACATGTGTAGTTTCTGAGAACGGGCTCTGTGACGGACAGACGGACGGACAGACGGACAGACAGACAGACAGACAGAGGAGCGAGACGAATAGAGTTTCGTCAGATGAACGAAACCCTAATGAAGTTACAAGAAATGTGCATTTTTAATAGTATAACTGCAACCTGTAGTTCTGCCAATGTAGCGGACATGTTATTCAAAATGTCTACAAGGATTTCAAATAATAATCTTCGCTTTATTTAATCACAGAATATTGGTCATTAAATAAAGCAAAAATTAGTATTCGGAATTCCTGGTAGATGTTTTGCATAAAATTATCTTCTAAATTCACAACGCTGACTGTTACGTTTTACTGAATACGCTTCGCTTAATTTTCGAAACGTAATTTTTCTTTCTTCCGCTTAACCTGTACTGTAAAATATAGTTTAAAAAAAATTAGTAAACTTGGTAATATAAACGTTTTCTAAAAGTATTTCTTTAAAAAAAGGATTTCCTTCTAAACTTAGATTTCTGTTGAGTTTTTTTTTTTTTTTTTTCCATAACCGAAAGCTTTTATACAAAGAAAATTGATTTTACGAGTACATTCTAGTTACTTAACATTACTTTATTAACTAGTACTTCAATAAAATTTCCTTAACTTTTAAAAGCCAGCTATTTTTTACACTGTTTTGCTTTAAACTCATGTAAAGATGGAATTTTGTAAACAATATTTAACCCATTTCCCGATAGACAAGAATTATAACAAGTCGAAAATTGTACGTCAGATGTGTCAAATGAGGTGCGCATGTACCGTAACTAGTTTTCTAGATATTCAGATCTTGGTGCAATAGCTGTTGCACCCTTACGCAAAAATGCATGAATACAAAATTTATTACGATTATATACGTTAAATTCAGTAATACGGAAATAATAGGTCTCCATCTGAAATAGGACGTCATCACCATGGCAACCTAGAATCATTGCCTATCACGGGATATCATTGAATTAATTATGTATGATAGGATTTAATAGAATGAAGAAAATTTTTATTGATATATTTTTAATTTTTCATTCGATGACTCGCCTAAATTCTGCAACGATTATATATATTAAATTACGAACAGCTTACATTCGGTTTGGTAGTATTGCGCTGTTATATGCTGACAGACGGATGGACAGACATAACGACGTTTATATGTGCTATGTATTTATATAATTACGAACGCACTCAAAAATACGGTTGCTGCTGTGTTTCCGATGAAAATACAATATTTTAACCTTTTAAGATCTTAATTATAAATTAATGCATTAATTTTAAGGCATTTTTCCGTTAGCCCAGCACAGGCGACAAATCATCAAATATTCTTTGTCAATTGTTTACGAGTTGAAACAAGAATGGGTTTCATTATGCGCCAATAAACGCTTGCCAAAATAGGTCAAATGGCTGTGAAACTGAAACATTGAAAGATTTTAACGCTAAGACGTTATATATTTCCGCGGCAGCCATCTTGGATTTCTCGGCGATGTTTTGTTGGCGTTTATCGATAAGGCAACCCGGACGAGTCACGTGTTCTGGCAACTCCGTTAAACCTCTCTGCTTGGCGACATTTACTTGGCGGAAAAGGGGTTTTCACGCCAAGAAAAAATCCAAAATGGCGGCCGCGAGAATATATAACATCTGTTCCGATTTTAAAGGCCAGAAAATAAATTAAAAATAGAAAATGAAGCATGTAATGTTTTTAAAAAGTACGCTTTTATCAATTAATAGTTCAATAATTTACGATTATACGTTTAGAAATGAATTTGGATATACTAAAAGGATATTTTAAATAATGCTTCATTATTTTCTTTCCAGTTGCCCTATCTTAAAAAAGAGACAGAGCAAAAATTATATCTTTTTAATAAATTCACTTGCTTGCGCTTTCTACCAACCGGAAAAAAGCAATGAATTTTTCATAATCGAGTTCGGTGACCACGCCAAATGAATGTATTGTAAAGGAAATTTTAGGGAAAAAACACGAATTGTTGTCAAAAAACTAGGCATGATTTTCAAGATGAAAATTGCAATATTGACAATCTACCATTGGCAACAATATCAATCTTGCAATAATTTTTGCCAATTATGACAAACTCTTGACAACAATGTAAATTTTACAATTGTTTGTTTCAAAATCATTGTTATAACAAGCAACACTATAACAGTAAATAAAAAAAGAAATCAGTAACATCAGTCTAGATTTTTAAAAGAAAATCCTCTGTTCAGCATATATCATCAAAATAGTTCTATGTTTCTTCAGAAAAATTTCCTCATAATTTTTTTTTTCAAAAATGGTCCCATTACAAAGAATTGTTCATTTAACCATGGACAGAAAGACGTACAAGAAATTAGGCAATGAACCCGACATAGAAAAGGCGTGGAAGCTAGTTAGAGGAATTGTCGGTGATGACCTTTTTCAAACGAATTTTGTACCCGTTCCCCAGATTCAATCGGCGGTTTATTACAACCAGTTGTTTGTTTTTGAGAAGCAGACTAATGTAAGTACTTTAATATTTAGTTTAAAAAGTAAGGAAATATGTAATTTAATTTATTATGAAATGAGAATTTTCTTTTTATAGAGACTTTGCGCTTTTAATATAACAAGTGTTATAAACTCGGACTTCCCGGATTACAGAATATAGGTGAAAACCATAATATATATATATATTTTTCTTTCATTAACAACCTTTTTTTCTCTCTGCACATGCAAAAGGCACAGGAAAAATGAAATATTTTTCGAAAGTTTTTTACATACAGTGGGTTGCCAAATTATTAGGGACAGTCATGAAGTATAGGTTTTTTGTACAATATTAGCATATAATTTGAAAATAAACAATGTTTTTAAGTTTAAAAAGCTTTCTTGTTATAGTTGAAGTATTTATGCAATATTAGTATATGAAAAAACCCCAACAAAAATATAATACAGTCAATTTACCAATGTTAAGTAAAGAATATTACTATTTGGTGAAATTTCCTTTGGCTTCGAGGAGTGCTTCGATGCGTCTCTCATGCTTTTTATGCAATTTATGGCACTTTCTTTTATTTTAGGGTTGTGATGCCATACATTTATTAATTTTTCGATGAGTAGTACCTTGGTTGTAATCATGTCTTTGGCGATTTCCGGCGTGTGATCTCCCATCAGTTTTCTATGGGATTCATGTCAGGAGAATTGCCAGGCCAAGGTAAAACTGGGACATTGTGGTCTGCCAAAAACTTTGTAACACTTCTAGCTTTATGACAAGGCGCTGAATCATGCATAAACATGAACTATTCATCATCTGGTAAGCATTCTTCAATTTGCGGCAGCAGCCGAGTTTCCAGAACTTGCCTGTACTGGTCTTGTCTCATGGTTCCCTGGACAATGTAGAGGCGTCCAACCCCTTTAGTGCTTATGACAGACCTCACCATTATTTTATCAGTGTGTTTAACACTTTCCACGATGCAGTCAGGGCAGTATTTTTCACCTGAGTGCCACCTGACAAAGCTGCTTTTATCGGACAAAATCTCAAAGGTTGATTCACCTGAGAAACACACCTGAAAAAAAAAATAAATATGTTAATAATTTAGAAATAAATGATTTTAAATGACATAAATAATAATTATCTTAACAACTGACCTCACTCCAGTCATCAGGTGTCTTCTGGTGGTGTTCACGAGCCCAGACAAGGCGCTTCTTCTTCATCGCTTCTGTCAACCGGGATTTCTTGGCTGGACGATGACCTGTCAACCCTTCCTCCGCTAATCTGCGCTGAAAAATTCTCTTAGAAACTGGTATTCCAGATTCTTGAACAATCTGAGTAAGGAGTCCCACACTTTTCTTTCTGTTTCCTAAACAGATATCCCGGATTTTCCTATTGGTACGTGGAGTTGTAATGTGTTTTCTTCCACTTTTAGCTTTTCGTTTGGGTGAAAGTGGCTGGTTTTTGTCCCGATTTATTTTTATCCTGTTGACTACTGACTTGGAAACTCCAGCAAGTTCTGCTATCTTCCTTTGAGACTGACTCGTATGCAGAAGAAGGGTTTTTACCTCAGATTTTTTCCTAGGGGGCAAATCAAACCCTCGACCCATACTGAAATCAATAAAAATAAAAAAATAAATTAAAATCGTACATAATTTCGCAAAAACCAAATATTTAATCAATAAAAGAAAGATAATACTCACATATAATTCTTAACTTTTCCAAAAAAAGCTAAAGAACTTTGTTTAAATTAAAGAAAAGCGTCTTCCACTATTGCGTGTGCAAAAGACTCAGCGTCTCTCCAGTTATTAAAACATTTATAGAAAGCGAACAAACCTTTTAACATAACAAAAGTACTTAAAAGTTGAATTATAGAGATGTTGAAAACGGTAAAATACATTCCTGCAACACTTAAACCACTTAGAGCGGCAGTCAAGTGCACCCAAAGCCGAAAACTAGCAAAAAATATGACTGTCCCTAATAATTTGGCAACCCACTGTACAGTAAAACAGTTATTTGATTTTTTTTTTTTTTAATGCAGTTACAAAAATTAATTAAACAAGTTAGAAAATGCAAGTCAAACGTGGCAAATGAAGTACCAGTTCGCACTATAACTAGTTTTATAAATATTTTTTGCATCGCATATTGTACAGAATGTATTTTTAGTGCACTTCATAAGTGCATATCAATTTCATTCTGTTCGAAGGGTTGTAACATCATTAAAATACACTTGAAATATTTTTTCCCGTTGGCCGTAATGTAACGGAAAACTTTTGACTTTAATCCGACAAAATTATTTAACAGGTATATATTTAAAATTTCAGACGGCACAAATGTCATATTGGAGCGATTTTTTTCCGACGCCAATTTGGCGAAGACCTCGTTACCATATCCTCTATATCCGGGTTACCATACCAAGCAAAATAACGACACTTTGGCGGCAGTTAAGTACCCAGTGCGTATATGACATTGGCTTCAGAAAAAAATCGCGCCAATATGGGCTTATATGACACCTGTATATTCGGTTGGAAAGTTTTTGTTCTGTTATATACGGACGGACGAACAGACAGAAGACGACTATAGGTGCTACGCTTTTTACTTTCTTCTATCTTAAATAGAAGACAGTATTGTAATCGAAATTTTTTTCGACTTCCGGTTTTCGACGGATTTACACGTTTTAAGGGTTAGAGATCCCCAAAAACATGTTTATTGAAAATGTCTGTCTGTCCGAGTGTCCGTCTGTCCGTCTGTCTGTCGCCATTGTACCATCAAAATGTGTATGAAGTTATACATAGAATTAAACCAAATTTTTATTTTAAGTTTTTAGCTATGGCAAGCAGATCCTCCCCAAATTTGGAAAAAAATTCGCCTGTAGGAGGCGCTGTAACAGCGATTTTTCTACTATTTTGAATATTGTACCATTCAAAAGTGCATGAAGTTATGCATAGAATTGAACAAAATTTTTATTTTAAGTTTTTGGCTATGGCAAGCAGGTCCTCCCTGAATTTGGAAAAAAATCGCCGGTAGGGGGCGCTGTAATAGCGATTTTGGTGCAATTTTGAAAATTGTATCATTTAAAAGTGGATGAAGTTATGCATAGAATTGAACCAAATTTTCATTTTAAGTTTTTGGCTATGGCAAGCAGGCTCTTCCTGAAGTTGAAAAAAATTCGCCGTAAGGGGGGCTGTAATAGCGATTTTTGTGCGATTTTGAATATTGCACCATCCAAAAGTGTATGAAGTTATGTATAGAATTGAACCAAATTTTTATTTTAAGTTTTTGGCTATGGCAAGCAGGTCCTCCCTGAATTTGTAAAAAATTCGCCGGTAGAGGGCGCAGTAACAGCGATTTTTGTGCGATTTTGAATATTGTATCATCGAAAAGTGTATGAAGTTATGCATAGAATTGAACCAAATTTTATTTTAAGTTCTTGGCTATGGCAAGCAGGTCCTTCCTTAATTTGGAAAAAAAACGCCGGTAAGGGGCGCTGTAATAGCGATTTTTGTGCCATTTTGAATATTGTACCATCGAAAAGTGTATGAATTTATGTATAGAATTGAACCAAATTTTTTGTGTTTGTTTTTGGTCATGGCAAGCAAGTCTTCCCTGAACTTCAAAAAATTCCGCTAGAAGGGGGCGCTATAATTGGACCTCTGTGCTATTTTCATTATTGTATCATCGAAAAGTGTATGAATTTATGCATAGAACTGAACCAAATTTTTTGTGTACGTTTCTGGCTATGGCAAACAAGTCCTCCCTGAATTTGAAAAAAATCTGCCGAAGGGGGGGGGGGGGTGCTGTAATAGCGATGTTTGTGCCATTTTCTTCATTGTACAATCGAAAAGTGTATAATATTATGCATACAATTGAACCAAATTTTTGTGCATGTTTTGGGCTTTAGCTAACAGGTCCTCCTTGAATTTGGAAATATCGCGCGGTAAAGAGGCTCTGTGATAGCGATTTTTGTATACATTTCTTGATTTTTCGTAGTTCTATTGCCCATCGGCGGCTCGTGCAAAGGTGGGAACTCGCTTCCTGCTAAACCGGCTATTTACAAACATCTGATAACATCAGAATAAGGAAAAACTATTAATTTTAACAAGTATCATGATATAGATTAACTCGTTTTTAGTTCGTTTAATTGACTGAAGCAGAAATTTAAGGTGAAAATGAAAATTGTATAGTATTGAACTAATAATATTGAAGTATTAACATGTGTAACTAGTTTTTGAAATCTTAAGAAGTATAAGATAGAAGAAAGTTTTGGGATTGGTACATCCAACTAGTTATAATTACGAACGCACCTAAAAATGTATCAGCAAATATCAAAGATTGCGGCGGGAAAGCCTCGCACGGGTTTATGGTTTCTTTTTTTTTTTTATAACTCTAATAGATCTTTTACATTATGTATATATTTTTAGAATGCTCATTAACAATACTACTAAAAATCATATTTATTTGAAAAATAGCAATTGCGTTCAAATAAAATAATGAAAATTATTAAAATTGGCCTCGTGTCAGGAGTTAACAGACGAAAAAATTGCTATTTACATTCAGCCTTTTAGATTCTGTTCATTTCAGCGGTTTGAGCTCGTACAGTTCGATTAAATATCTTAAATTCGTGATTTATTTATATTTTATTGTTTTATTTATTGATTGATGAAGTTTTTAAATTTTGTTATGGAATATAAACTGGAAAAAAAGGACGAGCTAAAGTGCAAATGTATTTATCTTTCCTAATTATCTGCAGGCGACTGGGATAAATTTTGAAAAAATTCATGCTTGAATCCTTCTCTATATAAAAACAAGAAAGAAAAATCATGCGTTAAGCATAGATTATAAAACACTTCCCAACACTTCCTGAAGGCTTTAACAAAACTTCGTTATTTAGGGAAATATGGTATAAATGATAACTAAGTAAACATTTTAGAAAACATATAAAACATTTGAAAAACTGATTTTAGCATTTACCGTCCTTAGCCAAATATGTATTCAAATTCTTTTGTACAGCCCTGTATTTGATCTGTAGGTTGATATATATATACTATGTAATGGGGTGGTTTAGTTTATCAAGAAAACGCATAACAAGTTGAAATTTCTCTTTCAGCAATTTATTCTAATAGATGGAAACATACTTGAATACTTTTGTACAACCCTGTAGTTAACCTAGTACCTTTATTACACGCCACTATTTAGCTAAAATTTAATTCAAACTAAAATACTCTTAAAACTACCAAAATCACATTTCCAGAGATTATCATTTATAGATGGTCATGTATCAAATTCTTTGTGTGACCCTGTGTATCATTTTATCTATATTCTACAAACATTTCTTAGTAAACTAAATGCAGTTCAGCGTAAAAATGCATAACTCATTTAAAACCCACCTTTAAGCAATTTATGCTCATACTCAGTAACCCTTAAGAATTCTTTTGTGTAGCCCTGTATATGAATTTTAACATTTATACACACCATATAGTATGTATAAATACAGTGAAACATAAAAGCGCATATCATAATTAAAAATGCATTTCCAGCAATCATCGTTAATGTACAGTACTTCGGATAGAATATACTTGTCTGAACTCTTATGTGTGTCCCTGTAAATGCTATGCACTTCGTATTATACATGAAACAAGTTATAGTAAACCTCATCGACGTATATCAGTTTCATTATAATGGAATAATTTAACATAATTAAAATACGCCGCAAGCAATTCCCCCCTAGTTATTTTTAAAAGAACAAAAATTGAGTAAATTGTGCTTCAGTTTTCAGAGAAATTGTGATACGGTTTTCGAACAAATTACTTTGGGAAATTATTTTTAATATCGTTAGTAGGCAATCTAAAAAAATATATTAAATGTAAAAATCTATAATAGTTATGAATAAAAAACAGGTGGGTAAGTGTGATCACAGACCGCACAGAGGGTTTCGTTTAATATTAATTTCAAAACCCTTTATCCTTTTGCAAAATCTGTTAGTTCCACATTTCGCAACAAGGGGGCGCACTCTATTCTAAACAAACCTCTATCCGAATGAAACTCAGTTTTACAACCTATCCGTAGATATATTAATCGTAGGGATCGGGACCATAGCACCCAAGAAAGGTAGGCACCCCCTGGCGGTAAAAAGTGGAACTAAATATGTAAGGCTATAGCGCATAATATGAAAGAGTAGTCAAACGGGTGTCGGCAAAAGTTAGAAAAGTGCCCCCGGGTGAAAAGGGAAGAGAATAAAGAATTGCTTAAAATACACAAATTAAACCCCGGAGAGGTGAATAATACAACACTTTTTGAAAATTTTATGATTTTTCGTGTGATCGAAAGTGTTCTCCTATAAGTATGCAAAATTTCATATCTCCAACTTAATTAGGGCCTGAGTTAGAAAAATTGCTAAAAATACACAAGTTAGAGACCGGAGGGGTAAATATAAGACTTTTTGAAATTTTTATGATTTGTTGTGTGATCGCAAGTGTTCAGCTATAAGTATGCAAGTCTTCAACTTAACTAGGGGCTCAACTAGAAAAAAAAAGCTTAAAATACGCAAGTTAGAGCCCAGAGGGTTAAATAAAATACGCTTTGAAATTTTGTGATTGGTCGTTTGATGTGTTCACCTATAAGCATGCAAAATTTCAAGTCTCCAACATATATAGTTTCTGACAACGGGCCGAACGGACGGACAGACAGATAGACAGAGCAGTGAAACGAATAGGGTTTCGTCAGATGAACGAAATCCTAAAAAAAAAAAAAACATTTATATTCTGTAACCCGGAAGGACCGCAGTTTGGAACCCCTAGTGAACGATAATTGCTGGAAATGCATTTTCCGATGTGGTATTAGTTTCTAATGTACTATGGAATGTGTATAAATTCTATTAATCATATATAGATCTTCAGGGCAGAATTCGTAGGCATTACCACCTATGGATAGCAATTGCTGAAAATAGGCTTTTAATGCGTTATGTGTTTTTTAAATGCTTATTTGGAAATCTCATTTCATTCTATGAAATAATGAAATTCCTTAATGATATTATGTAGTACTGGAAAGTGTTTCATAATCTATGACTGAGGTATGAGTTTTTGTTCTTGTTTTTCAATTCTATGGACCATTCAGAAAATACTTCTTCCGATCATTAATAATTTCCTATTTAATAAAAGAAAGGATCACAGCTGTTTTATAACTACAACTTTTTTTACTGCTTCTGTTTTTAAGAATAATTTTCCTTAAACATTTCTCTAAAAGTGCTTCCTAGAATATACATATATATATTTTTTTTCTCATTAAAGGTAAGTGGATAAAATCTCCCGGCGATCCCATAATTAATGTTAAATTGCTTTTCTGCACCTATGTTTTTTTGTTTTTTTTTTCAAAAGATAAGAGTTGATTTAACTTATTCTTCATCAGAAGAAAACTTTTCTAAATGAATATTTTACAATGGTCCTATACCATTTACTTCAATTTTAATTTCTTAGATTTTTTTCCTGAAACACAAGGAATTTTTAGTGACAATTAGCGATAAAATAAAATTACGTGTATTTGCGCAGTTAAAAAATTAAGTGATTTCCTGAAAATTACTGCTGATTTTTTTTTTCTTTAGAAGAGGAAAAATAAATGGATAATTGAGTCACGAGAGGTTGGAAAACGTTTTCTTCACTTGTTATACTATCACTTAAACGAAATGGAAATATATATATTATGATTTAATCATTTATATGGTGGTGTTTTTAACCTTTAACTACACTGTTAAAATTTTGTAGCAGACTGTCTAATCATTCGACCGTTTTTATAGAAAACGGTTACATAACTGTAATTTAACTTTATTCTGCCCATAACATGGCTCACCCGCAAAAAAAATGGCACATCTCACAAAAATTCTTTTGTGTTGTATTCCAGAAACAGGTCTGTTACAGGTGCCTCTTAATACACAAACAGTTTCATAAGTGTAGTTATACGGAAAATCATTTTATTACGCTATATGCCCATTTGTGACCACAGAAGAGGGCGGATTGTGTGGGCAAGTAAAATTATCCAACCCTCCAAAACTCATCCTAGACTGTTAAAAATTTTGCAGCATTCTGGCAGGTCATTCGACCGTTTTTTGAAAAAACGCTTTCATAACCATGATTTAACTATATTCTGACCATAAAATGGCAATAATATGGTCAGAATAGTGTTAAAATTACAGTTGTGTAACCGTTTTCGGAAAAAACGGTCAAATGACCTGACAGAATGCTGCAAATTTTTAACAGTGTACATCTTCATTCATAAGGTTCTTATGCTCTTTTTGCAAGATTTTTTCCCTACGTGCTGAGCTAAGTGCTATAGAATTTCCTGTGTCAGTAAAATCATGCAAATTTTCTTCTGCCTCTCCTGTGAAATTTACTTTTGCCGAGATGAGTCACTTTTCTTACGGGTGAACCGATAGGGTCAATAATAGGGTCAGATGCGCTTAATAATAAGGTCAAGTAACCGTAATCTTCAAAAACAGTCGAAAGACAGGACAGTTCGCTGCAGATTTTTATAGTGTGACCATATTTTTTAGCGTATCTGACAATATTATCTACCATATTATGGTCCGAATAAAGTTAAATTATACGGTTATATAACAGTTTTCTATTTTTTTTAAAAAAAGGTTGAATGACTGGGCAGTTTGCAGCAGATTTTTAACAGCGTACTCTCCCAGAAATCAATGCATACACTGTTAAAAATTTGCAGCATTCTGGCAGGTCATTTGACCGTTTTTTTCCGAAAACGGTTACACAACCGTAATTTTAACACTATTCTGACCATATTATTGGCCATTTTATGGTCAGAATATAGTTAAATTATGGTTATGAAACCGTTTTTCAAAAAACGATCGAATGACCTGCCAGAATGCTGCAAAATTTTTAACAGTGTAACTGTTAAAAATTTGCAGCATTCTGGCAGGTCATTTGACCGTTTTTTTTCCGAAAACTGTTACACAACCGTGAATTTAACACTATTCTGACCCTATTATTGGCCATTTTATGTTCAGAATATAGTTAAATTATGGTTATGAAACCGTTTTTTCAAAAAACGGTCGAATGACCTGCCAGAATGCTGCAAAATTTTTAACAGTGTACACTGTTAAAAATCTGCAGCAAACTGTCCAGTCATTCGACCTTTTTAAAAGGTAACGGTCACTTGACCTCATTATTAAGCGTGTCTGACCCTATTACTGACTATATTATTAAGCATATATCTGACCATATTATTGGCCATATTGTGATCAGAATAAAGTTAAAAGGTTATGTAACAATTTTCAATAAAAACGGTCGAATGACTGGACAGTTTGCAGGTCTCTAACACCGCTTGATCAAAAGAGGAATAAAAAGCTAGATTAACTCATGGGGAACTTTTTTGTACTAACTTTACGTACAGGAGTTTTATAATCGAAATTAAGCTATTCAGAAGTCTCTAGCAATCACTGTTAAAATTTTGCTGTAAACAGTCCAGTCATTCGACCGTTTTTAAATATAACGATTTTGCCATATTATGAAGCGTATTTGACCCTATTATTCCTCATATTATGGTCAGAATAAAGTTAAATAACGGTTGTGTAACCGTTTTCTATAAAACGGTCGAATGGATGGAAATTTTTAACAGCGTAGTATACTGTTAAATATCTGCAGCCAACTATCCAACCATACACTGTTAAAAATTTTGCAGCATTCTGGCAGGTCATTCGACCGTTTTTTGAAAAAACGGTTTCATAACAATAATTTAATTATATTCTGACCATAAAATGGCCAATAATATGGTCAGAATAGTGTTAAATTACGGTTGTGTAACCGTTTTCGGAAAAAATGGTCAAATGACCTGCAGAATGCTGCAAATTATTAACAGTGTGGGATGCCAGTATTATGCTGTAAAATAAGCAGTAATATACCATCGTATAAATGAACTAAACAGTATATTACTACTTAAGAGTATATTACTTACTAATTTTACGGTTTTCTACTGTTAATTTTACGTTTTTTAAACTGACGCCTTTGCTGCATGTATTATACAGTAAAATAAACATTTTTTTTTCTTTTTTTGTTATAGCCAATATCTAATAAATATTGGCCAATGTAATATAATAATAAGTGACTAATACAGGGTGTATCTAAACTCTTGGGCAAAACTTTAAGGGATGGTAGTACACATCAAGGCAAACAGTATTAAATAGGAAACTAAGGGTCCCAAACGTCTTCCGAAAGAGATAGGCGCCATTAAAGTTTAGGGTCCAAAATTTCAAATGATAATAAAAAACGAAAAAATTAGTCGATTCGTTTGCGGTTTTTTCTAAAACTATTCTTTAAGACCGTTATTTTTTGTATCGCATTAAATGCTTTCAAAAGCTTAGACTTAAATTTTGAGCTCAAAATCTGAATCGTTGGGAGTGGTTAAGTAGCGCAAACTGAACTGTGTTCAGGAGTTGAAATTTGAACCCTCAACCCCACCCTGAACACAGTTTAGTTTGCTCTACTTAACCACTCCCAACGATCCAGAATTTGTTCTCAAAATTTAAGTTTAAGCCTAAACTTTTAAAAGCATTTAATGAAATTCAAAAAATTACGGTAAAAAATACTTGTTCGTTACTCCAAAGTCTAAAGCGCCCACTATCGGAATTTTTTGAACTTTATCTTTCAAATTTATTTTCAAGAAAATACTGACATAAAGAATAGTTTTAGTGAAAACCGCAAACGAATCGACCAATTTTTCCGTTTTTTATAATCATTTGAAATTTTGGACCCTAAACTTTAATGGCGCCTATCTCCTTCGGAAGACGTTTGGGACCCTTAGTTTCCTATTTAATATTGTTTGTCTTGATGTGTACTATCACCCCTTAAAGTTTTGCCCAAGAGTTGAGATACAGCCTGTATAATATAACATGTTATTACATATTATATATATTATATACATATATACCTACATGTGTTTGTATTTATCCTAAAATAAAAAACGTAAGCGTTATAAAAAAAAAATTAAAACAAAAACACTTGCACTAACTATATTACATTTCTTATATTTTCTAATATTCTTATCAAATTTCTAAAAATTCTACTGCTAATGATTACTAATTTCCCATTTAATAAAAGAAAAGATTACAGACATTTTATAAATGCAACATTTTTACTTTTTCAGTTTTTCGAAATAATTTTCCCCGAACATTCCGCTAGAAGAGTTTTCTAAAATACAATCTCTTTTCATTAACGATAAGTGGACTGAATTTCCCAGCGGTCCCATAATTAATGTTAAATTGCATTTCTGCAGCTCTGGTTTTCTCAAACGGCAAGAGCTGATTTAACTTCTTTTTCTTTTGTTCAAAGAGACAGTTTTCTAAACGGATCTTTCATAATTGCTGCAACACCATTTACTTCAGTTTTTGCTTTCTTTTTATTATATAAGATGAACTTTTAGTATGAAATTGCGATAAAATAAAATTATATGTCTTCAACTTGTAAAAAGAAGTCAAGTGGTTCCTCAAAATTAGTGGAGATTTTTTTTTTTCCACCAGAAGAAGAAATAAATAGATAGCTGAATCAAGAAGTTGGAAAACATTTTTTTTTTCCACTTGTTATACTATTATTTAAAGGAAATAAAAAAGGATATATATTGTGATTTAATCATTTATGTGAATGTATTTTTTAAAAAGTTTTAAGTATGTATTTTTTAAAGTATGTATTTTTTTTCAATTCCTACTATTAGCTCACACTCTCCCTATATTTATTTATATATTTATATATTTATCTTGTACAAATTTTCAATCGTTAATAAAATACTCATTATTCATCCTATCAGGTTGAAATAATTTTTTTTAAACTTGTACTGGATGACAATTGATGTTAATAAAGTTTTTTCAAATATTAATTAATTAATTAAATTTTAATTAATTAATTTTAGTTTTGCATGGGAAACAAAATGGCCGCCCTTGGTTATTGAATTTCAATGAAAGTATTTTCAATAAGGGTTACCATAGGGGGGAACCCTATTCTGTCGCCAAATACCGCCAAGTTTGTCGCCAACTTGGCGATATATCGCCAAATTTGGCGGCCAAAATGAGTCGCCAAAAGTGACGCCAACTTGGCGATATCTGTAATATTTCGCCAAATTCCCATAGAGTTCCATTGTAAACCTACTTGCTTATAGAAAATCAACAAATTGAGATATTTTAATGCAACAAAAACTCATATTAGCTTGATTATATTAAATTTTTCTTTGATGGCCTAAGTAGGAATTGACTTTAAAAACAAAATTTTTATATTACTTGTTTAAATATTTTTTTTGACAAATTACATATGTTTTAACTTTTAGCTTTATTCTTTTCTTTGGTAGATGGCAACTTTTAGTAAGAATTAGCGATAAAACAAGTAATATAAAAAAAAATTAAGTCAATTCCTACTTAGGGCATCAAAGAAAAATTTAATAAAACCCCTTAAGCTAATATTAGTTTTTGTTGCATTAAAATATCTCAATTTGTTGATTTTCGATAAGCAAGTAGGTTTACAATGGAAATCTATGGGAATTTCGCGAAATATTAGAGATATCGCTAAGTTGGCGTCACTTTTGGAGACTCATTTCGGTCACCAAATTTTGCAATATATCGCCAAGTTGGAGATAAAATTGGCGGTATTTGGAGACAGAACAGGGTTCCCCCCCTATGGTAACCCCCCTTATAGGCATGGAGATGCTTTAAATGCTGTTCAATAACCAATGGCCACCTTTTTTTCTCCCATATAAAATTAGAATTAATTAATTAAATTTAATTAATGAATTAATATTTGAAAAAAACTGTATTAACATGAATTGTCATCCAGTACAAGTTTAAAAAAATTTATTTCAACTTGATAGGATGAATAATAAGTATTTTATTAACGATTGAAAATTTGAGCAAGATATGTATAGGGAGAATGTGAACTAACAGTAGGAATTGAATAAAATTACACGGTTTGAAGCATTTTTTCCAAAAAATTACAGGTGATTTTTTTTTTATTTAAAAAAAAACTAAATTGATAATTGAATCAATAGTTTTAGACCGGGAGGTGACTCCACAATCAATCACCTCATCGAGTTGATGGCTGAAATTCCAGGATTAATTAAAACTCGAGTCGCATATCAAAATGCAACTGGTCTGCCAAGTCATATCTTGGTGGAAAAACACAAACAAAGCCGATTTTAGTGATTGAATGGTAGGTTTACGATTCCATTACTCCTTCATATTTTCATACCTTTGGGTGCAGGAATACACAATGATAAACCTACCGATCAACCATTAAAATCGGGTCTGCAGGAGGTTTCCGCCAGGATATGACTTGGCAGACTAGTTGCATTTTAATATGCTTTCTTATTCTATCACAAGCTGAAATACATGGCGTTGACCGGGGTTTTAAACATGTTCGATTAGAAAAATCAATTTTAAAATTAAACACCGTACGGACTATGAATCTCGAGCAAATAGGCTCTCTTTTTTAATATATTGAAAATTTGAGAAATTTTGATTTTATACCTGTATTTTAAAAAAAATATCCTAAGCCTAAATAAATATAGTCTTGATTCTTGAAAAAAAAAATGAAAAAGAAATGTAAATTCATGAAAAGCCTTCATGATATCACTTTCTCTTGCAAAAGCCATGCGTTAACCCTATTTTCGTTTTAAATATGAAGTCATACGTGAATTAACCTATAATATTCACAACTAAAAAGAAATAGCGCATCTAGTATTTGTCGAGAATTAAATAAAAATCATGCTCTCGTGACATCACAATTCACTTTTATATTTTAACAGAATAATAAGGCTACTATAATGTGTGACTCGGACTATAGCCAGTATATTACGTCAAGGCACATTGCCGTCATCATTATCTTTTTACACGAGAATGTTTCGCTATAGTAGACCATTGTAAAATTTGGTAAATTTTTAATTTAATATCTAAAAAACGGCATAATCCTTAGATTTGAAATTTATATCAAGAAAAATACAATTTTTTACCTTTCTAACGCAGTTTGTCCAATAATTTTCTGACAAATGCCTTTCTAGCTATTAATTTTTTCAGTAACTTCAAATGTTTCCTTTTCCGAGATTAATCTGTGGCAACGGTTAGCGAAAAAGCCAGTCGTCAGCAACGCATAGCTCTTTATTAAAAAGGATTGAAGCTAAATTTTAAACATATGTATTATGTTTTATTCATTTCAGAGAATGCGTTTTAAATAAGTTGAAGCATTTGCATTTTTCCTCAAAAAATAACTAAATATATTTCACGGAAAAAAATATTATGAAAGACACAGAAAATTTTATTTTATCGATCATTATTTTCAAGTTATAGTCTTTATTAAAAATTAAGATTTCAGTTATTTTTATTTATACATTTATTTCATATTCAATTTATAATTAAATAAGCCAGAGGATTGAACCCAGGCTTCCCAAGTTACAAACATAACACTAAGAGTACAGAACATAAGTGAAAAATATTTTGAATGAAATTTTTTAATAGATTCTTTAACGTTTAACATTTTTTTTTATTACTCAATAAAAACATTATAAAGCAATTTTATTTTTTAAATTTCAATTATGTATTCAAATAAAATTTCTAAATTTGTTAAAAAGCGGCACTTAGCAGCATTCTAAGAAGTAATTGCGAAAAAAAAATCGCAAAAGATTTCCTTAGATTTTCAGTATTTTTCATTCTTTCATTCATTAATTTTAGTGTTAGTTCTAATATATATCAGTTAAGAGTGCATTTCATTTATTTGTTTATTTTTGTACATTTTTAATTTCGCAAAAGAATATTAGATGGAAACAAGTGCTATTTATATTGATTTATGTCCAAACAGGTTAATCATCTGTAATCGAGATTTGCACGCGACATGTAATTTTTTAAAAACATGCATGAAAATTACTTTAAAACCATTAAAAAAATCAGTAAATTAAGATACAATTTTAAAACAAATTGCGTTTGAAAGTACATTTTTTTCTCTATACGACAGTGTAAAATCTGACATTATGCCATGTTTCGAAGTTAACAAATTTGCAAAAAAGCTAAATGTATTTATCCTGTTATCATCATTAGTAATACGTCAGCATTACTCACGGACACGTTTTTGCTTTACAATACAGACAGATTGCTCGATAGAGGTTTTAGGTTAAAAGTAAGGAAAATAAAATCCCAATATCATTAAAAAGTATTTTTGTAGTTAAAATTTAACATCAATTAATAACACACCAGTTTTATGATTCACTCTTTGTAATTTAGTGGAATTTCTTAAAGATTTCCGAAAATGCATTTGCTTGTTCTAAACTACAACAGATGTTCAAATTGCTCTCCTCCAACTTCTAAACAAGCATACCCATGACTAACCCTCCGTCTACCATATGGGTGCAACGGGCCAGACAGGAATACGGAATTTGATCAGATACAGTAAAATCGATCTGAATGTGATAAAATTAACCCTTTATCTACTGCAGCTTTTTTCATGTCATTTTTTTTCAGTTACTACCATGAAATTTAAAGGATATGCATAAAAAAAATACTCACTTGTGAGAAATTTAATTCGTTAGAGGTAATTAATTAAAGTGGTACTACTTTTAAAGTACCCTTGGTACACTATATCTAACATATTCTCGTAACAGAAAATCCGCATGGTATTTCAAATAAAGTTTAAACTTTTAAAAATGCTAAATAACAAGAAGACACGCGCAAGTTAACAATAAAAAAGCATTAAATTGACATAGTTTTAATTTACACATGAAAAATGAGTAAAAATTGAAATTTGATGGCATTATTATTATTATTTTTTTTTTTTTTTTTAAGATTTTGATCTTGTTAGCAGTCCTTTAGTTATGCGACGCTTATATTCCAGAAACAACATATTCTTCCGCATTACCATATATGCAATATATAAATTTACATATGTCATTTCTAGCATAGCAAAACAGAGCCAGTGTCACAACTTTCTCAATTTCCTATAAAAAATAATAATGAAACAGAAAATAAATACCAGGAAAATCATTACTACACAAGAATTTAGTAATTACATTATAAAGCAGATAAAAATGGCGGATAATTACACAGACGAAAAGTAAACAAGAAGTTTTTCTCCAACACCCAGTGTACTGGTGGTACTTTTAAGTACCACTGAGTAATTCAACTGTTAAATCAAATAAATACACCGTTCACCTAAAATAGCTAGTCAAATTGTATTCTAAAATCATAGTGAACAACTAAAAAAAATCCAACATTTATCTTATATCCTTTACTGTGTTTGCAGCAGTAAAAAGACGAGCGTGACAATCTATACAAAATGTCGGCACAAAACACATCGACTGTTTCAAAGGTAGCCTCCTTCCTTGTTAAAATAACAAACTTAGAACTACTGCTGCCATGTACTCTGATAAAATGGAGCTAAAAGTGTGTTTTATCGAAGTATCATTAGAATATCAGTAATATTCACTATGGGATGAAAGTTTAAAGTGAATGGTACTTATAAGTACCGTCAATAGATAAAGGGTTAAGAAATTGGTTTGTAAACTCGTATTTTTAAATCTAAATTCGTAAAAAATCTAGAAACATTTTAAAAGAATATCAAATAGAAAATAATGAATTTTAACTACGCTTGGATGCATTATTGTAAATTTTGTAAATTGTTTCTTTTATTTTTCTGGTAGTCCGAAGGTTTATCATGTTCACGAAGAACAATCCATCTCGTTGTAGTATGTCAGATTATTTTATGAACAATACGAAATCGCTGCATTATTCAGTTAACCCTTACCTTCGCGGAGTAATTCTCTTTATAAACTGATGAAATAACGGACTGACACCTCAATTTATAAACGAATTTATTAGAAAATACGAACTTGCTTATTTTCATGTATAGTATAATAGGAAAATTTTAGTTAAATATTCTTGGTGCCGTTTGTCAGTTTTGGAATTAAAATTAGGTGTCCTTTTTTTAAGGACACCGATGCGGAAAGGGTTAATACTTGTGTCGACTAGCGTTCTCTATTCTCTATACTTCTCTCAAAACAGTCTCCTCAAATAATTTTCCGTAAAAATAAACTTTGAATATGTAACAACACTCTTCCGGAAGAAAACACAAAAAAAAAAAACACCACAACCTTGACATGCCAGACGCGAGCACATTTCTCGACTTTATTCTGAACTCCATTTGCTATGGGGATTTACAAGCTACTTTTACTGAATGCATTGTTGCACATTGTAAATAAAAAAGACAAATGTGTTTTAATCTAGGAAAATATAATATAACGAAAAAAGAAAATATACAGTAACCTCTTCCGTGTTCTCACGATTTCGAAGAGCGTTCTTTGTCCTCGCAAACCGTTGTATTTTCGACATTTAACCCTTTGCCGTCGTATTAAGTTTATACACTATATGGCCAACGGTGTCCGGTCACTTGCGATTTTAGACGTTTTGTTAAATATCTAGAAAAATACATGAGGAATTAACCTGAAACTGCAGGTGTGTAAACACTATAGTATAGGTCATATATTTCCGCGAAGATTTTTTCCCGAAACCCCATGGGGGACCGTCAACAAATTAAAAAAGAACGAATATCTTTTGGATAACCCTGTAAAAACTAACGGAGCAAAAGCATTCAAACTCGAGATTATTAATAAGTGGTTTATTGTAATATACTGTGCTCCTTTTTATGAAGATAGCATGTATACTCGTAGAGAAATTAAGGTTTATATAAAAACAGTCCCAAATTTCGCCAAGTTTTTTGCTTATAATTTACAGAGTTTTTAATATAAAAAAAAAGTTCTTTTCAGAAAATATGACAAATAACATTGTACATAATACCCTGCAATCAGAATTAAAAAATAAGAAAAACTGGATAAAAATGAGCAGGTTTTCTAAAAAAGTTTCACTGCGCATGCGCGAACGCAATCAAAATATAATATGCACAATGTATTAGCTAAGTATAAAGAGCAACTTTTGTGAAAGTCCCAAAATCATAGCTTGAAAATTCTGAAAATTATCGTCGATAGAATAGCTCGAAATCCGTTGTTCCCAAAAAGAAGCAAAAAGATGAGAGGTTGTATCAAATATCTGTTGATTAGTGCCAAAATAGCGTACACAATATTGTACGTACTACTATATTTGGATACAACCCCTCATCTTTTTGCTTCCTTTTGGGAATAATGGATTTCAAGCTTATTCTATCGACGATAATTTTATCAACTGATATCAACTAACTTGTGCGTAGTGTCCCAAAATCACATTTTGAAAAAAATGACGTTAAAATTATCTCTTTCAATATATTACATATTTAACTACTATTAGGAGTGTCGTTCATTTTCTTTTAAAGTGTTCAAAAATGATTACTCTTTAATCCCTTGAAGGGAAGTGATGCCGTCACGGCATCACATAATTTTAATCCCTAATTGCCACATTGGCACCGGAATATTATAATGAAAATTTCACCTTTATTAAGTACGCGAAAATATGCTTTTACTTGTTTACAAATAAATTCTCCTGTAAATACTGGTGTCAATAAATTATTTCAACATTTTATGAATACAAGCACCTTGCCCCTGAAAGGGTTAATATATATATATTTTTCAAAGATTGAATGTTTTGAAGATTTAAAAGTCCTATGACTCCTTAAATGCAAAATATTCATAAACATAATTTTCTGTTTTAACTTCTGTTACTATATAGTAAAGTTTTAATTATCACTAGGAAATAATTGAGATGGAAACTAATTTTTTTTTCTAAGGCTTCTGTATATAGTGACAATACAGAGTTATGCATTTCTCCCGGCGTTTTTTAACCTTTCGAAGACCGTCATTGAAGTACTCTGAAGATTGGGTTCAACACCATTGTTCGACCTCTTGAATGACATCATTTGTGGTGTCAAATCTCCAAATCTGGATCATATTGATAGATCCAAGATTCATTCATAGTTACCAGGTGACCAAAAAAATCCTCTTCATCTTACTCCAAAAGATTCAACAATTCCCTTGACAGGTCGCGACGAGTTTGCTTTTGAAAATGAGTCAGCAATCTGGGAACCCAGGGAGCTGAGACCTTTGACATGTGCAGTTCTTCGTAAATAATTTTTCACACACTGCCGTAACTAAGATGAATCTCATTCATGATCATTTGGATGGTTACACTTCGGTGTTATAAGGTAAAGTCCTCCACTTTCTTCACTGCAGCAGCATCGTCCGTGAGTGATGGTCTTCCACATCTTGGACCGTCTGTGAGGGACATATCGCCAGTTTGAGAATTTCTTTTCCATCTAAGAACAATGTCATCTGATGGACCATCACTTCCATAAACAGCCGACATTTCATTTGCCACCTTTCAAATGCAGAAACTTAATCACACTGCGAGCCTCTATGTTCTCCATACTGCGGGTAACTCGTATGTTTTGTCTATTTTCATTGGTCTTTGATTTTCCATTTCCTTTTGTTCAACGAAAAAAAAGTATATAGAGAAGTCTTAGAAATTTAAAAATAATTTGAAAATAAGAAAAATTAAGTTTCTATCTGAATTACTTTCTAGTGATAATAAAAACTTTAGGATGTATAATTTTTCCTCTGTACCGTTGTTAATTATATATTTTTTAAAATACAGTTGAATTTCGACATTTTATTTTATTTATTTATTTATTTATTTTGTAGTTAAAGTCTTTACTCAGGATCTCACCTCCAAGATATAGAATCACAAGTAATTTGGATACACTTCTAAATATAGAACTTTCAGCGTGGATGCCAGAGTTTGATTTCTCTCCGTGGAGTTTTGCTGATGGTTCAAAGGTAAGATATTATTTCTTTAACAACAGTATTTGATAATATATTAGGTGAATTCAGATAATTAACTCGGGAGGACGCGCTTTCTGTACACAGAAACGCGTCGGGCTCGTTATGCCCTAGAGATATTTTATTCTCGAAAATATGCAGGAATTGAGTATTTTTACCAAAACATTGTGTAATTTGGATACACTTCTAAATATAGAACTTTCAGCGTGGATGCCAGAGTTTGATTTCTCTCCGTGGAGTTTTGCTGATGGTTCAAAGGTAAGATATTATTTCTTTAACAACAGTATTTGATAATATATTAGGTGAATTCAGATAATTAACTCGGGAGGACGCGCTTTCTGTACACAGAAACGCGTCGGGCTCGTTATGCCCTAGAGATATTTTATTCTCGAAAATATGCAGGAATTGAGTATTTTTACCAAAACATTGTGTGTGCACATTTTTACTCCATATAGGAATACCATTATTGATAATAACAAGAAAGTTCACATCCGATACTTGAATATTTCGCTTTCTGCTTCAAGACCTTACAAATATTTTTGATAATATCTGAGAAGATTGAAATAATTCGAGATATATTTTTACTTCATTCGTATACCTTTTTTTTACTTTTTTTCTCCGATATCTGTGATAAGCACATTTTTTAAAAGAAAATTCTGGAGATTTTTCTTCAAGGATCATTTAGAATTTTTCTAGTTTTACAATTTAGGTTGAAGTAGAATAAAATGTTATTAAAATACGTATGTGCGTGATAAAACCCCTTTTTCTGTTTGACTTGGCGAAAAAGAGTTATTGCCAAGAATTATTGCAACCCTTTTTTTCTTTTTACTGCGTTTTTAATGTAGATGTATAGTAAAGTGGGGGGCAGACGCCGCGGTGGGACAGATGCCGCAGAGATTGTGTAGGCTACGCTAGCGTTCCCTAGACCAATTTTAGAAGTTCTTGGTGTTCCTCTGTGCTGTGTGATGTATTGTATGCGTTTCCACCTCTTAATTGTAAGTATTTACATATTTATGCCAGTTTTTATTGCTCGAACCTGCGTGGTAAGTTGCTAAAATTATTCTAATGAAGTTTTATTACAGATTTTAAGAAAAATAAACAGAAATTTCATCCCAAAATCGATTGCAACTATAGACTAGATCCTCGTACAATACAGACGTGTTGCCTGCCTTTCTCTCGCATCGCTCACATGATACAAAATGGCGGCGAGGCATCTTACCCGCCACTATGGGACAGATGCCGCACCGAGGTTGAGGGACAGATGCCGCAAAATATATTTTTGTTTTTCCGTTCCATAAATTCCTCACTGCGATTTAAGTAGAACTTACATATAAATGAATGTATTATTAGCGCATTCTGCTACTTATCAAAATATTCTCAGCAACAACGTTGGTTCACTATGTGTGAATAAAAAAACGTAGGCCGTTTACAATTCTCACCATCTAAACTGTTAAACAAAATATCTCCTACCGTAATGGTCATAAGACGTATACAGCCAAATAAGAAAAAATAAAAGGATGCAAATATTATAAGCACAGAGTTTATAAACAATAAAAAAGAAGAAGGAAATGAAAAACAAAAGAAACTAGAAAGTGTCAAAGCACGACAACTTGGCGTAAGTAAAATGTGTAAAAAAGGAAGGGAAAGATCAACTTAAAAACGCCTTACTTGAGGAAAAAACTAAAATATGAGTCATCTTTCGACAATAGGTAAATTGTTCCTCATATGGATTCTGATGGCAGAACTGGATTGAAATTTGATGACTCTGCATATGTTGAGTAGCTGGAGTCTTATCAAAGAGCAAAGTCTAAAGCGGACAGGATTCAGTGCATCAAATTCAGTCTATAGCTGCATGAAAAACGCTTATTTTACTTTTGCAACAGGTAGTGTGGTGCGATTGTGAGCGAATGGAAATACAAAATAAAAGAATGAGAAGAAAGGCCAAAAATAAACAGACTAGGGCCTAAATAGAATAGAACTAATACTCACATTAAGAGCAAACTGCAATGTTCGCCTGGATGTAAACCAGTGATTTATATCGTTTTTGGAATTATTTTGTCTATCGTTTCCAGTAATTATGCTATCCATTCATGTAAATTCAAATTATTTTCTTTTTATTTTCACTTTTTGTCTTAAGATTTGTTTATAGAGGTTACACTTTTGCATTTTCGTTAAACTTTTCACAATTTAGTGATATATATAATTTTTGTAAGTTTACTGTTATTTATTATCGTTTTAAGAAGTTTGAGAAAATAAATGTGATTTGCTTGAAAAAAAATAAACAGCCTAGCATTTTTCTCCATGCGGCATCTTATCCAGCACATAAAAAATGATGTTAAAAAAAGAGCGTGTGGAAAAATAATTATGCCAACTTTATTAAGAGGGTTTTCACTTGTTTAACATGGAAATTAGATTCTAAAGGGTTAGATCAAAGATTTCTGGTACTTAGTTTGTTGTTTTTTGCTTTATTGTACATTTTACAAGAAGAAAAGTAAAACTGCGGCATCTGTCCCCACTTTACTATAATTAAACACTTTTGAAGCGAGTGGTCGGCGCTATATCCGATCTGAACCATGCTTGACTTGGTCATAATAAATTTGTTCATATTCATTTATTCCCGAGTATTTTATTATCTGAATTCATGATTCACTACTGTTTAGTCCGTGGTTTAATCCCCTCCAGCACCTATCCGGCTTTTAAAATTTCAACTGAATGGTCATTCAGTATAACAGAAATATAAATACACATATTAATAAAGGAAAACTCTACAGAATGAATCAGCTAAGCACCATCTATTGGCTAAAATGTGACTTATATTTTTTAATTATTTACTGTTATTAAAATTATTATTTTAAACTTTACGACCTTCCTTATAAACATTTCACTCACTTCATATTTATATACTGATTGATCAAATTTTTATGACGACTACTCACTGAAACTTCGACTCGCCCATGCAGCCTGTCCGCTGGTACAATAAACTGGTTTTTCTGATAAAAAATTTGCCCTTGGGCAAAAGCTCTTTTATGCTTTATATGATATCAATTCGCTTCTCAAGGACATCTCTTCGTTGCCATGGGAAAAAGTAGTGCTGTTAATCAGTCAAATGCAGTGTTACCTAGTGCACAGTTACTGACCTAAAATAAGTACCTGTAAATAGACCTTGAAAAGACAATTGAAAGTACATACAGTAAAGTGAACTTTGCATTTTGCCTATTCATGAGAAAAATCAAAGATTTAAGTGACTTTGAAGGAAACCTGATTGTATCATAACAAGCAGATAAACAAGCATCTAAGGCTGCACACAGACGCTCGTTTTGCCATTCTTCTCCAGTTTTTCATGGAAATCTTTTGTTCAGGACCATTCTGCGGTTTATTCACAAAAGAATGAGGGGAATCAACAATGAGTCAGGAGATAAGGAGCTCAACCCTACTTGAAGGAAAGGTTCCTCTTTTGTAAGACATCAGTCCCTTTCCTTTTAAAGTCAGTAAAAATAAAAAACACCGCGACGCCACAGGAAAAGACGCCGACACTGATAAAAGTTAGAAGGATGGTGCGTTCGCAGCCTAAGGCCGCGTTTACAAAACAAAAATAGCTGAACGTCCTGCTAAAGCAATAAAACCATTCTTTTCGAACCCCATTTGTGGTTTTTAATAAAAGGACTGGAGGATCAACAATTGATTCAACAGTGGGTCAGGCGATAAGATAAGATCGAACTTGAAGGAAGCTAACCGATTTTACGAATATTTGCTGTCACCAAAGCCAGTGTAAACACTACACTAATATTCCGTAACAGGTAGTCATAATATTTTGGACACTCGGTCCATTTAAAAATGTTAAATTTTAATTTCAGAGCATCATTTTTTTGCGATACCACGTATAGAAGTATAAATGAGCAATAATTGTAACCTAAAATAAACTTTTATGAAATATATTTTTACAAATAAATACATGTTTCATGATACATAAAATAACATTACGTATTTTATTAAATAACATTTAATAAATAATAATATAATAACATAATAATAATGATATAATAATTAAATAATATAATAATAAATAATATAATGATAATTTAATATAATAATAATATTTTAAATAATATTGTATTCACTGTTGATTTCAGATTTTAAAAGCTGCTTATAATCAAAGTAAAATGCATCTTCGTGCTTTGCTTCTTTTCTGATATACCTGGACAATATCGATTTCTGAAGTCCTCGGTACATTAATCTTTCGTCTCAGTTAATCGGATGCGTAACAGACAACTTTCTGCTTCAATTCCTTTTAAACATTTTTAATAATATCGGAGACGTTTAAAAATACTTCGAGATAAAATTCTACTTCATTCATATATCTTTTTTTTTTTACTTTTTTTTTATTTATTTTTTTTTTTTACTTTTCCTTCGCTATCTGTGTTTGGCACATTTTTCAAAAGGAATTTCGAGAGATTTTTCCTGAAGAATCATTTAGATATCGTGTTGTTTTAGAAGTTAAGAGGGAATAAAAAGAATTGTTATAACATGCATACATGAAATACATTACTCTAACTTTATTAACTACAGTAAATACGTAAATACATAAATCTATACCATAAAGCAAAAACATGTCCGCGAATAACGCTGACGTCATATGGACGGTGGCAAAACTGGACAAATCTATTTTACATTTCCTACAAAATTATTACTCTCTAACCATTACACAATTTGTATTTTTATACCGTAGTATAATGGCGGAAAATGCAGTTTAACCCTTTATCTACTGACATTAAAATAACTTGTTATAAAATTTATTTAATACATCGATTAATTGTAATACATTTAGAATGAATTATAGATACAGTACTTTATCTTGTTCCAAAAGCATTATTGATTACACAAAACAAAAATATTTTTAAAAGGATGATTTCTTTTGCTTTTGCATCTTTTCAGCTTTCTTGGCGTTGGAGAGGTGGGGATTATTAATTCGGAAATATTTCTATATTCCTATTGTAAGAGCATTATATTTGTACATTTCCTAATTCTACAAAATACTAAGAAAAATAGTTAAAATAAAAGATTTGAGTGGGGTTACAAATACTGCACAAAATGCCTATAAATTTAAATTTAATGAATCCTTCTAAATCTTTCAGTCCTTCTAAAATTTATTAAGTGATTATGTAAATCTTCTAATGTAGTTTAAACAATTCACGAAAAATGCTGTAGAAGACAAAATTTTCATGATTTCATAATTCAGTACATAAAGGGTTAAATGCAATTTGTTTCGCAACTGTATCTCTATATACTGATTTTTTATGGTTAAAAAAAATGTAAGCACCTTTTTTAAATCGTATCTATCTCGTGCAATCCAATTATGGAAAATTAACTGGTTTGCACTTAAAATAGGTCAGCAATTTGTTTCTGCCTAATACTTCGTAACGAAATTAAAACATCAATAAATAAATGAACCATAAATTTAAAATATGCATCGAACTATGCACTTAAACACCGATATAATCAGAATAAAAAAGGCTGCTGTAAAGAGTGAAGTACTTGGCGATTTCTTAGACTAGGAACTTGGGGCATGAGGCTAATACGAAAGTACCGCTTTTGATAAATTTAGAAACCTTCTTTGAATAACTGGTATTTTTTCATATAAAAATGTTTTTATTATTGTTAGTGCGAACTAAATAAATATATTAAATGAAAAAAAAGTCTTACAACTTTTAATTTTTATTTTTAAAAAAAAAATGGTTTTCACATATATCCTGTACACGTTGCAGTATATTCTACAATTTGTTATGCCCGGGTTGGAAATCCTGATTCAAATTAAAAACTTTATAGAATAAAATAGCGAAGCTCCATCTGTTGACTAAACTTTGAACTATTTTTACTTTATTCTACCTTTACAAGAAGAAGTTATTAGATTCGTGAAAATTTTCGACTTCCGGTTTTCTATGGATTTATACGTTTTAGAAGGTCTTGAACACGATTGGATGGTTTTTAGAAAATGTCTGTCTTTGAGTCTGTATGTGACAAAAATTTTGTGAGCACCTATCTCAAGACCTAATGCACGAAATTTCACAAAACTTTGGATTCAGTTAGACCTTGATATAAAATGGTGCTGGTTAGTTTTTGCTGTATATCGCCTATCAGGTGGCGCTGTTATGCTGCATTTTTCACGATTTTTGCAATAGTTCTATCTCAAGAACAAATGCACGGATTTTCATCAAACTTCAGATCAAGCAGGACGGTCGTTCTGCCAAGCCAAGCTGAAAAAAAAATGCTAACCCCGCCAAACAAACAAACGCCAAGAATAACGACAAGACACCGTAACTGCTTATTATACTGATGACAACTTCTCCATGTTAAATGGACGAAATATGCCAGCGTAAAATTTCCCATATCAAAAGAAGCAATCATCGCAGAAAAATAAAACCAACACCAGAAGGACCTAATAAAGAAGATCTTCAATTTGAGATCAAATGCATCCTCATAAATTAATTATAAACAGAGATATAGATTTTTTAAAATAACGTCGAGATACTGAAAATGACAGATTCTTTTTCTTCGTCACAACTTATGTTTCAATTGAGGTAGAGACTTAAATAATGGACAGAAAAAAGTAAGGATTGAATTTTTGGATAGATATTTACTCAATCTACGTGCTTTTATAAAATCAGCTTTAAAAACATTAATTTTCTATTCATAATTAGCGAAAAACTGTTAATTAGTTCTAAAGTTTACAAATTATGCCAAATAGCGATAAACCCGCCAAAATATTTTAGAAATCTTATACTTTTCTTTTATATTATCCTTTTGCATTGATTTCATCGAAGATAACTATGGCTGAGATTCAGATAGAATTTTCGCTGTTAGCGAAATGAGTTTGACCAATCAGAAGCCTGCATGTTTGAGAATATTTGCTGTTTCTGGATCCCGGCCTATGTCACGAAAGTTTTGAGTCATTTGTTTAGTACCGTGGATGAAGTGCAATGTTTGTAGAAATGTAGGTTCGGATCCAGATAGATTTTTCGCTGTTAGCGAAACGAGAATCACCAATCAATAGCCTGCATTTCTGCAAACAGCGAAAAGTTCACAAAAATGCAGGCTTCTGATTGATGAATCTCGTTTCTCTAACAGCCAAAAATCTATCTAGATTGCGCCCAATGGAGGATATTCCAAATATGGGTTCGAGGCTGAAAAAAGTCACGTGATACCGGTAATTTATCCAAAGAACTTCTAACTGATAAGAGGGGAAGATACTACTACTTTGCCTCATGAACCGTTTCATTGGCTAGTGGGAATTTACATTACACGTCTACGGAGCCTTCCCTTCTTTACGATAGAAGTTTTTACCTTGACCACGTGATCAAAATGTAGATGGAATATCCTCCATTATGTTGAACACAATTTTGCATTTCCACATCCAGGAAGGGTATTAATTGTCATAACAACAATACATATTCGAAACTATTTAAGGCACTGATTCTGAACTCCTTTGCTATACATTTCGATATTAAAGAAGTTGTTGTTTCCATAGTAACATTACTTTTCTGTATTGCTTTCTCTAAAACACAAATATAGAAATTTAACAAAGAGCGCTCAGAATCAACACCATAACAGAGAGCCTTTATACATAAGAGTGGTGATATATGCACAGGAAGCATGCTCATTTCAAGTTTTTGCCGAAAGTATGGCTACAGCGTCTAGAATACCTTGTGTGGAAATATGCTATCCAAACAACGCTAAAAATTTGTATCCCTTAAATGTGCGACGATACTGCTAAAATCCCAAGTATCGATCACAGCGACATCTGCGGGATTTAGTATTACATTGTATAGACTAGCAATATCTTGCAGTTTGAGAAAACATCCGCTGTGATCTGTATATTTCAACAGCATCGTTGCACAGTTAAGGGATACAATATTTTAGCCCTCTTTTAAGTATTACAGGGATAGCCAATTTCCACACTATATATTATAGGTGCTATAGTACGGCAATCCACTTTCTTGAATAGAGGCTATTCTATCTACGTTGTGATCACGTGGTCAAGGCAAAAACGTCTAACGTAAAGAAGGGAAGGCTCCTTCGATGTAATGTAAATCCCCGCTAGCCAATGAAACAGTTCACGGGAGAAAGCAGTAGTAGTTTCCTGTTTCCCTTCTCATCAGTTGGAAGTTCTTTAGGTAAATTGCCGGTACCACGTGACTTTTTCAGCCTTGAACCCATATTTGGAATATCCTCCATTAGACGATACGCGCATGGACGAGCTTTATTAGACTAGGGAAATAATTCAATATGCATTAGTCTGACGATAATGACACGCTCGCAAAGACCTTTAACGATTTGTTTTTATCACTTCTACCAATAAATCTTTATTGGCCATATGTCGCTACTTCGTTATAGCGACACACTTGTTCCTAATTGGATCCCGGCCTTAATGTATCAAAATACGGAGTTTGCTTTCTGTACTATTCTTGAGCTCAGTTATAACGTCTAGAAATATAGGCCGAGATCCAGGTACATTTTTGCAAACAGTGAAAAGTTAGCAATAATTCTAGCTTCTGATTGGTCATTCTCGTTGCGATAACAAAGAAAAATCAACCTAGATCATGGTCATGGTGTGGAAACCGGCTATTCCAGTAATACTTTAAAAATTGCTAAAAATTGAATCTCATAAATATTGAAAAATACTGAATGACAAATGTCGATAGCAGCAACATTTTCTAGATCTTCTCTGAGCGAAACGTTTTCTCATTTGATGTCTTTTGAAATAGTTACGTTGGAATTACCATATGTCGCTGTGATCGACATTCATCGTTCAGCCTCGTTCAACATTTCTGGGATACAATTTTTTAGCACCTTTTTAATAAGCCGATTTTTAAACTGTATCTTCTAGATACTATAGCTCCGTTATAGGCCTAGATTATATGTTGTAGAAATCGACTATCCCAGCAATACTTAAAAAAGCGAGGAAATAGTGAATCCCTTAAATGTACAACGATGTTGAATTCCAAACAGTCATTTGCAGCGACATCTGCAGGATATTTTTTAAAGAAGAAAGAGACACGTGTAATGCACCGCTATAGCGTCTAGAATACATAATGTGGAAATTTGCTATCCAAGCAGCGCTAAAAAGTTATATCCCTTAAATGTGCACTGACGCTGAAATCCAGGGAGCTGATCGCAGCGACATCTGTGATATACTTTCAAAGTAAACATCGTATTATTACAGCGGGCTGGACGCCAAGCACACAGGTCAGATGTATGTTAATAAAATGTAAAAAAAAAAAAAAAAAAAAATGCTAGAGCGTCTAGACCAAATTATAGCGCCTAGAATATATAGTGTGGAAATTTGCTATTCCTGTAATACTTAAAAAAGTGCTAAAATATTGTATCCTTAAATGTGCAACGATGCTGCTGAAATATACAGATCGCAGCGACATCTGCAGGATATTTTCTATAACTGCAAGATATTGCGAGACTATACAAAATGTAATACGAAAATCCCGCAGATTTCGCTGCGATCGATACTTGGGATTTTAGCAGTATCGGCGATCATTTATGGGATACAAATTTTTAGCGTTGTTTAATAAAATATTTCCACACTAGGTATTCTAGACGCTGTTACCAAATCGTCATAAAGTTTTAGGAAATATCCTGCAGATATCGCTGTGATCGACTCATTGGATTTCAGCATCATTTGAAAGAGATCCAATATTTTAGCACTTTTTAAAGTATTACTGGGATAGCCGATTTCCACACTATATATTCTAGGCGCTATAGAACCGCGGTAGCTTGTCTTTTTCGTTTACCTCGGAGTAGATATAGATGAAGTCATTTGTAGCTGTTCCTAAACTGTGTCCAACAACATATAAGGCCAGTTCATAACGTCACACGGAGTTGATTATCTGTACACGGCAATGGACACAAAAAAAAAAAAAAAATCGGCGCGCAGCTTTGTACTAATCATCGTGTAAAGGTGCTCCAACTTTGAGGCTAACAAAAAAGACAGGCTACCGCGGTGGGTCCGATTCTTCTTTTTTTACAGACCGCTGGAGTCACGTGATGCTCGAATGCACCAAAGAAGGTGCGTGAAAAGAGCATCACGTGACTCCAGCGGTTTGTAAAAAAAGAAGAATCGGACCCACCGCGGTAGCCTGTCTTTTTCGTTCGCCTCGATCCAACTCCGTATGACTTTTAAACATCATGAACTGGCCTATTATGTCATTGGTCGCGCTAACACCCTCCCTCCTGCGTCGGCCGTATATAGCGGCATCTTGTACTGGAGACTGCTACATGAGCTGCTATCGGTCAAAATCAAAAGAGAAAAGGGCAGAAGAGAGGGAGAGAACTCATTTTTACTTTCTTCTATCTTTACAAGAAGAAAGTATTGGATTCATGAAAATTTTCGAATTCCGTTTTTCGACGGATTTACACGTTTTAGGAGTCAGAGATTCCAAGAAACATGTTTTTACAAAATGTCTGTCTGTGACTCTGTGAGTCTGTCTGTCTGTCTGTGTGTATGTGACACAAATTTTGTGGGCGCTCTATCTCAAGAACTAATGCACGGAATTTAATAAAAATTGATATTCAGTTAGTGCCTAATACAAATTGATGCTGATTAGTTTTTGGTGTAAATCGCTCAACAGGTGGCGCTGCAATGCTGCATTTTTCACGATTTTCGCAATAGCTCTATCTCAAGAACTAATGCACGGATTTTGATCAAACTTCAGATTTAGTTAGTCCTTGATATGAATTGATGATGATTACGTTTTGGTGTAAATCGCCCAACAGGTGTCGCTGTTATGATGAATTTTGCAGGATTTACACGATTTCCCCAATAGCTCTATCTTAAGAACTAACGCACGGATTTTCATCAAACTTCAGATTAAGTTAGTCCTTTATATCACTTGCTACTGATTAGGTATTGGTGTAAATCGCCCAACAGGTGGCGCTTCTCTGTTGCCTTTTCCACGATTGCCTCAATAGCTCTATCAATAGAACTAATGGACCAATTTTCATCTAACTTCAGATTTAGTTGTATGTTGACACAAGTTGTTGTTAATTAGGTTTTGGTGTTAATCACCCAATAGGTGGCGCTGCTATACAGAAATTTTCACGATTTTCGCTATTGCTCTATCTCAAAAACTAATGTACGGATTTTCTCCAAACTTCAGATTCAGTCAAACGTTGACATAAATTGTTGCTGATTAGGATTCGATATAAATCACCCAATAGGTGGCGCTGCTAGGCAGCATTTTGCTGGATTTAGACGATATCAGCGATAGTCATATCTCAAGAACTAATGCACGGAATTTCATATCGTTAGAATCCTCATGAGATGCATAGATTGCCATTTAATTTTGGCAGTGTGATAGCGAATTTTGAAGTATTAACATGTATGAGATAGAAGAAAGTTTTGGGATTGGTACATCAGACTAGTTTTTTTGGTAACTAGTTTTTCACACGGGAAGATTGACATGTCTGTTCCTTTCCTTTCATAACTTCATGGTGGTGAAATAAGCCAAAGCCTCCTAAATATTTCAGAAAGTCTTGACTCGCGTCACGAAAACATCACACAAAGCAGGCAAAGCAAAGAAACAAAATCATTCATCGGCTTGTTCATATTCACGAGCCAATGAATGATTTTTCTTCTTTGTTTTGCCTGCTTTCTGTGACGTTTTCCTGCCACGTGTCAAGGCTTTCTCCAATATTTAAAGGGCGTTGAATAGGCCGGGATCAAGATAGATTTTTCGCTATTAGCGGGATGAGATTGATCAATCAGACGTCTGCATTTTTCCGAACTTTTTGATGTTTGCAGTAAACACCGAAAAGCCTGCAAGGATGGAGGCTACTGATTGGTCAATGTAATTTTACTAACAGAGAAAAATTTATCTGGATCCCGGACATTAACTTTGGTTGGTTAAAACAATTTTGAATAAAATCAAATCAGGAAGCCAATGTTTGTTAACTTTTCTGGTTAGTTTAATTGAAATCTTCCTCGTCTATTACTGAAAACTACCCTCATAGCATGCATGGTCACAGTGACGTCATTGTGACGTCACTGTAAGTCACTGTGGTCACGTCACATCTGTGACCAAAATGCAACCACTCAGTGATGTCACATTGTGACTGAGATGTGAACTTCTTAGAAAACTTAAAAAAATTACAAAAATTATTAAATCATGTTATTTACTGTAAAAAATATTTTTCTGCCGGATTTAAAATTTTTTTAAACCGTGGTCCAAGTTGCCTCTGTGCCTCTAACCAAAACTTTTTATTTTCATATAACATAAAATGTAATTAATTCATCAGCGACACAAAAAGTATTTCCTAATTATGCGAATTTCATATTATTAAAAAAATTGTTTAGGTAAACAGACCCCGACTTATCTTTTATAAAGATTTTTGTAAATGATCATCTGTTATAGTAGAAGTTTCTCAAAGAGTAGTCGAAACATTTCTGTGGTTTCAAACTAAAAACTTTCTATTACAGTTAAGTCTGCAGCTTTTAATGAGCACGCACAAAGCGTCTTCAAAGTTTAGTCATATATGCATTTCTTGCTTTATAATTTGCATTCAAGTCATTTTTTTTTTCCGCTTAGTGTTTCACTATTTTAAGTAACTTTTTTTTTTTAATTTTACTTCTTTCAGACGTTTAAAATAAAATTGACATTTTCCGAATATAAAATTAATGTACAAATTTTAGGCAAAGCCCATGACATAATTAATTATTCATATTTTATTTTTTGTTTTCAAAATATATCTTTAAAAATTATTTTACAAGATGTTTTATTCTACAGAAAATTAATATTAAGATAATGACAGATTGGCAAAGAAAAACTCATCTCTTCTCGATAATCTTGTTGTATTTTTTAAGGAGATATTTTGTATATATTACCTGTGATATAAATTTTACTTTTAAAAAAAGGAGGGGGTCATCATTATTACCATTAAATTAATTTATACACATTTTGAAAAATTAAGCAATATTTTATCTAGTAAACTCTAATTATGGATAATATTACAGTAAACTCTGTCTAAGGCGGAATCGGTCGAGACTGAGAAAAATTTCCGTGGTAGACAATATTCCGGCTTATGCAAAAAAGCTCCCCCCCCCCAAAAAAAAAAAAAAAAAAAAAATCCCTGGAAGATGACGATCATTTGTTGATTCTCCTGACTAGAAAATCGGTTGAAAACTGAAATTCTGAAAGATCCTTTGTCTTTTTAAAGATAAATGAGAAACTTTATTCAATTTCTTAGTACTGCTGTAATACATTCATACTGGAAGTTTATACACACCAAAAAAAAAAAAAAAAAAAACTTCGAGAATGAGAAAGAACGCTATAATTTTGAATTTGAGTACATTCTTAAAGTATAATATATTGTACTTTCGAAAATACGTAATCATATTCATAAATGTTCATTTTACGAGAAATATTAACTTTTAGATGCAATTTTGCATATGAAAAAATAGCATAAGCATAAATTCCTTAAAATTTAAAGTTTCTGTTCTTTTAAATTAACTTTTTTAAAAGCTTACGGAATTTTAGCTAACATGCTCGACATGAGTTATTTGACTTATCAGTTTTAAAGTTTAATAAACAAAACGCTTTTCTTTTTTAAATTATCCTTTTTCCGCCTTATGCAAAATTTTGGTTTCGGTGGGACCTTAAAATCCTTTCCGTTTCCGCGTCAGACAGATTCCGCCTTATGCAGCATGAATTAATGTAATTTTCTATGGGTTCGCCGGGACTTGAAAAATTTTCCGCGGTAGACAGATTTCCGGCTTATACAGAGTCCGCCTTAGACGGAATTTACTGTATTATTATAATTTACGTAAATGAAACTTTACAATTCAATAAAACTGATAAAAATAAAAGGTAAAATACAATAAAACATTTTCAAACAGGAAATTGAATTAGAGACAATTTGATAAAATTATTACGCATTTAATTTCCTTCCGAAACTGTTGTATAGAAAAACAAATAAAACCGAAAAAACATCTGCTTCGAACTTCGAAACTTAAAAATCGTCTGCATCTGCACTATTTTTTTTATATCACCGCAGAATAACGGATAAAAGTAACAGTGAAGCTTTTTAGAATAAACGCAGGAAGTTATGTGGACACTGGACAGCATAGACGTGTTGACACGGATTTAAAAAGTGAAACAAGAACGTTCTCAGGATCCAAGTTAGTTCAGCTAACAAAATATAAACCCGAGAAAATTACGGTAGCTTTGACTTGTTGAAGATGATTCAAGTCATTGCTATGGTACTTATTATCGGATTTAATTGGTTCCCCAAAATCAAAGTATCACGTACAACGTCAATGAAATTAGGTAAGTAAAAATATTATTTTCCCTGTTTGCTTTTTTTTAACCGCAACAATTTTAGTTAGCTTCTCATAAACATGCTGTAGAACATAAATATTTCTCTACATTTATTTTTTATTTTGTTGAAATATCTAAAATATTATTTTCCCTGTTTGCTTTTTTTTTTTAATTACAATGATTTTAGTTATCTTCTAATAAATATGTTATAGAACACAAATATTTCATTACATTTATTTTTTATTTTGTTAAAATATCTAACTTCCTTTTCAACAGCTTTGATCAGATTATTAAAATTAGTGATTTAAATTGCATTTTAATCTGGTTTATATTCTTATTTAAATATTTGGTTAAAACCACATAGTGTCCTAAATATGAAAGTATATGGATAAGTGTTATAATCAGTCATTAATATAATTAATAAACATTTAAAGATAATTAAGTTATTTTTAAAAAAAGTCTTTTTATGGAATAAAATTATTGGCAAACATAATTTTTTAATTTTGTATTAAGTGATGGTCTTAAACAATTTGAATTGCATGTTTTTATTTTTAAAAAAATTGCATCTGCTCAGAAGAGGAATTTATAAAAAATAAGACACAACGGAAACGTATACTATTAAAAGAGATCGTAGATATGTAATGTTAAGAAAAAAAAATGATTATTTAATGTATTATTCAACCTGAGAAATGTTTTAAAATCTATAAAGAAATAGTCATAGCGGGTGAAAGCTTTTCAGTTGTTAAACATTCTTACTGAAATGTTTTCAAAGTGAACTAGAAGTCTGTTGGCAAATGAAAATATAGAAGTTACGCAATCAGTAAGTGTTTAAATATGATTTTACTTTAAAAATAACGCAAATACTTGAACGGTATGAATCTGAAATGTAATAATCATCTTTTATTATTTACTTCTTTTTCTGGATAATTTTATCATTTTATCTCCTGAATGATTTTATCGAGATAAATTTCAAAGTATCGATATTATACACTCTTTATAAACAGCGTGATTAAAATGGATTTCTTATTTATAATTACCATAATCTTGTAAATAAAATATTAATAATAATAATGAACCTATGTGTGGCTCTATTTTGTGTTTATGGGCTCAATTTTTATACTTTATTTACATTAAAAAGTAGTTAACCATTTGATTCATTATTTTGTTTTATTGTGTCATATAAAAATAAATATGATTATTTGTAATTCTAATACAATATATACAGTAGAACGCCGATTGTCCGAACAAGTCGGGACCGACCCTAGTTCGGATAAACAAAAGTTCGGATAAATGGGCAGACAGTTTAACGGATGTTCCTGACTATTCTAAAACCTTCACACTTTATCTAGGTTTAGGACTGACAGCACCAGTTAGTACTGGAGTGCTTAAAAATTGTTTTTTTTAATTGTTTTTTGTTTACTTATTATTTAATTTTTTTTTTATCATTTTCTAAACTTCAGAGATTATAATTTAAGCAAAAAATAAATTGGAAGTTAGGTGTTTTTTTTTTCTTTTTTAGAGAGACAAATATTTGGATAATTGAAAATTCGGTTAAAAAGAATTCTTTGAGAGAAATATGCTGTTCGGATAATTGGAAGTTCGGTTAAATGGAGTTCCAATAATCGGCGTTCTACTGTATTTATAAAACTTTCACCAGACTTTATTCTAAAAATTTCGTTGTAGATTCTAATCTGTTTGTACTATTTATGACACTATCAGAGTTATAGATGTCATGGCAACATATATCCAGCCAGATAGATCTTTGGCAAAACATAAAAACTTTCACATTAGACGCAAAATAGAGTAGCTGCGGTGCTGTGTTTTATAAACAATAAGGTATTATTGTTTTAAAAAATCATAGATAGTAAGAGTTATTTTTATAATATATAATTTCATAAATAAAAATGTAATTTTGGCAATCAATTATTAAAGTTATTTTTTAATAATCAAAAAGTTGTTTTATATATGGATTTTACTCCAAGCAAACCCTGATGTAAAATAAATTAACCCTTTGTATCACCGTTCTATGCATACCTAAAAGTTTTATTTGCTTTTACAGTGAGCATAAAAATACGATTTTATTTATTGCTGCTATCTTCCAACATAACGATTATTGCCGAAATTGTTCTTAGAATTCTCAACCTAATGATACTGGTGATACTCAGTTAATTTTCTATACCACAGCTGTATTTTTCATTTGAGTAGTTTCAAATGGTTATTGCTAAAATGTACTTCGGAAATTTTGTAATGCATGTATGGGGCATAAAAGACGTAAACAATACATATATAATGACTATATGGCGCATGATGAGCGTTTCGAGTGTATATATATATATATGTATATAACGCATGCATAAACTTCATAATGATCTTAGCAATGTCGTTACTGCAATTTTTGCATAATCAAATTTATAGGGGCCTCTATAACAAAGAAGTTTCCTATTTTCTCAGCCCCAACTTGTTTGAATTACAATCATATATATATATATATATTTTATGGTAATCAATATCATAAAACATATAAAATTTAATTAGTTAATATCGGTATTTCTTTTTATCTTTCATTTTTTTTTATTATAAATGTTGTGTAATCGAAAAAAATTCAACCTCACCAGCGACTTCGAGTTTGTAATGCGTATTAAATGAAATAAATTAATTTCATTCAGTATTTTCTATAGTTTAAAGAATATAAAAAGTACTGTATATATTATAAAATATTATATTTTCAACACAAATTTTATTTTGATAAAGATTTGAAAATTTAAACAAATTGTTTCTTTGGTAATTTTAATGCTTTTAACAAAAAGCTAATTTTGAAAGAAAAATGTGATAGATCGATCATTCAGTTGTCTTCAATATTCTCATTTATTGCAATAGGAAAGAAAGGTGCAACAAAAATTGAAGTCTGCGGGGCATTGCATTTTGATTCAATAAAATTCTTTTGGTATACCCTTGTTATATCGGCCCCCAAGTTTTAATTGCGATGTATCGCCGAAGTATATTAACGTTATAGATGTAAATGATTTTACAACATGCATAATTATGACTATGTGTGACATGCATACGTGTTTACAACTGTACAAGTATGTCATAGTGTGACTTCACAACATTGCCGCTAGTCACATATTCGTCACAACGTTAATGACAAAATTGTCACAAATCACACATTTTTCACAAAATTGTCACAATGTGACTTCAAAGCAGTGTCGCTGTCGTCACAGAATCATCACTGTGTTAAAGACAATTTCGTCAAAAATGACACATATTTCACAAATTGATCTCAATGTGACTTTAAAGCATTGTCACATTCGTCACAAATTCGTCACAAAGTTAATACCAAAATAGTCACAAATGACACACTCTTCACAAATTTGTCACACCGTGACTTCACAAAGTCGTCACAATGTGACGTCACAAAAGAGCTCTAAAACGGCCATAACGACCTCACATTCTAGTCACAGTGACTTCACATCGACGTCACGTGACGTCACATCGACGGTCACAATGTCACAGCGTGACGTCACAACGACGTCGACGTGACGTCACCATGCCTTACGGGTAAGTTACCGTACTTTGGACAAAAAATTGAATATGAGTACACGAATTGTACATATGTCACCACTCTAACACAGTGTTGCCAGATGGGCTACTTTTTTTTAATTCAGATACTTGATTGGAACCACTTTTTTGAAATTGTAAAATGCTCCTTATTTAATGACATATTAATTAAGGCGAAAACAAAGGGAATTTTACCGTTTATAATAAGTGCTGGCAATCAAGAAATCTGAATTAAAAAAAAGTAGCCCACTGGCAACACTGCTCTAACATATAAATGTTCTCTGTTATGACCATGATTCTAAGTGCAGTTGGTTAAATTTGAGTATCTGGGCATTAGAGAAAGCAATAGTGGCTCACCGTGGCTGAGTGGATAAGACACCATGCCGCTAATCGCTTGAGAGCGTAGGTGGAAGCAGATTCGAATCCCGCCGTGATCCGAATATGATATGATGTATGTGTTCAATAAATCAAACAAACAAAGAACAAAGCAATAGTGAAAGGTACAGTTGGCATGGAAACAACGACTTCTTTAATTCGTATAGAAAATTAATGAATAGTAGTAAATGACTCAAGTTTAAAATGTAGGCAAATGGTCTGGAAATATCAATGGCTCCCATCTAGTATTTCACAAAATTAATTTAATAGATTCACATGATGTATAACTTTATGCGACTCTTAGCTAATGAAAATTCTGCAACAAGACTTATGTAGGTAGATCTTTTGAATGAATAATTCAGAATTCTGAGAACAAAACGAACTTCTTAAGGGCTCTTCCTCACCCCCCCCCCCCCCACCCTCAAAAAAGGAAATACGATAGAAAGATATAAGAATTTGGATAGCTTCAATATGTTTGTGATCTTTTGTCAGAGTTCAGAAAAAGAGTCTGGGCATAAAAAAAAAAAACAAATTTGACGAACGATAAGACTATAGATTTCAGGTAAATTTTAACCGAAAAATATTTAATTCTAATGTATATGCGGCTTTAATAATAGACTATTAAAGATAATCAATTTAGGGGAAATATTATAGTAAATTAATACCCTCACATTCATGCAAATAGGTATGGATAAACAGACTTGAGTAAAATTACATATTTATTCTTCCTTCTCTATAACACGATCTAAATGAAGATGAAGTTATATGTACAGTTTATATCTTTAAATTTTTAGATTTTTTTTATCAAAAATGTTCTTTTATTATGTCTAGAATTGCTAGATTTACAGATCTTCGATTCTTTAGATGCCTGCGGGGTTTCATTCTTGGATTAACCGTAGGTATTTGTAAAGGTAAATTTATTTTGCAAAACCGTCAGCAAAAAAAGTTGGAAAAAACAATTAACTGACAGACTACCTGTAAATATATATTTTATTTCGACTCTGTTTTTTACTAAATTTTCATCTTTCGTAGAAAATTTTAAGGAGATATAAATTGAGAAAGACTGATACTTTGAAAGAAGAAATTGACTTTCCTTACTTTTAAATTATTAATCACTATAAAAAATGAATGATAGGTAAACAAAATGTATAATATTGTGTTTGCTCCCTGCTTATAAAGTCTATACAAGGACTAATTTTAATTTGAGCTAATACAATTATTTCAATTATATATCATTTGTTTTAAAAAAAGAACTGATATCTACTAAAAAACAACTTTTCAAAAGTAAAAAAAGACAAGCAAAAAAAAAAAAAAAGGTGAAAGTTGTGGCTAAAAAATAGTGTGATATCAAATTTCCAAGCTTATATTACGGTACTTATTTAACATTTTTTGATAAAAATTTACCATATGTAAGTCGAGTACCTAAGTATGCGTTGATAGAAAGCCTTTTCTCCTTTACTAAATACATCATAACGTGTTTCTGAAAATTAATTTTTTTTAAATTATGCATGATGGGCTTGGCGGCCATCTTTCCATATTTTACACAAATTTCTAAGCACTCAAGCTCGTAACATATTTGCATTATTAAGAATTTCGAACTTCTAGTTTTAGCTACAGACAGATAAATTAAGAAAGTTTTTTATTTTGAAAAAACAAATTGATTTTTACTGCTTTAACTAATTAATTACCCCCCCCCCTCCGAAAAAAGAGAATCATAAGATGAAACCTGAAGTTACTTCAGCTTTATTTTTTGACACAAATTTTTAGGCACTCATTTCCATAAATTAAAAGAATAAAATGTTTGCTTTAGTAACAATTTCGAACTTCCAATCTTAACAATGAACTTGTGTGCTTAGAAATTTGTGTAAAATATGGAAAGATGGCCGACAAGCCCATCATGCATAATTTAAAAAAAATTAATTTTCAGAAACACGTTATGATGTATTTAGTAAAGGAGAAAAGGCTTTCTATCAACGCATACTTAGGTACTCGACTTACATATGGTAAATTTTTATCAAAAAATGTTAAATAAGTACCGTAATATAAGCTTGGAAATTTGATATCACACTATTTTTTAGCCACAACTTTCACCTTTTTTTTTTTTTTGCTTGGCTTTTTTTACTTTTGAAAAGTTGTTTTTTAGTAGATTCAGGTATACCTTGATAAATACTGGTGCTGGTTACGTTTTGGTTTAAATCGCCCAGCAGTTGACACTGCTATGCTGAATGTTTCATGATTTTCGCAATAGCTCTATCTCAAAAACTAATGCACGGGTTTTCATCAAACTTCAGATTCAGTTAGACGTTGACATAATGGACCATATTCTTCACTTGTGTTCCAGGCTACAAAAATTCGTCTGCTTGGGAATAATATTCATAACCGCGCTATTGAAAAGCATTGTGTTTTGAAAACTTATGCTAATAATTTTATTTTATACGGAGTGTTAGACCTTTTCAGGGGCAGGTATGAGTTATACATGAATTCTTTTCTCTATTTTAAAGTAATGACATGCATATTTTTTCTTTTATTTATGAAATAAAAATTCAGTATTTTACGCATGCATTTCTGTATTTCTGCTGCATCAAATGACGCAATAAGGTAAACAAACGCGCTAGCCGCTATTTTTACACCACGTGATTCCCACTGCGACGTCACGAGAATTATGTCCATTTGTTGCTGTTTAGGTTTTGGTGTAACCCAACACGTGGCGCTGCTATGTTGCATCTCTAATGCTGGATCTCTAGGATTCTGCATAATTTACACGATTTTAGCGATACTCAGATCTCAAGAACTAATCCACGAAATTTCATACCGTTAGAATCGTCATCATGAGCATAAATTGCCATTTCATTTTGGAACTGTGTTCGCGAATATTGAAATATTAACATGTATGAGAAAGAAGAAAGTTTTGGGGTTGGCACACCCGACTAGTTCAAATTAGTGAACGCCAGATTTACGACCTTCCTTTATAGACATTGACTTATTACCTCTTTATATTCATTGTAATTAAAGAAATGTTGAATTTTAAATTTCTAGTATCCTCTTTGGAGACACCTGGCATAGCTATATCAGGGGTCGATCCAGACAAAATTTGGGGCCTGTTTAGGGCCCTTTCACAAAAATATATTTAATAAAATGGGCCCCTACACAAAAATAAATCTAATAAAATGGGCTCCTACACAAAAATAAATTTAATAAAATGGGCCTCTTCACAAACTAGTATGTGGCCATCACAAAACTTTCTTCTATCTCATACTTGTCAATACTTCAAAATTCATTATCACAGTGCATCTATGCTCATCATGAGGATTCTAAAAAGATGAAATTCCGTGCATTAGTTCTTGAGATATTACTGTCCCTGAAATCGTGTAAATCCATCAAAATGCAGCATAGCAGCGCTACCTATTGGGTGATTTACACCAGAACCTAATTATCATCAACATATGTCAATGTCTAACTGAATATGAAGTTTGGGGAAAATCCGTGCATTAGTTTCTTGAGATAAAGCTATTGCGCAAATCATGACAAATGCAGCATAACAGCGCCACCTGTTGAGCGATTTACACAACCACATAATCAGTATCAACATTTATCAAGGTGTACTTGAACCTGAAATTTGATGAAAATTCGTGCATTAGTTCTTGAAATAGAGCTATTGAGGAAATAGTGCAAAATGCAGCATAGCACCGCCACCTATTGGGCGATATTCACCAACACGTAGTCAGCATCATTTCATATCAAAGAGTAACTGAATCTAAAGTTTGATGAAAATGTGTCCATTAGTTCTTGAGATACAGTGATTGCAGAAACCGTGAAAAATGCTGTATAGCAGCACCACCTGTTGAGCGGTTTACACCAAAATGTCAATTCATATCAAGGATTAACTGATTCTGAAGTTTGGTGAAAATTCTGGCATTAGTTCTTCAGATACCGCTATAATGGAAATTCTGAAAAGTGCAGCATAGCAGCGCCACCTGTTGAGCGATTTGCACCAAAACACAAACAGCACCAATTCATATCAAAGTATATTTGAATCTGAAGTTTGTTGAAAATCCAAGCATTAGTTGTTGAGATAGAGCTATTGCGGAAATTGTAAAAAATGCAGTATAGCAGCGCCACCTGTTGAGTGATTTACACCAAAATGTACAAAACTTCAATTCATGTCAAGGACTAACTGAATTTGAAGTTTGATGAAAATCCGTGCATTAGTTCTGGAGATTGTGCTATTGCGGAAATCGTGAAAAAGGCTGCATAGCAGCGCCACCTGTCGAGCGATTTACACCAAAAACTAATCAGCATCAATTTATATCAGGGGCTAACTGAATATAAATTTTTATTAAATTCCGTGCATTAGTTCTTGAGATAGAGCGCCCACAAAATTTGTGTCACATACATACAGACAGACAGACTAACAGATTCACAGACTCACAGACAGACATTTTGTAAAAACATGTTTTTCGGGTTCTCTGACCCCTAAAACGTGTAAATCCGTCGAAAACCGAAAGGCGAAAATTTTCACGAATCCAATACTTTCTTCTTGTAAAGATAGAAGAAAGTAAAAATGAACTTAATAAAATTGTCCCCTTCACAAAATTCCTTTTAATAAAACAGGCTCCTGCATAAAATTCCTTTTCATAAAAACTGTTTTAAAATGTGTAATTTTGTTAATAAAACCAGTTCACCAAGAACAAAAACTTTAGAAAGAGGTTTTGAAGAAGTTTTTGTTAATGAATGCTTGCTTCGAGTTTGAGTAACTGTATTTCAACTTTCGTTACAAAATGTTATTTTTCACAAAAATATTATAAAATTCACAAAAACATAATAAAATTCACAAAAATAACTTTTATTTTTCACAAAATGGCCCCCAAGAATAAAAACCTGCATCGACCCCTGCATATAACCAATAATTGTGTAGTTAAAATACACATTTATGAAATACATTTTTATAAATTACTAGGTTTATGATACGTAAAATTACATTATTATCCTGCACAGTGTTTAAATGCATCAATATTTGCCTTCTTTAAAATTAACAGAAACATTTTTTTCTTTATATAATCGGATCATTTATCAAAAGAAATTGCAGGAGCTTTTCTCGAGGCATCATTTAGAATTCTTGTAGCTTTAGAATGTAAGTTGAGGTGGATCTGTACAATATCGATTTCCGCAGAATTTCGTTCCAGTTAATCGGATGCTAAATAGAGAACTTTCTGCTTCAATTTCTTGTAAAAATTTTTGATAATATCTGGGATGTTGAAAATGTTTCGAGATAAAATCCTATTTCATCAGTATACCTTTATTTTTACTTTCTTCCATCTTTACAAGAAGAAAGAATTAGATTCATGAAATTTTTCGAATTATGGTTTTCGATGGCCTTACACGTTTTAGGGGTCAGAGATCCCGAAAAACATGTTTTTACAAAATGTCTGGCAGTGAGTCTATTAGTCTGTCTGTCTGGCTGTCCGTCTGTGTGTCTGTATGTGACACAAATTTTGTGGACGCTCTATCTCAAGAACTAATGTACGGAATTAAATAAAAAATTACATTCAGTTAGTCCATGACATAAATTGGTGCTGATTATTTTTTGGTGTAAATCTCTTTACAGGTGGCGCTGTTGTGCTGCATTTTTCACGATTTCCGCAATTGTTCTATCTCAAGAACTAATGCACGGATTTTTATCAAACTTCAGATTCGGTTATACCTTGATATAAATTGGGGCTGTTTACGTTTTGGTGCAAATTTGCCCAACAGGTGGTGCTGGTATGCTGCATTTTTCATGATTTTCGTAATAGCTCTATCTCAAGAACTACGCACGAATTTTCATCAAACTTCAGATTCAGGTATACCTGATAAATATTGGTGCTGATTATGTTTTGGTGTAAATCGCCCAACAGTCGCGCTGCTATGCTGAATTTTTCACGACTTCCGCAATAGCTCTATCTCATGAACTAATGCACGAATTTTCATCTAACTTAGGATTCAGTTAGATGTAGACACAAGTTTTTGCTGATTAGGTTTTGGTGTTAATCGCCCAATAGGTGGCGCTGCTAAGCTGCATTTTGTATGATTTATACGATTTTAGCGATAGTCATATCTCAAAAACTAATGCACGGAATTTCATATCTTTAGAATCCTCATGATGGGCATAGATTGCCATTTAGTTTTGGCATTGTGATAGGGAATTTTGAAGTATTAACATGTATGAGATAGAAGAAAGTTTTCGGATTACCACATCCGACTAGTTATTTTTTGCTTTTCTATGGGTTATATATTCTTTTTTTAAAAAGTCAGAGTTTTATTATTTTTTAAAACGGCTAATTAGAATTATTCTGGTTTTAGAATTTAAGATTGAATAAAAAGAATTGTTATAACACATATACATGGAACGAATGTTCAGGAAATAATAATTACTCCAACTTATTAAAATACTAAACACATAAATGAAAAAAAAATTTACAGGATGATTTAGTGAAGCTCCATCTGTTGACCAAAATTTGAACTAATTTTTGAATAATGAATACCATAAATTTACGGCATTCCTTACAGGCATGTCACTTATTACCTGTTTATGTTTATTACAGTTAAAGAACTATTCAATTTCAAATTTAGGATACCTATCATTTTTTATACACACTGTTTAGAGGCTGAAATATACATTTACGAACTTTATTTTTTAAATTACAAGTCATATGATACATAAAATTATATTATTATGATATGCATATTTTAAAAGCATCAACTAGAATTCTCATTTAAGGGAAAGCAATGTTGGGCAATTCACCCTCCGAGTTTCAACTTTTCTTATTTCACCACCTGTTTCTTTAATTCTGTATTATTATTTGAATTTTTCATTTACTTTTACCAATTTATAAATTACTGCATGTAAATAAATTATAACACTCAAAATATTTCTTTGAAAATATGCATAAACAAGTCTGAAAACATTTGACGTGGCAAATGAGGCTCGTTCATACTGTAACAAGTCTTATAAATATTCAGATCTTGGTGCAATAGTTGTTGCACTCCTATGCAAAAAGGCTGGAATACAAAATTTATTACGATTATATATATTAAATTCAGTAATACGTAACTAATAGGACTCCATCTTAAATAGGACGTCATCACTATGGCAACCTAGAATCATTACCTGTCATGAGATATCATTGAATTCATTACGTATGATAGGATTTAATAGAATGAAGAAAACATTTAATTATATCTTTTTAAGTTTTGATTCGATTTTCATCAAATTTAAAATGATTCGACAGAATTCTCCAACAATTATACATACGAATATTCAGTTTCAAACCATTCGGTTGGGTAGTTTTTGCGCTGTTATACTGCAAATTGAAATGTCTGAAATTCAGACACTTAAGTGTCTGAAACGGAGTGTTCAATTTTCAGACATTTTAAAATGTCTGAATTTTTTTCAGACACTTCAAACGTCTGAATTTCAGACACTTCAAATGTCTTAATTGCAGCCATTTTTTTTAAGCAGTATACGCAGCCATGTTTGACCACGTTGAATCCTAGAAAAAATTTTGGCCGTGGTCCTGCCGCCTCCACCCCATACAGTGCGATTTTAGGGGCTCTGAAAGTTGGTATGCAATTTTCTTAAAAATGATAATTTAAATCTTTTTCAACAATGTACATTATAATTAGTATTTTGAATTTCTAGAGTAGAATAAGATTAAAAACAAAAAATATATATTTCTAAATGCAATAAAACCTCTCAATAGGGGTTTCAAGGGAATTTATCTACCATTCGTTGCCGAGGTGCATGTGATTAAGAGGTTTTACTGTATTTAGATTTTTTTTAATTTTGTTTTTAATCTTAGTTCACCTTAAATGTTCAAATTTTTTATTATAATCTGCCCACTATCGAAAAAATTTAAAATATAAATAATAATTGCATATCTAATTCGGGGCCCCTAAAATTGTAGGGAGGGTGTAGGGGACACTGCTCAGTTTGCCCATGCTTCAATCAAATCCTTCTTCTGCAAAAAATCCAACCCTGCATTATGTTCGCTAAATAGAGATGCCCGGTATTCGGAAGTGTTCGTTATGGAGACTAATGGACATTCCCTAATACCGGACAGCTCTATTTAACAAAAAAATTTTTAAAGCAAAACGCATGCACATTTGTTTATTTTTACTTAAAAAAAACAGACATGTCTGATTCACTGGTCGGCACCAAAATCCTCTCTGTAAAAAACAATAGTTGATTCTTATAGATTTTACTCTTCTAAATATAAATATAGTAACGAAATTACTGTATCACGTACCTTTGTTTGGTAGGAAAGTTTTGGTTTTAAATTTAAAATTAAGATTATTTTATATCTTGCAAAAACATGGGTGAAAATTTTTTAAACCATAAAATATAGATAATAATAGGTAAATTACCTGCAAATAAATGTATAAATATGATTACCAGATTTATAGCGGCATAAGGAATGAAAATATATTAGTGGATAGCAAATAGTAAATTCGGACACGAAAAAGGGAGGGGGGGGGATAAAAAAATGCTTTACACAAATATCAACAAATAAAATTTCCATGCTATATTTTGTCATTTTGATATCTAAGACAGTGAAAACATTTCTTTCATGATTTCAATTTTATCTAGCATTGCAAATTAATATAATAATCCTTCCATGTTTGTTATTATTATAAAACTGTTTCTCGGAAAAATGGTACGTGCTAGAGCATTTTGAATAACATATTTAGACACTTCACATATTTAGTTTGCAGGGAGGGAAATTTAAATTTTTTTGCCGACCAGTGATTATCGAACAAATTTCACAGTCCCATAGTGTCCATATTGAAGGCAGGGCCTTTACGGTATTCGGATAAATATATATTTTTTGTTTCTAATCTTTCTTTCTAAAAGTTCGAAATATTCATTATAAACAGAGTGATGTCGAAAGAGATTTAAAATATCAGCTGTACAAAATTGCACAAAAAATCCCCCCGCCCCTCAGAAAAAAAAGAAAATTCATATCATTTAAAAATTAAATTCTTTTTTTAAATTTATATTGCTACATAAACAAGTTTTTTTATACATCAGATGAGAATCTCAAGAGCTATTTATTTAATAATAAATAAAAAATAAATATTATATTTTAAATAACATGCAGAAAAAATTACTTCTAATTTCTAAACTTCTTTTGTCTTAAACATACATTTTAATATCTAATTGTCATTTTTTTTTAATATTTCACGTAAGTGATGATAAATAAAATGATAAAAACCGCAATTTTAATCAAAACTAGTTATGAAAGTAAATGTATATAACTCTAGCTTTTTAAATTTCAAATTTATTTTTTCCTAAAAATAATTAAGAATCAATATTAAAATTGATTTCAAATGAAATATATATGTATATCTTTAAGGATTTTTAAGTTAGAGTAACATGCATAATTACATGACTGTAAGAATATATATTTCTAGAATTAGCTGTTTTTTCGCAAACAGATTCAAACCTAACTTATATTTCATGCAATACTTTATGTGGTACTATAAACAAAATATCAAAACCACTTACTGTTATCGATATCCTTGACTTGATTTAAAAGAACTGTCATAGTAAATGAGTAACAAAATACTTGCATCTTTTTAAAAGAAACCCCTTCATATATCCTGCTAGCTGTGTTAAAATGATGAAAATTTTCCATTCTTAAAACACAACCATCGGGACTAGTTTGTAAGTCTGAAGCTAGTTCTTATTCACGAAGTTTTGACAAGATGAATAACCCTATATTATCGATGAAAAGCAATGAAAAGTAATACTATCTCTGTTGCGCGATCATTGTAAAGTGTTTTTTTTCCGTTGTTATATCAATATCTGAAACACATATGATTCACGCAGAAATCCAAAATGCAAGAAACTTTTAAATGTAACACTTCCAGAAATGACGCAGCCACAGTAGAATTATAATGACAAAACTTTTCACAGTAAAAAATAGGATCGGTTAAAGATGTGTTCTGTTAGAGAACGTTTAAATTTGAAAGCGACATTGGACTCCGAACTCGAATTCGGCTGACAAAGGAAAAAAAGATAAAGTCAGAGCATTACGTCAGCATTACGTCAGCATTACGTCAGTCATTACGTCAGCATACGGTTTACAGTATGATAAGCTCATTAAAACTTTTTTATTAGCGGGAAATGGAGCGTTATATAAGAAGAAATCAAAAGCATTTTACTTTCTTTATTTGGCATTTTTCGTAATGCTTACACTTATAAATTATCTGAATATAATTATTACAGTTTTTATACTTTCAGGCAGAGGGTGAAAAACATATGATATATTTAAAAAATCGTCGTAACTCTTCTAAATAATACATTTGTTATGCATAATCACAGACAGGAGGGCGGTTGCAGGCCATTTTCCTTCCCTGTATTTTGAAATTTACTGAATTAAATTGGCTTTATATTTAAAAATAATAATAAAATTTATTCTTCCAAATTATTACATAATTAAAGACTAAGATAAAAAGGAACTAATAAATTTTTGTAAGAGGAACACCTTCCCCCCCTCCCTTCCTAAACCACTAATAGAAATAAATTTTTAATTATTTCCTTTTGACGTTCATATATTTCAATTTATCTTAAATTGTCATAAATTATCATAATTACATGGTGTTCATAAGGGCAATACCCTCCACCAGAAGGAAAGAAATGTTCTGCATTTTAAAAAATGTTGTTAAAATTTATTTTTAAATATTTAATACTTCTTACTGCTAAATTTTTTTTTTATATTTCTTTTATATAAAATCTTGTACGAGGTGTTGACGAGAGGACAAAGGATTCTTCGTTTAGCTTATTTCATGTTTATATTTTGCGTTTTAGTTAGGCGATTTAGGCAGGGGACTCCAGGCACATCTGTTCAACCTTTCCCCTCCATACATTTTTTTCTGAGAGCAATCATATCTCTTTGTATTTAGGGAGCGGTCTTTACGTATACAGACGAGTGGAAGCAGTTTTTGAGAAACTTTATATTTCGTGAAAAGTTTCTTAACGTGTACTTTTGCACCAAACATAATTTAGTTCGAAAGTTAATAAACGGGCATTTACAATTTTGGCAGACGTCCTCATGGTCAAATCAAGCTGCTTATTTTTTACACTAATACCAAATTTAGTGGATGACAATGCATTTCATCCATTCGAAAACATTTTCTGATGGTGCTGCCAGATATAAATTGATACAATTGCATATTAGGACACCAGAAGCGAAGTGGTATAAGTCACAAAATTGAAAAAAAACTGAGATAAGTACACAGGCTATCTGGAAATATTGCTATTTGTTTTATGATTGCTCTCAGAAAAAAAAAATGTAGGGAAGGGAAACGTTGGACAGATGTGTCTGGAGTCCCTTGCCTAGTTCGCCAAACTAAAACGCAAAATATAAGAGATTTTCTAATTATATGTTGCGTTCTAGAGGTCAACTACTCAAGCACTATAAATTACTTAACCTCCTTAATCTCTACTTAAAATTTAAAAAACATATTGTACTCCACTTTTCTTCCACAGTTATTGAAATAAGACTTCAAAGACCGCTATGAAATTAAGAAAAGTTTCATATTTTAAGTCAGACATATACTATTGATGTTCATCCTTAAATTCAATTTACTCCAAATCTAAAGTTTGTCACTTGTATCCCTTGGCCTCTGGGGTCCTCATATACAATCGTCGTTTCATCATATATACAGTATGTATTGTATAATTGTATTACATTCAGACATATAAGTGTCTGAATTTCTGCATGTCTTAATTTTAGACACATGATCATTATTCAGACATTTTTCTCAGTTCATTTATACCATGATCACAGTAAGACACTTAAGTGCCTTAAATTTAGGCACTTATGATGTCTGAAATTTCATATTCAGACGTTTAAGTGTCTGAATTTCTTTTTCAGTCACATATGTGTCTGAATTTAAGACGCCTCTATTTGCAGTGTATATGTGGACAGATGGACGGACAAAACGACGAGTATAGGTGCTACGAATTTCCTTCTGGAAACTTTTTAGAAAGATATCTTTATATCTTAACTAGATTTTGATCTTAATGTCAGTTTCTAAAAAGAACCTAATCAAAGTAGATAGCATTTCCCTGCTTCGTATCTTTTTTAGCTAGGAATCTCCGTAAAGTCTAACATGCTTAAATATATATATATATACCGGGCAGTGGCGTGGCGTCCGGTCATCGCTGGATGCGGCGATGACCAAGCAATATTTTAAAACTCTTAATAAGCTTTTAAAACTCTACGATCCAGTTTTAGCAGAACATTTGGAGTTCATGTATAAGTGAAGGTAAGATTTAAAGTTTCTTTTTTGAACATTCAACCATTGAATTTTAGAGTTAATAATTTTTCACCACAAACTTAAATAATTGCGATGACCACCGAAAATTTTCACGCCACGCCACTGATATCGGGTGTCCCAAAAATGACAGATTAATTTTAAAATTCAATAATTTCCAACCGGTGACAGATATTAAAAAAATTCATGCAGGAGGGTTCTGTATGATATCACGAATTTTTGTAACTGTGATTCTTGATATTAGTTCAAATTTCAAACAATAGATGGTGCTGAGAGCAATAGGTGCTCAGTCCAGACCCGATTTTTTGGTACTTCGGAATCCATTCAATACATTTTAATCTCGTTTTTTCGCATGGAAGAAGAGAGAGGCCGAAAAATTGAGCCTGTATTTCGCGGTTATTGCTTGCAGCGCCATCTATCGCTGCTATTTGTAACTAAAATTGAGAATCGCAGCATAAAAACTCCTGACATTTTACATAACACTCCTGCGAGAATTTTTTTACTATCTGTCACCGTTTGCAAGTTATAGAATTTTAAAATCCATGAGACATTTTTGGGACACCCGGTATATACTAACAAAATTAAATGGTGGATTGTAAGGTATTGGATATCGTGTAAAGGAAAAAAAAAATAAATAAAATAAAAAATTAGCTGAAGAGCGGATGTTGAAGTCCCTGATCTAAAGATTTTCTAATTTTATGTAGCAAAGCAAAAATCGTCTGAGTGGCTGGGTTTTTATTGCTACAAAAGTATTTTAAACTGTACCATTTGGTGCTTCCGTTTATATATGTTCTGCATCCTTCCATTTCCAATAGACTACAACCCTATATTTATGTACTATATGTATGCAACTCGAATAATATCTTTTGTTTCTAGCTGCCTCCGAATTTCAACTTTGTTCTGGAATCCCCCGAAGAGGAGACTCTGCCTAAATCTATAGAAATTAACATCAAACAGCCGCGCATTAGGAGTGCTAATCTACCAGTCCTTGGATCAACCTTCTTAAAGTTGCCTTCTAGAAGAGGTAAGATTGTTTTCTAGTAACAACAGTGGCGTCAGTGCCCGTGACCTCCCTAACCACACCCCACCACCTCCTTCATGCAAAGAAAGAAAAATAACCGTGTCATTTTACTGGAAAACTTTTGGCACCATCCAAGACTTTTCAAAATTTGGCGCCACTGGTAATAAAATTTAATCTTGTACCGCATTATCTATCTATATATATATATATATATTACGCTATCGTATGTGGCACAGAAATCGCGATCATTTGTTAATTGTTTAATGTCAACGCCTGAATGAAACGCATCTCATTGGTTATTGAACAGCATTTAATGCATCCCCATACCTATAAGGGGGGGTTATCATAGGGGGGATTTGTTCTGTTGCCAAATGCCACTAAAAGGGACGCCAACTTGGCGATATCTCTCATAATTTGCCAAATTGCCATAGACTTCCATTGTAAACCAGTAGAGTATACTTGCTAACAGAAAATCAACCAATTGAGATATTTTAATGCAACAAAATCTAATATTAGCTTAAGGGATTATATTAATTTTACACAAGGGAGTCCAAGTAAATTAAATTATGAATAAAAGTAATATGATAAAATGCTTAGCATGCTTTCCCAACCATAAATTCAAAGGGAGACCAAACGGGTCGCCAAGGACGGCTAGTTAAAATCATTGTGATATTGTAACAGTAAACCTCCAACTAACTGAAGTCATCCGGTTCCATATCTGGAAATTAATATAAATTGCAATAACAAGTAAAAAAGAGAAAGAAATAAAAAGTTAAACAGGAAGTTATAAGAATAGTTCATAAAAACATCATTTCCTTGTGATACCTATTATAACTAACACTAAATGTATTTTAAATATATAACAACTTAACAACCTTGTAAAAATTTAACATTTTTAATTGCTAAATGGTGAAAATTAAAACTTTAAAAACAGTAAAAATAGGTTGAATGCGAAATTTTTAATGATAGCGTTTCATAGACGTTACAATTTTAGAATACTTTTATTTTTTTGTTTTGAAAATGACTCAGGTAGAGTCGAAAAATGTAAATAGTTGAATAAACCTATTTTTACTGTTTTTAAAGTTTTAATTTACGTCTTTTAGCAATTAAAATTAGTAAATTTATTTTAAATGGAATTTTCTATACCTGAATAGTATTTAATTCAAACAACAGTAAACAAATAACACTTATCCGCCACGGGATTCAAACTAGGGAACTGTCCTCTTCCAGCTCATTGCCTTGATGGTTGGTTGATTGTGTTTACGACGGCCAATTATCAGCACTTGGGATATAGGCCCTAAATGGGGGGGGGGGTGCCCTCCTTGTGGGTCTTTCTAAGAAAGCCTAACCCGTATTTACTCTTGGAAAACTAAGGTTCGGAGAAAACCACGAAAACTCCGAACGATTAAGCCGACGGACGCGATTGGAATCGAACCCAGCACCTCCCGTCTACCAGCTTCGAGAGCAGAAACTTTCGGCCAGTGGTGGGGCTCTCATTACCTTGACGTTTCAGCCACGGTTGCACAAATATCGTTACTCATTTCAGATGCCTGTTATGAAGCACGGGCAGGGAGTTAAACAAGAAACGTTTTTCCTTAGAGATAATTTTTTTCCAATTGAGTACAATTCTGAATGTTTTACACATTTTCTTTCCATAATTTTGAATATTTAGTTTTTTAATTTCATGCTTTATAAAAGATAAATTGGAACATATGTCATACATTCCCGGGACCGCCATCTTGGAATTTTTCTTGGCGTGAAAACCCCTTTTCCGCCAAGTAGTAAATGTCGCCAAGCACCGGTTTATACGCATGTTTGGCTTAACGAAAATAAAATGTAAATAATAAACAAAATTCGCTAAAGTGGCAACCAGTAATCGTTGCATGAGGGCTCCGCGCCCATTAACCGAAAAAAAATCACTGGATTCAGCAGTTCTCGCTGTGTACCATTCTTGAAATTCAGCAGTTCTCGCTTTGTAGCAATCTCAAAATTTAAAAATCTCGTAAGGCAGCAAAATATACATAAAATTATCAACATACCTTAACAGACATCTGCTTTCTTGAAAGCTGAAGCACAAAACACCTGTCATAACATCACCGTCATTTTTCAAAATAGGCTTATGAATACGCATTGACGCACTGTAAACAAACATCCTTTTTTCGTCAAAATTTCCTCATATTTCTTAATTACTTCAGCAAGAGCGTTTAAACGGACTACAGAAACCATAGTCAATCAAATGCCACCAATAAATTTAACATAAAAATAAAAAGACAGAACGATACAACACGATATCAAAACACATCCACAAAATACTAAGCGAAAATGAGCTACTCAGGGGTTGCCAGAACACACACGTCACATGGGGTTCCACATATCGATAACGATCGCCAACATAAAATCGCCAAGAAATCTCAAAACATCCAAGATGGCAGCCATCTGGGAATATACCGCATCTAAGCCGATAAATTTTAGTCTTTAAAATATTATATGCATGAAAGAATGAATTAAGAGTAATGATTGCTTCTTTTTTGCAAAATTTTAAAAAAATTTCTGCAATATTATTTTTATTTTATTTCATTTTTTTGCAAGAATACCAGTATATTTTTTTCAAGCATGTACTTTTTCGAATTTGTCTAATTATTTGTGTGATAATTTACTGTAAACTCAAAGATAATTACTACATCGTATAAAAATAATTTCCTTTATTCCTTATTATAACTTAGATAAACATCAATTTTAGAATAATTTTGTTACTATATTTCAGATATGTTAAAAGTTTTGTATGTGATTCTGTTAAAGCGAATAGATTAACAAAATTAAAATAAAAAATAGATTTTTTTTTAAACATCCTACATAGACTTTTGAATAAAAGATAATAGCTTGCTATAAATAAGTTAAACGTTAATTTAAAATCATCATAAATAATAAACTGTAACATTTTCTTTTCAGCACTCTCAAATTTAAAACGGAATAAGATTTTAATTTTATTAAATATAATAAAAATACTGTTAGTTATATATATATATATATATATATATATATATTATTGCGAGCTGTTTAAATAACATACTATAGATGGCGCCATAAATTTTATCGGTTTTACTTGAAAACCCATGTAACACCAACAATTTGCCAATATTGTGGAATCATTGGATATATTTTCGATATAGAGCCACATTTTGCCATTATTGGCGTTTCACTGAAAATAATTCCACGGTAAGACAAGTATAACGTAAAGCGAGGAGAGTCTGCGCACATTTCAAAAGAATAATAATAAAAAACCTAAATATTAATATTTGGCTAAACTATGCATGAATAATTTTGACTTTATTTGTTTTTTATGAGTTTCCATTGTTATTTTGTTGTTATACTGTAATTTAATAGAACAGCATAGTAATGAAACCAAGAAAACTATTTTGCGCAATCTCTCCTTACAGGGTAGGAGAGAATGCACATATGGGTAGGAGAGATTGCGCACATAGGTAGAAGAGATTGTTATTAATAATAACTACAATTAAATTGTTAACAATAATAATTACACTTATTCGACATTGTTGAAAGGTTTCTGTGAGTAAATATCATTGTATTAGGAGTGAATATTTAAACCAAATGTTTAAATAATAAATAAAAGAAAGAATTTTAACAACAGTTAAAAAATTTAATTTAAGAAGATTAAAATATCAGAAAAAGCAAGCCCTACTAAGATTACAAAATAACATTAATCTAGTTGATAACATGTTTAACTTGAAAATTACTTCATTTCCATTTTCACAGTTTCATTGTATTTTGTTTGCTAACCGAAGTTGTCGTCGTCCACAATCGATGCACTTATTGTTATAAATCGTGCATCTTTCATGCAATCACCTGCAACAAGCAATACATTGAATCCAGTCAAAAGTCGAAGTTGTCTCCTGGTACAGTTCCAGACATTCTCACTCAAACTCATTGACCTTCGGTTTTTTTCCTTGAGTTTTTTATGCCACTTTTTGTGGAAGCACCTTATCTTCAGCTGTTTTATTTTGCAGCGGCATTCTTCTTAAGTCTTTTTTCATGTATATTTTGTGGATCAGTAACATTAGTCGCACTCTGTTTCTTTTTGATTTCGATGGCATTACACTACTTGGAATGGGTGAAAGCTTTTCCGAAGCATTGTATTAGAAAATTTATTTTAGTTAACAAAACTAATTAATTAGCAAATTAATTGTTCATAAATTAAAAATATATATATAAATATTTAATTAAATTATTAACAAATATATTATTAATTTATTAACAAAAATAATTACATAAAATTAATTTAATAACACTGTATAATTAATTTATTAATAAAATTTTTATCTGCAAAAGTATTTATTTGCAAATTAATTTGTTGCCAAATTTAGTTTTGATAATTATGTGTTTTTCCGAAATTATTTCAAAATTGATTCATTCATATATTTTACATGTAATTTGCAATTCATACAAATTTATAAATAAGCTGCGTAATCTCTCCTAGCACTTAAACTTGTGGGGAAATGCGCCATCTCTCCTAAGTAGCAGATGCGCAAACTCTCCTATTTTGGTAGGAGAGATTGTGCTACCTTTTATTTAAATATGGCCACTTCTAAAATGAATTGTTGGTGTTCGCATACTTAGTCCAGGTTAGTAGTTTATAAGAAATTGTTTATGTTCAAAATATTTTGTATTACTGACGTTCTATAAAATTCTGACGAACAGTTATTAAAATTCAAGCTCTTACTTTGGAAAAACAAAACAAAATAGCACTGCTTTATCCAAGACGCTTGGAACAATCAATATGCACATTCATATAGACACTGCACTAATGCTGCTGTACAACTACCTGAAGTCGCTGCGCCCGCACTCTACTCCTTCCCGTCGAATCTCTTTGTGCGAAATCTCTCCTACCGCAAGCACTCTCCGCGCTTTACGTTATACAACAATTAATTATTTCGCTTTCCAAACACAGCAAATATTTCTAAACATCATACACAGAACTTTTAGTATTTTGATAGCAAAATAGGAATATTCCGTAAAATGTTTTGGAAAATTTATTGATTTATGCGGATTTGAAATCTTAAAATGTCAATTACGGAAATTGTACTGTTTTCTTAGAAAAATGAAACGATTCGTAAAATTTTGCGGAAAAAATTGTGTATATATTGACGGACTTTTTTTTACAGTGCAGATAGACAGACAGATGGACGGACAAACCGAATTCACAAACATTTGTCAATTATTTTGAAAAGAATTAAAAAGGGAAAGAAAAGAACAAATAATGGGATATCGTCTGTTATCCAAAATGTTGAACAAATATCAATTATTTGGGCCATTCCATGAGAAACGGACAAAATGTGCAGCACGTGACGCTTACATAAATACCTATATTTATTAAACTTATTTAACTTAAAAGTTGTTAAAATATAAGCTATATATAAAAATTTAAAAAAAAACCTATATTTTCATATTAGTATAATTGTTTCAATTTGTGGATACAATAGTAAAATTAAAACAGCAGTAATGTGTAGAAAAGCTGCTCCACACGTGATATGGAATGGCCCTTTAATAGGTGTAAAAATCTTCGCATTTTAAACCCAAACCTAAGTAAGCTGCCCGTTTTTAATAATAAATAAATAATAAAAACGAGTAATATAAAAATTTTGTTTTTAAAGTCAATTCCTACTTAGGTCATCCAAGAAAAAATTAATGTAATCACTTAAGCTAATATTAGTTTTTCTTGCATTAAAATATCTCAATTGGTTGATTCTCTATAAGCAAGTAGGTATACAATGGAAGTCTATGGGAATTTGGCGAAATATTAGAGATATCACCTAGTTGGCGTCACTTTTGCCGACTCATTTTGGTAGCCAAATTGGGCGATATATCGTCACGTTTGCGAAACTTGGCGGTATTTGGCTACAGAACAGGGTCCCTCCTATGGTAACCTTCCTTATAAATATGGAGATACATTAAATGATGTTCAATAACTAATGGCCGCCATTTTGTCTCCCATATAAAACTAAAATTTAATTAATGAATTAATATTTGAAAAACTGTATTAGCATCAAGTGTCATCCACTACACGTTTAAAAAAATTATTTGAACTTGATTGGGTGAATAATAAGTATTTTATTAACGATTGAAAATTTGAACAAGATATATATAGGGAGAATGAATTAATAGTAGGAACTGAATAATAGATAATATAAATCTCCACATTTTAAATCCTAGACCTAAGTAATCTACCCGTTTCAGGGCCATTCCATGAAAAACTGACAAAATGCCCTGCGCGCGACACTTAGATAAATACCTATATCTATTGACTAATAAGTTGTTAAAACATAAATTATACATTAAAAATAACAAAAAATTTATATTTTCAAATTAGCATGTTTGTTTTAATTTGAGGATATAATAATTGTTAATACAGCAATTAATAATAAGTGTTAAAATTTGTTAAGTAATAATAAGTGTTAAAACAGCAGAAATATGTAAAAAGCTGTCCCGCACGTGATACAGCATGACCTATTTTTGTTTTGTTAGAATAAAGTGATTAATTGATTTTTACGGGACAAGAGATATAATTTTAAAGGGCTACATTCTCTTTAAAATATGCAATGTGAAGAATATCCATATGGCTTTCTGCCACATTTATTAAAATTATTATATAAAAGCGGAAAGGAACGCAAACTAGTCTTTTAAATAAAAACCGCCTGAAATGTATCATATCGAAGAAAAACTTGAGGGAAAAAATGCATATCAATATTACTTTATCCCTTAAATTCATCCTTACATTTTTATAATGCAACAAAATTTTAGATGGACGAAGGAAGATTTTCTATTTTAGCAACGTTCCCTTCATCTATGAAGCAAGAATTTAAAATGTATATAAGGAATAGTGAAAACCTTAAGCCTATCTCAATAGGAACGAATCAAACTACCAAAAAAAAAAATCGATTATTACCCCAGATCTCTGAAATGGCCTCAAAGAATGAGGAATCTTTTCACGAAAAGGAAATTTACGCTGATAAAATGGGATTCATCTTATTTTCAATCTATCCTTTCTATATGCATGAACTTCATGGTATTTATATAAACGAGTTTTTATAAATATCTGTTATGAAAATATTCCAATGCATTTTATGCAGAAGAAAGTGCATATATATATTTTTTAATATCGTGTAGCTTCATGTATTCGTTTTATAAATTCAAATAAAAAAATGATTAGTATATTAAACAACATTATTTTAAAAGTTAATTTAACCCTTTGCACTCCTTTGTCGAGTGTGACTCGACATCAGTTTCTATCGCAAAAATCTCTCTGTCAAGTACCAGTATTTCCGGATAGTAATCTTGCAGCGGACCCGACAAGGTCACTACTTAGAAATTCAGTCATACTCAAGTTTAGAATTTAAAACACCTTTATTTAAGCTAATCGGGTAGGGATGTGATAGAGTCACTTCTCTAATTTGACCCATACTACTCGGCGAATAAGCAAGATCTATCACTAGCTCACTAACTAACATTTTCTAAAGAAGATACAACTAAGTCTATAGTTCAACTCCATCGCAACTTTCCCAAGCCATTGTGTACTTCGTGCTTCAAAGCAACCATTATTCAAATCTCCAGTGTTAGCTAATTAGCAACTCGTGGTTGTCAACAAGACTTTTATTTATTCAATCTATATATCAACTTTCTTACTAGCTGGCAACGTTTATACCACAAGCTCCGGATTCACTTCCACGTGTCACACCGAACTGCTTCTGGCCCCACCAGTGGCCGAGAGGTTCTGCTCTCGAAGCTGGTAGACGGGAGGTGCTGGGTTCGATCCCAATCGCGCCCGTCGGCCTAATCGTTCGGAGTTTTCATGGTTTTCTTCGAGCCGTGGATCTTCCATGCGTTAATACGGATTAGGTTCCCTTAGAAAGACCCCCACGGAGGGCACTCCCCGGGCCTATATCCCTCGTGCAGATAATTGGCCGTCAAAAATCAACCCAACCCAACCCGAACTGCTTCTATAATTCAACGCAGGTCTCATATTCCACTGAGGCAGGACTCCGAAGGCACAAACTTTCGCATCTCCTGTTATACGCTGCAAATTGAGTGACGCAGGCTAATTTGCACAAAACTACAGCGAAAACCCGAAGCCGCAAATTCCAAGAGATCCTCGGAAAAAAAAATAAAGTATAGAATAAAATAAAGTATAGGTGTCTCTGTTGCGCACACAGGTTAAATGTTTGACGTCACGTTCACAATCAAAACAATAGAGACTTTCTATAAGTGATTTGCTAGACCACAACAAAAAATATCTTCGTTATTTCAATTCCTACTATTAGCTCACACTCTCCCTATATTTATTTATTTATTTATATATTTATCTTGTTCAAATTTTCAATCGTTAATATAATACTCATTATTCATCCTATCAAGTTGAAATAAATTTTTTTAACTTGTACTGGATGACAATTGATGTTAATTCAGTTTTTTCAAATATTAATTAATTAATTAAATTTTAATTAATTAATTTTAGTTTTGCATGGGAAACAAAATGGTGGCCATTGGTTATTGAAGATCAATGAAAATATTTTCAATAAGGGGTTACCATAGAGGGACCCTGTTCTGTCGCCAAATACCGCCAAGTTTGTCGCCAACTTGGCGATATATCGCCAAATTTGGCGGTCAAAATGAGTCGCCAAAAGTGACGCCAACTTGGCGATATCTCTAATATTTCGCAAAATTCCCATAGAGTTCCATTGTAAACCTACTTGCTTGTAGAAAATCAACAAATTGAGATATTTTAATGCAACACAAACTAATATTAGCTTAAGGGATTATATTAAATTTTTCTTTGATGGCCTATCTAGGAATTGACTTTAAAAACAAAATTTTTATATTACTTGTTTTTATCATACATTCCTGTCATTTAATAAACAAATGTTTCTATCCAGAAATAGTGGTACTCAAAATAAGGAAGATTTGGAAGGCAATCCCTTACATATTTTTAAATTAATTTTTCAATTAATTTTCAGCAGTGAAATTACGCTCGGAAATTATTGAATATTTAATATGTGATTTATCACATTGCTAACTAAGCGTAGAACCAACAGAGTGAAAAATGTCCAAGCCGGGAATCGAACCCGGAACCCTCGGAATAGCATCTCTCACTCATATATGTTGGTAAGGCTGTAACTGCAGCACAAGATGGAATAGTCTTCATGAGCACATAATCCAGTGGCGAAACTTGAGACACAAATAAACCCAGCATCGGTGAACACATATATATATATATAATTGTTAATTAATTTTTCAATTAATTTTCAGCAGTAAAATTACGCTCGGAAATTATTCAATATTTAATACATGATTTATCACATTGCTAACTGAGCGTAAAACCAACAGAGTGAAAAATGTCAAGCCGACAATACCTTACTCTAACAAAATTCACGGTGAAAAGGATTGAAGAAACTAAATTATTCAACAAGGAAAAAAATTTAACTTCGGTTAATTCATTTTATATGGATAGGCATAGGCTGAGAGTTTGAATTAACGAGTGTCCACTGTACCATTATTTTTTTCACTTACGTAATATCCGTGCTATCATGAGAGACCGCCAAAAATGGTTGTCAGTCTACAAATGTGTTTAAAACAGTTTATTAAATACAGTACATTTATTAAATACATTAACATCGTTAAAGATAGTAGAGTATGACTTCAAAAATCCGGCATTCAGAAATCCGGCATCAAAAACCATTTTGTCGCTTTTTTTTCTGTTACATACTTTCAAGCTATGGGAGAAGAAAAATAGCAATTCTTTATGAATTAAAAACTTCAAGATCGAAAGTAAAAATGCAAAAAAAGAATATTTGACTTTTTTTTTTTTTTTTTTTTTTTTTTTTGTCAAGGGCGATTATTTTTTGAGCAAATTTTCTGGGAGCTGCACTTTTGCTTAGCAAAGGGAATAATTTTGGGGATAACTTTGGAGAATGTATGGCATAATATATGGTCGAAACGAATTTTTGGCAACGACGACATCAATGCTGAGGAAGAATTTTCAGACTTTTACATTTCCCGTGAAAAAGCCGCAATTTATGAGTGATTGAACACGCAAAATCTAAAAATGCTTTAAGTTTCGAAAAAAGGGATATAGATGATTGGCTAAACATTGACGAAAATGCATCCACAACGAAAAATTTAACGGATAATGAGATCGCTGACGCTGTGCTAAATAGAACCACAGATAAAGCTAGTAGCAGCTCAGGACACGAAGATGAACAACGGGCTGAAGAGAAGGTGTCACTAGAAAAATGCATAAATTTGACTGGAGAATTAATATATGTTTTAGAGAAACAAGGCTGTATTTTGTATTTCCGAAATTGACATTCTTCATTTGTATAAGACACACACACAAACAAAAAAAACTTGTTAAAGAGCGGTCAAAAAAAATTGAAACAAACAAAGTTGACATCTATGTTTCCGAAGTTACAAGAGAAGAAATAATTTTAGTCTTTATCAGAGTTTTTTTCTGTAACATAGGAAATATCAATTAAAGTAAGATTTTTTTTATGTTTTTCTATTTTTCTTACACAATTATCACTTAATAATGAATTAAATTATGGCTAAAGGCACCATTAAGAATATAGTACTACTTTTGATATTCCTTCAAAAAACCGGCATAGTCTTGATCCCGATGATACCGGATTTTTGAAGTTATACTGTATATAATATAATTGTAAGCAAAAATAATGCGAAAGAATAATAAGCATATATTTATTAAATATATAACTTAGGGTTGAATTTTTCTAGCTAATTTTAAAATGGTAGTTTTATTTCTGGCAGGAAGTTATAGCTTGCCAGAATGAATTTTATATTATACAGGGTGTCCCTTCTCAATGGCTAATTCCTAAACCGTTAGTCATAGACATATAGTTCCAATTACAAAAATGTTTTAAATAAGGTAAAAAAATAAGTCGTCTGGATCAATAAAACCGTTTCTTAAAAAGTTACTAAATTTTATGTTTAATACGGCCCCTCGTATACCTTCCTACAAGTAATATTTGGTTTAAAAAAAAATTCTGTTACACTAAGAAGCAAGACAAAAAAAGGCCCATTCAGCTAACACTAAAATTGACCGAATGAGGAAACTTTGAATTGCATGACTTATACCAATTTTCTGCATCTGAACACAGATGAGTTGGGTCATGCTTCGAGGGATCGTACACAATGTACTTAAAGTATTAGAGCAATTTAATTTCGCGTCTATCTGTATGTATCTGCACTAGCGTGTATCTAGTCACCTTGTACATGTATTGCGATTTTTATTAAGTTTCAGATTCGTTAAAATAATGCTATTTTCACATATATATTTCATTTTGTAAAAAATTAAGACTGCTGCTTTTCATCATTTCATTTAATAAAAATTCTGTTGTGTATCTGTGTGTATCTGCTCTAGCGTGTATCTAGTCACATTGTACAAGTATTGCGGTTTTTATTAAGTTTCAGATTGGTTAAAATAATGCTATTTTAACATATATATTTCATTTTGTAAAAAATTAAGACTGCTGCTTTTCATCATTTCATTTAATAAAAATTCTGTTATTTTTTTTCCTTATATTTTCAGTACAAATTGTATATTTTTCTTTAATATGCAAGAATGAAAATAGATTTCAAATTTATATTGTTATGTTAAATTTACCCTCAACTATTATTATTATTATTTTCTTTTATCTGACATAGAGGTTTGCACGGGCCCGGGCTTGGCCCGAGGCCCGTACCCCGGCGGAATGAAGGCGAATTTCCAAACGGGCCGGGCCAGAATTAGGACAATTTTTTCAACGGGCCGGGCCGGGCCGACAGACAAAATAAACGGGCCGTGCCGGCAAAAAAATTAATCGGGCCTGTCGGCCCGATATAAGAATTTAAGCGAAGGGGATAAAATACGAGCCATTTTCAATGAATATGATTTTCTCCAGAAGTATAAAGGTGCGTCACGAGCCGATGCGAGTTTAACAGCATCAATACAGAAATGTAACATGTCCATCGTAGAGATCGGCATCGTACAGTTACAAGATGTTTGATTTTGAGTTTAATTTTTTTTTCAGCAGACTCGTGCCGGGACGCAACTGGTCTTAATCGATCTCAGGATGTGTAGAACAGTCATTGTGTTTTGTAGTATTAATAGTGATAATGAACTTCTCTTAACAGTATCTTTGGAAATATATCTTAAGGTGGTTCTCATATTCACTGCTCAACAATGCGAAGCTTTCAGACACATTTTCTGACAAAATTTTTAACTATAAAGGCATAAAATTGACAGGCCTGCCTATTGAAGGCATTTGGAAACGAATAGCTTTTTCCATATTTGATAAATTACTTACAGAGATAACAGAGATTCCTGTCACGTGATTGTACGTTTTTCTCCTTTCCTGTGCTATCGCTTCCGGAAATTCGATTCAAAACGCTAACTTTGACAGTATTTTCAGAAAGGTATATTGCTTTTATCTTTGGGAAAAAAACGACATTTACATAGCTTCTGAATAAGAATACCTGCCAATCTTACGCGTTTCCGAAAAGAAAAGAATTCATAAATGTGTCGAAATGTAGCCCCTTTGGATTGGAGAAAAGCCTTAAAAATGAGAGAAATATTTTCACAAATATACTTTTTATTATACAGCTTCAAAAGTTATCATGTTTTTAATCCTTTATTCTGAACTACATTAATCTTTTAATGAATCCTTATTTCCATTTTGAAATGCCTGTAGACACGATGACTAAAACAATGTAAGTAATCGTTAATGTTTACTATTGTGTGTTTTCTGTTTTGCGAACATCATAGTAATGTAAAATATACTGTAAAATGTTCCCATAAATATGTATGTAGTATTCATTAAAAGAATTTTAATTGTATGTTGAGAAAAAACGGATTTTTTTTTTTTTTTTTTTTTTTTTTTTTTTTTTTTTTTTTTTTGTAGAAATTGTGTCAGGCCGGGCCGGGCCTGTTTTCACTGATTTTTGTACGGGCCGGACCGGCCGAGAACTGTAAAAATGCAAACGGGCCGGGCTGGGCTCGGGCCGAACTTCCAATTTTTACACCGGGCCGGACCAAGATAGCTTTCGTTCGGGCCGGGCCGGGCCGGGCCGGGCCCGCGCCTGGAAATTCCGGCCCGTGCAGACCTCTAATCTGACGATTATTTATATTTCTAGTACATTTGTGAATAACATTTTGCTGCAAAAAAGATGCTTCGACTTTAAACAGCTATTAGTCGGTCAGTTTTAATCATAGCAGATTGGGACTTTTTTTGTCTTACCTCCCAAAAAAATAGGATTTTTTTACTAAATATAACTTATAGGACAGAAGGACCGTATAAATATTTAAGAAAACTAAAATATTACAAAACAGTTATTTAGCATATATTTATAAAATATATAACTTCGCATTGGGGCTTTTTAGCGATAAAATATGTTTATGAGGGTAGTTTTATTCGTGAAGGAATATGAATGCTTGCCAGAATAAATTTTATATTACTAGGGGGCTCGGCCCAAGGTTATTAGACTATAAAGGTTGGCTCGTAACTTTTCACCCAATCGGAGGGGTCTTTCTCTGCTACGTCACAAGAATCCACAGTCGGAATCCCTCCTGTGCTAATAGCGTTATATACAGTTGAATTGTTATGCAATTTTAAGGGGAAAAAATTTTAATAATTTTTTTTACGTGTACAGAAATAAGAGACCTTAGTTTTAAAACTACATAGAAGAAAATTAATAAGTTTTAAAATCTTTACAGTGACACGGGGGTGAAAAATTAAACATTTTTGAAAAAAAGAGAAAAAACAGTTACAGCTGCTCTATATTCTCTCTCACTCTTTCTCTCTTATTTTGTTATTATGATATATATTTTTTACTTACTAGTTGACAATTTCTTATTTATATATATATATATTTATTTATTTATTAAATTAGTAAAATAGTGGGTTGCAACTTGAATTCATTTAATTAAAATGTACGTTTTAATATGAATTTCTACAAATTAGAAAAACAAAATAACTTCTCAGAATTACGTTTATAAAGACTAATAAGTTTTAAAATATTTGTAAGTTGTAAAAAACAGTAAAAAAGACTTAAACATATGCAATTATGATTCTTTTAAAGCATATATTAGTAAAGTACAAAGTCAAAAATTCGGAATCGTCCAGAACTCGTCGATTGGACTTTTCCGAATTTTTGTTCATTTGCATAATTAAAAAAAAAATGAAAACTTTATCCACTTTCACCGGAGAATTATTTACGCATTGGAAAGCATTTTAATACTAAAAAGAAAACAATTAATTAATAATTAAAAGAAAATAAATTAAAATAATACTAAAGAGATATTTTAATTGGGGAATATGTGTTTTTCAAAAAGTAAAAACTATCTCAATTACAACAATTTTTTTTAATTTAATTTTTTACGTGGTTTTTATCGTTTTTATGAATTTTGCGAAAAAAATTTTACTTTACTAACAGGATTCTGATTACAATATTCTAATTCAGTATAATAAACTTTGACCTCTTTTCAGTTAAGTTTATTTGGAAATCCTACATCGACTTTTCAATGTATCGCATTTTTTAAGCGATTTTAAGAGTTTAAGAGTTTTTGTTTTCGTTATACGGCGATTTTTTGACATTCGTAAAAGTAATTCGATTTCAAAGTTTTAGCCACGTGATTAATGACTTTTTAGGGATTTTGAATGCGTTATTTTGCGATTCACCAAAGCATTCTGGTTACAATGTCTTAGACAATAAATTTATCTACAATAAATTTTGTTGTTTGCGATTTTTAAATTAAAAAAAAAAAATTCCTTCTTTTTTCGCGCGTGTGGCACTTTTCCCAAATCATTAAAAGGTATCTGGTTTTAGTCTTTTAGCTTAATATGGTAAATGTTGTCCTCTTTTTAATAATGTTTATTTGGAATTCGTACAGCGTTTCTTGAAATTTTCGCGAATTTTTTATGTGAATTTTAGATTTTTAGAGGCAATTTTTTGACATTCGTAAAAGGAATTCATTTTCAATCTTTTAATTCAATATAGTACATTTTATCCTACACAATTTTTGAAATTTGGGCGATTTGTAATGCGAATTTTTGAGTTTCGAGGCAATTATTTTGGCATTCATGAAGGAATTCCAGTTACAATGGTATTGTTCACTATAGTAAATTATGTTCTCTGCAAACTTCAAACGCTTAAAGTTTGCTATTTTTTCTGCCTTTACGTTTCGCGGCGATTTTTCCGCATTAGTAAAAGGAATCCGGTTTTAATCTTTTAGTTCAGTATTATAAATGGCCGCTTTTTAATAAAGTTTATTCAGAATTCTTGCAGTGATTTTTAATTTTTAAAGATTTTTTTTCCGTGTGATATTTAGAGATTTTTTTGGCATTCGTAAAAGGGATTCGGTTTCAAACTTTTAGCTTAATATAATATTGTTTTATGCGATTATTAGCGGTTTATTTTACTTTTCGCTAAAATAAAAACGCCAATTACGAAAATGTCCGAATTTTGGAGAATTCCGGATTTCGGACGTCCGGATTTGAGACTTTGTACTGTATATAAAACACATAGTATCTTCCTACAGGTTTTTTAACCAAGTATTGGTTATTTCCAGAGGCTGATACAAAGGAAGGGGAAGGGGGGAGGGAGTAGTGGAGAAATTAGCCCTCACAATAATTAACACCATCAATTTTTTATATTTAATATATCAATAATTAAAAAATAATAATATTTACAACAGTTCAACTGTTCACATATTATTTACAATTTAAAGCATTCGATTTTATATAATAAAGAAAATACTAATGAAAAATAAAACAACTATACAATAGTTTTTCTCATTTTTTTTTTTTTTTTCTACACAATCCCTAGTGCTAAATTTTAATTTTCTTTTTAATGATTTCATCGCTTCTGACTTAGCATTTAAATATTTTACGCGGATAAAGATTCGTAATTTAGAAAAAGAAGTTATTAACATACTGTCGATATTTAAATTGGATGTGTTTGATTATATATATTCAACAGTTTTCTTTAAAATATCTTTCTTTTCATTGAATGTCTCTTTATGAAATAAAATATTAAAAGAGAGCTTCAAATTCAAGTTTTTATGTATTTGTCTTTAAATCTAAAAAGAAAAATATTTTAGACGAACAAACATAAACATAGCAAACACGGGTTACGGCCGACAGGAAAATAAGGATTCTTGGATTCTTGTGACGTATGATTCTGCCTCGCAACGAGAGTGGGCGGGACGGAGTCCATAGTGACGAGCCAACCTTATATGTCTAATAACCTTGGGCTCGGCCCCCTACGAGCTACGCTCGCCAACACCCGTCCAGACAACGTAGACTCTAAATGCACGCTAATTTGATCGACTTTAAAAATATTTCGAAAGATTGAATTATAATTTAAAAAACAGTGGCGATCTCTCTATAAACGGATTTCTATTCATTTCTCTTTGATTGGGCAATTTTAACGCCAAATCCGTTGCGGTACTACTTTATTATCCCGCCGACCCATTTCGCCAAATTATATAAATCGCCAAACCACTCGCCAAATTATACAAATTGACATAATTTTTATTTTAAATAACGAAAAAACAAATAAATTAGTACAACATTAATAAAAATATAAATAGAACGTCGAAATAAAAATAACTTGATGACGTAGACACGTGTAACACCATTTCAAAATAAGCTAATATAAAAGGAATTAAGTAAACAGAGTCTTTTTCTCCTGGTATTTTTTAACAAAGTGAAAAGAAAGTTCTTTTAAATGAGACATTTTAAATTAATCGTTTTTAATCTGACGTAATTTTGACCAAACTATTCTTTCTCTTTTTAATATTCACGTGAAAATACTTGTGTTAGAAATTAAATATTATTTGCGCTTTCCTAACAAAAATAGTTGAAAAGTATCCTCTTAAAATATCAAATAAATGTCAAGCGCAATTTCTAAATTTAAACCGTTTTGCAATATTATTTTGTGTTCATTTTATGTAATAACTGTAATGTGACGTAAATATGACGTAATTTCTCCTATTTAAGGCTTCTAACGCATGTTAATAAATTTATTGCTTTACAAATTCCTTTCTCTCTTAAAATTCACGTGTAATTATATTTTTTATGACGTAATTTTTAATAAGTTCCTGCTTTTTGTACATAATTATTTAATTCTAATTCCGTATGTTTTTTTCTGTTTATAATAGTCACGTGTAAATAAATTTTTAATTTATTTACACGTATAAATATATATTTTTTTTAAGCAAACATTATTGTTTCCGCTGTTTATACAGTTGGCAACAGTTTAAATTAATACCACTTTCTAAAATCTGTTAAAAATATCTCTAGAAATGCTGAAAATCTGAATTTAAAATAGAAATAAAACCTCAAAAAATGAGTCAAAATAAAAAAAATTAATGCAATCTGCACTCCGGCAAATTCTAACGCATAAAATGATCTAAAAATGATTAAATTCCTATGAACAGTTTTTGCTCCTATAAAACTTTTTTAGTGGAACGATTTTGTCCAACTTTAGCATTAAATATCTCTTAAAATAATTCTTCGATCTGAAAACTGTCTGCATCAGCGTTTTTATCAAACATTTCTGTATAATACTTTCGATTTTCATATTTTTGTATGCATTATTTTTCTTAATATTAACGAAGAAAGACCTCCGGTCGCAAAAAATTCAAAACCGTCGGCGGTGACAGCGGTAGTTACTTTTTTTTAGAATAGAGAGATATATTCTGTACACATACTGTATCTAGAAATATTATATACTTATCATACCGCTCACCCGCAAGAAAAGTGACACATCTCGACAAAAGTAAATTTCACAGGAGAGGCAAAGGGGGAGAGTTTGCATAATTTTACTAACATGCATAAAAGCATAAAACCCTTAAGAATGAAGACGCAGGATGAGACTTGGAGTGTCGGGTAATTTTACCTCCTCACACAATCCACCTCTCTTCTGTGGTCACAAATGGACATATAGCGTAATAAAGGGATTTTCCGTATAACTACACTTATGAAACTGTTTGCGTAGCAAGACAAACCTATTAGTGGAATAAAACGCAAAATAAATTTTTGCGAGATGTGTCACTTTTCATGCGAGTGAGCTATATTATATAGTTACATAAAAATACTTTTGAAATAGCCTTTAATATGGCAACTGTATAATATAAACGATTCAGTTTTAATATGTATTAAGAAGAAAAAATAAATATTACTGTAATTAAAATCATCGGCGGCATTGTTGGCATAGCACTGATAATACGCAAGTACAATCATGGAAAAAAAAAAAAAAAGTAAACACCCCCTACTAGCCCAGTGGTAGGGGACGGAAAAAAGGCCGAATTCGGAATTAATTAGGGGAAGCTGGAAATTGTTTTAATCCATTTAGTTTAGGTCTAGAATGAATATGCTATGTTTTCCCCCCTCGTACTAGGTGAGCGTTAGGAAATAATTATAGATTTATAGTGTAAAAACACTTTTTTTGCATACCATAACAATATCTCAAAACAGCTAACTCTGTCAAAAACATTGTCAGTACAAATGTTGTAGAGCTTAAAATGCTGAGTAAAATGAGTATCTACACTTAATATTTTTGTTGAACATTAAGGTCACAATTCTACTTTAAAGTTTTAAACACGTGCTCAGGGGTTGAACTCAGAATTAATCTGGAGAAAACTGAAAATTGCTTTAATCCCTTCAATTTAGGTCTAAAATAAACGTACTATGTTTTCTTCCTTACTTGGGTGAATGTTAGAAAATATGTACATATTTATTTTCGAAAAACACGTTTTTATAATTACCTTAACAATATCTCAAAACAGCTAAATCTATAAAAAACATTGTCTATACAAATGTTGTAGAGCTTAAAATTCTGAATAAAATGAGTACCATCATTAATATTTTTGTTCAACATTAAGGTCGCAATTCTATTTCAAATTTTTCCAAAGCAAGAGCTTGAAGCCAGGAGAGACCAAGTTAACCCTTAAATGCCTGATTTTTCAAAAATCATTGTAATAATGTTTTTCGGCTTTCATTTTTTAAATAAATCATGGGAAAAATACTTTAAAAAATCATATTTTGTTTTAAGTATAGTTTACCGCTAAAAAACAGTTTGTTACTAATCGGCAATACTGGTGTTTAATTGAAAAAATAATTTCCCTTGATAAAATTCTATAATATTAAACACACAAGAATTTTAGGAACTATAATAAGAAATAAGTTTTACTTGCTCACTGCAGGTCCAAATAGGGTATTTTGCAAGCTTCCAAACAAAACAAAAAGAATAAGTAGCAACAATTGAAAAAATAAATTTATCTTTATTCTTAAACGGCACAAGTGTTGCCATCTACATGTTGAAAATCGATTTAATAATATTTTCAGAATGTATTTTATTGGCAAAATTAGGCATTATAGCTTCAATATCATTTTAATAGTATTTTAGAGCCTAAATTGGGTATGTTGCCGAAAAGCAACACCAGGCATTTAAAGGTTAACTTAACAATATCTCAAAATTGCGGCCTTAATATTGAACAAAAATATTAAGTGCAGGTACTCATTTTATTCAGAATTTTAGGCTCTACAACGTTTGTATTGAGAATGTTATTGATGGAGTTAGCTGTTTTGAGATATTATTAAGTTAACTTGGTCTCTCCTGGTTTCAAGCTCTTGATTAGCGATTAAGGCAAAATTTTGAAATAGAATTTCGACCTTAATGTTGAATAAAAATATTAATGATGGTACTCATTTTATTCAGAATTTTAAGCTCTACAACATTTCCATTGACAATGTTTTTTATAGAGTTAGCTGTTTTGAGATATTGTTAAGGTAATTAAAAGTTTTTCGAAAATAAATATGTACATAATTTCTAACATTCACCCAAGTACGACGAAGAAAACATAGTACGTTCATTTTAGACCTAAACTCAAGGGATAAAAACAATTTTCAGTTTTCTCCAAATTATTACTGAGTTCAACCCCCTGAGCACCTGTCTAAACCTTTAAAGTAGAATTGTGACCTTACTGTTCAACAAAAATATTACGTGTAGGTACTCATTGTACTCAAAATTTTAAGCTCTACAACATTTGTATTGACAATGTTTTTGACAGAGTTAGCTGTTTTGAGATATTGTTATGGTATGCAAAAAAACGTGTTTTTTGACTATAAATCTATACATATTTCCCAACGCTCACCTAATACGAGGGGAAAACATAGCATATTCATTCTAGACCTAAACAGAAGGGATTAAAATAATTTCCAGCTTTCCCCTAATTAATTCCGAATTCAACTCCCTAACCACTGGGCTATACTAACTCTGCAACAAATTATTGTAGAAGAAAGTTACTAGAACCAAACGATTATAAATAAAGTCTACTTTTGAATGATATATATAAAATTTGCTTAGGGGGCCATCTATATATCAAAACAAACACAAACTTTGTTTTTTTTTCTATAACAATACTCAAGTTTGATACCATGAATAAATTCTACACCCATCAATTAGCCTAAATACAAATTTTCATGAAATTCGTACGATTACTTTCAAAGAAATTAGCTATTTTAAAATGAGACTATTTTAGGAGCTGTATCCAAATGGAAGTTCGGTACTTGATTGTTGAAATGCTACAGAATGGATGTGTCACTTCTATTAATGTATTATTTCTTGCTTATATGACCTTGGCCATTTCACTTTCTTAATATGTTTCGATTATTGCCAGCCGAAATGTTTTAATAAAATGAGTAAAACATATTTTTTTCAAATTATGTTTTTCTGCACATCATACGGCCACTTAAATCATCGTTTTGCCATTTTTTAAATTATAATTCGTAAAGTACTTGGAAGAACAGTTCGAAATTGAGAATTCGCATAAAGCAGGACATAATAAAATATATCAAGAAATGTTTAGGTTGCAATTCATATTTTTTTTTCGAATATTAATTTCATAATTCATGTTATAATTTTTTTTAATTGCAAACTTAATGTATTTATGTTTGGGTTTTTAGTATTATAACAACACATAAAATATCACATTAGAATTATAATTTCAGGAGATATTAATAAAAATATGAAAATGTAATTTAACATTAGAAGCTCTAAATTTTGAATATTTATAATTCAAAAACTTATCACCCAAATGACTTGAAATTTCGTTTCTAGGCATAGTTTGAATCAAAGATTTAAAATATATTGTCAAAATTGGATGTTTCTACTGAAAAAAAAAAAAAAAGTTTGTTTTGGCTTTGATTTGTGGATGCCCCCCTAAGTAAATTTTATATACATTCTTTAAAAGTACACTTTATTTCCAATCATTTGGTAAGAGTAACTTTTTTGTATTATAATTAGTTGGAGAATTAGTAGTGGGTGTTTACTTTTTTTTCCGCCACTGTACCTTATTTCAGGAGCGCCATTTGGGGGAGGCAGTTGCTCCGTTCACGGAATTTGATATTTCAGCGCGTATGTCTTCGCACATCAGATTCACAATTTTAGTTTTCAGAAATTACAAAAAAGTTAAAATAACCTGTCATATGGGATTAAAATGGAAATAGAGCATTAAATAAACATCTTAAGTAAATAAATTCATAATTATCAATTATATTTGCTAAAGCCTTGGTATATTGCAACATTCTCAAAGTGGGACTTATGTATTAATAACACTAGCCTGCAAAATTTGGGTTGCGTCATGTTTTTTAGCTTTTGGTAATAAATTCTTATGTATTTTGTATCTCTGAATGCGGAAATGACTTTCATTTTTGGCCGATACGTCAGATTTTTTCGTAAATCGTAAATTTCAAAGTTAGCGAGTTTCGAAAATTTGATACTATAAAATAGATGTGATGGTTGTGTTATTTAGCTTTTGTAATGCATTCTCGTGTATTTCGTGGCACTGAATCCGAAAATCAATTTCATTTTTCAATTCCTACTATTAGCTCACACTCTCCCTATATTTATTTATTTATTTATATATTTATCTTGTTCAAATTTTCAATCGTTAATAAAATACTCATTATTCATCTTATCAAGTTGAAATAAATTTTTTAAAACTTGTACTGGATGACAATTGATGTTAATACAGTTTTTTTTAATATTAATTAATTAATTAAATTTTAATTAATTAATTTTAGTTTTGCATGGGAAACAAAATGTCGGCCATTGGTTGTTGAAGATCAATTAAAGTATTTTCAATAAGGGGTTACCATAAGGGGGACCCTGTTCTGTCGCCAAGTTTGTCGCCAACTTGGCGATATATCGCTAAATGTGGCGGCCAAAATGAGTCGCCAAAAGTGATGCTAACTTGGCGATATCTCTAATATTTCGCCAAATTCCCATAGTCTTCCATTGTAAACCTACTTGCTTATAGAAAATCAACAAATTGAGATATTTTAATGCAACAAAAACTAATATTAGCTTAAGGGATTATATTAAATTTTTCTTTGATGATCTAAGTAGGAATTGACTTTAAAAACAAAATTTTTATATTACTTGTTTACAATCAAGTCAGGATGTTTCGCAAATCGCAAATTATAAATTTTTAAAATGTTGAAATATTGCGAAAATCTGATAGTATAAAATAGGCGTAAAACTTTTCTTTATATAATAATTTATTCATCTTTTGGCTCATACTATGCCTTCTCACAGATAAACATGTAAAATATTGTAATTATCGGTGCTTAAAATCTGTACAATTTTATTCCATGTGTGGCAGTTTCTTTGAACCACTCATGTTCTGCCCCGCGCTTTTCTTTTCATATTCTTTATGACGTTCATCTCTGTGTCCTCTTTTATTTTGGCGTTGATAAGTTTAGAAAGTCGTCGCAGATATGTTTAAAACAGTTGCCTTCTTTTGCTAAGGTTTTGACAAATTGATTTGACAGATTTTCCCTATTTTTTGACTTATTGACTTAGAAATTTACGATTTGTAAAAACTCCTGACATGATGGTTAAAAATGAAGGTCATTTTCGGATTCAGCGCTAAAAAATACATAAGAATCAATTACCAAAAGTTTAAAAACGCAACCATCATATCCATTTTAAAAAATCAGATTTTCGCTATTTTTTGACATTTTATCTTTTAAATGTACGATTTGCAAAAACTCCTGACGCGATAGTTAAAAATTAAGATTATTTTAGGATTCAGCGCTGCAAAATACATGAAAATCAATTATTAAGAGCAAAAAACACAACCATCGCAGACGTGTAATCAGAACACTTAAAAAACTGCAGCTTTAACTGCATAGTCACTCCACCGCTTTTATTGAATAGCTCTATTCTGACCAATGAGAATGCTCCATAGTACAGTCAAGTAATCATCTATATATATATATTTCTCTTGCGTGGCGTTAAAATAGAGCTGCATTTGTAGCTTGCCGTTTGGCAGCAATCACTGTAACACAATTAATTTGCCTTATTACATTCCACCAGTCAGAAGCGTGATTTCATCACTTAAACTCGCGTCATATTTAAAAGAAAAATTTCAATGGTTTTCATAAAATGTAAACATATTAAAACGATTCCGTTTAATTATGCACTAATCGCGTAGCAGCAGAACACAGATTATTTATTAAGAAATAGTATTAAGTAATCTGTGTAACTAAAATGACAGTGAATAATCTTTCATAGTAAGCAATATGAAAAACGAAATGTTTCCGATGAAATTAATGACGTCATTCGGAAAACAAAAGATGCATATGGGCACCAAAAGTATCATGGCATACGGTACAATTGTTTCAAACAAACAAACGATTTCTGGGAAAGTTTTCTATATTGCGAAGGAGTTACCTCCCGGAATAAAGCACCGAAAAAACCCAGAAAATGCCCAGGAACAGTTTGTTAGGAACCACCAATGACGTCATGAACTTTAGAGTCTATATAAAACTGAAATATTTTAGTACGATTTTTATCAATATGACATCATATTCACTGGCCTTTACATCTAATTCAGCAAATTAAATTTCAAAGCAAACTTATTTTTAAGCCCAGTACGATCTTTGGACAGATGTAAGAATAGAAATGGCCATTGGTTCGTTTACGGTCACGTGATGCATTCAGAAAATCAGCTTTTTGAATTTTTTTTTGAAAATTTCATAAGTTAAAAGGATTTATGATAGTACTCATTATGGCTAGAATTGCTGCAAAAAGTGGTGGGCAATAGAAGCGAGCTGAGGACGCGTAGCGATCCCAATTTGAATTGTGTCACAATTCACGTGGGTTGGCGAGCGTTAGTGAGCAGGGGGCAAGGCCCCCTAATTTTCTATAAAAGCGGTTGAGTGACTATGCTGCAAACACTACAGATTTTTAACAGTGTATTTCAGAATAATTTTAAAAGTATAAGTGAGAAACTGTACCAGATGCTTCTCAGATGTGCAGAACAAGATCAAAAGAAATTTTTGCCCACCCCCCTCCTCAAGAAAGTTTTTAAATAGCACCCCTGCTTTATTTATCATGATTAATCTGATTTATAGCCATTATTTTTCAACTTTCTTTCCATTTCAGCTCATAGCCGCTACATCATCACCAGCGTCGTCTTGGCGAATTATGTAGACATCATCGTAACCATTGGTCAGGAGCGAAGTGTTTATATCTGTGGACATGTTATTCCTGTAGGATTCCAGTACAAGAAATACAATATATTGGCAAATGGACAAGTCAACCGAGAGGTAATTTATAATAAGAAATTTTAGTTAGAATGAACGAACGCAATGTCGCAACGAAGGAAAGGGGGCGAGAGGATTTAGGGGTTTCACCTCTCCCAGAATACTTGAAATTTATAGGATGTGTACAAAACCCATTTTGTTAAAGTGAATAACATGATGCATAAAAATAAACGTAAGGAAAACACAAATGCCCAAACTAATTTTAGCATATATCTGTTTCGACACTTCATAGTTAATTCTTCTTCACTGCAAAATTAATAATAAATAGAGTGAGGTACATTATCATCAGAGCAATACATGCAAGAGACCAGAGCATAACATGTAAACCATGTAAAAAAAGAATGCGCCAGAGCATAAATGTAAGAAAAGAAGCAATACATGTATTATTGTGTTGCTTCTTTTTTTCATTATTACGAAGACGGAAGAACGAACTCATTTTATGTTGCCTTGGAATATGTGAAAGCTGAATTGATTTTGTATCCTTGAGCTTTTCATTGAGTCTTTTTATACGTCAGACATTTACTAAAAGCTATTTATGAACGCGTAAAATAACGATATTGATCATTTTAAGGACAAGAATTATTCGAATCCCCTTCTAGATGAAGACCCTGGCAGCGCTACTGATGAATGTAAGCAAAATGTTGCAAAATATTCATGCTGCTCGGTTAAAAGAATCATAATGTGGATAACATCATATGGGCTATTTTGATAAATAATTTGCAGTTTTTAAAGGTATGATACATAAAATGAATAGCTTTTTGAATTTTGAATTTTTATTTTTAATTCCTAAAATATGTGAATTGTATAGAGTCACCTTACCGTTAATCAATAGCTAATTCCTTAACCGTTATCTTTAGCATTATAGTTCCAATTGCAAAAACATATTTCTGAGTTGTTCTTATTAGGGCTACTATAATACAGGCTGGCTCATCAAGCATCTTCTTGCCTCCTATTATTATATAGTTTATGCGTATATACACTGGTGTCCAAAATTAAGGACCAGTCACAAAATGCTAATTTTTAAGTAAGTGAAGACTCAAAAGGAAATAATATAATTCAAATAATTACTATCCCTACAGCACAGCTAGTCCATATAGCATCTCATTCATGTCACACGTGGTCACAAGTATCATAGTCAGTACGGTGAAACAAAAAATAGGAAATTGCACACGTCTCATTATGAGTCTCGAATGATCACTATATGTGACTCCACTGAGACGTCAATGTGATTGCTGCTTTGTGACGAGTCTTTACAATGTAGTTACATTGTGACTCTCATGTGACTGTCATTTTTAGACTCAATTTCAAAGTCATCATTAACGTTGCATTATGGTAAGTCACTAAATAATATCACATTATAGCCACATGGTGACTTTTCACAAAAGAGTACAATGGTGATTTCACAGTAGTCTCTACGTCACCTGAAAGTCTTCATGTGACTTTAATGTGACATTATTTGGTAACTTATCACAATGCAGCGTTCACGATGATTTTGAAATTGAGTCTACAGATGACAGTCACATGAGAGTCACAATGTAACTACAATGTGTAAAGTCACATGGTGACTCGTCACAAACCAGCAATCACATTGACGTCTCAGTGGAGTCGCACATTTGAGACTCATAATAGGATGTATGGAATTTCTTTTTTTTTTTTTTTTGCTTCACCGTAGTGACTGCGACACTTGTGACCATGTGTGACATGAATGAGATGTTATATGGACTAGTTGTGCTGTAGAGATAGTAATTATTCGAATTATATTAATTTTTTTTAGTATTCGCGTACGTGAAAATTAGCATTTTGTGATTGGTCCTTAATTTTGGACACCAGTGTAAATACATCTGTCACTGCCTTTAATATGACAACTATATAACATACATTATGCCCTTAAAATGAAGATAGGATAAATAGATAAATAAATAAAAGAGCTTAATTTATATTTTCAGCGCCATTTTTGTCGCAATTAATATGATCTGGTCCGGATAACACCAAAGTACCCGAAAATCTATGCCCTTTGTGCGACAGTGGTCTTTACCATATTCGCTCAATGTGAGCTGAATAGGAAATATCGTTCGGTAGCTCGTGCACAAATCATGATTACAATTCACCCTTACACATGATTGATTATACAATTATGATACCCTTATGATACAATTATGATCACCCTTACACACACCATGTGCTCGGAACGTAATAAGTAAAAATATTTTTCTTTTTGAAACAATCTTTTATAAATAGGTTTTAACTAATTTCGTCGAAATTTTCACACATTTATTTTGTAAAAAATGTTTTTACTTGTCCGAACGTTTCAAAATTTTTATAGTTGATGTAAATCTGGTATATTGAGATACTCTAAAAAGATTGCGTTAAAATACGGATGTTTAGTTACTTTTAGCGTAGAAAAAAAAACCCGCCTCGGTGAGGCGCGAAATGACCTGCGTTCGCCGGTGTATTTGAAAGTGTTAAAATTCATATTTTTTAAAACCGACTACACAATAGATTAGAAGAAGACTTCAGCTTTAAGAATATATTTATGGTTTGTCTATACCTCTAAAATTTCGCCCTGGAGGGGCTAAATATGCTACAAACATCATTTGAAATAGGGATCGTGCTATGGTAAACGTCAATAGCATCCAAAACTTTCAGCGCAATCCGAGTATATTTACGAGAGTTACTTTGCGGACAGACAGACAGACAAATCCAAGTCGTAAACACTTTTCAACTTCATTAGAAAATGTTAAAAACGGCCTTGATAGGAGAGTACATATATATCAGTTCCACAATAGAAGTATTTTTAAATACCCCTGTTTCCTACTTGATGCATAGCTTTTTAGCTCACAGGATTTTAAAGCCTGAGAACAAATGTGCCTACCAGTTCTGTATGTATGTATGTACGTGCGTACGTATGCATGTACGTAACGCAATAACTCTTGATAGAAACATCCGATTTGCTTCAAATTTTTTTCTAGGTTCATTCTGTTAAGACACTTCCCTGATTAGTTTTGGGGGTTCATTCGTTAAGTATAAAGGGGGAAAGGGGGGCTAGTCCCCCCTTAATTTAGATAAATGGGTTTTTCATGCAGAATTATTCGATTTGCTCCAAATTTGGTATACCGGTTATTATGTTAAGGAGCTGCCTTGATTAGATTTGGAGGTTCATTAGTTTAGTATAAAGGGAGGAAAGGCCGGCTAGACACTCCCCCTCCCCCTTAATGTAGATAAATGTGTTTTTCATGCAGAGTTATTCGATTTGCTTTACATATTTTTCTAGGTTCATTCTGATAAGGTGCTTCCCTGATTAGTTTTGGGGGTTCATTGGTTAAGTATAAAGAGGGGAAAGGGGGATAGCCCGCCCCCTTAATTCATATAAATGGATTTTTCATGCAGAATTTTTCGACTTGCTCCAAATTTGGTATACTGGTTTATTATGTTAAGGAGCTGCCTTGATTAGATTTGGAGGTTCATTAATTAAGTATAAAGGGAGAAATGGGGGGCTAGACCCCCTCCCTCTTAATTTAGATAAATGGATTTTTCATGCAGAGTTATTCGATTCAAATTTGGTATATCGGTTTATTATGTTAAGGAGCTGCCATGATTAAATTTGGATGTTTATTGGTAAAGTATAAAGGGGGGCGAGGGCTACCCCCCCCCCCTTAATTTAGATAAATGGGTTTTTCATGCAAAATTATTCGATTTGCTTCAAATTTGATATACCGGTTTATTCTGACATGGAGCTTCCTGCATTAGATTTCTTGGTTCATTGGTTAAATATAAAAGGGGGAAAGGGGGGGCAAGTCCCCTCCCCTTAATTTAGATAAATGGGTTTTCATGCAGAATTATCCAATTTACTTTTTTTTTTCTAGGTTCATTCTGATAAAGAGCTTTCCTGGTTAGATTTGAAGGTTCATTGGTTAAGCATAAAGGGGGAAATGGGGGAGCTAATAATCCCTTCCCTTAATTTAGCGAAATTGTTTTTTCATGCAGAATTATATGATTTGCTTCAAATTTGGTATACCGGTTCATTATGTTAAGGAGCTTCCCTGATTAGATTTGGAGGTTCATTAGTTAAACATAAAGGGGGAAAACGGGGTCTAATCCTCTTTCATTTATTTTTTGAGGGGCATTATTCTTTGAAATAATAGTATAATATACAATTAGTGTGAATAGCCTGTGAGCTCAATGCCATTAGTTTAACTGGGCAATTTTATTTTTATTATTGTGTTATTTTATTTATCAATAGAAATATAAAGGATTACTTTTTATATCCCACAAGGCCGTGGGTTGGATATCTTAGGCCGGAATGCTACAAAAAATATGCGCCACAGTAATCTGCTCTTCTCGATCAAAAGGCTCAGGTTCTAATTAACTCCATTAAAAGTTAACTTGTTTCCAAAAATAGGTACTTTCGATTTTTCTTGCTGTGATTATTAGAGAAAGTAAGCATTACATTCCTACTAGAGACAGCGAACGTGCTCTTGTTTTTGTTTAGAATTGAACATACAATTTCAAAATGCGTTGTAATTCTTTTAAAGACACTTTTTTGTTCAAAAGTAGGGGGCTCGGCCCCCTACGAGCTACGCTCGCCATCCCCCGTCCAGACACCGCAGACTCTAAATGCACGCTAATTTGATCGGCTTTAAAAAGATTTCGAAAGACTGAATTACAATTTAAAAAACAGTGGCGATCTCCCTATAAACGGATTTCTATTCATTTCTCTTTGGTTGGGGAATTTTAACGCCAAATCCGCTGCGGTACTACTTGATTATCCCGTCGACCCATTTCGCCAAATTATACAAATTGACATAATGTGTATTTTAAATAACGAAAGAACAAATAAATTAGAACAACATTAATAAAAAATACAAATAAAACGCCGAATTAAAAATAACTTGATCACGTAGACACGTGTAACAATATTTCAAAATAAACTAATATAAAAGGAATCTCTCTATTCTAAAAAAAAGTAACTACCGCTGTCACCGCCGCCGGTTTTGATTTTTTTGTGACCGGAGGCCTTTTTCCGTTAATATTAACAAAAATAATGCATACAAAAATATGAAAATCGGTGGTTTTATACAGAAATGTTTGATAAACACGCTGATGCAGACAGTTTTCAAATCGAAGAATTATTTTAAGAGTTATTTAATGCTAAAGTTGGACAAAATCGTTCCACTAAAAACGTTTTATAGCAGCAAAAACTATACATGGCAGTGTAATCATTTTTAGATCATTTTATGCGTTAGAATTTGCCGGAGTGCAGATTGCATTAATTTTTTTATTTTGACTCATTTTTTCAGGTTTTATTTCTATTTTAAATTCAAATTTTCAGCATTTCTAGAGATATTTTTTACAGACTAGGGGGCTCGGCCCCCTACGAGCTACGCTCGCCAACCCCCGTCCAGACACCGCAGACTCTAAATGCACGCTAATTTGATCGTCTTTAAAAAGATTTCGAAAGATTGAATTATAATTTAAAAAACAGTGGCGATCTCCCTATAAAAGAATTTCTATTAATTTCTCTTTGATTGGGGAATTTTAACGCCAAATCCGCTGCTGTACTACTTGATTATCCTGTCGACCAATTTTGCCAAATTATATAAATCGCCAAACCACTCGCCAAATTATACAAATTGATATAATTTTTATTTTAAATAACGAAAGAACAAATAAATTCGTACAACATTAATAAAAACACAAATAAAACGTCGAAATAAAAATAACTTGATGACCTATACACGTATAACAACATTTCAAAATAAGCTAATATAAAAGGAATTAAGTAAAGAGAGTCTTTGTCTCCTGGTATTTTTTAACAGAGCGAAAAGAAAGTTCTTTTAAATGAGACATTTTAAATTAATTCTCAAAATATCAAATAAATGTCTTGCGCAATTTCTAAATTTAAACTTTTTTGCAATATTATTTTGTGTTCATTTTATGTAATAACTATAATGTGACGTAAATATGACGTAATTTCTCCTAAGACTTCTAACGCATGTTAATGAATTTATTATTTTACAATATCCTTTCTCTTTTAAAATTTACGTGCATACTTTTTATGACGTAATTTTTAATAAGTTCCTGCTTTTTATACGTAATTATTTAATTCTAATTTGAAAGTTTTTATAATAGTCACGTGTAAATAAATTTTTAATTTGAAGCAAACATTATTGCTTGCACTTTTTATACAGTTGGCAACAGTTTAAATTAGTACAATTTTCTGAAATCTGTAAAAAATATCTCTAGAAATGCTGAAAATTTGAATTTAAAATAGAAATAAAACCTGAAAAAATGAGTCAAAATAAAAAAATTAATGCAATCTGCACTCCGGCAAATTCTAACGAATAAAATGATCTAAAAATGATTGCACTGCTATGTATAGTTTTTGCTGCTATAAAACTTTTTTAGTGGAACGATTTTGTCCAACTTTAGCATTAAATAACTCTTAAAATAATTCTTCGATTTGAAAACTGTCTGCATCAGCGTGTTTATCAAACATTTCTGTATAAAACCACCGATTTTCATATTTTTGTATGCATTATTTTTGTTAATATTAACGAAGAAAGACCTCCGGTCACAAAAAAATCAAAACCGGCTGCGGCGGCGGCGGTAGTTACTTTTTTTTAGAATAGAGAGATTTCAGAAAATTGTACTAATTTAAACGGGGACGCTTATATCTACCCCCTGTATATCTGCCCCCATACGTCATTTTGACGTCACAGATAGAAGGGGGCACATATCCAGTACTGCAGAATTTCACTGTCGTCGAAGGTTGTATATCCGACCCCTGTATATATGTCCCCATAGCAGATGGGGGCAGATATCCAATAGAGAGCATTTTATTTTTGTCGATAGCTGTATATCCATCCCCTGTATATATGCCCCCATACGACGTCACAGCTGAAGGGGACACATATCCAGTCCTAGAGAATTTTCTCTTCTTCCAAGGGTGTATATCCAACCCCTGTATATCTGCCCCCATGCGTAATTTTGACGTCACAGCAGAAGGGGACACATATCAAGGGGGCAGATATCCAATGCTAGGACTTTTACTTTTGGAAAGAGATTTGGATATCCGACCCCTGTATATCTGCCCCAATATGTCATTTTGACGTCAGAGCAAAGGGGATACATATCAAGGGGTCAGATGTCCAATGCTAAGGCTTTTACTTTTGGTGAGAGAGTTGGATATCCGACCCCTGTACATATGCCCCCATACGTCATGTTGATGTCACAGCAGAGGGGTTACATATTCGATGCTATAAGAACATTTTTAGGTTCGTCGACAGCTGATTATCCGACTCCTGTATATGTGTCCTGCCCCCCTTTTACGTGCATATATTTTGTTGTTGCTGTGAATTAGTATACGGCCTTGAAGAAATATGTAGGAGAGATTTAGTGTGTAATATAAAAAATAGTATCTCGCTTATTTTGCATACTCGGCTTTCAAGGACATACTATGTGGAAACAGGACCGTAGATAGAGACAGCCGGCCCCGTTAATAATTCGAATGCCACCACAAGTATTTTAGAGAAATATCTGCTAAGACGAAAAATTAATTTATCAATGAAGAATTCCGTTTTACACAGGTTTTTTACGTCTGAAGTGGTATAATTGTATGGTATTTTTTGGCATGATCATGATTTTTCCAGTTTAAAGTGAGATTCCGTTACAGACAGGCTTTACTGTATTAAAAAATAAATTTCTTGGCAAGTTTTTTTCTAACGTCTATAAATTTGCTTTTTTTTTTTTACAGCATTATTGTTTATTATAACACTTTTCATCTAAAGGTTTTAAATAGTAATATAAAATATTAAAATATAGGCAAACCATTTTCGATTTTCTTGTAGCAACTCACTGTTACATCCCTTCTTTTCCCCTTCAGTAATGTATTATTTATATTATTAATTCGATTATCATGAAATTCAAATGTATTATTTGTGAGATACAGATATTTGTTGTCAAATAAAAATTGCAAGCAATATATATATATTTTTTTTTTCTGAAACGTTATTGTGTTAGCTCTGCTTCTGAATAATAATAATAATGTATTATTATTATTATCATCATTATTATTATTATTATTATTATTATTATTATTATTATTATTTAAATTTAAAAAAATGTGATTTTATATTGTTTATTTATGTGAGCTGGAAACATTCTATTGTGCACAAACTATTGTAATGCAGCCGAGATCTTCTAGGGATAAATTTTGGTTAATGGTGTGGGTTTCAAAATCAAAGAATTTGAGATCTGAATATCAGCACGCAAGTAAAGAAAAAAATCTTGATTATAATTCCGAAAGAAAAAAAAAATGAGATTGCGTAATGCATCTTAAAATTTCATTCAAAGGATTATACAGTTGTCAGGTTTTTTTCGTAAACATTTGTTATAATCTATGTTTTTATGCTTTAATTAATAAAACTATTATTAGTACTAAAAGATTAAATCAGCAAATTAGTTATTTTATCAGTTAGTAATATCATTATGCATATTAAAATTTTGTAATAATTATGTAAATCTATATTAAATACTGCAGACATTTATATTTATTAAAATTATTAATAACTTAATTTAATATTAAATTGTTAATACTATTTAAATTAATAGTTATTAAACAATTATTTCTCTAGTTAGAACATTACACATTTTACGTTTTGATTAATAAAATTATAATTAATATAATTATTAGAAATAATAAAAACTTCACATAAGTAATTTCATCAATTAACACAAATAACAAATCAAACAAATATCATGGCAAAAATTTTTGCATTTCAACTTATAAAAATTACTGTTAACACCATAAATTAAAGCTTACACGCATGTATGTGCTTGCTAATCAAAACAAACTATGAAAATGGGTGGAAACCATTAAATTGTGCACACAAAGTAAATATGAGAATGACCAATTTTATATCTGAAGTTATATTTGAAATATAGCAGCATTAGATTTAAATATCTTTTTTAAATTGAATGATTTTTACGCCAGATAAGAACTTGCTTTTTACAAACTTATCATATTTATTTTTTTATAAACATAATCATTTAAGCTAAAACATGTATTTAAAGCATTTTTCGGTTATTCATTAAGGCAAAGTATCCATAGAAACTTTACAAATTAGGTTCACTTTATATTTCAATGCTTTTTTAAACAGTTTTAAAAAATTTTAATTTTTAAACACGATTTAATCACTAATTTTAATTGTCTGATTAAAATCGTTGACATCCTTATTAAAAGTATTAAGATTAAATTTGGAGTTTATTTTTATTTTTTTAGTTGTACTGGTTGCTTTTCCAGTATGAAAAAATACTTTTTTTTCTATTTGAGGGTTTTTTTTTTCGATATAAAAAAAAATTAATCTAGTATGAAAGTATTATAAAAATATAAGTATTTTATAAATTTAAAATTTATTAAATTTAATAATATTTTAATACCAGTTTATGTATATTTTATTATTTATAATATTTTGTCTTTGAATGTTGAACTCACGAAAAAGTAACTTTCAACTATTTTACATAATGAATACTTTTATCTTTCAAAGCATCCCGAAAAATCTATGTTTTTTATTTATATGAAGTTATTTAATTTGTTTATATCGTTTTCCACCACAAATTTCAAAAGGTGATATTTATTAACTCTTTATCGCCTTATTTAATTGCAAAGTTTCTGCTATTAAATAAGACAATTTTTAGATATTGAATTAGTGGTAATTCGTCGGCTCTCGGTCTTCAGTTTAACCCCTTAACGGTCGCTTTAAATTACAGTTTAAAAATTCAAATTGCTTATTGGCACCTTTTTTTTTTTTTTTTTTTTTTTTTTTTTTTTTTTTTTTTTTTAAGAAATATTTACCTTATTTAATAGCAGGTTAAATGATGCCATAATAAAGCCAATTACATACAAAAGCCTTTATAAAAGTGGTGGGGATTAAACAAACTGAATAAAAGACACAGCCTGTGAATATCACGGGAGCGAGAATTAAGAGGTTAAAGACACCTTAGGAGCTACTACAAGCAAATCTGTAGAATTCTTATTTATTTAGCAAAGTTTTCGTCTCCAAATGTCCATAATTTTCAGAACTTTAGCACATTAAGATTCACAGAAAGCATATTGTTTAAAGAAGTATGGTACTGATTGATGAGTTTAGACATTAAATTTTGACGTAATTAATGAAAATGTGCATCAACAAATTTTTCAGAAGGACATGTTTAAAAAAAAATGGAATATATAAGTTAAAGTTTTTTTTTTAATTATTTTAATTAATTTGCCTTTTAAAGTTTTGTATGTAATGGTTTGCACAAAATAAAATCTAAAACTGAGTACAGTAGAGCGCCGATTATCCGAACAAGTTGGGACCGACCCTAGGTCGGATAAATGGACAGACAATTTAAGGGATGTTTCTGACTTTCCTAAAACCTTCACACCTTATCGAAGCTTAGGTCTGTCAGCACCAGTTAGTGCTGGCACATTTATTTTATTATTATTATTTTTTTATATGTTTATCATTTAATTTTTTTTCTTTCTATATCAGATGAATATGATCAACGTTCTTCTGCCGTTCGAGCCATTTCATAGCTGTTTCCAAATATTCAAATGCTTCATTATGTGATGGACCTGGGTATTTCCAGAGCATTCGTTTTCATTTTCTATAATTTCTTTTTCATCATGAATCTCATCCACAATCTCATCATCATTTAAAATCTGATATCCAGGGTCATGTACTACTTCACTATTTAACCACTCGTTAATTTCATTTTCTTCATACCTTCTTCCCATCTCTTTTATTGTTTTACATTCCTCATTTTCTGATCCAGTATCAGTTTTTTCTTCATTTAAAATTTTATTTCAAGCCAATGGATAAGTGGGAGTTAGGTTACAATTTTTTTGAGGGAGAAATAGGCTGTTTGGATAGTTGGAAGCTCGGTTGATTGGAGTTCCGATAATCCGCGCTCTTCTGTACATGGATTAAAATCAACATATTATAACTATGTATGTATATTATATATATATATTGTTTCCCGTGAAAATTCACTAGACTATTTAAAAAAAAGAGTATATTGTAGAGATTATATTACCTTAAAATGAGTAGATTCATATTTCATAAAGATTGGTATATATGTATATGTAATTTAAATATTTCTGATTATAAAAGAAAATTAAGGGGGCACAGGACCTTTGAGTTTGTCGAAACAATCAAAAACATCGCCTTCTTCAAAGTACCAAAACACAAACAATATGCAATTAAGATCTTTTTCTCCCCTTCATGCCTAAAGAATATATCCTTAAGTACATTATCTAGAAAAATAAAGGTTGTATGTACAAAATTAATATTTAAATTTTAAATTTAAAAATTAATCTCACTAATGCGTGATTAAGTGCTGCGCGCATGATAAAACTCTAAATTATGCATATAGGAAACAATTTTAGAGCAAAATAGAATCATAACATACCTACGTATAACTTAAAATCAAAATATACGCAAAAAGTTTTGTTTAAAATTTAATTTTAGCACAAAATAAAAAAAAAAAGTTCAAAAATCTGAAATTTATTTCAAGTTTTTCAAGTGCAAAAAAATAAATAACCAAAATATCTGATTTTTTTTTTTTTGTACCCTGTAGACTATAAAGAAATGCATATTTGGTTATTTTTTTCTAAGCTGTAGCTTACATAGTTTAAAAATAGCAGTGCGCGCAAATTCCAAATTTACTAATATGAGAAAACGCTTTTCAAAATTTCAATGTCTACGGACCTTCTATTATACTCATCATCTAAAACTGATTATAATTCAAGAAATAATACAGATTTTTGAATGCAGTTTTTTGCATATGGTTGAGAAATCTTAAAAGTCCTGTGCCCCCTTAAGCATTTTTTTTTTGTTAGCAACAAAATAATTCAAATCTTATTATCTTGAAATTTTAAGAGACTTAGAGCTGTTTAATCACCAAAATATTGATTTTTCGAAAAATTATGTATGAAAGAACAATATAGTAGTATTTTGTTGTATTTTAAAACATTTTGCATAGAAATATTTCTAGTTTTACGTAAATTATGACTAAAAAAATGCGTCCATTCTTTTACTGCAAACAATGATTTAAAAGACACTTTAAAGTTATTTTTCTCAGAAAGATAAAAGCCATTTTTTTTTTTTTTTTGGCTGTGCACAAAAGATGTATTTTACATTAGTTAATACTTTGCATGCAATCTTTACGAATTTAGATATTATATCTACAACTTAGGATTAAATTTGGATTAAATTTGTACATATTTTAGTAAAATTTCTATTTAAAAATTATTGTTGAAAATATTGTATGCCTTAAAATTATCTGTTTTTGTGCCTAGAATTACAAACAAACTTTAGTTCAGTTTTAATATAATTCTTGCGTTGCAGGTTTTATAGCGAGAACATAGCCAATAGTATTTATTTTGAATTTTTTTTATCTTGCTGGGATTCAGATCTGAAAATTGGCGCTATGCGACTCCTATATCATCCTTTACATTCCCCAGTCTAAATGATTTTCGGGCTCAGGTTCTTTCCTAACGGAAGTGTTTGATTGAGTACTTGATTGGTGAGTTTTTAGAGAATCCGGAAAATACGGTTTTGATAATCGCTTTTTTTCGGTATACATCATTAATTTCCCATTTCCCCACACTGTTTTGATGGAACATTTATTGATCTATTGGTTATTAATCAGTAAAGGCTTAGCAAAGATTATAGCAAAAACCAAGGTTGCCAACAATTAATCTTTGATGTCTTTTAACTATAGCTCGTTTTTTATTGCGCATAGAAAAAGATAATATTATCTGGACAACATGGAGATTAAAAAAAGAGGTAAAAAGAGACATAGAGAGTTACAACATAAATTGTCTGTAATTTATCGCAGGTAATTCATATATATATATATAATTCAGAGACATAAAACTCAAAAGAGAAGAAAAGTTAGAAAAAAAATAAAATTTCACAAAAGGGCTACAAACTTTGAAATATTTTCTTAAAATAAAAAATCTTCATAAAAAAAGACTAAATTCAGGGGATCACCACATTTTCAGAAGATATGCCTAAACAAATCCCCCCCCCCCCAAAAAAAAAAAAAAAAAAAAAAAAAAAAAAAAAAACTTATTTAAGATTATTTATTTCACTTAAATTATGATTTTGACATTTTTTAAACAATATTATTCTTCGTATAATTCTTGTTTATTAAGTTTATTTTAATTTAATGTCAAATTATTTAAATCTAAAAGTTAGGCGTATCTGAAGTTTTTTCAGGTTTTCATATAAAAATATATATCGGTAAATAAGTTATATTTTAATCAGAAAAAGAAAAGTTAAGAAGAAAAATTACTAAAAAGACAAAGACTTTATAGGGGAAATGAAGTTCGATTAACTTTGTCAAGTTAAGTTATGGTATTTTTTATATAATAATTTTTATATAAAAGAAAATTTAGAAATATTTCCCTTAAGAGAAAAAATGCAAAATGCAATAAATTTTATAAAAAAAAAAAAAAAAATTGAAATTACTTTGTTATATATTTTTTTAAATTCTGGATTAATCTTTATAATAAATGTACAGTCTTGAAAAAATAAATAAATAAATAAACAGCCCCCACTAATTCAGCAATAAATTATCATAGAAGAAAGTTGTTGGTGCCAAATTATTGGAAATAAAGTCTACTGTTAAATAATGTGTATAAAATTTGCTTAGGGAGGTATATGTATGTATTGAAAACAAACTCAATATTTGTTGTTTTGTTTTTGTTTTTTTAAGCAAGTCACAATTTTGACCCCATAAATAAATTCTACACCACTTAATTAGTCTAAAAACAAATTTTCATGAAATTCGCACTATAGTTTCAGACAAATTATTTATTTTACAATGAGCATATTTGGAAGGCTGTATCCAAATTTTAAATTACACATAATACAAGGGTAGTAATAATAATAATAATAATAATAATAACACACGTATACAAAAATGAAATTTTTAATATGAACACCCAACATTAACATTATATTAGTATTAATTAAAAAATTACCCTAGAATACCAAAAACAAAGTTAATGTTAAATTCATTTTTAACCACTTTCCAACAAAGTTGAAAAGTGTTTATGCATTCGGTTTATTTGTCCGTCTGTACGCGCTCTAACTCCCGTAAGTATACTCGGATCGTTCTGATATTTTTGGATGTTAGTGACCTCTACCATAGCACGAACTCTGTTTCAAATGAAGTTTGTAGCATGTTTAGTTCATTTACAGGGACAGTCAGAATTTTTCCATTACATTACGGGCCATGGGAAAAAATCGTTTAAAATGATTTTTAATGATGTTACATGCTTTCAAACATATTAAAATTGATATGCATTTATCAAGTGCACTAAAATATGCATTCCGCAGAATATGCGGTGCAAAGAATAATTATTATTCATTTACAGGGCCACACAAAAGATCTCCGTTACATAATAATATACGGGTGGAGGGAATTTTTTCCGGCGTACTTTAATTATGTTAAATTATTTCATGTGTAATGAAATTGATATATGTCGCTGAGGTTTACTATAACTTATTTCATGTATAATACGAAGTGCATAGCAATTACAGGGACACACAAAAGATTTCAGATACGACATTGTATTCGAAGTACTGTACGGTAGCAATGATTGCTGGAAATGCATTTTTAATTATGTCATGTGCTTTTATGTTTCACTATATCTAATGCATTGTATATGGTGTGTATAAATGCTGAAATTCATATACAGGGCTACACAAAAGATTTCGTAATGGTTACTGGGTATGATTGTAAATTGCTTAAAGGTGGTTTTTAAATTGTTTATGCATTTTTACGCTGAACTGCATTTTGTTTACTAAGAAATGTTTGTAAAACAAAGATAAAATTATATACAGTGTCACGCAAAGAATTGGATACATGACCGTCTATAAATGATAATTTCTGGAAATGTGATTCCAGTAGTTTTAAGAGTGTTTTACTTTGAATTAAACTTTAGCTAAATAGTGGCGTGTAATAAAGGTACTAGGTTAACTACAGGGTTGTACAAAGTATAGAAGTATGTTTCCATATATTAGTATAAATTGCTGAAAGAGAAATTTCAACCTGTTATTCGTTTTCTTGCTAAACTAAATTTCCCCATTATATAGCATATATATCAACCTACAGATCAAATACAGAGCTGTTCAAAAGAATTGGAATACATATTTGCTATGGATGGTAACTGCTAAAATCAATTTTTCAAATGTTTTATGCGTTTTCTAAAATGTTTACTTAGTGCTCTTATATACCTTATTTCCCTAAATAACGAAGTTTTGTTAAAGCATTCAGGAAGTGTTGGAAAGTGTTTCATAATCTATGCTTAACGCATGATGTTTCTTTCTTGTTTATAATCAATGGGGAATCATTTAAAGATGTATATTAATGTGTATACACGTGGCATATGAATTCTTAGATCATTTCCTATTTTATGCTTTTGAAGCAGCTTTAGTTTGATAACACCATGGCAATTGTAACCAAGAGTTGAAGTCCTTCCAATGTAGTGATTTATTTTTCGACTGCTTTATTGTACGTTGATTTATTTCCTGGTTGTTTATTGCGCTTCTTTTTTCCAGTGCTTTATTTTCCGGGATCTGGGAAAAAGCAATACACATTTTTTTTTTTTTTTTTTTTTTTTAATTTAATTTTATTTTTTTTTTGTTGTTGTTGTTACTGGATTTATAGCGATCATATAGAAATTGTACATTCGTGAATAATTTTAAAAAACTGGACGAAAGGGAAAAATATATATATATAAATGAAAGTAAATTAAGCGCATCATTTCTCTCGAATGTTAAAAGTAATGGAGACTACTTTTCTAGTAAAAGTGTTGTTTCATCGCACTTTTTTTTATGTGATTTAAAGAGTAGATACAAACTATTATTATTATTATCATTATTTGAAGATTCATGGATTTGTTCAACATTTTTGCAAAAATACTATATACGTTTAAATAAAATACACAACCTTAATATTTAAAGGTTGTGTGCTTGATTTAAACCTATTCAGCAGTTTACAAATTGCAGAATTATTTTTAATTCTAATTGTATTTTCTATCGATTATAATATTCCGACATTCTATAAGCTATATCTATATAGTTATAAAATTTTACTGAGAATCAGTACATTTTTTCTAAATTGGACTCAATCACGTAGGCAACCTTAGTTATGATTTTTTTAAGTTATAGCACATAAAAACAATTAAAATATTTAATAATTATTTTTTTTTTTAAACTTCATATAACCTTTCTTTTCAGTTCTTTCTAAAATAAAAAGAAACTTAATGCTGTTCTCAAATCCAAAACTATGGTAATTGTACCTAACTGTATAAGGGTGTTTAAACTTTAAACTGGACATGTCTAAAGAGTTAAATTGACCCACCACTGACACCCATTTTAAACGCCGCTCTGAGGCAGCTCACGCCTTTTACACTTAGTCTCTTGTTTTTTGTTTTGAATGTATTGTATTTATGTGTTACTTTCATTGTGTGAAGATAGGGTGAGGGGTAGTCCATATTGTTGCACACCGACAGATAAGACCACTCTACACAAAGAAAGATTTCTGTATATGTATAGGAGCTTTAACAGAAAGGTGTCTGGCAATTACTTGTGACAAGTCCAACCCCCCCCCCCCTTCTCCCAGAAAAAAAAAAGTTTTACGGATGCTTTGTAAGTGTCAAAGGAGAATAAGGGGTGTTACTATAAATTGGCGTCGCTGGTCGTGCCGGGAAAATAGCTTTGAGTTATTTAAAAATATTACAGTTCGCATGTAAAAAAATTACGTGCATAACCTTAATTTATTTATTTTTCAATCCCTTTAGAAATGTTAGATCTTTTTTAATTCTCTGTTCTCATTTTTTTTTTTTTCGTCTTAGAGGTTATAAATCAGAAAATTCCTCTTAATAATCTTATTTTGTACAGAACGAATGTATATATATTAAAATTATTACAGGGCACTATTTTATAAGATGCCATTTATTCTTATAATTAAAAAAATATAAAAGTACCGGTTCATTTAAATAGGAGAAATTATATCCTTTAGCCTGAAGAAAAAAAGATTCATTACAACGAAGCACATAGCTTTTTCATCCCTCAAACGATGCAAACTATGGAACAATGAAACAATCTGATCCACGTTCTTGGAGTACCTAGTTGCGTTGCAACTGCACCTCCGGGCTATAGATGTTGCGTTTTACAGTGCATTGGGAACCATAAAAAAGAAAATTTAAACGCGGCCGAGACCACCGGTAAAAGTAAAAGTAGAGAAGAAAAACAATTAAGAAAATCGTTAGTACAATCAATAAGAGAAAAAAAAAAGTTCCATAAGATCCTACAAATGTGCATGACAGGCGATGCATGAATTTATCTTTTATATAAAATATATTCTTATTTTAAAACGTTTCCGGTGGTATCATATATGAGTTTACAATAATGATTTTTTCGAAGAAAATATGTCCCCTGATTCACAATATAAAATTTAAAACTTTTTGTTAACTTAAAAAGTGACAGATAATAATAACACAAATGTTACAAGTTTAAAATATACATTTTATTTAAATTACCTAGTACGTTCGGTCCGCAATTCCGCAGCTATCCTCTGGGAATATTTTCATTAATTGCCTTTCCCTGTCAATTGCTCAGGTACTAGTCACATCTGTATACAGGGCATCGCAAAGAGATGGTCACAACTTTAAGACAAAATCGTTATAGAAAAACAGTAGAAAATTTGATTCATTGGTTGACAGGAGTATTTGAAACCTTTTAATTTGCTTATCTACATATGTTATACGATGTCTAAAAGAAAATGCCCCCAGTGGGTCCCAAGTAATAGTTTTAACTAGCCTAGTTAGGAGGAAAATGTCAATAAAGAATTGATTTTAAAAACAATAGAAAACTAAGTTGTTATAATAAAATTTTAATCATTAGTTTTCTAATATAATTTATTTTTTGTGAAAGTGGAGAGGGTATGGGAAGCAGAGAGGGAGATCGCACTCCCTTCTTAAATGTCTGAAAATATATGAATTTTGATCACATTTGGCCGATTTTACCCATTTGTCACGTATTAATAAAAATAGTGGTTATTCCCATGCGGGCCTCTAGAAAAGGGCAGCCCAGCTCATCTATCCCGCACGCCCTTGTATGGGTCAGGCCCTGTTGCGGCTGTGTTTCAATAAAATAATTAATTTCGTAAATCCCTGCGCTAGAAAAGGTGTTGCAAAAATTAGGTAATAATTTATATATTTTTGAATAGTTCGAGTTTATATGTTGTTTTATAAATAAAATTTATTTTTCTAATTATTTTATTTTATTGAAGATAAAAATTAGAATTCACAAAACAAAATTTAGCTAGCATTTTACGAGGGCTGTACCTAGCCTTCACAAGAAAAATATTTTTTTATGTCTAAAATGTATTTTGTTTTTAACATAATGTCCTTTTAGCTCGATACACTTAGCCCAACGTTTTTCTGGGTTTTTTTTTTTTTTTTTTTTCATCCCCTCTAAAAAATACGATTTTTCCAACCCTTCAAAATACGCGTTTGTTCCAGCAATAATCTCGTCGTTAAAGCCAATTCTTTACCACTAAACCATTTTTTCATATTTGGAAATAGAAAATAATCTCTAGGCACTAAATCTGGTGAATATGGTGGATGCAGTTTCAGTTCGTATCCTAATTCATGGAATTGTGCGATGACGACGACACAAGAATTGTAGGAAAAAGGGTGTTTGATTGTGGAGGGGGTGGTGGCGCTGGAAGTGGAATCATACTATAGTATGATGAGGTTTTAAATAGATTTTTTTTCGATCGGAAAGGATGTTTTTTATCTGATTATTCTGTTGTACGAGGGGGGGGGGGGTGTAGGACGGGCTAAATTTTTATAGGGGGATTGTTTTTTTATGTAGAGAGTCGGTTTCGGAGTGTGAAAAGAACAGTTCGATTGTGGAGGTGGCGCAGAGAATGGAATCATAATGTAGTATGATGAAGTTTGAGAGAGATTTTTTTGTTATTTTCGATTGAAAAGAATGTTTTTTTATCTGATTATCCTATAGTTTGAGGGGGGGGGGGGGTAGGAGGTGCTAAATTTTTAGAGGGGGCTTAATTTTTTTAATCGTCTTTTAGCTCAAATGAATGACTATTTAAGGTGATACCATCAGTGTTGGGTATGAGCGCGTTCACTGAACGAAAACTCATGAGTTTCGTTCACTTTCTGTGAACTTTGAGTTGAACTTGACTCACTTTTTGATAAACGAACGTGAGCTGAACGAAAACTCAAAAAATCCGTGAGTTTGAACGAAATTTACAACTCAAACTCACTTTTTTTCATAATTTATTTAAAAAATTTTCCAGCCGTTAAGAACACGTTTTTTTTTCCATTCAAATGCCATTTAGAGACCTAACGGACTCGGGACGGGTCGAATCTGATCATAGCTTTTACTGGGTCGTGCCCGGGTCTTGCTTTCTCTGCAAGCTCGATCTATGCCGAACCAGACACTTTATTCTTCCTTTCATTCTTTCACCGACTGAAATTTATCGGCCCCCCACTACCCTGCTTGAATGAAAATCATTGACCCACCCCTGTCTGACCCGTGTAAAAATTTGTTTAAGGAACAGCTTCCTTGGCTCAAGAATTTTTTCCTAAAATACATATTTTTAAAATTACTATTATTCTATAATTGAAATTCTCTTTAAAGAATAGTACACTGTTTCTTTGTTTACTGTTTCTGTTTGACTTCTGTTTCAGGTTCGTGTCTGTTTCGGATTGGGTTTTGACTCTTGCGGTTTGAATTCGGGTAAACCGTTTTTTCAAAAGAATGTCGAAAATAAAAAGATTAAAAATCTATATGCAATAAGACATACATAGCGGACACACACACAGAAAACGGATACTTCTATTTAGCAAACACTTTCCAATTTTTAACACAATTATGTATTTGTATTATACGCTTTTACCGCTGTATACTACACATCTTATAATTTATAGACACGTCTAAGTGTGCATAAACTCTCGCAAACGCTGTATATGTGTTCTGTGCATGTCAAAATCGAATTGTTAAATGATATTTTCAACATTATGAGAAAAGAAAAAATGGTTCTTAACTGTTCCATAAAGAAAGAATAATCTATAATTGCGTTTCATCTATACATTTTATTTCACAAGCAGTAAATTGAATATACGCTCATACGGATGAAATGCTTATGTATTTTCATCCGGAACATAATTCTGCTCAAACTGTTTATGAAAATCCCAACAACCCGATTAGCAAAAAACTTAAATCTGAACCCTAAGAATTATTGTAGAGTGAAACCAACCCACAGAAAGAAAATAGAATCAGAGATCTGCACGGGCCGGGCTTTTTCGGGAAGGCTCACGTTTTGAGCACCTTATCGCCAGAGTAACGATTGGCGCGGGGATGAATTCACGCTACGCACCCTTTCTTCTTCGTGACGTCATACGCGTAGCGAACAGTAACCCCATAGCACTACCCATTCCTTTGCTGAGAGCAAAGATATAGTGTTTTTTTTTTTTTTTTTTCATTTATTTTTTCCGCAAATGTAAAAAGCTATCAAGCAAAGAATAAAGTATGACGAAATGTTATTTCACCGTGGTTTACAATTAAAACCTTGGTTAAAACAAAGAGCTTTTTCGGATTAATATGCTTTTAATTTTACAATATATATAATTCAAACATAAGTTATTTTTTTCAGTTCAATAATATTAATTTATTTCATTAATTTGCTATGTTACAAGAAATTGAGAACGTATTTTATTTTTTAGGAAAAATAAAAACAGACGTAAAGATTTTCTTGTAATAAATATAATTCTATTGATCATGTTTTTAATGACACAATTGAACTTAGTTTTATTAGCATTACTACTGAATTAATTTAGTTTCAGTTTTTTTTTTTTTTTTTCCGCTCTCTCTCTCTTTGTCTCTTAAGCGGCATAATTCAGTGACGTGTTATTGCATTAATAAAACATATCACTGAAAATTGATTTTTACTGAAATAATTCATTAAAAATGAATTGTTCTTAATTTAATTGCGATTAGAAGTTAATAGGAAATTGAAACTAAAATCAATTCGATTATAATTGGATTGAACGATAAATTATAAATTATTTAGCTGTATCCTGCAATTAAATCAATGAGCTAAAATAACTGCAAGTTGATGCATGCAATGAAATCAATTACTATTACATTTTAATACTGTTAAATCTTTATCATTATTTGAGTTTTTATGAAAAAAAAAATTGGTCTGCCCCTAGTGCAAAAAATTAAAATCTTTAAAATTCTTTTTATTTTAAAATTTTTGCCATATTTTTAAATATTATTTCGTCCTAGTTGTTTTATTTGTTATTTTAAAATAGTAATTCGTCATATTTGAATAATCATCTAAATTCTTCTTCGAATGAAATCTCCCCCCCCCCCCCCCCACACACACACATTCCATTTTTCGTCATTCTGCACACGCATCTCCACTATTTATTAAGTTGAAGTGGCAATAAAATAATGATCAGTCATCTGAGGCAACCTCCCATTTCGAATTTTCTCTTCCCCCCCCCCCCCATCCTCTCCTCCAGCACACTATTTTTTGACCATTTAAAATTCATTGTTGCCTTGCAGAAAAGATTAGTTAAAATTGTGTCTGAAATATTAACTATCCCTTCGCTTATCCATAATAGTGCATAAAGTTTACTGTTTTGCTCTATCTGTTGATTTTTAAATAACAAATAAATAATATACCATAAAAAAAGAAAAGGAAAAAAATAGAATAAAAGATTAAAAAAGAAAGAAAAAAAAATCAGGATTAACCTTTTGTGCACACGCTTTCATTTTTTTTTTTTTAATTCTTTACATTTTTAAAAATTTTTTGTTCCATTTATGACTTTGAAGTAACTATCAGTAAAGGATCAATAATTCAAATTCTGCAATGAGTTTTTGTTTAACAGGTATGAAATTAATAATACTCAATTGAATGAAAATGTAGATTTTTGAGGGGATCAAATAATCAAAATTTTAATCTATATCATCAAAAGTAATAAAGGCCTTTGATAAAACAGAGTATAAGAGTTCGTAATACAATTTCTTTCGAAGAAAATTTCTTTCATCTAGAACAGATAATCGAAAATACTTCTTCAATTTAGGTGGAACTGTTATTCTAAAATATGCTAGTTCGTCTTCCGCCATTTCGGTTCAAAACAAAACTCAAGACGACGACTGGCGTTAGAGCTGGCTGAACGTTCTCGCTTTCGCCAACTCGCCAACGCTGGTGCTGAAACCGTGAGCCTTCCCGAAAAAGCGGCCGGCCCGGGTGTTCGGTCCTATTTTCATTCACGGCACTCGGGCCATACTTTTTTCTGAAGGCTCGGGCCCTTCTTTTTTCCTGAAGGTTCGGGTCGGGCCCGGCCTAGCTTATTTTTTCTGTACAGAGCCAGGACTGGTTTCATTCCTAGTCTTTAAGGCCCAAACTTTCAGTCCTAGTTTTGACCCAGCCCGTATGAAAATCATTCTCGGCGTAGCCTGGTCCATTCAAAGGTCAGTAAAATTAGGTTTGGCCCAAAAAATCCATACATTTTTAAATCGCCATTATACTACTATTAAACATTAAAATTCATTATTTTTAAAGAATAGTAGATTTCTACACTTGTTAAAATATAGTAAAACGTTTGAAAAAGAACATGCCTATGACGGAATCTTGTTTTAAATTGAAAAAGTGTTCATCCATGCAAAATTAATATACTAATACGCAAGAAAAGAATACATATACATTTATAATATATAATACATTTACACTTGCTAAGAAGGAAACTTGTCTCCAACGCATTTTTTTTTTCTTTTCTAAGTAATTCCGCCTTAGATTTTATTATAGCATTTTTCAGATTTTTGACACTTCAATACATGGATTAACAATATTAATGATAACTGAAACATTTACATACAAGAAATAGAGATTCATTAAAAAAAATGAATATCGCACCCTGCGGCACTTCTATAAAAAGGAATATTATGAATATGAAAAGAAAGTTAAGATAAATATTTTTGGCTTGAGCTCCTCGTACGAGACAAATTTTTAACCAAATCGACTTAAAAATCAATGTTTTGTAGAAATTCACTCGGGTCGGGCCGAGATTTTAAATCTTTTTGGGCCGGACCAGGCTCGAGTCGAACTTTTAGATGTTATACCGGGCCAGGCCAGGCCGGACTCGGGCCGAAATTTTAACTTTTTAACCGGGCCCGGCCAGGCCAATATTTTTTTGTGCGGGCCGGGCCGAATTTTTTTCTATAAGTCAGGCCGGGCCCGGGTCTGGGAATTTCGGCCCGTGCTGACTTCTAAATAGAATAACCCCGCCACGAACAACAACAACAACAAAAAGGTACAACCCGATCCGATGCAGGACTCTATTCAACGATCCCGAGTTGTTTGCTATTCAAAGGTTTTACTATATTTGGATATTAAAGAATAATAATAAATATGTACATTTCTTTCTTATAGATAAAATTGGTATTAAACATATAATTATGGATTATTTTCAATGATTGCATTAAAAATGATTTATTTTTCTTTCGTTTCGGGTTCGATTCGATCGGGTTGCGGATTGAAGTATTTCGAGTTCGAAACAGGTGCGGCTTGAAATATGTGGGGTTGCGATCATCGAAAATTTTTCTGTCGGGTTGCAAGTCCAGAAATTTTTTCGATGGATTCGGGTGGGGTTGATGGTAGACTTGACTTCAAATGAAATGTTTGGGTTCGGTTCGGGTACAGCCCTACCCGCTCAGAACTCTACTTCGCCTCCTGAAGTGTCTGTTTAAGATAAACATTAAACTTATAACCATAAAAAGAAAAACATAATTAAAAAATTGTTTCCCACAGGGTGTCGAGGGCGCAAACTTCTCATTCTTGGTTTTTTAAGTGTTTAATATTTTTTGCGTCATTTACGACGAGTAAATTTTACTATAATTTTTAATTCATCAGAGATAGTCCCGAAAATTTATTTGAAGTCAACCCGATCCAAACACGACAAAAAAAAAAAAAAAAAAGCTAGATCTGCAACCCGACTTGAATGCGCCAAAATAATTTTCGGCGACCAGCAACCCGAATCGAGCCCGAAATGAAAGGAAAGTAAATTATGTTTTACTGCAATTGTGAAAAGTAATCTATAATTATACCTCCTCTGCCAATCTTATGGTTTTTTTTTTTTTTTTTTTTTTTTTTTTTTATAGAAAAGAGTACAAATATTTAATATTCAAATTTTCATAAAATTCATTCTTTAACTATTCAAATATATTAAAACCTCTGGATAGTAGAGATGGTGTGATCATTAAATAGATTTCCTACGTCGGATCAGGTTGTCCAGAAATTTCTGTTTCTGGCCTTAATGTTATTAATTTTTGTTTTTCCGAATTGGGTTAGCCTAGAATAATTCTTGCAAAGTCTAGTTTTAATTTTAATTTTTATTTTTATTTTTTTTTTTTCCAAATTGGATTGTTTGGATGTTCACAAAATGTTTCAGCAAAACTATGTTTCAGATGAAAATAAATACATTTTTAAGGTTGAAGATTATATATTCAAATTACTGCATGAAAAATAAAATGTATAAGAAATGTGATCATAGATTATTCTTTCTTTACGGTACAGTTAAGAACCATTTTTTCTTCTCTCGGAATATGAAAAATGGGATCAACAATTCGTTTTTACACACACAAAACACATATATAGAGTTTGTGATAGTCTTTGCACACACCCGCTGTATGTGTGTAGATTGGAAGGGCCCCATATGCAGCGATATAAGTGTATAAATATATTAAGAATTGAAAAAGTATTCGCTGAATAGATGTGTACATTTCGGTTATATCCATAATGAAGATCTTTTTGTTTATGGATTTTGAATATAAAAAAATTATTTTTGGCATTCTTTTAAAATGTTGGGTCAAACCAAACCCGACCCGCAGTAGTCTAAACCAATGTCTAAACAATGAAAGTTGCAGAACCCACAGCAAAAAGGTAGAATTCAACCCGACCCGCAACGAAAAAGTATACTGCACACCCGACTCGCAGCTGGGTTTGGATAAAAGCGGATAACCCGAGCCGATGCCGGACTCTACTAACTCACAGGAAGGGCCTCATCAGTGGCCAAGAGGATCTGCTCTCGAAGCTGGTAGACGGGAGGTGCTGTATTCGAACCCAATCGCGCCCGTTGGCCTAATCGTTCGGAGTTTCGCGGTTTTCTTCGAACCGTGGATTTTCATGCGTAAATACGGGTTAGGTTCCCTTAGAAAAACCCCCAAGGAGGGCCCCAACGAGGGCTATATCCCTCGTGTTGATAATTGGCCGTCATAAACACAACCAACCAACCACAGGAAGGAAGGATGGGGGGAGGGGGGTTGATGGGACAGAAGCGGATTTTCCTAAATCAAAATCACATGTATGTTAATCCAGTAATCGAAAAGTAACAATACAAATATATAAAAGTTTTTTAATAATCTAGTCTGTGTTTGTTTTAACTTTATTAAACTTTGAATTTTTAATCTTACCAGATTCTTTTGCTTAAATATAAATAAATTATTTTTCGTTAAGTTATTTATACAATTTCAGGTTTTATCAATTTCATTGTTCATTATTCATGTTTTATCTGGTGTGTATTATTTAATATGAAAAACTCTACAAAGAAGATTATTAAAATGTACAAACTAAAATTAGATAAAGTCTTCAGGTAAAAAATTCTTTTAATTTCGTTTAAAGTATCATTGATATAAAATCTCATAGATTTTATTCTGCAAAAGGATATCTTAAAATTGAGGAAAAAATAGTTATCTAAATTTATTTAATTGTAAGGTTCTGGTTCTCTTTAAAGAGCATTTTGTGTTTTACTTTCTGCCATGGTTAAATTTTGACAGATAATCTCTTTATATATTTATATATATACGTTTCTTAATCACCAAATTTCACAATGACATAACAAAACGGAGGAGACAGCTTTTCTATTGTAGAAATTTTCGTGTTATTGGCTTTCAAACTACATGTTATTTCATTGTGGGAAGGGGCGGACAAACGTTTACATTCAAGCTGATTATTTTCGGTGAATTCTTCCCAAAAGCGCAAAAACAGAACTCAGGATGGGTATAGAGCCTCGAGGTACATGATCTTCGGGGCCTTTGATTGTTTGTAACTTCATCTGTGTTCTTGATACACGGGTATCATAAAACGTAGTGATTCTACCTCCCTGGCACCGTGACGATTTTCGAGCTGCGGGAGGTCATAGATAGCTTTTGTGACAGCACTATCCCTCCAATTCTGCATACCCCTTATTTAAACAATAAAAGCAGAGACTGAGAATAGGCCGTATACTCTCATGGATTTTACAGTAACAAGAATATCTTTAAAATAAATCTTGCATGAGCAAGGGATTACAAATCGATATATGGAATTCGATTTAAAAAACTCCATTAATTTTAACTAATATATAAGAAAGAAAAGAAAAAGGAAATATAGCGTCTTTTCAAAGAATCTTTTATTTTTCTTTTCGTTTTTTCTTTTCCTTTCTATTCTATTTCTTTTCACAATTTTTAACACAGTGATTTAAGAAATTAAAGATATAAATTGAAAGATAAATAAAAATAAGTGAATTGCTGCCTCAAATGTTTCTCAGTCGTAAAAAATATAACAAAATAGAAATAAATGCATTTTATGAAGAATGGAGTTGAGATTAATTTTTATCCCATTTAATTTTAGAAAGCAATGACCCGAAATCTGGGCCATAGATTGTAACATATGACCAACTGTGTAAAATTTATAAACCTCAGAACATCTAATTTATTTTAAATTAATGAAAGCTGTAAAGAAACTTAAAACATGCTAAAGTTTTTCCTGATATATATATGTATATGTGTATTTCAGTTATAAAATTTCGATTGCTTATAAGCAAAAAAAGAAAAAGAGAAATCCTTTAAGAAAATTAACCAGAAAAAAAAAAAAAAAAAAAAAAAAAAAAGTTAAAGATATTCATTTTCTGGGGCAATATATATTTTTTTTAAAACTAGGGGGCTCTGCCTTCTACGAGCTACGCTCGTCAACCCCCGTTCAGATACCGCAGACTCTAAAAGTACGCTAATTTGATCGGCTTTAAAAAGATTTCGGAAAATTGAATTATAATTTAAAAAACAATGGCGATCTCCCTATAAACGGATTTCTATTCACTTCTCTTTGACTGGGGAATTTTAAGGCCAAATCCGCTGCGGTACTACTTGATTAACCCGTCGACCAAATTTCGCCAAATTATATAAATCGCCAAAGCACTCGCCAAATTATACAAATTGACATCATTTTTATTTTAAATAACGAAAGAACAAATAAATTAGTGCAACATTAATGAAAATACAAATAAAACGTCGAAATAAAAATAACTTGATGCCGTAGACACGCGTAACTTGCTTAAAGTCAAGTTAATGTGACATCTATGATCAACCATTATTGGCATTTAATCTTATAGTTTGGCGAATGATAGATTTTTGGTCGACGGGATAACTAAGTAGTACCAAAAATACATATGTCAATCGCTGTTTTCGTCTTTGATTAAGTAAAATAAGATAAACATTTCAAAATAAACTAATATAAAAGGAATTAAGTAAACAGAATCTTTGTCTCCCGGTATTTTTTAACAAAACGAAAAGAAAGTTATTTTAAATTAATCGTTTTTAATCTGACGTAATTTTGACCAAACTATTCTTCTCTTTTAATATTCACGTGAAAATACTTGTGTTAGAAATGAAATATTATTTGCGCTGTCCTAACAAAAATAGTTGAAAAGTATCCTCTCAAAATATCAAATAAATGTCTAGCGCAATTTCTAAATTTAAACCGTTTTGCAATATTATTTTATGTTCATTTTATGTAATAACCGTAATGTGACGTAAATATGACGTAATTTCTCCTATTTAAGACTTCTAACGCATGTTAATAAATTTATTATTTTACGAATTCCTTTCTCTCTTAAAATTCACGTGTAATTATAGTTTTATGACGTAATTTTTAATAAGTTCCTGCTTTTTATACGTAATTATTTAATTCTAATTCCAATTTTTTTTTCTGTTTATAATAGTCACGTGTAAGTAAATTTTTAATTTATTACACGTATAATTTTTTTTTTTTTTTGAAGCAAACAATATTGTTACCGCTGTTTATGCAGTTGGCAACAGTTTAAATTAATATCACGTTCTAAAATCTGTAAAAAATATCTCTAGAAATGCTGAAAATTTGAATTTAAAATAGAAATAAAACCTCAAAAAATTAGCCAAATTAAAAAAGAAATACAATCTGCACACCGGGAACTTCAAACGTATAAAATGATCTAAAAATGATTAAATTCCCATGAATAGTGTTTGCTGCTATAAAACTTTTTTAGTGGAACGATTTTGTCCAACTTTAGCATTAAATATCTTTTAAAATAATTCTTCGATTTGAAAACTGTCTGCATCAGCGTGTTTATCAAACATTTCTGTATAATACTACCGATTTTTATATTTTTGTATGCATTATTTTTCTTAATATTAACGAAGAAAGACCTCCGGTCACATAAAATTCAAAACCGGCGGCGGCGGCTGCGGCGGTGACAGCGGTAGTTACTTTTTTTTAGAATAGAGAGATGCATTCCATGTCAATAGGTTTAACATTAATGAAGAGAATTTAAGATCTCACTCACAAATACCCTTAAACAAATAAGCATAAGAGTAAAAATAGTTTTTTTTTTTTATATAAACACTTTTTTATAAGCATATAATGCTCATCTTGAAAGTTAAGCCTTATCTTTTGACAGCAATTCATGTTCTTTCCTAAAAATTTCCGTTATAATACATTAATTTGGTGTGGGCACCGAACTCAATTATGAAAAATTCACCCTTATTTTACGTGCTTGGTGGAAAGCGCAAGCAAGTGAATTTATTGAAAAATATATGATTTTACTTGTGATTTTTAAGGCAGGCTTCCAAAGGAGCTACATTCTGTGATATTTCTGAAAATTGTTTTTCGTAAATGGATGAAATTGGCTAGTGTTCTTGTTCAGTAATTATGTAAAGGAATGGCATTTTTCATTTTTTGGTAAAGCCATAATATCTTCCAGAAAATACTGTCAAAGTGGGAGTTTTGAACCGGATTCCCGACACAGCAACGAATGAAAGGGAAAGAACTTGTTGTCACGTCATAAGAATCACTTATAACCCATTTATGAAAAAAAATGAAAAAGGCTATTCGATTCGAAATCGCTTCAGCAGTCAAACTTGCCAGTTTTATGCTTTTACTTTTAAAAATTAGTAACAGAATGTGTCAGAAAGTTTCGTGCTGTTGAACAGAGAATTTGAGAATGAGTTAAGATAGAACAATAAGAAATAAACAAAATAAACATTATTTAAACTATCGTTTTAGGATATCTAAATTGATTTCTCAATGTGCAATCGTAAATTAAATAATGGTAAACTATGATTATTAATAAAAGGGTATTATTATTATTAAATCACACACTTCCTTTTTTTATTTATAATAATTTTTGTTACTTTTAATTAAGCCTTTAAAATGTTTCATTGTTGCAAATTGACAGTCATCCCATACAGTTTGAATTTCATTGGCGCATAACTAAATTTATTATTGTTTCACTTCGTATAGAGTAGATCCGTAGACAATTTTTTTTTTTTTTCCCCGGTAAAAATGTTCAAGTTTGGCCAAAACTGCTCCGAGCACAACTCGACCCGTTCCAAAAAAATATTGATCAAACACGGTACAAAAACTAAAACTTCGGCCTAGCCTGCACAAAAAATTAATTGGCTCGACTAGACACACGCCTATAAGGTTAAAATTGTTTTGTACGAGAAGTCCTAACTAAAAATACTTATTTTATCTTTTTACATCATGTTTATATTCTTCATTTAAAATAAAGTTTTCTGAACTGTGGTATTTATTTTTTAATACATCTGGTTATATGTGAATATCAGTTACCATTAATATCGTTAATACACATTCTATGGCTTGGAGATTTAAAAATTTTAAAGTCTATACAATAAAATGTTCTAAGACGGAATTGCATAGAAAAAAAGAAAAATCCGTTATGGGCTGATTCCCCTATGAGCATTGTCTGTTGTAAATGCATTGCATTCTTTTCACAAATACCGTTATTCTAATTTTAAATAGATCGACATTTTTATTTTATTTTGTTAAACACGGGGTTCCGTCACAGGCAGTTTTTTTTTTCCTCAGGTTTTACCGTATTTTAATTTGATTGCCCAGAATTGCATCTACCCACCTTAAAAAATAATAAAAATAAATATATCAATTTTAATTATGGAATAATAGCGATTTAAAAATACGTGCATTTAAAAAAAAAAAAAAAAAAAAAAAAAAAGAAATGGGCAGGGCCAAATTTTACTGATATTTTTACTGGACAGGCCAGAGCCATGCCGGTGCAATGATTTTCATACGAGCTGTGTTGGAACTTGGACTGAAAATTTCTGCCTGTTCAGACCTCAAGACGAATTCAGTACAGCTCCGACTTGGGCCGGAAAATAAACCCAGTCCCGGCCATCTCGGTCTGAAGCGTTAGAAAAAAATAATCCTCAAACCCAGCTCGGACAGAGTGTCGGGAAGGAAAGTTGGGCCGGGCCCATGAAGACACTTACATCGAATAACCAGAAGATTACTCATAAAATTTTGTAAATTTGGACAATAAAGTTCTAATTAAAAAAAAACAAAAAAAAACGAGTTTTTAGTGAACTTTGCTCACTTTCATAGATGAGTTTGAGTTGAGCGAGTTCGTTTGAAAAAATTTGAATTTGAACGTGAATTTGACTCATTTTTGAGAAGTTGAGTTTGAGTTTGAATTAGTTCGTTTTTTTTGTGAGCGTGCCCAACACTGGATGCCATACTATAATACAAGAGGTTAGGTCTTTTCGAGAGGAAGTGTAAAGGGCTAAATTTTTAGAGGGGTTTATTTTATACATATATTTTTTTCGAATCGACTTAGAGTAGGAATAAATGACCTTTTAAGGCTGAGTCATACTATAACACAAGTGGTTAGTTCTTTTCAAAAGGGAGTTTGAGTGGCTTTAATTTTTTAGGGGGCTTAATTTTTAAGGAGGCTTATTTTTTTTTTCCGAACCGATTTAGAATAGGAATTGAAATTAGATGATAAACTCCTAATATAGACCGAATTATCAGTGTAAACATAAACAAAACCAGCTCAACCGGGATTTTCGCACAGCACTTCCGGTTCAGTGCAAAATATTGGCAAACTTCCCATTTTTTTCTTTTTTAATAATTTTTTAGGGAGCTTAATTTTTAAGGAGGCTTAATTTTTTTTTTCCGAACCGATTTAGAATATGAATGGAAATTAGATGATAAACTCCTACTATAGACCGAATTATCAGTGTAAACATAAACAAAACCAGCTCAACCGGAATTGTCGCACGGCACATCCGGTTCAGTGCAAAATATTGGCAAACTTCCCATTTTTTTCTTTTTTACAAATAAATTTTGAATCGTTTTGCAACATTATTATTTTTTAAATGTTTTTCTCAAAACTATAAAATCTCGAAAAGGTGAGCCAAGTATATGTTTTTTTTACGTAATGAAGTTTAAATAAATATTTATTTTAGTCGTTTTGACAGCACGGGTGCCATAAAGAAGGTTTATTGCTTTTTTCTGGCGACCGCCAAAGTGCTAAATTCTTTCTACGATATAGCGATATGTTTTTGTTTATTTGCTAATGAATGAGAAGGATTCGTGTTGTATATTTGATGAATCTAAATTATTTAAAAAACGCTAGTAAAAATGAAAAGAGTAAAGGTTACTTATCTGTTCATAAAAGTCAATTTGTAAATGTACAGCGTGGAAAAAAAAAAGTAAACACCCCCTACTAACTTCTCAACAAATTATCGTAGAAGAAAGTTACTAGTACCGAACGATTGTAAATAAAGTCTACTTTTAAATGATGGATATAAAATTTTTTTAAGGGGCCATCTACATAATAAAACGAACCATAACTTTGTTTTTTTTCAATAGCAGTACACATTTCTGACAGCATAAATGAACTCTACACCTTTCAATTAGCCTAAAAACAAATTTTTATGCAATTCGTGCCATAAGTTTCCGAGAAATTAATTATTTTAAAACGAGCGTATTTTAAGGGCTGTATCAAATTGAAGTTCCGAACTCGATTGTTAGCCGAGAGAGCCGCCTTCTTGATCATGGCACGTTTAAGCGTTAATGAAACCTGTTTGATTACAGGATAGCAGAATAAATTTCAAAACTTTACTCACTTCTATCATAGACGGCCCCTTAAACCATCATTTTGCCGTTTTTTAAGCATAATTTGAAAACTACTTGGCAGAAAAATGTGAAATTTCGGATTTCCGTAAAGCAGGACGTAATAAATCTAAATCCATCAAAAAAATTGCATGTTGCAATTCATAATTTTTTCGAATATTAATTTCATAATTCATATCATAAAATTATAAAAATTGCAAATTCAACGTATTTATGTTTGGGTATATTAATATTATTGTTACACAAAAAATTAGCTCATTAGGAGCATAATTTCAGGAGATATAAATAGAAATATGAAAATGTAATTTAACATTAGAAGTACTAAATTTTGAATGTCTATAATTCAAAAACTTATCATTCGAATGACTTGAAATTTGGTTTCTGGGCACATTTTGAACCGAAGATTTGAAATATCTCGTTAAATTTGGGTACTGCCATTGAAAAAAATGAAGTTTGTATTCGTTTAATATGTATATGGCCCCCTAAGAAAATTTTATACACACCATTTAAAAATAGAATTTATTTCCAATCGTCCGGTGCAAAGCCGCCTCAAGACTACAAGCCAGACACGCCCTTCATCCCCCCACGTGTGACGTCACAGCCTGGGGCTGGCTAACTGCCAACGCGCCAGCCCCGAACATTTGAATTTTGTATCTTTCTATTTTACGTGCACATGTGTTTTACTCAGCCTGATAACACATTCTTTTCAAGGTAAGTTTTATTTTCAAATTATATTTATATGCTATCAGCACAATTTTTATTTCTTGTGTTCAAAATCTTTTATTTTTAATTTCTTTGAAATAAATTAACTAGCAAATCCTAGTACGATTCTATCAATAATACCATGTCTCAAAACGAAACTATATTATTGTAGTTCTGTTTCGTTCCACATAGACCAATAATTTAAAATGGCAAACATCCCTAAATCGTGTCAAGACTTATATCATTTAATTTGTATTTTGTCACACCATCCTCTCTTTCTAATTTGTTCAGAAATTTTCATAAAAGTCGCTGTGAATACATAGCATTTTTATGTTGTTTACTTCTTTTAAAGCAAACCCCGATCGATATACATGTATCAATTTATTGTTGTTTTTTAATCTTAAACGTTTGTTATCTTAATAAAAATTCTTTTTATAATTTTTTGTTAAATTATAAATGCTTTTGTACTGTGTAAATAGAGCTATGGGGATAATGTTTTTGAATCTCCCTATTTTTGCCACAAATGTAAACAATTTATTTACAAGACTAGAGGAAGGGTTGTTAGTACCCTTATGCAAAACAGTAGTTTCCCCCCCCCCCACACACACACACACCTTCTTCGCAAAAATCCTATGTGTTTTCATATACATTTTAATGTTTAATTAAAAGTAACAATAAATAAAATTATTATTCTATAATTATAAATTTACTTTTAGATCTAGTCAGGAAATACTTTTCATCTCATAAAAATTGATTATTTTAAGCTTAAAAGATATGAACAAACATTTAAGAACCCACACAACATTATTTTGGAAATGAAATATTTATATTTGTGGAAGGTTTTTGTGTTTTTCGATGTTTTTTTTTTTTTTTTTTTTTTTTTTTTAATCAGCTATTACCTAAACATTCGAGGAAAATGAACATAAATTAGGAATATTTTAATTCCAATTGATGAAAGTCTTTTCTTTCTTTCTTTTATTTTTTTCTTCATATGTCAATACACTTTTTAAAAATCTATTGCTTATACCTTACATAATATATCAAACTAATACAAAACTAAATAATAATTTTCTGTTTCATGAACTTGTGTTGTTTTAGTATTATGACAGTTTTGTGGTTTTTAATTTAATGGATTTTATGTGAAAATTACCCATTTCTGATAAGTAAAGTTTACAGTACGAAAATTTATTTATAAGAATACTTAATTTCATGTATACTTTAATTTTACTATTTATTATATGCAGGTTTCAAATCACTTAATATTTAATAGGATATTTACTGTATAATTTCAAGCCCGATTAAAATAAAAATATAACACAACTTGAATTTGTTTTCATTTAACATTCACTTTTCTTCCACTTTAATTTAATTTTTATGTGGGTTTTGATTGGCGCACTTATTGTTATTTATTTATTTTGAAATAACTGAAAGCAAAATAATTCGATTTATGTGTTTAAACTACAAATTTATATTTACATATATATATATATATATGTATGTAATAATGTATAATGTCTTGTTTTTGAATATATACCAAAAAGATAATTGATATTGTTTCTAAATTTCAAAGTAGAATAAATAATAGAAACTGTCTACTAAAATAAATTTAATACTTGGGATTTTCTTTTCATTAACGAACGAATTTTCTTTAATGTAACTTTAATTCTGATGCACATTTTCATTGACACAGTGGTATTATTTCATAAATATTGTTTTTGTGTTATCGTTATTATTATTGTTTCGAGTGATCGAAATTGATTAAAATGCACTTAATTAGCGTCTTTAAACTATAAGTTTTTATTTTTTTTCTATATGCTGTGATATAAGTTGAAATATAGAGGAAAGAATTAATATGTTTTAATAACGCATGTGCTCTCCACGGCTGATCTAAGCCCCGCGTCGTGACGTCACGAAACCTTGTGTTTGGCTTGTAGTCTTGAGGCGGCTTTGTCCGGTGCCAGTAACTTTCGTCTACGATAATTTGTTGAGGAGTTAGTAGGGGGTGTTGACTTTTTTTTTTTTTTTTTTTTTTTTTTCCGCGACTGTACATGGCAGTTGTTCATTTTTTTTATTTTAAATATTACATATTTCTTTCGTTTTGTTTTTACACTTAAATGTTGCATCAGATTTTAACAACAACGGATGGAGTTGTTTTCAATGGTCATTGCACATATATATTGAATAAAGTTTTTTTATTACATTTGTAAATTTTATTAATTACAGAAAAAATCAACAATTATTTATAAGTTTCAAAATACAATATTATTTTTAAATCATTGTTTAACGTCTGATATATGATTTAAAATATATATATATATTACGATTCATCAGACATTACAAGTAAAAATTGCATAAGTACATTTAATGCATTTAAAAATGCAAGCGTTTCGAACTAAATTTTAGCCTCTCATTAGTGCAATAAATAACATTCAAATGACCAGAAAACTATATATCTTGTTTACAGTTAATAATTATTAGCAGTTAAAATTAAAGAAAGTATAAAAATATCAATGCAATGATGTGTATTCAGGTGGAAGTGCACAAGATTTATTAATCGGCGAAGTTTGCTTACGAGTGAATACACCTTCCGGAAAAACTCTACTTTTAACGTTATTGCAACCGAATTTGATAAGTGTCATATTTGTGATATCTGGGATATGGTCGGAATCTAAAGAATGCTGTACAATTTTAGACTGCAGGCTTCCAGATTTGTAGGCACGTTTATGTTCGGCAAGGCGAATAGCGCAAGTACGACCAGTTTCGCCAATAAAAACCGAGTCGCAATCTTTACATGGGATACTGTAAATTGAACCGATTCTAGTAATAAAAGCTGCTATCAGATTCACCAACTTTTCAAGCAACCAACTTTTCAGCCGATTTTAACCCCACTTTTTCCAGTTCAAAGGGAGAAAAAGGTTACAATTGTCGTTGCTAAAGTTGGAGGAAAACCAATATTACTAGTACCAGCCAGTATATTTATTGCCTTTTCGTAACAATCGCTTATCTCTGATTCGCTGAAATGTTGAAAGGTGGGAAGAAATGTTGCGGCTAGCGCAGACTTTTTTGAGATGCAGATAAAAAGTTGGGGATATTGCTGTTTGCTATCTTACTGGGTGTCGAGACAATATTTCGCGAAAAGTTGGAGGAAATCAGGAGTTGGCCCAAAAATTGCTCGAAAAGTTGGTGAATCTGATAGTAGCTAGGGGGGATTTTAGGTTTAGATTTACAAAGTAGATTTTTCAAAACATTTTGCGACCTCAATGATGTACTGATATTATGAGACTTCAAAAGACTAGAAATTTTTTCAGAAAGATATTTGTTGTTTGGTAGAGATACGTAAATAGTACTGCAGTTCATTGAATATGAAATAATGTGCCTTTTAGGCTCTAAGGTCAAAATGCATATGCTAATACACCATTTATTTCAATTCTGACCATACAAAGGATGTTTTTTGCAATCCGCACCTAACATTGTCACTTGCTATTTATTGAACGTTATTTATTTTATTATTACTTATTTGTAAACTCACAAAACATAATATTTTGCTGTTTTTCGAATAAAAAATATTTATTAATAAGTTATAACTTGCATTTATTAATGACTGTGAGATGTATTTTGATGGATGTCATCCTGTCTTATTGAGTTAATGAAATGTTTATTGTATAGCTATAAAAGAGCCTGTAGTTTTAATTTGTTTATTTTATTAAATATATTTTATTCTGTTTTAAGTATATATTTGTACTGATTTAATAAAACAGTTCGTAAACGTCTGTAATTTTTAAATTTTATATTTTTTAAATACTCATTTTCATAGCGACTATTTTTGTTCATGTATTAGGGGAATCGTCCCCCTACGAGTTACGCTAGCCAACCCCCGTTCAGACACCGCAGTTTATAAAAGCACGTTACTTTGATCGGCTTTAAAAAGATTTTGACAGATTGAATTATAATTTAAAAAACAGTGGCGATCTCCCTATAAACGGGTTTCGATTCATTTCTCATTGATTGGGGAATTTTAAGGAAAAATCAGCTGCTGTTAAACGATACTATGGCTGTTTTCCTCTTTGATTAAATAAAACCAGTTAAACATTTCAAAATAAGCTAATATAAAATGAATTAAGTAAACAGAGTTTTTGTCTCCCGGTATTTTTTAACAAAGCGAAAGGAAAGTTCTTTTAAATAAGAGATTATAAGCGTGCTCTCATGTCAAGCACACAAGTCGTATGTTTGTTGTTCAATAAGTAAATAAATAAATGAACGACATTTTAAATACATCGTTTTTAACAAAAATCCCAACAAAAATGGTTGAAAAGTTCATCTCGAAATATCAAATAAATGTCTCGCGCAATTTTAAATTTAAACTATTTTGCAATATTATTTTTTGTTCATTTTACGTAATAAGTGTAATGTGACGTAAATGTGACGTAATTTCTCCTATTTAAGACTTCTAACGCATGTTAATGAATTTATAATTTTACAAAATCCTTTCTCTGTTAAAATTCACGTGTAACTATAGTTTTTATGAAGTAATTTTCAATAAGTTCCTGCTTTTTATACATAATTATTTAATTCTAATTTGAAAGTTTTTTTTCTGTGTTTAATAGTCACGTGTAAATAAATTTTTAATTTGAAGCAAACATTATTGTTTGCGCTGTTTATACAGTTGGAAACAGGTTAAATTAGTATAATTTTCTAAAATAAGTGAAAAATATCTCTCGAAATGCTGAAAATTTGAATTTAAAATAGAAATAAAAGCTCAAAAAATGTGTCAAATTAAAAAAATAAATTCATTCTGCACACCGGGAAATTATAACGTATAAAATGATCTAAAAATGATTAAATTCCGATGTATAGTTTTTGCTCCTATAAAACTTTTTTAATGGAACGACTTTGTCCAAATTTAGCATTAAATATCTCTTAAAATAATTCTTCGATTTGAAAACTGTCTGCATCAGCGTGTTTATCAAACATTTCTCAATAACACCGCCGATTTTCATATTTTTGTATGCAATATTTTTCTTAATATTAACGGAGAAATACCTCCGGTCACAAAAAATTCAGAACAGCGGTGACAGCGTAAGTTGCTGTTTTTTAGAATAGAGAGAAATTTCTTTTAGTACCAACTATTATGCTTGGCAACAATGTTGTTGGTACAACAAAATAATACCAACGTCTAATTACAACACTGGGTGTGCAGATAGATATTTAACAAAGTTTGTTACCAGATAGTAAAATTTAACTTAAATAAGGACAGAAGTTTGAAGAAATAGCTCTTTATTTAGTCAGAAAAGGAGAAAATACAAATAACAATTATAAATATTTATCCGTGTAAAATCCCTAGAAAAATTAGCCTTGTTAAAATTACTTTTTTTTACGCTGCTTGCTCTTAGACTATATGTTTTTGCGGAATTTCCAACACTTCACGACTTTTTTCTTGTAGAGTTTTTTCACTAAAAACCGTGATTTTTCCATCGCTTTTTGTGTAAATAACACAAATATATATATATATATATATATTATTTCCATGATAAATATATATAAGTAACGCGTACTATATAAAAAGAAAAGTATTTCTAAATACAAAAAAATAGCACTTCTAAAGCTGCACATGTACTACGAATAAAAAAATTTGAACTACTCCAAAATTTTTCGAACAACTGCACGCTTGCTATGAGTCACGTAGTCTTGCGAGAGCCGTAGTCTTGCGCAGTTAGATTTGTTGTGATTGCGCACGCATCCAGTTGAAATTCATCTTAAGATAGCCATCTTAAGATAGTCTTAAGATAGTCATCTTAAGATATTCACCTTTCTACAGGTGCAACGCGGTTTACGCTTTTTTTGTATCATAAGTCAGTAAATGAATCTTCAGCGAGGCACCGCAAGTCCAGCTTTACTGACACTCGCGCTTAACATTCCCTATCATCTGGCAAGTAGAAAGTTCCACCAAAATCGTCTGTCCTTTTCAAAATATTTTTTCTAGGTATAAATATTATTCTGCCTCAATCTCAGCGGGCCTCAAATACTTTTTTTCGATATAGTTATAAAATTCCACTTGAAACCACCTGGCACAGTTTTTGGTCACACTAAATAGTCTGGCTTTTATATTTTTTATTTCATTAAATACTAAATTTGAAGGTATTAAAATTTCAAAATGCCTCAAGGATTTTTTTTTTTTTTTTTTTTTTTTTTTTTTTTTTGCACGAAAGTTTTGGAAATTTAAAAATTCACGGGTTGGCTAAGTGCCACGATCCTTCAGCTTGACCTTCGATTTTGTATTCAGATATTACAAAAGTAGTGTTATACAAATTTTCAGGATGCCTCAAATACCTACCATAAAATGTTTAACACATTGTGTTGTTATTTATCTCGGACTACTTATTAAAATTCTAAATATCATAAAAATCTACTTGGAAAAACATTGAAGTCAAAAGGCTATTAAAATAGTGAAACAAAACAACAATTTAAAAATTGCATGATTCATAGTCCCAATGTTTTACGTTTCTTGTGTGCCTGTAAATGGATTGTAAAGTAATGCACGCCCTTTTGAGTAGTGCTCTGTTATAGTGTATATTGTGTGTGTGTGTATATATATATATATATACAGGGTGTTTCATAAAAGGTGGGCAAAACTTTAAGAGGTGATAGTACACATCTAAACAAACAACTTTCATCAGATAATGCATTGTTGGAAATGAAACGCAAACATACTGGCGCATTTTGAAACTTGGTTCAATCAGCGGTTAAAACTCAATTCCTGTTGCAAGTTATGGGACACTAATAGCATACAAATGTGATATGGGGAAGAATAAGAACGCGTATGCAAAATTTCGCTTCGATTAATACACAAAAACCGCTGATCTGAGAGTGCAACTGTCAATCGTGGTAGGAATGTATCGCGTGATGTTACCCTTCACTAATAAGGAAAAGGCCGATATAAATTTTATCTACGAACCTCCAAAGGGAAAGGGATCAGAAGCTCAACGATTGTATGAAGAGCAGTTTCCCAACAGGCAGTTGCCAATTAATCGTTCTTTGTGTTTTTTTTTTTTTTTTTTTTTTTTTTTTTTTTTTACCTCGTATAACAACGTGACATTCGGCGCCCTCTAACACATTTGCGTTTCATTTCCAACCATGCATTCTTTGATGAAAGTTGTTTGTTTGGATGTGTATTATCACCTCTGAAAGTTTTGCCCATCTTTTATGAAACACCCGTATATATATAAAAACTTTCATTTCATTCTAAATAAACGGTCAAGCGCGAGTATTACTCGGGCTCAGAGGCTTCTATACAATAAATATATGAATTATTAACTGCATTATTAAAAAAAAATGTTTGTAAACAAATAATAAGTCTTTTTAAAAAACTATATAACGCAGACTTGGGTATAGCTGTATATACTAGAAAAGTATGAGTGGGTATACCATAAAAGTTCAAAGAGATATGAAGCCTAAATAATATCAAATATTGCTATTGTGTATAACCCTTTTTACTTTCTTCTATCTTTACAAGAAGAAAGTATTGGATTCATGAAAATTTTCGAATTCCGGTTTTCGACGGATTTACACGTTTTAGGGGTCAGAGATTCCAAAAAACATGTTTTTACAAAATGCCTGTCTGTGACTCTGTGAATCTGTCTGTCTGTCTGTGTGTATGTGACACAAATTTTGTGGGCGCTCTATCTCAAGAACTAATGCACGGAATTTAATAAAAAATTATATTCTGTTAGTCCCTAATACACATTGAACCTGATTAGTTTTTGGTGTAAATCGCTCAACAGGTGGCGCTGCTATGCTGCATTTTTCACGATTTTTGCAATAGCTCTATCTCACGAACTAATGCACGGATTTTGATCAAACTTCAGATTTTGTTAGTCCTTCATATGAAATGATGCTGATTACGTTTTGGTGTAAATCGCTTAACAGGTGGCGTTGTTATGATGAATTTTGCAGGATTTACACGATTTTCCCAATAGCTCTATCTTAAAAACTAACGCACGGATTTTCATCAAACTTCAGATTCAGTTAGTCCTTGATATGACTTGAAACTGATTATGTGTTGGTGTAAATCGCCCAACAGGTGGCGCTTCTGTGCTGCCTTTTTCAGGATTGCCTCAATAGCTTTATCTATAGAACTAATGGACGAATTTTCATCTAACTTCAGATTTAGTTGTATGTTGACACAAGTTGTTGTTACTTAGGTTTTGATGTTAATCACCCAATAGGTGGCACTGCTATGCAGGAATTTTCACGATTTTCGCTATAGCTCTAGCTCAAAAACTAATGCACGGATTTTCTCCAAACTTCAGATTCAGTCAGACGTTGACATAAATTGTTGCTGATTAGGATTTGGTATAAATAACCCAATAGGTAGCGCTGCTAGGCAGCATTTTGCTGGATTTAGACGATTTCAGCGATAGTCATATCTCAACAACTAATGCACGGAATTTCATATCTATAGAATCCTCATGAGATGCATAGATTGCCATTTAATTTTGGCAGTGTGATAGCGAATTTTGAAATATTAACATGTATGAGATAGAAGAAAGTTTTGGGATTGATACATCCGACTAGTTTTAATCTTATCCTAACCTGTTTATGATGAACTTAATTCGGTACTCACAATAAAACTAGTGCATATTTAAACTTCATTTGCCATTTCCTAAAACTAAATTCAGCGTCGTAATAATCTTTTCTTTTTACGGTTTAGCTAAAACAAAACCCTTGTTCAAAGTTTAAACTTGACATTGTTCTAAGCACGCTCCGAAAGGAGGTCACAAAGATGCAACTCAGCCTTGGTCCGTGCCGCGTTTTCCCATATAGGTTTTTAATTAACTTTTAAAGACACGGGATGCGTATTGAGAGATCTACTCAATCCAAACTAGTGACGAATCCCAAAGTATTTATGTGATTAATTATAATTAAATTAGTCGGTTTTTAACAATTTGACTTTTATTGCTTTGATGGTATATAGAGTACGCCGTCCCTGTCATTATGTTTGTATAAACCGCCCATGTCTTTAAGAGGGCTGGTCACTCAGATTCGGAATTCTCCTCCGTAATGTTAAGTCTATGGACTTTTGATGCATTCGTATATTTAAAATATCTTTTCGGGAAATTCATATTTTCAAAATCTTTTTTCGTGCATTCTCCTTAAAGGATGTCTCTTTTTTTCTTAGTTTTCACAATATTTCTAAAATCTATGCAGAATTTAATATTTTATGCATTAAAAGCGGGCGAACTGTGAGTAAGATTTTAACGCTTCATATAAAATTAAGTTTATACTTTAGAAATATTTTGAGAACTAAGATAAAACGAAACATCTTTTAAGAAGTGTACATAAAAAATAGAAGTTAAAAAAATTAATTTCCCGAGAAGATATTTTAAATATACGAATGCATCAAATGCCCATATACTTAACATTACGGAGGAGAATTCCGAATCTGAGTGACCAGCCCTCTTAAGGGTTAATATCTTGGCTAATTACTGACGATTTTTTTCGAAAATCATTATCTACAATGCTTTTATACTTCTGCTACGATAGGTATCTCCAGCTCTCCTCAACACATTAGATGAATGCGTGCAAATCGAAATATGTGTGTAACGGAAAAATGCACTCTTTTAAAAAACAATGTGACCTAGGGTAATTCCTATAATTTTCCTGCAAGTTATAAATTAACATCTACTACCTCTAATTTTTTCACAATTTTAGATTCAGTAGATTCGGAAATAGAGGGAGGGGGACGTATTTTTACACTACATTTTCGACGATATCTTTAAACATATGATGCCTAAAATTAAAATAAATGTATTTTTGAATTCAGCGTTACGAAAGCTTTAACCTGATACCCCACACGATATACAAAGAAAAGATTTTGTTTTCAAGTCACTTAATTAGCCTCTCTACATTTTCCCTAAATATATTTGTGAATAAACATTCTGTAAATATGTGGGTCAAAAGTCTTTATTACTTCCCACAAATTAGAACTTTCCACGTTCCATAGTTTACGAGTAAAATGGCTATGACAGACGGACAGATAGACACATGAGTGATCTTATAATTGTTCCGTTTTTACTTTTTAAGTGCGGAACCCTAAAAATGGAGGGAAAAAAACATGCGATTCAAACAATTACCATACGTAAGTCGAAATGTATGAGAATTCGTTTGTGTGTCTCAGTAAAAATATACAAATACTACTCGCACTATTTTCAATAGAAAACATATTGTCGTAAATTTTTTAAATATATATAAATATCATTGCAATTGAACGATACTTATGATTCTGTGAAAGTAAAATTGCAGGAAAGCTTGACAGATGGACAGATAGATAAATTATATAATAGCTTTTGGAAAATTGTAAAGTTAATTATTTTTCGTAAAATTTATTATCTTAATTAAAATTTAATATTACAAGAAAATTTAAAATTATTAAGAAAAATATAAATTACTTTCTGTAGATATTTTAAAAAGCGAATTTATTTTTTCATAATAACTTTAGAAAATTAAGATATAAGCAATTTACAATTAAAATTAGTGTAAAATACAAATAAAATTGTTTTTATGAGCATATATGTAATATAAAATTATTTAACGTACTTTAAAATACCTCAAAAATACATTAAAAACCAAATTAGAATTCCAAAACGTTTTCGGCCAAATTCGCCAATTCCACGCGTTTCTTAAAAAATATTCAGAAATGTATCAGAAAGTACCTCTTTTTTATGAAAGAATTGTCTTATTCTGCAGCATGTTCCTCCAAAAAAAAAAAAAAAAAAAAAAAATTATATCTAACAATTATAGTTGTTATAGGGGGCACAAAAAGAATTCGGATACATTAGGGTATACTACAGCAATTTATTTGAATTCCATTTTGATGATGTTTACTCGAACAAATTCAACGAAATTTATTTGATGTTAAAATTTGCATGAAAGTACAGATTATTTCGATAAACTAAAGGCGGGCAAAAGCAGTTGGGAAGTGTTTCATAATCTATACAACCAGCATCATTTTTCTTCATTGTTTTGTTCGTATATCAGCAGGAATGAACCTCAGATGGAAAACCAGCAATAATATTTCTTTTTCATTTGGAAATAATTTCTAATCATCTGTCTATAACATTTTAAAACGGAAACAAAATGATTAAACATTTTTTTAACGTTATAAATTTTCAATATAAATTTTGTATGCATATATGAGGACGTGAGTTTAAAACCTCGCTTTATCCAGAAAACCAAATTAAAACCCATTCTATTTCACTGTAAACCAAGATTTTACATTGCAAGAAATACACGATAAAACTTTTTTTTCTTCAGATTATAGTGTTTTTTTTTTTTTTTTTATGCAGGTTTACCCCCTATAGAATAGATTCATAGAGGAAACTCGATTTTCTAAAGTTTAGATAAGGTGAGTTTTGAAACTCACGTCGTCATATATATCTATATAATTCGTGAGTTACATTCTAAATGTCGTCTACAGATTTCTAGATAAATAAAGCCGTATGATAGTTCGCGGCCACAATAAAAACTATACGTAGAAAGGAACATATATTCAGAATATCCAACTCTCGACGAGCGTAAAAATGTTTTAGCAATGTATATGTGTCCCCTCTACTGTGACACATCAAAATGACGTATGGGGGCATATATACAGGGGTCGGATATCCAACGTTTTCGCCAAAAGTAAAAGTCCTAGCATTGGATATCTGCCCCCTTGACATGTGTCCCCTTCTGCTGTGACGTCAAGATGACGTATGGGGGCATATGTACAGGGGTCGGATATCCAACTCTCTCGCCAAAAGTAAAAGTCATAGCATTGGATATCTGCCCCCTTGATATGTGTCCCCTTTTGCTATGACGTAAAAATGACGTATGGGGGCATATATACAGGGGTCGGATATACACCCTCGACGAAAGGAAAATTCTGTAGGACTGGATATGTGACCGCTTCAACTGTGACGTCAAAATGACGTATGGGGGCATATATACAGGGGGTGGATATACAGCTCTTGAGAAAAATAAAATGCTCTGTATTGGATATGTGCCCCCTTCTGATATGGGGGCATATATACAGGGGTCGGATATACAATTCTCGAATAAAGTGAAATTGTGTAGCACTGGATATGTGTCCCCTTCTACTGTGACGTCAAAATGACGTATGGGGGCAGATATACAAGGGGTAGATATCAGGCACCTCATTTAAACTGTTGCCAACTGTATAAAAAGCGCAAGCAATAATGTTTGCTTCAAATTAAAAATTTATTTACACGTGACTATTATAAACAGGAAAAAAACTTTCAAATTAGAATTAAATAATTACGTATAAAAAGCAGGAACTGATTAAAAATTACGTATTAAAAAGTATGCACGTGAATTTTAAAAGAGAAAGGATATTGTAAAATAATAAATTCATTAACATGCGTTAGAAGTCTTAGGAGAAATTACGTCATATTTACATCACATTATAGTTATTACATAAAATGAACACAAAATAATTTTGCAAAAAAGTTTAAATTTAGAAATTGCGCTAGACATTTATTTGATATTTTGAGAATTAATTTAAAATGTCTCATTTAAAAGAACTTTCCTTTCGCTTTGTTAAAAAATACCAGGAGACAAAGACTCTCTTTACTTAATTCTTTTTATATTAACTTATTTTGAAATGTTGTTACACGTGTATACGTCATCAAGTTATTTTTATTTCGACGTTTTATTTGTGTTTTTATTAATGTTGTACGAATTTATTTGTTCTTTCGTTATTTAAAATAAAAATGATATCAATTTGTATAATTTGGCGAGTGGTTAGGCGATTTGTATAATTTGGCGAAATTGGTCGACAGGATAATCAAGTAGTACCGCAGCGGATTTGACGTTAAAATTCCCCAATCAAAGAGAAATTCGTTTATAGGGAGATCGCCACTGTTTTTTAAATTATAATTCAATCTTTCGAAATCTTTTTAAAGCCGATCAAATTAGCCTGCATTTAGAGTCTGCGGTGCCTGGACGGGGGTTGGCGAGCGTAGCTCGTAGGGGGGCGAGCCTTTATTTAAGTAAACAGTCTTTGTCTCCTGGTATTTTTTAACAAAGCGAAAAGAAAGTTCTTTTAAATGAGACATTTTAAATTAATCGTTTTTAATCTGACGTAATTTTGACCAAGCTATTCTTTCTCTTCTTAATATTCACGTGAAAATACTTTTGTTAGAAATGAAATATTATTTGCGCTTTCCTAACAAAAATAGTTGAAAAGTATCCTCTCAAAATATCAAATAAATGTCTAGCGCAATTTCTAAATTTAAGCAGTTTTGCAATATTATTTTCTGTTCATTTTATGCAATAACTGTAATGTGACGTAAATATGACGTAATTTCTCCTATTTAAGACTTCTAACGCATGTTAATGAATTTATTATTTTAAAATTTCCTTTCTCTCTTAAAATTCACGTGCAAATATAGTTTTTATGACGTAATTTTCAATAAGTTCCTGCTTTTTATACGTAATTATTTAATTCTAATTTGAAAGTTTTTTCCTGTTTATAATAGTCACGTGTAAATAAATTTTTAATTTGCAGCAAACATTATTGTTTGCGCTTTTTATACAGTTGGCAAAAGGTTAAATTAGTACAATTTTCTGAAATAACTAAAAAATATCTCTCGAAATGCTGAAAATTGGAATTTAAAATAGGATTTAAACCTCAAAAAATGAGTAAAATTAAAAAAGGAAATACAGTCTGCACACCAGGAACTTCAAACGTATAAAATGATCTAAAAATGATTAAATTCCCATGAATAGTTTTTGCTCCTATAAAACTTTTTTAGTGGAACGATTTTGTCCAAATTTAGCATTAAATATCTCTTAAAATAATTCTTCGATTTGAAAACTGTCTACATCAACGTGTTTATCAAACATTTCTATATAATACTACCGATTTTAATATTTTTGTATGCATTATTTTTTTTAATATTAACGAAGAATGACCTCCGGTCACAAAAAATTCAAAACCGGTGGCGGCGGTGACAGCGGTAGTTACTTTTTTTAATAGAGAGATATTAAAAATTTATAATACGTGCGTCTATTTTGGAATGTTGGTTTATCAGGGTTCACAAATTACTAATTGAAACTTTAATCTATGAATTTTTACCAAAAACGCAATTTGGTATCTTTTATTTTATTTATTTTTTTTTTTTTTTATTAGTAGTAACTATCAGGCAATTTAAAAATTGGATGCATAAAATGTTTAATAAAACCTTTATCAATAACTAAAAGAAAAAATGTTGAAAATTGGAACGATTAGAGCATTTTTTTTTTTTTTTTAAGAATACAATTTAATATCTTTAGACAAAAATTAAATTTTCACCAAATTAAACGCTTTTTTCAGATGTTTATTGGATAAGAACTTGTTGGAAAACCACGTACAATATCGGGTTGAGCATCTCTTTTTTTTCAAATTTAAAAATGCACGCCAAAGTAAAACGCATTAGCAAAATGTTTTGTATTATTTGAAAAAAGCACTTTTTTCTACAAGTGAGTGTATTTTGATTTTTAATTTAATTTTTTTTTCATCTTAAGATCATTAAAATAGAATGTCAAGTCGATAAAAACTGAACCTTTTCGATAAAATTTTCCTTTTGCATTCTCCATATTCACCGGTCTTAGCACCGTGAGATTTTCTTTGGTTTCGCTTTTCTTTCGAACGCTTTGCTCGGTGTATCGTTCAATAATTTCGTAGAATTGAGAGCTAAGTTGGACCAATAATTTGAATCAAAATCGGGAGATTTCTACCACCGAGTCTCTCTATTCTAACGAAAAGTGACTTACGCTGTCACCGCCGCCGCCGGTTTTGCATATTTTGTGACCGGAGGTCTTTCTCCGTTAAAATTAAGAAAATATTGCATACAAAAATATGAAAATCGACTGTATTATAGAGAAATGTTTGATAAACACGCTGATGCAGACAGTTTTCAAATCGAAGAATTATGTTAAGAGATATTTAATGCTAAAGTTGGACAAAATCGTTCCATTAAAAAAGTTTTATAGGAGCAAAAACTATACATGGGAATTAATTCATTTTTAGATCATTTTATACGTTAGAATTTTCCAGTGTGCAGACTGCATTTATTTTTTTAATTTGGCTCATTTTTTGAGGTTCTATTTCTATTTTAAATTCAAATTTTCAGCATTTCGAGAGATATTTTTTACTTATTTTAGAAAATGGTATTAATTTAAACTGTTGCCAACTGTATAAACAGCGCAAACAATAATGTTTGCTTCAAATTAAAAATTTATTTACACGGCACTATTATAAACAGGAAAAAACTTTCAAATTAGAATTATATAATTACGTATAAAAAAGCAAGAACTTATTGAAAATTACTTCATAAAAACTATATTTACACGTGAATTCTAAAAGAGAAAGGATATTGTAAAATAATAAATTCATTAACATGCGTCAGAAGTCTTAAATAGGAGAAATTACATCACATTTACGTCACATTACACTTATTACGTAAAATGAACAAAAAATAATGTTGCAAAACAATTTAATTTAAAAAATTGCGCGAGACATTTATTTGATATGTTGAGATGATCTTTTCAACTATTTTTGTTGGGACAGCGCAAATAATATTTCATTTCTAACAAAAGTATTTTCACGTGAATATTAAAAGGAGAAAGAAAAGTTTGGTGAAATATGCACGTCATATTAAAAACGATACATTTAAAATGTCTTATTTAAAAGAACTTTCTTTTAGCTTTGTTAAAAAATGCCGGGAGACAAAGACTCTGTTTACTTAATTCATTTTATATTAGCTTATTTTGAAATGTTTAACTGATTTTATTTAATCAAAGACGAAAACAGCCATTGTATATTTTAACAGCAGCTGATTTTTCCTTAAAATTCCCCAATCAAAAAGAAATGAATAGAAACCCGTTTATAGGAAAATCGTCACTGTTTTTTAAATTATAATTCAATCTTCCAAAATCTTTTTAAAGCCGATCAAATTAGCGTGATTTTAGAGACTGCGGTGTCTGAACGGGGGTTGGCGAGCGTAGCTTGTAGGGGGCCGAGCCTCCTAGTCATAAAAAAAACTATTGAACGATGACAAGAAGACGTAAACAACTACTGAGAGTATATTATTAAATAATTTGTTTTAATGTTTTTGTTTAAAAAAATTTTGGAAAAAAAAGTAACCCTCATAAATTATTTTTCAATCCAATGAAAAATAATTTTTTAATTCTACTCTTACCTTGAATGAACTTATTCTTTTAATTCTGTTTTTCTAGCTTCCTACAAGGCTTAAGTTTACGGACAAAGAAGCAGTTTGGCTGAAACCGGTTGATCAATCTTTATTCAGGGACCCTCTGTGGGATCCGATGAGAAGAAGACACGACGGATCCCGCCCTAACAGAAGTATAATGACCTTGTGTGCAAGTACTCCAAGCCTCTTGTCCTTATCACATAGTAAAGTACCTCTTTCTTCAATATACTTCAAATGTTTCCAAATGGTTTATTATTATTATTATTATTATTATTATTATTATTATTACTTACAAATATTTAAATTATAAATAGTACTATAGGAGGTGGGGATATGGATTTTTTTTTTAATAGCTGAATACACGACCATTTAAAATGTAAATATTGAACAAACGACTTTATTATCAACAAGCCGCCCTTGGCGACCAGTTTCGTCTCCCTTAAAGGTATGCTAAGCATTCTATCATGTTACTTTTATTCAAAGTTTTATTTATAACTATATATTTATATAATAGAGAAACCAAGAAATCTGCATTATTATGTTAGATGATAAATCGCCAACCATTGTTCCTTTCATATTTTTTCGTATTTCATTAATTTAATTTAAAATATTATCTTTTCACTCATTTTATTTAAAATACAAAACTTTCATTTAAAACTGAAACATTTAAAATTCATGGCTTTCACTTATTTCTTTTAATCCTTCTATATATATATTTAAAAAAAAGTAACGATTTCGAAATGGACCAATGAAAATTTGCGTAGATCTTCCCGTTACTCTCCTTGATCCGCATCCATATTTTTGTGACCGGTGGTCTTTCTTCGTTAATATTAAGAAAACTGTTATATACAAAAATATTAAAATCGGTAGTATTATAGATAAATGTTTGATAAACACGCTGATGCAGAAAGTTTTTAAATCAAATAATTATTTTAAGAGATATTTAATGTTAAAATTGGTCAAAATCGTTCCATTGAAAAAGTTTTATAAGATCAAAAATTATAAATAGTAATTTAAACATTTTTAGATCATTTTATACACCAGAAGTTCCCGGTGTGCGCACTGCATTTATTTTTTTAATTTGAATCATTTTTTGAGGATTTACTTTCATTTTAAATTGCAATTTTCAGCATTTCAAGAGATATTTTTTACGTATTTTAGAAAAGGATATCAATTTAAACTGTTATCCTTTTTAAAAATAGCACAAAGAATAATATTTCCTTCAGATTACAAATTTATTTACATGTGGCTATTATAAACAGAAAAAAACTTTCAAATTAGAATTAAATGATTATGTGTTAGAAATCAGGAAAATATTGAAAATTATGTCATAAAAACCATAGTTACACGTGAATTTTTAAAGAGAAAGAAATATTTTAAATAATGAATTCATTATTATGAGTTATTTATACTAAAAGTCGTAAATGGAGGAAATTACTTAATATTTAAAAAGGTCAAATAATTAAGAGTTGTCAAAACAGTTTAAATTTAAAAATATATTTGCGCAAGACATTTTTTTCATATTTTGAGATAATCTTTACAGCTATTATCGTGAATTCTTAGGTAGCGCAAATAATATTTCCTTTCTAACAACAAAAGTATTTTCATGTGAATATTAAAATGAGAAAGAAAACTTTGGTGAAAATTACGTCAGATTCAAAACGATGCATTTCAAATGTCATCTTACTTAAAGAACTTTAGGTACTATTTAGTTATCCCGTCGACCAATTTCACTAAATTATATAAATCGCCAAACCACTCGCCAAATTATACAAATTGACATAATTTTTATTTTAAATAACGAAAGAACAAATATGTTAGTATAAAATTAATAAAAATACAAATAAAACGTCCAAATAAAGTCTCTTGATGACGTAAACATGTGTAATTTGCTTAAAGTCAAGTGAATGTGGCATTTACGATCAACCATTATTGGCATTTAATCGTATAATTTGGCGATATATTTTTGGTCGACAAGATAACCAAGTAGTACCGAAATTTATTATAGCGTTATTAAAAAATACCGAGAGACAAAGACTGTTTATTTAATTCATTTTACATTACATTAGCTTATTTTCAAATTTTTAACTAATTTTCTTATTTTAATCAAAGACGAAAACAGCCATTGTATCTCTTAACAGCGGTTGATATGGCCTTAAAAATCTCTAATCAAAGGAAAATGAATGAAAACCCGTTTACAGAGAGATCGCCACTGTTTTATTTTAAATTATAATTAAATATTTTTAAAGCCGATGAAATTAGCGTACTGTTAGAATATGGGGTGTCTGAAATGGGGTTGGCGAGCGTAGCTCGTAGGGGGCAGAGCCCCTAGTTTTCAAAAAAGAGAAGAAAAGGAAAATAATAAATAATACCATAAACCATGACATTTAATTTCAACATCAAAACATTGTTTTAATTTATCACGCGAAAAATAAAAAATGTTAAGTGACGTGTTAAAAAAATTTCTCTTGTCGAGATTCGCTCCCGGCTAACCTAAAAGTACCAAAAATTCTTTGCGATCTTGGCAACTTTTATGTAGTTTTATTCGAAAAATGTTTTTTTTTTTTTTTTTTTAATTAAAACGGAAGACTTGCATATGAAAAGCAGAGGAGTCAGTCCGTAATTGTTTATGACCCTCCCATGACTTGGACTATTATAAAATAGATAAAACGATGGCGTTGGAACAATATTTGGCCTTTTGTCACTTGAGCCTGGCTAACATTAAATTACCAAAGTGGGTGCTTGGCACATTAAAAGTGAAGCGGTCAGCCCGGAACTGTTTATGACAGTCACATGACTTAGGCTTTTATTATATAGATTGGATGACTTAGGGCTGAAAATCAAACCTTCACAATATTTTTGTAATTTAAAGCAAAAAACATTAGAATAATAACTATTTACCCGACTGCCAAGAAGGGTTATGTGTTTCACGCGTATCTGGGTATGTGGATTTCTTTATACCCTCGAAACATCCCAACGGCTGAATGGATTTTAATGAATGAGGTCTCTATCGATTCGTCTTAACCGTCCGATGGTTATAGGCAGGTTTTGTTTCTATAAATTAAAAATGGCGGCCGTAAAATACAAAATGGTGGTAGAGACGAAAAAAAATTTTACGCACCCTATTGAGTGGCATATCATTGGATAGGTCTTTCAAAATGAAGACGATGTTTCATCGACTATTTTGCAGTCAGAAGCTCCGTTTAAATATTACACAACCTGAAAGTTATGTAGGTAGGATCTCTAGCTTTACTTTAACTCTAACCGTCATGGACATCTATAGGCGTCATCAAAATAGTGTTTATAGATAGGAACTAACCATTAAACGCAACTTAAAAGTCATCAATACAAGTAAATAAAAAACTAGGTAAGTAATATAAAAAAATAGTTTCCCATTGATGAGAAATAATTAATTAGTTCGCTTTTTACGCAGTCGGGTTTTTTGATTTTTTAAATTTAATTTTTACTTGTTTTAAACTCATCTCACAACGAGTTAAAATACGGACCACATCTAAAAATCTCAGAAATTGGATATCAATCTCCAAAACTAACTGATATACATAATCACTAACTATTACAAATTAAGAGGAACCCCATACATGAGAAACTTTCATATGAACATAGTCTTACCATTCCATATTTTTAGACCGGAGACAAACGAACTACAACTTCATAAAAGAACTGGACAATTACACCGTAAAAAGTTATATATACACTTGATAAAATATCATTAGTTTACTACACGGTGTACAAAACTGTTGTAAAGTCAAAAATAAACTTATACAAGCATTAAAATAAAGTTAAAATATCTACGTTTCGGTCATCCAACTATGACCTGCCTCAGGAACGTTGTCGTATATCCTCTAAAATTAGAGCAAAACCGTCTTGAGTTCAAAATGTTCGTTATATATTCAGTCAAAAGTCACTTTATCCAATTACAATCCAGAAAACATGCAATGGCACCATCTATTAGACAAAAAGTAGACTACAATTTCGAATGATTTTTAATATGGCATATTAAAAATCATTCGAAATTGTAGTCTACTTTTTGTCTAATAGATGGTGCCATTGCATGTTTTCTGGATTGTAATTGGATAAAGTGACTTTTGACTGAATATATAACGAACATTTTAAACTCAAGACGATTTTGCTCTAATTTTAGAGGATATACGACAACGTTCCTGAGGCAGGTCATAGTTGGATGACCGAAACGTAGATATTTTAACTTTATTTTAATGCTTGTATAAGTTTATTTTTGACTTTACAACAGTTTTGTACACCGTGTAGTAAACTAATGATATTTTATCAAGTGTATATAAAACTACAACTTATTATCCCGAAATGATACGGACAACAGATGCTTGAGTATTCTAGAAAATCTTCCATAGATCGCAGCACAGGTAGTGTAGAGCGTCTGTTTCATATTACAAATCCGGCCGATATTCTCCTAAAATTGAATTGCGATTTGTAAGGCAGTTCTTAAAAAATATACAGGGTGCGGTGTCCATAAAAGTATGTACCAGTTATAAATTTTAGTAGTATCAACTGTAAGCGTTGGTTCAAGATCACACATAAAGATTCACTCAAACAGTTTGAGATAAGTGCATGCACGATTGCTGCTTTGTCATGGACTCGCTTGCAGTACCACATACACAAACTGGCGACTCCTGAGCATAAAGCGTTATTGCTGGGCTGAAGGCTTAAAATCCGTTAGAGCCGTGCTATTTTTAGGTAGATTTCGTAAGAAATACTACCTATTGCAGTCGTTACCATGGTGCGATTTTTCAAAAATTCCTTCATAACTTTTCATTATAGGACCCCAGGAACCCAAAATCACCTCCACCTAAAAAGTTTATATATATTGTAATTAAGTATAAGGTACTTTATTTTATACATACAGTTCTATATTATAGGTTTGTGGCATCCATTTTTATTGTCAATCATTCACAATAATGCGGTTTTTGATGATGGTCGGTAATGTTTAATTAATGGTTATATATATATATATATATATGTGTGTGTGTGTGTACTAAATTTTGTCCGCACGATAAAAGTCACAATTATGCACGGATAGCCTTCAAACTCGCCAACAACTTTGAGATGGCTAATATCTCGGCAGGGATTGAAAATGGGCAAAATCGGCCCAAGGGAGTGGAAATGGGGAGGGTTCGAAATTTTGAATACCGTCTTAACAGGATTCTGATAAAACCAGCTCTTACACAACAATGACAAGAAAAAATAAATATTTTTCGTTATAGCAGTTGCCAACAATAAAAAAAAAACTATAAAATTCTCACCACAACAATTGCTTTTCTATTGCAAGATTTTCTCGTGAAAAAAATTTAAATAAATAGTTTGACGAATTGAAAACAAATTGAATATTACGTCATAAGTTTTCTAGAGCAAGATTTCAGCATGAAAACTCAAAATGAAATAAATGGTTTGACGAATTAAAATATATATATATATTGTGTCATATTGGAAATATAATGGACCTCAGCAGGTGAATATGTAACGTCATGTGAGTTTGAAGAAACGTATTAAAACATGATAGAAACCCGACTATGGAAATATTAACATATTTTAACACTTTGAGGTTCTCTGAATTTGCTTTAGCTATTTTTTAAACCTATTCCATATACATGCGTGTGTGTATTCGTGTATATTAGAATTTTCACAAAATGTTTAGCTCCCTAGAGCTCATTCTTAGTGAAGGAACTGGGTTTATCTCTAATCTTGATTTAAGTTTTGTTGGTGAATTTAGTACTTAACTTCGAAATCTACCTCCACCCGTAGGCCCGAGCCGACAGGGATTTTTTTCCTTTGGGGCATTATGAAAGATCGTGTTTACGTTACATCGCTACCTAATGATTTGCCAGAGTTGAGATACAGAATTGAAGATGTTATTTCTTCCATTACTAACTATTATTGACTTGTTAACCGAAGTGTGTGAAGAATTGGACTTTAGGTTGGGTGTGCGCCGTATAACTGAAGGTGCACCTATTGGACATTTTAAAGAAAAACTAGGTTAGTTTACCTTCAATTGGATGCATGATTTGTTGTAAATAGTCTAAATTAAAATTTTATAAGATACCATTGAAACTGGGACTTTATTTTATGAGTACCCTGTATATTATTCCCCGTTCAACAAAGCGAAACTTTCCGACGCATCCATGAACTCATTTTTGACCGTGAAAATGTGAAATTGGCAGACATAACTATTGAAGTGATTTGGAATCAAATAGCTTGTTTCATTTTTCAATAAATGTACATTTTCAGTTATGACCTATAGCTGACTCGTGACGACATTCCTCTGGCTGAAGCATACTGAAATTAGCTTCAAAACGTCATTGACAACATTTTCTGAAAGATACTTTGTCGTTATTGAAAAACTGAAAACGCTGTTCGATTTAATATTTTCTGAATAAAATCACTTGACGATTTTAAGTGCCTAAGATTAAAATTTTCTTCGTGAATGAGCCAGTAAATTTCGAATTTAGATTTGAAAACAGCTTTAACGGAAGAAGGTATTGGAACCCAGTATTAAATTCAGACATTTTTATCCGAGAGGCTTTTCTGCAGAACCGGAGGGGGGTGCATTTCCATGCTCTGGGGAGGATGTTCCCCTCCGGGCTACATGCTGAATTCATTACTGGCGTAAGCAATCCTCGCCAATCGCAAAATCCCTGACTACCGCTGTAGAATATGGCATTCCAGATTGCACCTAGATACGAAAACCAGATTTCAACTATTACCATCTGTAGTCGGAAAAGTAATCCAATGATTTTGTGCAGCCTGTGTTTGATCTATGAATTTGTGTATATTCTACATAGTACGATAAAATATAGTTTAATAAGAAAACACAAAATCTATATATATATTACGCTAACGTACGTGGCACAGAAATCGCGATTATTTGTTATTGTTTAATGGCAACGCCCGAGAGTCGCATCTGATTGCCTATTGTGTAAGAGTCCTTGGCAGGATTTATGGCGATCGGGTTTGTTTACGTTTCGTGGTTTCGGTGCGATATATTTCGCTGCAATTATGTAGCTTCAAAATATCATTTGAAATGCCCATAAAAAATCTCGGTGAATGCTTGAAAGTGAAAAAGAAGCCAAATTCGAGTCGGATCGAAATAGATTCGATCTCCAAATAGAGAACGCCGTTAAGCAATCGGCAAAATAGGCTTAATAACTGTAGCATGCACGCGGTGCTTCTGAAATCAAAATTACTGAAAACGTTCCGGGGCATGCATAACTGTGGGTGAAACGTGCAATTTCTGCAAAGCGCTGTATTGAAATGCGAATTAAACAGCAGCAAGAATTTTACAAAATGTTGTCATGACGTAAAAAGTAATTTTGTACGGACAGGTAGTTTTGACTGTACGGACCTGCGATACGAATTTCAGGTTCATTTAAGAATATTATCTCCTCCCCTCCCCACACACATACAGAAATAAGATACAATAAAACCTGCTTAGACGGAAACGAAAACGACCAGTGATAAATTGAACAAAGCATAACAGCTTTTTTTTTCTTGGGGGGGGGGGGGAGCTGGAACTTTTTTTTTATTTATTGCAGAATTCCGTTATAAACAGACTTTACTCTATTAGAAAATAAATTTGCTGGATGGTACTTTTAAAAAAAATCTATATAGTAATACTTGCTTACAATTTTATTTTATTTTTTCAGTATTACACTTTATGTTGTATTTGTGATTGCGTTTTCATATAAAGATTTTAAATAAAAAAATAAATTATTGAAAATATAATTACATTTTAATTAAATTCATCAGTTAATTTGGAATAAAAAAGTTTAAAGTATGAAACATATAAAAATTAAAAAACTTAACATTTGACTTTACACAACTTTGGAATTGAACAAGAGTCGGGCCCAGGTAATTTGCACCGTCTCCACCCACCCCCCCTCTGTACGGACCTGCGATAAAAATTTCAGATTCATTTTTAAATATTATTACGGGCCCGGGCAACGCCGGTCGTGTCAGCTAGTACGTTCAAAATTCACTTTCAACAATTTCTAAAAATAGAAAAAACTTGAATTCTTTTGTATAGCCCTGTATATTACCTACAGATTTTTATACCCGTCACATATTAAGCTAATATTAAAAATTAAATTCAGTCTCAAAGGCGCTTTAAACTATTTTCACATTTCCAAAAAATATCATCCTTAGACTGCCACGTATCCAGTTCTTTGTGTGGCTCTGTATATGATCTTATTTAAATTCTGAAAGCATCTCTTAGTATATTAAATATAATTTGACGTGAAAATGCATAATTCAATTAAAAACCACATTTAGGCGATTCATGCTCATACTAAGTAATGCTTATGAATTCTTTTGTGTAGCCCTGTATATGATCTATATCATTTATGCACACCACGTAGTATGGATGCAGTACTGTATCTTACATCTTTTGTGCGTCCCTGTAAATGGACGATAAATGCTCTCTGCATATCATAATCTACAGCATCTTGTAGTAAATCTTAGTAATGTGTATCAATTTAATTATATTTGTAATGACGTAACATCATTAAAATACGCTACAAACAGTTTTTACCCTTAAATTATTATGTAACGAACTTTTTTTGTGAGGCCCTGTAAATGAATAATAAATGCTTTGCACCCCAAATTTTACAAAATATACGTTTTAGTACACTTCATAAATGCATATCAATTTCATTATATTTGAAATGATGCAACATTATTAAAATGCATTTGAAATGATTTTTCCCCCATTGATCGTAATATGACAGGTAACTTTTGACTGCCCCCGTAAACAAAGTATAAACGCACTTCATTTTAAATCGTGCTATAGTAAACGTCTATAACATATAAGAATTGCAGGGCAATCCGAGAGTTATAGTTCGCACAGGCGAACAGATAAAACGAAGTCATAAACACTTTTCAACTATGTTGGACATATGGATGAAAATTGGCGGTCGCCGCTCACCACGTGGCGATTAAAGTTGTAAAAGTAGCGATTAAAAAATCGGCCACCGATCGCCACTATAGTCGCCACTCGCCAAGTGCCGATTAAAAAATCTGTTATCGATCGCCAGCTGAAATACAACTTTTTTCATGGAAATGTGCATCTCTACTTTGATTACATCTAATTAGCAAACTGGTTAATTCTTTTTCCTACCGGATGTTAGCAGATTTCAAAAATTTAGCTGTATTTTCAATATTTCGGTTTTTCACCATGTGCTCGCGCTTCAGTTGGATTATTTTTTTCAAGAAATACAGTTTTATTCTGCAAAATATATTCATCAGCTTTGATTCCACATGTTTTTGAAATAATTTATTCCTTTTTCTTCACCGGATGCAAATGCAAGTGGTTTTTAACCCTGTTGGGTCTGGTGTACTATTAATAGTACGTGCCTTTTCATCGAGTATTATTTTCTCTTAACAATTGCTTTTGCTACTATCTACATATAGCAATGATAGTATATGGCTATGCCTTTCTTATTATAATTTCAACTATGTTTGGACATTTAGTAATAAAAATAGCAATAAAAGTTTTCTTTATTCTCTTTGCACCGTTGGCGATTCATTTATTTTATACATATATTTCACTCTTTAAATTTAAAATATAGGTTACTTTTCTGAACGAATCATGTGTGATAAAACACAAAAAAACATTAGAAAGTTGTAATATCTGTTAAACCCTGTTGTAATACGATATTTTCCAATCGTCTCCAAAAACTCTTCCTTAACCTATTATTATATAAATATGAATTGAATTTGAATAGTGCACAAAATAAGTACATTCGTTAGAATTCAGACAGTTAGATAATCTTTAAACTTCAATAAATCTATTTGGATAAATACGATTAACATTATTAAAATAAGAGTAATTTTGTTCTCAAAATTGAAAAAAAAATCTGACCTGAAAGGGTTAAGGATATTGCAATATCTTCAACATGTTAGATCAGTTAGATTATTTTTCTTCAAGAGATTCTTTAATCCTGCGAAATACACTCACCAGCTTAGATTTCAACTGTATTTAATGCGTGTAGTATGTAAATAACACAATTACTTATTAAATAAAATTGAAATAACATTTTATTGTGTTTTACTTGATTGTTTTTTTTTATTGTGTACACCTAGCTGTTTGAATTTTGATTTAGTTATTTTTTATATACAGAAAGTAACAGTAATTTGATTGAAAATTGTGTTCATGAACATATACAAATAATCCAAAAATATATTCTTAAAAGTTTTCACCTATAGTTGGAAAGTGTCAGAAAATACACTAAATGCGAGACCTTCCTGGACCCCTGTTTCAGAAGCGCTGAGTTAGGGCATAATTTAAGGACAGTTTTGTATTTTTTATCATAAGTTCTTATTTTTAGCATCTTCATCGCATATTTAATTTTTCTTTTCTTTTTACAAATGTATAGGACACCCTCCAGTGTTCGTAAGGTTACCAGCGATAGACTCGAATAACAGTGACCAGAATAACAACGATCCTGTTGAAGAACTTGGAAACGGACAATTGCAGAATTTACCACTTCAACTCATCAGAGGGTAAATAAGTTCTTTATACCAAACAAATATTCCATTATTCCATATCATAACAAAATTGATGCAGATGTAAACCAAAAAGCATATAAGTTACAAAACTACACTTTATGTCTCAATTTTTTGAAAATATTCGCTTCTGCAGCATTTTTTCTCGAAAATACAGTAAAAGATGGTGCAATCATTAAATACACTTTTTTTTAAATTTCTCCTGTCATAATTAACTAGGATATATTACTCGTTACACTGGTCGATGTTTCCAAAGTATCCTCGAATCAAATGAAAATTGATGAATTACGTTGTGACAATCTAAGTCTCATAAAAGTCCGTTTAGCAAAACATGAGATATAAGCATTTGGAATAAAGTACTAATTTACATTTTATATAGATAGTAGATTATAGGATTTTCTTTCATAGCCCTATAACAAAGCAACGTAGAACGATGTGTTATATACTAAAAACATCCCTGAAAAATTACCTAACTGACAATGTGAGTGACATAAAAATTAGCAGAAACGTGGGGCTCAAGCGTTTGGAATGGAATGTGAATTTTGTTTTTATAATAGTGGATAGTAGATTTTTAAAGACCTAATCTTTCGTAATCGGGTTGACCTTTCTCCCATATCTCTTTAACTAACAAGGAGAGGATCCGAGGTTGGTCTCACCGAATGCGATGAACATTTGTGTTTCGATAGAGTATAGTTAGTATATAAATATATAACCACCATAAAGCGCAACCCCCAGGATGTCTTAAGAAAACAAGTCTCAAAGTTTAAGTTACAGTTTAAATTCGGATAAATTTCGCTCTTTTGCAAGCTCTTCGTGGCGTGGTCGGCAGCATGCTGGATTTGAGTTTTTTCTATCCAGGATCAAACACGGCTCGGACTTGTTTTTCGGAACGAAAATTTTTATCAATAATTTTCGAACCGCAATTGAAAAAGTATGTATAATAATTGAAATATACCAAAAACATGAATTAAGTGTATGTTTTGTAGCATATAAGTGTTTTTTAACTACGAAATTTTGCATGTTTAAATATATAATGAAAAAAACCCGCATATTTAGATGTCTATAGACCAGAAATTTTTTGTTGTTATTTAAAATTATTTAAAGTTATTTTAATGAATAATCTACTATTTTCACAGAGAAATAAATTAGAACACGTGATATAAATGCGTGAATAATTATATTACTTTAATATTGTTTCTATATAAAAGTACTTCGAATATTTCATGCTTTTTTAATACCCTTTTTAAAATTATTAATGACTTTTTTTATTTCGGATTTTTGGTTTTGTAATTATTAACTACGTAATAACTATTTTCAGCAGTTCAATATCTTTTTAGAACTTACTTTCAAGCACAAAGACAGTTATTCTAACTATAATCATAAGAATCCAAGATTTTAAAAATTCAAAAGTTAAAAAGCTTGTTGGTAAAAACGATACATTTATTTCACTGTGAAAAGTTATGTATTTATGAACATAACAGTAAATAAATTTTAATATTATCTTAATTTTATGGTCTATAAAAGTTCCAATTGACTTTTGTTTTAGTTTGTTATTATTATTATTTATTTATTTTATCTTTATTTTTCATTAAATACATAAACATGCAAAGATTCGCACTTAAGATTGTATTTATGTAATTAAACTGCATTATATAAAAATATTAAACAAGAAAAAAAATATTTCCGAAATAAATTACTACGTACACATTTATTCTAAATAAAAATCAAGAACCCCAGACTAAAAAACCATATTAAAAATATAAAAGCATATTTTTTAAACCATGAAATATTTGAAGTATTTAAATGAGGAAACAAAATGAAAATAATATATTTGTTCACTTATTTTAATTTATTTCTCTGTTAAAAATTGTAGATATTCATTGAAATAACTGTAAATAATTTTAAATAACAAACAAAAATTTCTGCTCTATAGACATATAAATATGTGGTTTTTTTTTCATTATATATTTAAACATGCAAAATTTCGTAGATATAAAAGCACTTATATGCTACTAAACATGCATTTAATTCATATTTTTTGTAAATTTCAATTATTATACATATTTTTTCAATTGCGGTTCGAAAATTATTGATAAAAATTTTCGTTCCAAAAAATGTCCGATCCGGTTTTGATCCCGAGTAGAAAAAAACTCAAACCCAGCATGCTGCCGACCACACCACGGAGCGCTTCCCAAAGACGGAAATTTATCCGATTATAAACTGTAGCTTAAACTTATTTCTCAAGAATCCCCTGGGGGTTGCGCTTTATGGTGGTCATATATTTATATACTAACTATACTCTATCGAAACACAAATGTTCATCGCATTCGGTGAGACCAACCTCTGACCCTCTTCTTGTAAGCAACATAGATTGTTATACTCTAAAACCATCCTCTAAAAATTGCCTAACTGACAATTTAACCCATACAATGTATCCAATAAAAATACATTTTGCAGAACGTGATTCATGAGTTTTCGGAATGAAATTTCCAATTCTATTTTATATATACAAAAGATAGTAGATTTTTAAAAAGCTAATCTTTCGTAATCGGCTTGACATAATTATAAAACTTTCCCCCACAGCTCTGTAACTAAGCAACGTATAACAATGTGTCCTACACTAAAACCTTTCCCAAAAATTTACTTAACTGGCAATGTATGTTCCATAAAAATCCGTTTTGTAGAATGTGAGTTATAAATAGTCAAATAGAAATTCTCTTTCATAATCGAGTTGGCCTAAATATAGAACATTCTCCAAGAGCAATGTGTAATAGAACTTTCTTCCATAGCTCTGAAACTAAGCAACGTAAAATAATGTGTTATGCACTAAAACTTTCACTCTAAAATTCCCTAACTGACAATGTAAGTCCTTTTAGTAGAATATGAGTTAAAAGAGTTCAGGGTGAAATTTTCATTTCCATTTTATATAAACTAGGGGATAAACCAGGGCTTTCTCGGGTTACAGAATATAGGTGAAAACCATCATACATATATATGATGTCAACATCCTTTTTTCTCTGCACATACTAAAGCCACGGCGATGAATGAGGTATTTTTCGAAAGACTCTGCAAGCGGCTTTTGATGAAGTATATATATATATATATATATGTACAGTACCGGACCTCAAATCCGGACTGGTCGGGACCGCGGCCTTTCCGGATTTCGGAATTTTCCGGATTTTAGGTCCTCAACCAAAATAAATAAACAGATACAGTACATGCCCTTGGCAAAATTTTACATGCCACGAAGCAATCTATACCGCGAATTGCCATGTTAGGCTTAGTGTAAATAAAGCCAAAAATACAAATTACAAAAAGTAATTCAAAATAAAAGTAAGTTTAAAAAAAATACTATTACTGCATATTTTTAGAAATATTAAAGCATTTTTTAGAAAATGAAAATGCCTTGTTGCTCGCGAGTTAGGCCTAGGAATCTATATCGCGGATTGCCGTATGAGGTATAAGTAAACAAACATAAACATAAATTTAAAAAAATAATTTAAAATAAGGATAAGAATTTTTTTAAATCCTGTACATCACATTATTAGGAACATGAAAACGTTTTTTAGAAAATGAAAATACATCGTTGTTTGGGAGAGCCGAATTAGGCTCTTTATTAACCGCCATTTGTCCCTAAGTTTGCTCTGAAACCATAGTAACGAGCTCCCAGCGACACGGTTTCTTTCCTTAAAAATAATTATCTCCATTGCTAATAGACGAATTTCTTTCAAATTTTTAGCAAGTTACAATAATAGTGAATTAGCTTGTGTAACAAATTTTTATTAAATTCTGATAAGTTATTAGAAAGCTAGGGTACCTCTAAAAAAAAAAAAAAAAAAAAAAAAAAAAAAGGCCACTAGATGAAAAGAAAGTAAAGAAAAACGACATATTTATTCGCTGTTTGTTTTGCTTATTCAACATGTTTATTTAACTGCGTGAAGTGGAAAGTCAACGTTATCACAATGAGATCATTAGCTTTCGATGGACAGCTTGTTTTGTTATGGAGAAATGTACTTTGAGTAGATTTTTTTTTCTCTTTGAGTTAAAGAAAAGAATTTTTAGGTACGGCGCTTACAAACAGAATTTTTTCGAAAAATGAAATTTGTTGAACATATTAAAAGTGGGGGGAGGGCGTTGTAAAATATTTTTACATATAAATATTATAAATATATTCTACGAACCTTTTTAAAAATAATTCTTTCTTGTGGTTATTTATTTATTCTTTTTACATTTTCTATATAAATGAAGAAAAGGGTTTCTTTTAAAAATAAATTTAAAATGTGTGCACACACTAACTACGATAATTCTGTTAGAAAATTTGGATTAAAACTAATGAATGAAAAACATTGCAATAAAATAAAATTGCCGAGTCTAGTTTGGCTCGGCACTGTGTTACGTGCTCACATAGCGCCATCTATGGACGTTTTTACGAAATATTTATTCGAGATCATCGCCGAACTTCAGTTTTTTTTTCCATTCCGGATTTTGGGTCGTCCGGATTTTAGGATTCCGGATTTGAGGTCCGGTACTGTATATATATATATATATATATATGTTACATTCTTAGATCTAATTCCGCGATTTCCTTATCTTATTCTAAATTACTTCTTTATATTCACTAAATCCTTATCCTTAAATAATCTCTATCGTTAACTCTGTTAAATTCCCTTTAATTTAATGTCTAAATTGCTTAAATATTACTCTTTTAGTATTCTTAAATTAAATGTTCCATTTCCGCGCTTTTTTCTTTCTAGAATATTCTTTTAGCTTCCATTTTTACTAATTTTGCGTAATCGGAACCAACTATGTTTATTTATACATATTTTCAAAAGATTACGAGTATTTAAATGATAGAATATTTTAATATTCTGAGATTTATTTATGTTGTGTTAAATTATTATTTATTATGAGATTTTTATATTTATGTTAAGCAATATGATATATATTTTAAGGGGTATTTTGTAATGCTTTTACGATCTGGAGTAAAAGTTAGATATTCTAGTTTTATTACGTGGAAGCAAAAAAGTAAAATGACTGAAATTAATATTGTATCTTTTGAACCCGATTTGAGAATGGAAATCCAACAATGGTTAACATAATAATAAACACACATACTATAATATATATATTAAATACAATAAATATATTATTTTTTTATACATAGATTTGATGGTTAACATATTTTGATAATTCTTGCAGTAAACAAAATACTTGGAAATTTGAAAATATTTCAAAATATTTAATGGGAGAGGCCTTGAAAATTTATATCAATGAGTGCCAAAATTGTGACAGTTATGCTCAAATTTCAGAGATTTTAGTAGAAAAATTTATCAAAATTGGAGTTCTTAGATTTTCTGATTTTTCTTCGCTTAAATTAAACGATCTAAAGGATTTGGAAGATTACTTCCATAAAAAAGTAGAGATAGGAAGAAAACTAAAATTATGTGAGACAATCATAGTACAGGGTCTTACTGATAGCTTAGCACCACAATATTAGAATGTTTTAATTGTAAGCTCCCCAAATAATGCCACAGATTGGTATAAATTAGTCAGACAACTTGTAGTCACTCCTACCTCTAATCCAAATGCTACAAGAAATACCCTTTCAAATGATAGATCTTGTCGGCAGAATGCTAGATCTTTTCAACCCAATGACAGAACTTTTCAGCAACATGCTCGACCTTGTCAATCACGATATGATGCTCCCAGAAATTGGGTTCGTACACCAAATTTCAACCCCCCTAATACTAACTTCAATTCCAATGCACATGGTTCTAGATTTTCTAATCATAGAATGCAGAGCAATCATTTTCAAAGAAATTATCCATCTAGACCCTGTATAATTTGCTTGAATCAAAGAATACTTAATGCATTTCACTGGGAGAATAGTGTGTTTTTAATGTTAACCCTTTACAATCTGAAACTACTTCCGCTCCCCCACCACAAAATACTGATAATGTTTGACAATTAATTATATCTGGTTATACGATAAAACATCAATTACCTTGTGTTGTAGATACTGGTTCTACGATTTCAATTTTGCCACTTCATTTTGTACATTTATTGAATGCTAAACTTAAGAATATTTTTCCTATTAATTTTGGTCAAGCCAAAGACTTTGTCCAAATTAAAAAAGCTTGTGATTTATTTATTAGAATTGGTAATATTGAACAATAGGTTAATTTTCTTGTATGTGATACCGATTTAGAGTATGTAATTTTAGGATTACCAGACTGTGCAAAATTTGATTTGAAAATTAATTGTGCAAGTTGTAGTGTCACTCAGGGAGATACTGTTGTAAATTCATGTATAACCAGAAACAAAGTAAGATCTCTTCATTTCAATGATAGAAATGAATATCAACATATGCAACCCGATTATGGAAAAACCATGGCTCCTCAATCCTTCGCGCAATCTAATGATAATAATTCTCAATTAATTAGGGAAATAAATGCTATAGATAATGATAACTTAAAGGAAATGTTAAGGGATTACTTAGATATTTTTTCTAGAAACAAGTATGATGTAGGAAAGATAAATATTGAGCCACAGCCAATTTTTTTAAACTCTGACCTACCAGTATCTATGAGACTTTATCGTACATAGATAGTTGATGGAAAGGAGATTTCAACTCAAATTCAATCTTTGTTAAATGCTGGCCTAATAAAAGAAAGTACTAGTCCTTATTCTTCTCCTGTCACCCTAGTAATGAAACGCGATGAAGGCAAAAAGACAAGATTATATGTAGATTACCGAAAATTAAATTCCATAATGAAAAACGATGCAGAACCCCTTCCCCGAATTGATGATATTTTAGATAAATTGTGTAATGCCCAATAATTTTCCACAATGGATTTAGCCTCTGGCTACTGGCATATTCCCATTCACCCTTCAGATACAGAAAAACTCGCTTTTACTACCAATTCTGGTTTATTTGAGTGGAATGTTCTCCCCTTTGTTGTAAAAGTTGGACCCTCCATATTCAATAGAACTCTTAGAAGTATTCTTACAAAATATAAAATTGATTTCGCATGCTATTATTATGACGATATAATTATTTTTTCTTCCTCCCTAACTGAACATATCCAACATCTAAACAAAATTTTTGATTTGTGTAGGCTTGAGAACATAAAACTTAAACTTTCTAAATGCAAATTTGCTCAAAATAAAATTAACTTTTTAAACCCTCTAATGCTCTATAATGCCCTCTAATTAACCCTCTAATGCCAATATTGATGTAATTAAAAAATTAAAACCACTACGAATGTTAAAGAACTCCAAAGATTTTTGGGATCAGTTAATGTGTACCATACGTTTATAAACAAAAATGTCGAAATTAAGAACCCTCTCAATAAACTACTTAAGAAAAATGCTTTGTGGGAATGGAGTACTGAATGTCAAAATTCTTTCCAAAAGTTGAAAGATGCACTAATAGCAAAACCCATCTTAAAAATTTATGACCCTAAATTACCACTCCATATGTTTGTTGATGCCTCACAGATAGCGTGCCGTACTTAAACAACTGGATGATAATGGGTTTTTACATCCAATTGCTTATTACTCCAGAGGATTGAGAAGCTATGAACGACACTACTTTATTACGGAATTAGAGTGTCTTGCCATCATTGACACCTTAGACAAATTTTACCATTATTTCCACGGTGTAAAGTTTACTATTCATACAGACCATGCATCTCTAGTGTGGCTTAAGAACGTAAAACACCTAAGAGGTAGACTCTTTAGATGGTCTTTAAAACTGAGTATGTTTGAATATAAGATAGGGTATTTAAAGGGATCTACAAATGTCGAAGCCGACATGTTGTCCAGAAACCCTATTTCTCATTTTAATCGACCACTCACTTTTTTGTTAGATGTTAAAGAGGTACTTGAAATGCAGGAAAGGAATAATGTGTGTGGAAAAAATTACTTAAATGAAAATGGATTAATGATAATTAAAAGAAAGGGCTTTAGGAAAATAGTCCCCATGTCCTTGAGAAGAAAATTACTTGGAATTGCTCATGAAAAATTTGGTCACCTTGGAATTCAAAAAATGCAAAATCTAATTTCCCCACATTATTATTGGCCTGTTATGACTCAGGATATAACTAACTTTGTAAAGCATTGCGGTATTTGTCAGAAAAAAACCTAGACAGAAAAAAATTGGCTTATTACAAACTATGCCTACCTCAGATCGACTTTTTGAATGTCTTTCTGTTGATACTGTGGGAGGATTCAGCTATTATAATTCAACTAAAAAATATCTTCATATTGTCATCGATCATGCAACCCGTTATGTGTGGGCATTTCCCTCGAAGAATGTCACCACCGAAACCTTTACGAATTGTTTAAAACAAATTTTTAATATTCAAACACCACAACAATTATTCTGTTTTAATCAAATTTCTAACATTAGGACACCTCAAAAAATCTTAAGCGATAGGAACGCCGCCTTTACTTCTTCCAGATTCAAAAAATTTCTGCGGAACCATAATATTAAGCAGCGTTTAACCTCATCTCACCATCCTCAAACGAACGGTAAATACGAAAGAGCCAATCAAACGATAGTAACTAAGCTAAAATGTAAAGTTAACTCTACTACCTCTAAAGTTCCTTGGACTAAACTCCTTGCTGAAGTTGTAAATGAATGCAATAATACCCCCCATTCAATAACTAAACTTCCTCCTGCTTATTTACTGTTTGGCCAATTACCCTATAATACCCCCCTTCAACAAGATTATTACCCTCCTGTTAATGAAACACTTAAAATCGCAAAAGCGTGAACTGATGAATTCCATTTAAAAAGTAAGAAATATTATAATAAAAATTATGTTGAGCCAAAATTTGAAGTAGGTGATCTCGTTATTTATGAAGAATTTCATTACCCAAATACTAGAAAACTTTCTCAGGTATTTTCTGGACCATACCAAATTCTACGAAAAGTATCCGGTGTAAATTTTGAGATCGATAGAAAAACCCCATTTAAAGATACCGTAATCATTCATGTTTCAAAATTACGTTTGTATCATCATCCTAATAACTTAAAATTGTCTCATGAGCAATTACCAAAACAACAGCAGCAGACGCAGGTTAAATCACTAACTTAAACTCAATTTTCTAACAATAATGAGTTTGTAATTTAATATTAAAATTTAAAGCTTAAGGTAAAATATTTTAATTCAACATTACGGTATGTTCTTGCAAGGGCTCCGCAAAAATTAAAATTGTATTTTGATTAAAGTGGTTTATGTGGGATAAATTAGTTGTTTCAATTTAAGATTTCTAAATAAGGTTGAATCTAAAACTTAACTTTACTTAATTTATTACTTGTAATTAAAAACTTAATCTTACTTACTATAAAAATTTAATAAAAACCTAATTGATGTTCTTTCAAATGATTTATATATTACTCTTAAAATTAAGGGATTATCTTAACGATTGCAATTTATCAGCTTTTACAAAAAAAAAAAGAAAGAAAAAAGAGAGAAAAGAAAATGTTTCATATTTTAATTTCCGTGTCCACAGGTGTGAAGGTTATTGCGAAACCGCTTACTTATTCGAATTGCAAGACTTAATGATAATTTTCGTCTGCTATTTTTCTTATATTTCGTCTGCTAAATTTGATGATAACTATACTAAAAATAAAGATATAAGTTACTGAAAACAGTGATGATGATTTAACCCTTGAAAGGACCTATGAAGACATTATGAGTGAGATATTATGGAATGACCTATGAGGCCAATGCATCTCATAATTCTTCATTTCTGGTCACAAATCATTACTTTTTTCGAAAACTTATCTAAGATTAAAAATAATACGAGGAATAAAATTACGTAAGATTTAACAGTTGTTGTGATTGATACTGTTATTATACTGAGAGAATACAGATCTGTAATAATGAAAAGACCATGTCAAAAACTATCAAAAATTGTACAGTATTGTGATATTTGTATTGTGATTTTATTTACATTATAGTTGACAAAAATTTTATTTACTATTGTTTATTAATTTATTTGATATATTATTATTATACAAGGTTATTCTTAGATTATTTATTTATTTATTTATTATTGTTATTAGTATTTAATATTATTAGAATTATTACTGCAACATAGTTTGTGATATAAGATTTAAGAAACCATAAAAACTCTTATGAATTCTACAAATCCATATTTCAGAACGGACTAAAAATCACTAGAGGACATATAATTTAGTGAAGATACTGAATAAATATGGTACGGTTTTGAAAATTGTGTCACTGTTGCTAACTAATGAACTGATATTAATATTACCTTATTAATTCACAGAAAGAAAAACTTATGTTAATTTTGAATAATAACCAAATATTATTATGATTGTTTTTATTATTGGATTTGTACTTATTACAGCAGTTTCTACTAAGACGCGATTTTTTTTTTAATTTTTAATTATATTTTTTTTTCTTTCAAAATGGTATTAAAGCTTTGAGCAACGCGATTTGGTGACCTAGTGACGGTATCATTTTAAAGATGATTGTAAAACAAAGAAACAAAAATCGTAAAACGAGTTCATTCATTTTTTTACGGGAGGGATTTTGTTACATTATTAGAGCTAATTCCGCGATTTCCTTATCTTATTCTAAATTACTACTTTATATTCACTAAATCCTTATCCTTAAATAATCTCTATCGTTAACTCTGTTAAATTCCCTTTAATTTAATGTCTCACATGTCTAAATTGCTTAAATATTACGCTTTTAGTATTCTTAAATTAAATGTTCCATTTCCGCTCTTTTTTCTTTCTAGAATATTCTTTTAGCTTCTATTTTTACTTTCCCGCGCATTTCTGTGGTTATCCTTTTTCCCTTCCAATTCATCCGCTTGCTCTGTCCGCACTTTTTTCATGACGTGATATTCTTAATTATTCATTGATTGAGAGCACGATCTACGTCATATTTGTATTCTTACACTTGAGGAACAAAAAGTCGATACTCGCTGTGTTTCAGCAGAATTTGTCGTATTTCTACTTTGATAACTTCCGCTGGTCGCCGTCTGATATTTTCTATTATGTAAAATTTGATTACCCATAATTAAATACTACGTAGCGATGGCTTGATTAAAATAAATTGGTGGAAACTGCACCGCCGAAATCTCTTTCAATAAAATCCTGAGTTAAATTATGCATTGGCTCAATTATTCAGGAGAAACCTACCCTGGATAAATGTGTTACTTGGCCTACCACTCGATGACTGCAACTACTTTCCAATATCCATGTTGATTTACTACGAAACATTCTCTTCGTTAAAATTCAAAATTCGTTATATTTGTCGACGAGAATTCAACTCTATAGCTGTGTCTCTATTATTTCAACATTGCACTGCAAATAAGGGCGTCTTAAATTCAGACACATATGTGACTGAAAAAGTAATTCAAACACTTAAGTGTCTGAATATGGAATTTCAGACGTCATAGGTGTCTGAAATTTAGACACTTAAGTGTCTTACTATATGATCATGACATAAACACTGTAATCTGAAATGTCTGAAATTCAGACACATAAGTGTCTGAAACTGGAGTGTTCAATTTTCAGACATTTTAAAGTGTCTTATTTTTTAAGACACGTGTATGCGTCTGAATTTAAGACATTTCAAATGTCTGAATCGCATCCATTTTTGACCAATCTGGAAGTTCGGTAATAGGCAGTCAATTTTTTACTTTTTTTTGTAAGCTTTATAGAATGTAAAAAAATATCCGTTAAAATATGGAAATTATACTGGCAATTTACGTATTTTAATGCAAATTTTCTTTCTTAAATTCCAGGAAATTTTCCATTTCTTGCATATTTCTGTATTTAAAATTTTCCATTTAAAAGGTAAAATATACTCTTTCAAGGACAAATCCATATATTTCGCAATCAGAATTTTCTAAACCCATGCATATTAGACACGATTTATTTATTTATATTCAAACCAGTGCATTGCGCAACGGGGGGGGGGGGGAGCTAAGGCTGAATCCCCTCCCAGACTAGACTATATATTGTTATTTTTTTTTAATTATGAAAGAATATTATTATTATTTTTAATAGGTTTAAAAATCGGAATTTTTGAAAAGATTTTGTCACACAATTTTTTTCTCTTTTATAAATTTTATAATGAAATTCGAAATTATAGCATGTTTGAAATTTACTTAATTATAAATTTAAAACACAGTGTAACCTCTTGTTCACTTTAACCTTCATAATATTTTGCTAATTTAATAATAAAACCTTAAATTGTTTGATTGCAAACACACTTTAAAATTATCCAAATACAGAAACACACCAAAAATATCGCAAAAACTAAGATATATTTTAGCACAGTATTTCATTGTTTAACATCTTAAAAGCATTCAGAATTACACCCACTAAAACTTTCCAGAGCTTCCTCTGGCTTCTCTGGCTGGTTACGACTTATCAGTGTTGAATTCAGGGGGTGACCGCGGGAGAGAAATTTCCCCCCGGAGCAAAGAGATGTCCCTCCGGAAAATTTGAGATTTTGTGTTTTCAATGGTCAAAAAGTGCAATCCCAGCCCGGAACTCAATAATGTCCCCCCCCCAGGGATGTAGTGGAGGGTATACGGGGGTATACGCCGTATACCCTCTAGATTTTTTTAAGGAACATCGTATACCCTCTGTTTCTCATGAAAGCTTTAGTATATATACACTAGGGTATACGCTCTGCCTTGATCGTATACCCTCTGCTTAGAACGTATACCCTCTATTTTTTTTACGACTACACCACTGCCCCCCCCCCCCCTCAGAAAATCCCTCCCGAAGAAATGTGTCTGAATTCAACACTGACGACTTTGCTCCAGTCTGCAGAAAAATAAAAGTCAGGACCTGATCTGGCATGTCCCATCAAATCAAATGAGAGAAACACCGGGCCAGATCTGAGCACATATACTCCTCTAAAATATGCCTCTCCAAATCGCAATCCTGGATAGAAAAATGTCAAGTTTAATTACGAAAATTTCCCAAGAAAAAAATGACTTGAATACACCAAATACAGTAGCGCCATCTAGTTTGAGTCGAACGTATTATTATTAGTCGAACATATTCTTATTAGAACGTGTTTTTGAGAAGTCGAACGTATTATTATTAATAATATTATTATTATTATTATTATTATTATTATTGATTTATGGAATATTTCTGAAAATTCTTACTATGTAACTTTTTAGCTAATGATTCAGTATCGATCTACTCCAGGTATGATTTCACCGTGATTTCAGGATTTCACCGTGGGAAAATTAGTTTCATCAAAAAATTTACTCTGTATTTTGATCGGGGGAAAAAAGGAAGACAAAAAATTTGTGCGTAAACCATTGATTTTTATTATTTTTGCAGAAAAATTATACACAATATTTATAACTGAGAAATTTTGTTCAGAATATTTAGCATATAGGAGGAAGTAATGAGTCCAATCTCAAAAATGTTGCCATATATTCACCTGATCAAACGAAAAAAAAAGAAGAAATAATCAAAGAAAACAGAACACTATATTACTTCACACACTTTCATATACACATACCTTCGCATTAAAATTAAACACAGGATTTTGGCAATAAGAAATGCATTTATTTTTGAATGAAAAATTGATTTTATTTTTAAAGGTTGCCCTCCCCCCCCCACACACACAACTGAAACGGGACAAGCCCGAATTAAATATATATATATATAATATATATATACATACGCACTATTAAAACATTTTAAATATTTTAACATTTCAAAAATACCCGAGTCTTCTGATAAACAATAATATTTATGTTCTGAAAATTTCTTCGATAGAAGTAAAAAATTTTTCTACTGATTCTACATCGCATGAAATTAAAAAGCAAAATATTCCAAATTCTAGAGAGAAGATGTGTGAAATCTTTCAGAATTATAAGCAGATTGACAAAATATTTACAGTTTCCGTAAAATAAATTGTGAGTCACAAATAACTAACAATATTTGAACTTCCTATCTGTGAAACCGTGGCCGAGAGGGATTACCGCATAGTCTACGGACCATAAGATCATGAGTTCGTATCCCGCGACGGATAAGTGTAATATTGCTAATGTTGTAAAATGAATTAGATGAGTAAATCATGTAAAATCTGAGACCCACATGTGGGTGAAATGTCCCTTCCTTGAAAGCCATAATTTTTATTTTTTAAATATAGAAATTTCCAAAAAAAATTTAAATATTTCTGGTAATTGAAGAAAATTTCCACTAAAATACGTAAATTGTATTGGCGTTTTGATTGGCGATACAGTTTTTATATTTTAAAGGATTTTTTTTCTGTGTATTAAGGCTTACCGAAAAAAAGGTGGAAAATGCTTTTGCAGAGAAATTAAAGGTGGTCAAACATGGATGCAATTCAGACGTTTGAAGTGTCTTAAATTTAGACACATACAAGCATCTTAAAAATTTAGACACTTTAAAATGTCTGAAAATTGAACACTCCGTTTCAGACACTTATGTGTCTGAAGTTCAGACATTTCAGTTTACAGTGTGCACTACTGGCAACATAACAACCAGTTATTTCGTTCACTAGTAAAACCTTCCAATGTTAGAATAATCTAACATATATATATATATATGTGTATAACAAAATATATGTAGCGATATATCGTTATAACGCGTTGTTTGATATCAAAATTTCCAGTTCATGGAAAAAAGTATCAACAAATAATCTCAATGATCGCGGTGAGGAAATCTTTCACGGATCTATTGTTTTTTTTTTTCGATAACTCTGATAGATTTTTTACGTTTGATATATTTTTTAGATTGCCCATTAGCAATACTAAAAATCATATTGATATTAAAAACAACAGTAATGCGTTTAAATAAAGTTTTGAAATGCATTAAGAGCGCAATTTTCCTATTGATCTCGCTTTAGAATTTAACAATCGAAGATATCGCCAAAGATCGCTTTTTACAATCAGCCTTTTTGATTCGTTTCATTTCAGCGGTTTAAGCGCGAAATTCGATTACATGTCTTAAATTTGTGTTTTATTTAGATTTTATTGTTTTACTTATTGATTAATGGATGTTTTAATTTCGTTATATAATCTGGAAACAAATTATGAACTACTTATATTAATTTCAAGGCAAACGGATTTATATTTCACATTCGTCTGCACACGACAGAGATATATTTGAAAAAAGTCCATGCTTGAAAATTATTTTTAAAATAATAAAAGTTGAGTAAATGGCGTTACAGTTTTTCAAACAAATTGCATTTGAAAGTACATTTTTTTTTCTTTATTCGACGCTGTAAAAAATTAAAATGTGCTATGATTAGAGGTTTAAAATTATTTAAAAAATGCAAGAAAAGTGAAATTTGATCAAAAGCTATTGCCATTCGCAAAATGACGTCAGAGTTGTGCACAATCACGTTTGTTCTTTATAATATAAATAGTAGATAAACTTATAGGTATTATTAATAATAAGTATTTATAAGGGCTTTGTGGCGTATTTACAACTACACTCAAATAATTTCTTTAAAATGGCGTTTTTAATATTTTATAGAATTAGAAAATGTACAAACTGAGTATCTCTATAAATATAAATATAGACATTTTACAGAATTGAAATTTTCCATTCTATGTCTTTCAACATCAATAAAGCTAAACAGTTTTAAATATTATAAAGCAAAAACATGTATATGAGTACTGCTGACGTCATATTGACGGTGGCAACGACCTAATAGACTGGCAGCCAGCAGCACAGACAATCACCTCATCGAGTTCACGGCTGAAATTCCAGAATTAGTTAAAACTCGAATGTGACAAGTCAAGTCTTGGTGGAAAAACCTGAAAACATGATTTTAGCAGTTGACTCGTGCGTTTACTATTGCGTTTTCCTGCTCCCAGTCCTCCATCTTTTCATACTTTTGGGTGCAGGAAAACACAATGGCAAACCTACGAGCCGACCACTAAAATCAGGTTTTCAGGTGTTTTCCACCGAGATATGACTTGGCAGACCTTTTGCGTTTTAATATGAGTATCAGTTTTAACTAATTCTGGAATTTTAGCCGTGAACTCGATGAGGTGATCGCCTGTGCCCGGTCTATAAAGAAAAAGGTATCGTTTTCACTGCAATTTATCTAAAGTGTAAACGTCGCGTCAAAAACATGTTCCCTTTTGACACCGTCGAATAGAAAAAGAATTCCAGTGCAATTTGCGTGAAAGCTGTATAATAATTTATTAACTTTTTATGGTTTTAAAAATAATTTTTAAGCATGAACATGTTTAAATCTGCGCGCAACCCAATGAAAGAAAATTATCATAAAACTATGCAACTGCATGGAAATTTTACAAATAAATGAATAAATAAAACACGAATTTAGCATATATATAATCGATCTAAGCGTCTAAGCATTCAAATAACCGCAATTACGAAGGTTGCTGTAAATAGTGAAATGTTTCGCAATTGACCGCTGCTATACGACTCATACGAAAGTGCAAAAAATGCTTTTCGGTGTAGTTTGTGAGCATTCTAAGAAAATACACTAAATGTGAAAAATCTATTATAGTTTTCTATAAAAAAAAAACAATTTTCATCTACTTCCTATACGGCGGGTAACCTTTGTGTTTTAATTTCTCTCTCTGTTAATTTTTAATGACCTTTTTTACATAAATATATTAGCAGGCTTCGTCCGCTACGCTGGTCGGTTTCTTCAAACGAACCTTCAATCAAACGAAGCAGTGAATTTGACCTTATGTTTTAAAGTAATATGGACCTGTACCTAAAATTTTCTTCCACATTGCTGAAACTGATACAAACGCCACTGCGGTATGATACATCTTGTATAAAAAATACCCGAAATTTATCATTTAAAAGACACGCTAAAAGATAACACGACACTTATTGTTCTGTAATTTGGGACAACTGTACTGAGTTATAACTTGGAGTTTGAGCGTCGTCTGTGACTTAATGTGTTGATAGCAGCTTTTTTTCAGAACTTCTTTTGAATGCTCTGTTATTTTCACAATTAAAAAATTAGTTGAACAAAGGATTTGCGTCAAATTTTGCGTTTCAAAAAAAAATTTTGTTTGTCGAAACACTGAAAATGTTTCAGAAGACCTATGGTGAAATGTGTGTGTCAAAAACACAAAGTAGTAGTTGATTTGCCTCGCTCCGATCGGCCTTCAACGTATACAAACGACTGAAATATCGATAAAAATGAAAAGTTTGAGTTTGAAAATTGTCATATGAGACATAGAGAATTTGATCATAGAGAACATATCTTTTAAGTCCGCTCATAGTACAGGGGAAATGTACCAAAAAAAGGGGGTTACCTTGCAAAAAGTCAGGTAGAAGATTTTTTTTCCTGAATTGTTTATAATGATGCCAACATGGAAAAACCAAGTTTTCTAACAAAATTTCTTAAGGCTAAATTTTCTGTGGCCAAAAAACAGCAAACTTTTGGGACCTTTATTGATTTTTTTTTTATTATCCCGAGACTCGTTGCCATAGCATATTATTTGTCAGTTACAATATTAAAGAGGACAAAATTCTCTACAACTTTCATATTTATAATTTTTTTATACACTCCATAGCAAGCGCACTACGCCATTTCAAAAATAAAACAATTTTTTCAATTTTCTTAAAAACCGTGAAAAACTTAGTTCTGCCCCGATTATTCAAAAGTTACCCCCGGATTTAATCGTGTATGTCAACTTCTATAGACTGGTATGAGTAAATTATGTGTTTCAGGGCTAAAACTAGCCTTTTTGCGCCCGTGGCAAACATGGATTTTGCCCCCCCCCCCCCTCATCCCCCGCTTAAAAAGTAAATTTATCACGAGAATTTTAATAAATCTCTAACAGCTGGATTTTGAAAATTTTAGGTGTGTAATCATTAAAAATAAGCTTTGCCAAATATTGATTCATTAAAACCTTGAAAACCGAACAGAAAAGAACCGAAATTATTCCGCTTTAAACAGGTTTCCATCTTAGCAGGTATGATTGTTCATATTCTCTCTCTTGAAAATATATAATTTTTTCTTTAAAGACCGGATTCCGTATATACAGGTTTCATTTTCAAAATTTTTACGGTAGATGTAGTATTGAGGCTTTTAAAGTCACAGTTATATGACTTATGAGACTAAATTAGTCACACGAAGACATTCGCAAGGTTCGTTCTTGGGGACGTTTTTGACAAATATCTCGCTTGCATTTTATTACTTTTAATTTTTTTTTTTTTTCATGGGATACCTGAGATCAATATCTAACGTTGTGCTTTTGTGCTTTTTTGGGTTTGGTTGCATTTTTTGTTTTTAATATTCGGACACTTTCATTTTTGGAAAACTGTTTGTAACCCGTTCTGAAATTTGAAGTATCCTCATTAAAAAAATGCAACCAAATTCGAAAAACTAAAAACGCACAATGTTAAATATCGACCTCAGATATATGAAAAAAAATAAATATTGAAATTCTAGCAAGAATTATAAAAAGAATGCTCCCATAGGTTTAACATTAGCGTGCAAATGTTTTCGCGAAAACTACACTGAACGCTACACTGAAATGCTAATGTTAAATCTATGGGAGCGTTCTTTTTACAGTTTCTCGCTTGCAATTTAATAGTTTAAAATGTTTTTTTTTGGCTTAGAATTGCTGACGTTGAATTCTAACAGGATTAGTGTTTGCCTTTTCTATTTTCGTTGTTTTGGTTTTCTATTTTGATTACAGTTTTTTTTTTTTTTTTTTTCCGGCAGCGAGACATTTTTATTCATATTTCATATATATACATATATTAATCGACAAATAAAAACTTCATTTGGCGCGCCCATCCAGATATCTGTTTTATTCAGGACAAGGATATTCCTTCGAAACGGGATGCTAATTTTCCTACAAAAGTGCCATCAAAAAGAAAAAATATTGTTAAATAACCTGTAGAAATTATTATTATTATTAAAATACATTTTTCCATTTAGCTTATGCAGTCCTATTGCATACCTTACTTTGTGTTGGGAAAGTGAAGTTGAATAAAACAGGCGATCAATGCAAAAACAAAAATATTTATTTGGTCTACAATCATAAATAAATTGGTATTTCATTTGATAAATGGTATCAATGAGATCATTAAACAGATATAGTTTCAAAACAGTACATGTTACAGAAGATTAGAATGTTCTACAAAGTATATTTTTCAACAATCAAAGTAAGTTTTTCTGTTTGAGCTTAAAGCAATTAATAGATAATCTTAAAAGTTTTATATATTTCTGCATGGTAAAATGATATAATCTCTTGTTATAAGTGAAAAAAATATTGAGAATATTTTTTAAAACAAATCTTTTAAATATTTTTATGAAGCCAGTGATCTCAAATATTTTATTGACAGAATTTTAAAACTTTACAAGAGATAAATGCATAACATTAGTTAAATAACCTGTTGTCATTTTTATTGTAGCTATTTCATAAGGTAAAAGTATTTCTTACATAAAAGATATTTATTTTTTGAGTCCCCCCTTTTATATGGAATTATAATCCAATGTTTGCTATCTTTAAAACATTAAAATATATGTTATATATAATTTGTAAATAAAATATACCATTGTAGTGTGGAATAAAATATGTTTTTCGCAAATTTTCATACCTATCCTATTGATACTTGGAAAAATATGTATGCATCAAAAAAATTTAAAAAATCATAAAATCATTAAAATTAAACAAGAATTCTTTCTTAATTGAAACTATCGTGAAAATAAGTTACTAAATATTGAAGTATTCTTTTAAACAATGCTTTGACGTTAACATTGTATACACTTAAATTTACTGCCTAAATATGGAAATTGTCTCATTCATCTACACTTTGCCCTACTTTTAAAATTATATAAATTTATGGAATGTAAAATGTCTGTTGAGATGAAAATGAAGACGTGAGTGTGCAAATAATAGATAATTTACTGCTACCAATTGTTAGAAGTCGACGTACACGATTAAATCTGCGGGGAAGTAGCCGAATTTGGACCACTTCACTTATTTTCAGGAGTAACTCACTTAATTTTCGGAATATCTGCAAAACATCATTACACGAGGTCAATCTATTCATCTACTAACTAAATAAATCTTTAGATCAATTTCTTTTTGAAAATCTTAAATTTTATTTTAATTTAAAAAATTTGTCAAAAGTGGTCCAAATTCAGCAACGGGTCGCCTAAGTTGGACCCCCAGTCTCCTAAATTGGACCAAATAATATCAGGTTGTTTTAATGACTAGGAAATATAACTAATTTTATTAAAAGCAAAGTTTGCGATTAATGAAACAATCAAACAAAATAACAGCAATGAAATATAATGAAATCAAATATCTGAAAATAAGAGTAATTGTTTTAAATCAAAATGTATTCAAAATATAAATCAAAGTTATCAGTAATTAAGAACAAAAATTTTGTAGCTAATTTTCAGTTACTTGAATATCATGTAAGGAGTGATGCAAAGCTTATATATGAATTTCGTTTATTGATTTTTTTCTAGAGCACACTACATTTAACCGTATTTGGCAATCTGAAATCTGAATCATTTCTGCTATTTTACTTTTTTTACAAATTAGGAAAAACCAATACCAGATCACTGTCTCTATTTTTCTTTTTAGATTCTGAATTGTTAGACCTTTTTATTGCAACAGAAGTTTTCTTTACATTATGTTTGTAGTTCTTCCCTTCCATCATTTTCTTCCTAATTGTATTACGCCTATTTTTTAAATCTTGATGTTCCAATTGCTTTTGTGCAGTGATAGCTTGCTTTTTGTCGTTGTTTTTATTATTATTATTTCAAGGTTTACTTTATGTGGCGAATATGTTAACGCAACTGTTTCTTGGCTGCCTCTGTACTTTGATTTAACTGAATTTAGCAAGGGAGATAACATTTCTAATGATTTTTTGGCTTTTGGGGAGAATTTGTAGCTGCAACCTTCTTGCAGGTCAATTTCTTCACAACTTATTGCTCCTTTTTGTTTCCTATATCTTTAACAGCTTTCGCTGTCACGGCTGTTTTTCTTCCATACAGTTTGTCTGTGTCTTTTTCAACATTATATTAAAAAAGTTTTAAAAAGATATCCTCTATCGAAATATACACTATGATTAATCAAACGCAAACATTATATATTCAAACAATGAATTCAACCCCCCCTCCCGGAGCCTTGAAATAACCACTCCCCCCTGAAGGTTTGAAATTTTATGTGTTTTAATTACAAAAAAGTGCATTCCACCCTCCAGAAATGTAATAAGTCTGCCATCGGAAATATGCTCTAGGGGGAGAAAGTTTGAATTCAACTCTGTAAACCCGAATACCCCGTAGGAATAAGGAATTCAAAGAAAATAAATACAAATGTATGCAAGATAAAAGAAATTGCAAACAAAATTTTTTGCATAACATGAAAAAATATTTTTATGTTTATATAGGCCTAAACTGTATAAAAAATTTATCCAGATATACCAAAAAAAAAAAAAAATACAAACTTGCATAGAAATAGTAATCCATTATTTAAAAAAAAAGTGTACAAAGCGTACCGTCCTCGAAATTAATTACTTACTTTTCAAGTTTATGATCGCATATCTGGACCAATTTAAGCAACTTAAATTGGCCCAAATACGGCAACTGCGCCATTTTTTAAAACATATAATCTGAAGACTAAAAACAAAATCGAAATCAAACAAATCCGCGTGAAAAAGATGCTCAATAAACAGATGAATTCATATATGTATATGAAAATCTAACAACTTGCCTTAGTTTTAAAGTGTTCACTTACGTTTAGTAGGAAAAAATTAGATCAAAACAGCTAACTTTAGGTTTTTTTAAATTGTGTGAAAACAGCACGTGGTAGGTGGTTGATTCTTCTAATCATGAGTGATGTCATTCTGATGAGTAGGATTTTAGCGGTAGATGGCGTCTCTTCTTGTAATTAACGGCAGAATGGCAACGGTCCAATTAAAGCGGCGGTCCAAATATGGCTACTCTCCCCTAAGTTCCGTCGAAATCTATTCAGAAGAACCTTTTGAAAAGGCTAATCTTTCCTAATCGGCTCATCTAATTATAGAACTTTCACCCACATTTCTAGTAAGAAACGTAGAATGCTAAATTCTACATGTTAATTATTAATTAAGTTGCATGCTAAATTCTTCCCTGAAAATTTTTCTAACTATTGGTGCAAGTCTCATTAAAATTCATTCAGCAGAACTCGATTTATAAGAAGCAGGAACGATATTCTCATTTGCATTTTTTATGTAGTAGAAATAGATTTATTTTTTAGTCTTTTTTAAAAAAATCCCTAATATTCTTAATTTCTTTTTTCTTTTCATTTACAGACCAGACTGAACTTGACAGTGCGCCTATTCTAAAATTTCAGAGTGGAAAGTTCATACATATAGGAAGCTATTTTACTATTCATTAGAAACTACTGTTTCAAGAGATAATATTTGCATGGAATTTGGACCTTTTAAATAGCTCAAGAATTACAGATGTAACAATAAAGTTTTATGCTCATTTAACATGGAGTTTATTTTTCTTTGCTGTAGTAAATACAGCAGTTGATAATAATACAAATTCGTTTCTAATTATAATGCAAATTATATCCTTCGTAAATCTACGAATTCTTATTATATGAGATACAACTTATCTATATTTTCCAATAATTCATTACTGAATTGTTTACTTAAATTATTTCATTAGATTAGTTAAAATTATTCTAGAAATCTAGAGGATTAAAATAGTCTATAAGGAAGAATATCTGGAATTAAAAGCCTAACTGGGTAAACTTAAAAAACAGTCATTTATCTTGTAACTTGCAAAGTTAGCGAATAGAGGAAGTTCGGGTATTATGGAATGGTCGGACAATATGGAATAGTTCAATATCTGGCGCATAAGGTGTTGCAGCTAAGCGTAAATCTGAATACGACCTCCTAACTCCCATGAGGCATTGTACTCAGTTCTGTTTGGATACCTGTTGATGGAGAGACCGGATGAATAAAATTTTATTCTCAGTTTTTGCATATACATTATAAAATGCTTGTATTAATTACAAAATCTGATTGTCAATGATGTTAACTAATTTCAGTATAAAGTTGAACAGTTATATTTATTGCTGCGTTAATCCATTTTCCTCTACGCTAACTTGTTGACTAGTGAAGAGGTTGTTGGTGCACTGCTTTTTATATCGCAGTTTAAACTATATTCTAATTTTCAGATCTTATAAATATTATGATTAAATATATTTAAAATGATTCACAACTCCCAATTATTTATTCGTCGAACAACTTTTATTTTTTACAAAACAAAAACTGAAACTTTTGAGCTGTTGCCAACTCAACAAACTAAATAAATTTAAGCCACAACAGTACTCTCCTCCCAGTAACGAAGTTACGTTACAATATATACAAAACTACTCGTTGGGGGCCACCGTAATACTTACACATCATGGATATACATAATATAAAATATGAAAATAAAACATGTGATACATGCTAAGCATTGTATCATGTTACTTTTATTCATAATTTAATTTACTTGGACGCCCTTAAATATAATTAATATAATCCCTTAAGCTAATATTACATTTTGTTGCATTAAAATATCACAATTTGTTGATTTTCTGGAAACAAATAAACACTATTGGTTTACAATAGAAGTCTATTGGAATTTGGCGAAATATTAGAGATACCACCAAGTTGGCGTCATTTTTGGCGACTCATTTTGATCGACAAATTTGGCGATATATCGCCAAGTTGGCGACAAACATGGCGGCATTTGGCGACATAACAGGGTCCCCCCTATAGTAACCCCCTTATAGGTATGGAGATGCATTAAATGCTTGACATTTACGATAAGCCATTATTGGCATTTAATCTTATAGTTTGGCGATAGATTTTTGGTCGGCGGGATAATCGAGTAGTACCGAATTGCGTAAAAGAAAAATCCTTATAACTCGAAAAATTATAATCGTATTAACTAACAATTTACTGCGTCGGATTAAGCATCTCATTTCCAATTAAAATATATCTTTGAATTGAAATTTAAATGAAATAAAGGGTCATGAAAAATCGAAGGGTGTGAAAAATAGGATTACAAATATCTCGGCAACTAATTATCCGATCGACTTCATTTATTATGCAAAATTTATGTTTTTTTATTGTCTTTTATGTTCCCTCCTTCAAATAAACAATTTCGAAAATTTTTGTATACCATTTATCAGAGCGAATATTTCGAGAGTCCGAAAAAAATAGTTCCGGATAATCGAGATTACTGATATTCAATAGACTTCTTCCCGTTATTACTTCCTAAGTATACACCAAATTTCAAATCTCTATCTCAATTTGTTCCGGAGATAGAGCGTTTACAGACACACACACACACCCAGACGGACGGCAATTTTTTTTTTCTAAAAATATGTTTTTCGGAATCTCCAGTGTCTGAAACGTGTAAATCCGTCGCAAAAAATTTTTTCGATATTTAAATCGATTACAAGACTTACCCTATACTACATATGATGGGTAAGTAAAAAAGTGTTAATTACAAAATAACAATGCACTATTTAAAAATTACTTAAAAATAAATATATATCTGCTAATCCCGAAATCGCACAGGAAGTTTAATCGTTCGTTCCGAACGTGACTGTTTTCCAGGAAGTTTTTGGTCCATAGTATTTGAGTCCTGTGGTGATTTTACAGGTTATATTGTCTGTGTTGGTTGTTTTGTAGCAAAGTCTGGTGTTTGCAAGAAGTATGCAGGCTTTAACCTATCAATAGAGACAGTTACAGTTTTGTCTGATTTTGAGCGTGAAATATTTTTCGTTTCTATCAACGACTGGAAATGGACTTTCGTATGGGGTTCCAGTTGCTTTTTAACTCTGTCTTTGCGAACAAACACATGCGACGTAGTTTTTAACTCTTTAGGAACAAATATTTTCTGTACATATTTTTTTGACACAGCTCTTGGTCCGACTTCTTCCATCACTTTTTGAAGTTGTTTGCTAAAATTATCAGGTGGTGTAGAAGTTCTAATTTCATGAAAAAGTTCTCCAGGTAAACGTATGTTTTGTCCATAGACCATCTGGGCTATAGTATATGCAGTATCTTCCTGCATGGTAGAGCGTAGACCAAGAAAAACAGTTGGCAGTGTTTCACTCCAGGCTGTAACGGCTTCACCGTTATATATTCATTATTCCTCCTTTCCCCTCAAAAAAATCAACTTTTAACTTTACTGGTTTATTATAAATTGTCATTATTCTTCCTCCCCCCCCCCTTCAAATAAAATATTTAGTTTAAATTTGACATTTTAGAGTTAATTTCATATGTCTTTATTCATTCTCTTCCCCCCCCCTCTCACTACTGTAAGTTTCGCTTTTACTTTTTAAAGTTTTTTTCAAATGCAGACATCATTTATCTCGGTTCCTTTTTCTGTCTTTCAAATTCACACGATAGAAAAAGATCTTAACCGCAGTTATTTTCCATTGAAATAAAGTAAAAGAATAAAATACAAATGAATTTCTTTTCGCTTTGCAGCCGACGATATCTAATGCATATTTTCCCAGCCTCTGGGCTTGCATTAGTATTCAATTCTCACCCTTGTACTTTGTCGGATAAAAACCATATGCCCCTTACTGACTAATTCAGCTGTCGTTAAAATCTATAACGAGCATGTAATATCACGTGTTTGCTATTTCTCTAACCACTTTCCCTTACCGCAGGAATGTTAAGATACGGGTAACCATATAGCCGCGCCATGGCGTAAGTTGAGTTCTATGTAATACTTCGGGATGCTTCTGATTCCTTTGTCCACGCCACCAATATTCATCGCCAATACAGTACATATGTTCCTATTCATCTCACCAATGAGTGAGTGATTGTAATGAATATTTGACCACTACTCCCTCTGATCTTGAAGGTGAGAGACCTCAGCTCGCTGCCCTTCGGGGTCGCCCCCGTCGGGCGGTCTTGTGTTTGACTATTCCCGTCCCACTGTACTATCATGGCCCTCCTTCTAAAAAGTTTCATAATAAAGAAGTAAGTCCTCGAAATCTTCGTGTTGGAGTTTTTTTTTATTCATCCATGAACCTGGACTCTCTAATAAATCTCCTTTATATAAATTGGCGCCGTTGCCCAGATTTTTTTCTCCAACAGTAATAAAAAAATAAATAAATAAATAAATAAATACGAGGAGAAGTTTCATTCCGTTTCACTTTTCTTACCAGCGACGCGAAAGGATGTCCATAGACCTTTTTTCCCACGGGAGTTCCGGCTGCCCTACTCTCTGTTCGTTCGCCGATGTCAACTTCAGGGGATTTCCCTTGCCTACTCTTGCTACCTCAACGGATTTGGAGAGTGCCTCTTTCTTCCGGACTTTACACTGGCCTAACGAGAAGCAAGATTTAGACTGCGGTGCTCCAACGGGGTCATCGAACGACGTCGCCTCCTCCAGCTGTTCTTTTTTTCCTACGAGACATCACACCTGCATCACTTATTTCCCTGCGTGAATTTGTGTCTTCATACTCCTACTCATTACTATCGGAAAAATCTGTCTGTACTCCACTCCAAAACAAAAATCACGACAGTTTCTGTTTTTTGTGCGCGATATTCAACCTTCAAACAAACATGTTCGTGCTACCAGTGTGAGTGCGAAAGGTTTTGTGAAAAGAAAAAGTGCCATCTGAACGTACACCCACTCCAGATAGTTTCCTAAAAGGAAATAGTTTGTGAAAAAGTTCTCACCTAGCTGTGGTATGAATCATCCGCACAAGTAACACAGATTTTAAACAAAGTTCTCAGTGCAACAAGTCCAGGAAATGTGCGCCGTTTCGCTTTGTTTGTGATCTTGTGATTAATATTTGCAGTGCAAAGTGTCCAGGAATCCCACAGATTTGGTGACAAGATAATGAAATATGCTAAAAAGATATAGAATTTCGCTAAAGTGTCATCTTGTGTTAGGTATAACAAATTGTGTCCGAAGCAATAGTAAAAAAAAAATTTCGATTTACTTTGTGCTTCTTTGTGGTGATATCTTCAATTTTTCTAAAAAAAAAATATTGAATGCACCAAGTGTGCCACGAATTAGAGGAATAATGTTTTCCTTTTGTGGTGTGTTATCAAGATATAAAAAAATTACCCTACTGATGTGCAAGTGCTTCAGTTAAAAAAAAAGAAACCACTCTGCATAAAAAAAGAGTGTACTAAATCACACTTCACATGATGTGTCATCGATCATTCAACATTAGTATAGCATTCAGAGTACGAAAATAGGACGTTAATGATTTTTTTGTTTTAATTTTTTTTTTCCGTTGCAAATTGTCACTAAAACCTTTTTATTTTAACTCTTTTTTCTTAAAAAAAAAACAAGCGTTGTTTTCTCCTCGCTCTGTTTTTGTGCTCCAAATAAATGCTCTCTACAAAAAAATGACATACTAGTTGATCGAATTCAATGAAAACACCTGTGTCACAATACTTTATACAAAAAAAAAGAAACACAGTGTGCATGTAAGTATGAACAGGGAATGCTGTTATATTAAATTATTTACTCTAAATTGTTATAGCCTTTTTTTCTTTCTTTTCAATCTCAGTAAATTATCAGTTTCTATTCATGTTATGGTTCCCTATTCATACTTGTGCTTTTACCATTTATATTTTCATAAGTGTGTTGATTTGTCAGCTTGAACGGAGAAATCACTTCCGAACTATTTTTTTTTTACAATATTTTTAACAGTGATAGCATATTTGCTCCTTATTATCTTCTTCCAAGCTGCGTTTGTTTGTTTGTTTTTTTAAGTACTTTTTGCAGTTAAAATGATAAAATTATTATACTTTTATTAATATTTCACTTATAATGTTTTTATGGTTAAATCATGACATACTTCCCATATTTTTTTTCTTCCGTGAATTTATATAAACATGCTATGTTTCCTTTTTCGTAAAAATGATTTTTATGCATTCAAAAATCTATAATTTAACCCTTTAACCCCACTGGCATAGTTTGAAGGCATACTTATTTTACCGATAGGCAACAAAAAATTCTCTGCTCCAAGTTTTGCAGTATTTGATATTTGTATATAAATATGTGCATATTACAATCACAACGTTTGCACATTTTCACTTGTTTGTGATATTGGCACACTTTTCAGAATATGTTGCTCGACTCTGACCTTGTTTGTTTTTTGTTTTTGTTTTTTTGTATTTTAAACCAGAATTACAATTTAGTTACCTTTTTTTAAAATTTTATTGAATTTCGGACACTTTAATCCAACTGGATGTAGTCAGAAATGTAACTTTCAGAAATGTTGTGATTGATACACTCATATTATTTTTTTTACACTCCCCCCCCCCTTCATTTTTCTTCCTTTTATGTATAATTTATTTATGCAACTTTTTGTGTTTCATTTTATGTGCATGCATTTCATTTCTGATAACTATAGTGTTTGCATACTTACACCTTTTTGATATACTCGTATTATTTATTTTGCTTTATTTGTTAATATCTCAAAAAAAAAAAAGAATTCCTCCTTTTTTTCCATTTTGGCTGTCAAAAAAAAGTAAACAACAGAAATTAAATAAACGCGAGATAAAAAAAAAAGATTTTGGAGATAACAGACACTTCACCAGTCTATTTTAAAATATGGCAGCTAATGATGAAAATTCTATTAGTGATTTTAATCACCCCATTTCTGTATCTCCATGGGTAGATTATTTCGAGGAGATATTATTAAGGTATTCGGATTCCATTAATATGGAAGCCACATCTATTCAAAATTCACTTAAGACCGAAAATGCTGCATCCATGTCTGAAAATGTTATGGATTTCCTTCAGATCATTAAATTCAATTTTCATGTGCTTAAACTAAACTTTAATGTTCTAAAAGATGATTATTCCAAATTAAAAACAGGACAAAAATAATTTATTTCTTGTAAATCAGAAACTTATAGAGAGATTACATGAAATCACAGGCAAACAGAAATGCAAGAAGAAGCGTGCTAAATGTAGTAAGACTATGGGTGATCAGGTGGTGGATGTCAACAACAAACTCCCTCCATCTGCCCTACAGAAATCAACTCAAACTGTCCCCTCTTATATGTGTAAACAAGAAAAGTTACCACAACTGGAAAATGATAAAAAAGACACATATCTTAGCTCCGACCTGCACACTCAAGGTAAGCACAATGAAATATTTACGGATATTAGCGATTCCTCTCTAAAGTCCTTATCCCCTGCTAAACTTAATGTAATTAAACCTATTCGTGTCATTATTTATAACCTCCCTGAAAATTTAAATATTCCTGATATCTTGTTTGGTATTTCAGATTTAATCCATATACCTGAACCTGATTTACACTTTGTTAAAAAGTACAAACTCCTACATATCAACTCCTTTAATTGGATCTTTGAGCTTGCACCACAGGATGCTAGGCAACTATTAATGCATAGGGAAATTATCATACAATCAAAACCGTACCCTGTTAAACCATATATAAATGTTAAACGTTGTTTTAAGTGTCAGGTATACAATGATCATATTGCAATTTCGTGTTATAATGACATTAGATGCTCGGTGTGTGCCTTGCCACACATTGACCCTCAGTGTAGAAATCCTCCAAAATGCATTAATTGCATTAGAAATAATGATAGCAATAACACCAACTTTGACATTCTCCACAGTGCTTTTGCACCTTATTGTCCATCATTAAAAAAAATTCATCAAGCAAATGCGAGAAAAAGTATACAACTGCAATACATTCCCATAAACATCTCATACAACTTCCTTTTTAGGAAACAATAAAACAAAACAATGTTACATACATTTTACATTTTTCGTTTTTATTTAACACACATTACTGTGAAGGAGTTACTATCTACAGCATTCCTTTTAAAATTTCTTATTTTCCTATACATTTACATACATATGTCAGTTTTCGACAGCATTAGTTATACTGATTTGAAGTTTGAAATTAACTTAATTCTTTCAAGATTTTTTTTATAACACAAGTGTACAGTGAGTTACTTTTTCATTTGATTATTAAGCCGGCAAATAGTTAAATGAATCTCGAAATGGAACATTAGTGAAAATTTTTCTGATGCGGGTCATCAGACATTGGGATTTTCACATTTGAGGTAGATGTTACTGAAAGAGTACACATTAATTCAACTTTAAAAATTCATCATTACACTAGTTAAATTTGTAGAATTATTTTTTTAAAAATTTGGATATAATTTCACTTGTTAATCTTAGTTAAGTTTATTTAGTTACATTTCATCACACAAGTAGCATTTCCTGGTTACATTTTATCCCTTTTCACTTTCCTTTACTTAAAAGCACAATTTTTGTTTTGGTTTATTTGTTTTAACTTTAGGCGATGCATTTTTGTACTAGTGATACAATGCTCTTGGTTCCATATGTACACACTGAGTTTGTGTTCATAGGTCATACAACTGAGTTCATAGGTTACACAACTGAGTTCATAGGTTACACAACTGAGTTCATAGGTTACACAACTGAGTTCATAGTTCATTGAGTTCATAGAAGAAAACACGTTACACGAGTTCATAGTTCCTTGAGTTCATAGAAAAAACACTTTACACGAGTTCATAGTTCATTGAGTTCATAGAAAAAGAAAACACTTTACACGAGTTCATAGCATTTTCAATTCTTTGTGTACTTCAGGGACCAATTGCACTATCATTTTTCTTTCGTGACAATACTGAGTTCATAGAATTTTTTTCCTTACACATATTAGTTCATAGTTTGTTTTCTTTCTTGTGATTTGTTTTGCATATTAGTTCATACCAATTTTTGTTTTGGTAGACACTTTAGTTCATTGGAATTTTTTTGTTAGACACATGAGTTCATAGTAAGTTTGTTTTTTTTCACACATTTGAGTTCATCGTATTACTTTTACACTTTAAGTCAGTGAAATACTTGCTCATAATTTGTTCATTGAGGTACTCAGACTGCTGTGTTCACAAACATACATCCAAGTCGTTGAAATTTTCCTTTTCTTTCACTGACATACACTGTTTTAGTTCATAGTGAAATCCTTTTTCTTTGCTTCGTTCATTGAAATACACATATTTTTCTTTGGTTCATAGAGATGCACTTACAATTTAGTTCATTGATATTACAACTTAGTTCATTGTTATTACTATTGAGTTCATTGATAGTTTGTTTTGAAAAAAAAAACACACATTATACACAATTGAAAATATTTTGTTTCTAGGTTTCAACGTTACACATTAGGATATTTCTTTTTTGTTTTCATTATACCAGGAACTACTTTTGACCTCACATGATATGCACAAATTAAACATTTATTAAAAGGTTAAGTTTTAATACATTCTTAATTTTTCCATTATTATTATATTTCTTTTATGCCATGACATTTCATGTCACCATCACTTTGTTTCACAACAAAGAATGCCCAGTTTACAGGATGCTACCCCTTCACATGCATTTTCTTTAAATTTCAACCTTAAGATGTTTTTATTGTTTTCATCACACTTGTTTTGGTTTTCTACATGTACATAATTACACGTTTTCTTTTAAATTTGGAGATTAAATAAAATCTCTGGTTAAGCTTCACTTAGACAATACACACGTCTAAGATATTATGTCGTTCTTGTAATAACATAACTTCACAATAACAAAAAAAAAGTTTTTTTTCGTTTATAGCATTAGTAAACTAGTGCAGTTACACTAAATGTTTAAAACATTATCTAAGGTTATACAATACACATACAGTTCATATTCTGCTCGATACATTGTAAGGAATACAAAGTTAGAATTTACATTAAAAAAAATTGTGGTTGTTATACTTACCCGATCATGTCACCAGTCTCTCCACACACTCGGATTGTCCTTTTACCGTTGATATGTGAGATATTTATCTCAGTTTTTTTTATTATTTTTAATTTATCCCCTCTGAAGTTTTGTTCCCGTTCAAAATTTTTACCCTAAGGGTCCAAACTTCATTGTGTAGAGAGACAAAACCCTCGAATTGTTGTTTCAATTCAATAAACATAACTTTTTATATGATACATTGACGCATGCTCCTTTGAAGATCAACGTGATCTTTGGGGAGCAGGGACCTATGTGTCACTTGATGTATGGGTCTCATAACTCCCCCCCCCCTAGGGCTGATGTTCTAAACTGACGCCATCACACTTGTTTCTTAACAAGATTAAGGGCTACACCCATTCATAGGCATGCTATATGCATCCCGTTCTTTAGTAGTCCTGTGCGGTGTGCACGAAAACCAATTTTCTGCTTTTTATTTTTTTATATTACTTCATTTAGCTTTTATTCACAGACATGCATATTTCATTTATTTTCTATTTCATTTTAAAGTAGTATCTGTGTCTTTTGTTGCTTGCATTTATATTATATTATTTTTATTTTGAGAAGATATTATAACAAATTTCTGAAAAAAAAATTTACTTCTCTTATTTTGGTCATGAAAAATGCTGGTACCAGCCTCTTAATCAAATACTAAAAAGATATTTAAAAAGGATCCTGTTAAATCAAAAAACTATTATTTGCAGTTTCTGGTGACTGTAAAGACTAATGAATACCAAGAAATGAATAAAAATAAAAAAAGGCGCCATTTATCATGACCTGAAAAGTTTTGCTTTATGCAAACATTTAAAGAATTGCAAGCACACAGTTATATGTTATATGTATATATATATGGAGGCTTATCTTTCTTATTATGTTATATCTGTTTAAATACTTATACATATGGGGTGGACAAAGTAATCTTCAAATATAAAAAAAAAACTGTTCTACAAGATTCACAGTTTTTTTTCTGGTGGTAATGGGTGATATATGTAACGGCTTTACCGTTATATATTCATTATTCCTCCTTTCCCCTCAAAAAAATCAACTTTTAACTTCACTGGTTTATTATAAATTGTCATTATTCTCCCCCCCCCCCTTCAAATAAAATATTTAGTTTAAATTTGACATTTTAGAGTTAATTTCATATGTCTTTATTCATTCTCTTCCCCCCCCCCTCTCACTACTGTAAGTTTCGCTTTTACTTTTTAAAGTTCTTTTCAAATGCAGACATCATTTATCTCGGTTCCTTTTTCTGTCTTTCAAATTCACACGATAGAAAAAGATCTTAACCGCAGTTATTTTCCATTGAAATAAAGTAAAAGAATAAAATACAAGATATCGTCGCTTTGCAGCGACGATATCTAATGCATATTTTCCCAGCCTCTGGGCTTGCATTAGTATTCAATTCTCACCCTTGTACTTTGTCGGATAAAAACCATATTCCCCTTACTGACTAATTCAGCTGTCGTTAAAATCTATAACGAGCATGTAATATCACGTGTTTGCTATTTCTCTAACCACTTTCCCTTACCGCAGGAATGTTAAGATACGGGTAACCATATAGCCGCGCCATGGCGTAAGTTGAGTTCTATGTAATACTTCGGGATGCTTCTGATTCCTTTGTCCACGCCACCAATATTCATCGCCAATACAGTACATATGTTCCTATTCATCTCGCCAATGAGTGAGTGATTGTAATGAATATTTGACCACTACTTTCTCTGATCTTGAAGGTGAGAGACCTCAGCTCGCTGCCCTTCGGGGTCGCCCCCGTCGGGCGGTCTTGTGTTTGACTTCTCCCGTCCCACTGTACTATCATGGCCCTCCTTCTAAAAAGTTTCATAATAAAGAAGTAAGTCCTCGAAATCTTCGTGTTGGAGTTTTTTTTTATTCATCCATGAACCTGGACTCTCTAATAAATCTCCTTTATACAGGCCAGATTATTGTGTGCCATTAGTGCGGTTTTTAGAGTTCTGTGAAACCGTTCGACTTTTCCATTGGCTTGGGGGTGGTAGGCAGTCGTGTGCTGCAATTTTAACCCACACATTTTTGTCAGGATGTTTAAAAGCTCTGATCCAAACTGTGAACCACGATCCGTGACGAGTCGACATAGAGTTCCAAATCTAGAAAACCAATTACCGTAAAAGGCTTTAGCAACTGTGTCAGCTGAAATGTTGTTCGGCGGAATCACTTCCATCCAGTTAGTATACCGATCTATGCAGTTCAGGCAGTAGATATTACCATTTGATGGTGGTAAAGGTCCTATCAGGTCAATATGAATATCACTGAACCTTTCCGATGGAGGTTGAAATTCACAGAAGCTTTTAGCAGCTTAGTAGCTTAATGCTCTTTTAGCAGGTCATGCATGACCGGGTCCATAGTTGTACATCTTTTCGGATACTTGGCCAGATAAATTTTGATGTCAGGAGTTTCACAGATGATTTAACCCCAGGATGAGACATGCATTTGATGAAATATTTTCATGCGATAGTATTTAGGGTTATATGGTCTTATATAACTTGTTGAAGTTTCACATCACAAAGACTTTCCAGAAGGTAGCGGATACTACTTGAAATTCAGGGAAGTTGTGGATATCCTTAAGGTTCGGAATTCTTCAATCTTGATCTTGCTCATCTGCTATTTTATCATAATCGATCAAAGAAATTTCTTCAACACTGGATCATAACATCAGCAATGATATTATCTTGACCTTTAATATGTTGGATGTCAGTTGAAAATTGTGAAATGTAGTGTAAGTGACGAAGTTGGCGAGGAGATACTTTCTCTGGCTTTTGTAGCAATGCAAAGGTTATGGGTTTGTGGTCTGTGTATATCGTGAATTTTCTTCCTTTTAATAAATGCTTGAAATATTTGATGGAGATATAAATACCAAGTAATTCTCTGTCGTAAGTACTGCTGTTCTTTTGTGCATCATTTAGCTTCTTAGAATAAAATGCAACAGGATTCCATCCTTTATCTTCATATTGTTGAAGTACTGCTCCAATCGCTGAATCTGAAGCGCCTGTACACAGTGACGGAGGTAAGATCTTGACCTTTAATATGTTGGATGTCAGTTGAAAATTGTGAAATGTAGTGTAAGTGACGAAGTTGGCGAGGAGATGCTTTCTCTGACTTTTGTAGCAATGCAAAGGTTATGGGTTTGTGGTCTGTGTACAGCGTGAATTTTCTTCCTTTTAATAAATGCTTGAAATATTTGATGGAGATATAAATACCAAGTAATTCTCTGTCGTAAGTACTGCAGTTCTTTTGTGCATCATTTAGCTTCTTAGAATAAAATGCAACAGGATTCCATCCTTTATCTTCATATTGTTGAAGTACTGCTCCAATCGCTGAATCTAAAGCGTCTGTACATAGTAACAGAGGTAGTTCAGAATTCGGAAATGATAAGAATGCAGTATTGGCTTTCATCTTTGCATTGTTGGAACTGTTTTTTCACTTCATCTGTCCAAGAAATTTTTCTTCTATCTTTCTTTCTTGCTCCTTTGAGGTAATCATGTAAAAGAGATTGGTTTTTAGATATATCTTTTAGATATCGACGATAAAAATTAATCATGCCTAGGAATGTTCTAAGTTCATGAATAGTTGTTGAAAGTTAATAGTTAAGAATGGCTTGAACCTTGTCAGTTAAAGGACATGAGCCTTGAGGAGTAATTAAATATCCCAAAAATTCTATTTCTTGTGTTCCCATGACTGATTTGGAAACATTTATACGAAGACCGTAATCATTTAATCTTTCAAACTCTAACTTGAGGTGATTTTTGTGTTCTTTTTCACTGGTAGATGCAATAAGAATATCATCTAAATGGGTGAAAACAAAATCTAGAGCTGAAAAAACTTCATTTACAAATCTTTGGAACGTTGCTGGTGCGTTTTCCAAACGTTTTAATTTCTGTGCCATTTGCATCATATAGTTTGTAATCAACGGATTATTTATTTTGAGGAGAAGCTGGTAAAATACTAACATCTGCACCGCTGTCCACCAAGAAACGTACTTTCGATTTTTTATCTCTAACACATAAGCGAAATTTGCGACAATCCGAAAATCTATCTCCAGTGGAGTCTGTTGCTACATCTACTGCAGATCTTAGTTTTCCTGTTTAGAATCAGTCTTTTTATTCTAGGCACAAGGCTGGGTACATTTGTCAGGAAAATAACGGTCACCGAAACGGAAATGAAAATATCACAGTTTGCCTTTAGGATTATAACGTTTACGAGATTTGCTTCGCGAGACAGAACGGTTTTCATTATTTCGAGAATTAGCTCTGGATTTTCGTGAAATGCACAGTTGTGAAATCTGCTGTTCCAGAGAAGCAACGCGATTTACAAGTTCATTATTAACGTGCGATCCCGCATTATAATTAACAATATCAGATATATTATTTGTAGAAAAAATTTCAGGTTTTGAATTCATATCACTGATTTTATCTGCCATTACGGCTAACTTTGCTAAGTTTTCTTCGCTAACAAGCAATATATTTATATATTTTTTAGGCCGTCGGGCAATTTTTCAAGCCAAAGTGTTTTAATGAGGTTTTCAGAAACATCAGAAGTAGCTACAATTCTTAGCTTTTGAAGGAGCTGACTATATTTCATATTTCCTAGTTCAATTCCGGTTATAAATCGCTTAATTTGTACGTTTTCGCTTTCTCTAAATAAATTTAGCAACCTAGCTTTGGAATCGGAATATTTGGCTAAACTGTCTCTATTTATAATATCCCATATATTCTCTAAGTATTTAGGTTCAAGTTGAGCAACTAAATAATTAAATTTTGTTTCTTCCTTACTAATTTCATTAATTTTAAATTGTGCTTCAACTTGAAAAAACCATATTTCTGGTCTATCAGCCCAAAATGGAGGAATTTTTATGCTCACCTTGTTGGGTTCCGGCGTTTCTTTCATAGAAGTATCATTACTGTTCGACGATTCACTTTTAGACATTATTTAACTTGACGGGTCACCAGTTTGTTGGGGCACTGCTTTTTATATCGCAGTTTAAACTATATTCTAATTTTCAGATATTATAAATATTACGATTAAATATATTTAAAATGATTCACAACTCCCACTTATTTATTCGTCGAACATCTTTTATATTTTACAAAACAAAAACTGAAACTTTTGAGCTGTTGCCAACTCAACAAACTAAATAAATTTAAGCCACAACACGGTAATGCTCTTCAAGATGGTGTGTTTCGGATAATATGAAATATCAGATAGACAACTTTTTGTACACGAGTCTAAAAATTAAAACAATTTTCCAAAGTATCTGATGATTTATAGATGATGCACGAAGATTTAGGCATTAAATAATTTTAGCTATTCTTTAAAATAGTAGTTTTTCTTGCAATTTTAATATTCTTTATAACCCTATCCCATATTAACCGACTGATTGCCATTATCTGAAAAGTGTAACTTTTTTTTAAGGTTAATATTGATATGTATTTCTTTCTTCAGCTTTAAACGCGTTAAAAATGTGTTAAGAAATAGTCAAAGTTTGTTATTTACTAACAATAAAGTATCTTTTTTTTATGTTCAATTACAAATAAAAATATAAATGGCATTTCATAATACCCGAGCTTCCTCTACACGCTCAGAAATACTTTCTTCAATTCACGGAAATTATGCTGGCAGCAGTGCTGCCAGGATTTTTCCATTAATTGACGAATGTCCGTTTATTTCTTCTCCGTTACATAAGGTAAAATATGCGTGAATTGAAAAAAGTGAAGAAAAAGTAAAAGTTGCTGACCTGAAATCAAGATGAGAACGCTAACCATTGGATTAGAATTGCACAGTAGTGAATCTCTTTGAAGTAAATCTCTCTACTGCAGATGTGTATAGCTTGATTAATTTCTTGAAAAAGCTTTTAATTTTGAAGTTGATTTTCGTCTTTAACGCGATTGTGACTGGGGTTTTAATACTTTAGCAAAAAATAGTATATGACAAAAATATGAATTATAAATATTTTTAAGTAGATTGCTAGATGTAAAATATGAATATTATATTTTTATTCGATGAGAATTCTTTTTTTTTTTTTTTTTTTTTTTTTTTTTTTTGAGTAGAATCGATTTTTCCATTTAATATTTAAATTAAAATATCTTTTAATTGTGTTCACTTAAAATATATTTTAAATGCGATATTATAAATGCGACTATTCTTTATAAACAACTTTATAAATTCAACTTTATTCAAGTTATTCAACTTTTAAAAAATAAATTGGGTGTATTTTTGAATGAATGAGAAAAGTAATTGTCATTGATTTTTAAATTCGAAAACTTTTTTCCTTTTTTGATTAAAATTGAAATCTTAATGTATAGAATTTTTGGTTTTTCATTTTTTAAATAAATTCGGATATTAGTATTAATAGAGCGCATGCGTGCTAGGAGTAAAGAGGTTAATGGGAAATTCTAATTTTCTGAATAATATTAAACGTTTTAATTCATTCAGTTTTCTTACTTTAATACAAATATGTGCTTTCAAAATGATAAAGTAAGAGCCAATAAAAAATTTTTAAAACATTGAAAAATATCTTTTAAATTGTAAGAAACATAACTAAAGGTGCATTTTTATTTAGAATATTCAATAAAAAGATGATTAAAGCATATGGTTGTTTTGTTTTTTAGTTTCTCTCTCTTTGAAATTTTGGAACCAAATGCAAAAGAAAAATTAAATACACTCATAAATAAAGCTCCTATATATTTATTCATTATTTTGAATAATACTATAGAGACTAATGGCTTCTTAAAAACTAATTTAAATGCAAATGTGAAATTACTTTGGAAAAATATCCACATAGTTAAAGACTCAAAACAAATCCTGTCTGCTGGAGATAGTAAGCAATATAAAAACATTTACTACAAAAATGTGTAAAATGTTTATTGTTTGGGATCAATTACTCTTAATCCGCCGAATAATATATCCCGTCCCAAACTCCAATACCCTCCAATACCTCTGTCTTCCCCCAAAAATAATTAAGAAGAAATTTTATTGGAAAATATTTTAAGCTTATAATCAAAATATTAAAGATGTTTTTCAGATAAAAATAAAAGAGAAAACATGCTAAAAATTTAAAGTCAATTTCCTAAAAATATAATTTTACATAGTATGTTTATTTTTCATGAAGAAAATATATACTACAAACTAAAAGAATATTGATTTTCATTACATATTTCTAAGCAGTATTAAGCATGTGTTAATAAAAGATTTTATTATCTTTGTCGTCTCATTGTAAAATTATTTTAGATGAAAAATTTAGGTATGGCTACAGTTGTTTAAAAAAAAAAAAAATCTGAAGAAAAAAATGTTTAAAATGTATGTATGTTTCAACAAATAAAATGCATTCATTTTTACGACCATTGTGTTGTACATGTAAAATTCACTCGCAGGAAAAATTAAAGGAACAACCATAAAAAGTTAATTCTACTAAGTGAAGTTCGATGAAGAGTCGTGTGTTGATAAATCAAAGATGACGTTATCACCAATGGTATTGGTAATTCTATGGTATTTACCTTAAAGGTCTGCACGGGCCGAAATTTCCAGGCCCAGCCCTGGTCCGACTTATAGAAAAAATTTCGGCCCGGTCCGGACGGATACAAAAATTAAAAGTTCGGCCCGGTCCGGACGGATACAAAAATTAAAAGTTCGGCCCGAGCCCGGCCCGTAGAAAAAATAAAATTGGCCCGGCCCTGTAAAAAAACTTAAAATTTCGGGCCGAGCCCGGCCTGGCCCGCAAAAAGTTAAAATCTCGGCCCGGCCCGAGGGAATTTCTACAAAACATTGATTTTTACGTCGATTTGGTTAAAAATTTGTCTCGTACTAGGAGTTCTGACCAAAAATATTTACCTTAACTTTTTTTTTTCATGTTTATAACCTTCATTTTTATAGAAGTGCGCAGGCTGCGATTTTTATTTTTTAATGAATTTCTATTTCTTGTATGTAAATGTTTCAGTTATCGTTAATATTGTAATCCATATTCAATGTATTGAAGTGTTAAAAATCTGAAAAATGCTATTCAGTAAAATTTTTTAAGACGGAATTGCATAGTAAAGAAAAAAAATGCGTTTTAGACAAGTTCCCTTCTTATCAAGTGTAAATTTATTATATACTCTTTTCTTAAGTATTAGTATATTAATTTTGCATGGATCAACACGTTTTTCAGTTTAAAACAGTGTTCCGTCATAGGCAGGTTCCTTTTCACACGCTCGTGTTGATAATTGATCGTCATAAACACAACCAACCTTTTCACATGTTTTACTATATTTTAAATTAGCTAAATTTTAATAGCGTAGAAATCTACCATTCTTTAAAAAGAATAAATTTTAATGTTTAAGTGTAGAATAATGGCGATTTAAAAAGTATGCATTTTTTTGCAAAAATATTTGGGCAAGGCCTTATTTACCTGACCTTTGAATGGACCAGGTCACGCTGAGAAAATTTCATACGTGCTGGGTCAAAACTAGGACTAAAAATTTTGGACCGTGAAGATTAGGAATGAAACCAGTCCCGGCTCTGCACAGAAAAAAAAATTAGGCCCGGCCTGACCCGAGCCTTCAGAAAAAAATATGGCCGGGGCTCAGCCCGGCCCGAAAAGAGTAGAGACCAGGCCCGGCCCGACCGGTGTACATCTCTAATTTATCTTCGCTTAGGGTTGCAAGATTGTACGTTTTCCCGTAACCTGTTACATTTTTGTATCTTATTGTGCGTGGTACGTTTAAACCATTCTTGTATGATGATTTCTACCGTTTTTTATTATCCTATCATTTTATCTTAAACTAGCAGATCCGCCCGGCGTTTGTAAATAATAACCTCAAACAAAACTTAAGTTTGTATGATTTTATATCTTTGGAAATTCCTTTAAATGAACCTAATTTCGGAGGCCCCATTGCCTTCCGCAGCGTCAATGTGTTCCCATCAAACTTATTTCCGAACGAACCTGTAATCTAGATCCCCACTACCTATGGCAGCATTTACCGAAAGTGGCCGCACGTGCCGGAAACAAACGAAAACCAAATTGAGTGAGCTAAACCTCGTAGGAAAAAAAAAAGAATGCACCATTCATGTTAGAAAATGTTGGTAACTAAAGTCTAAGATAAAATTTCATAATACAGAAAAAAGCTAAATTGTAAACTAAGTTCAAGGAAGCAAATCCCGTTGAAATTGGGCCCTTAAATCCGAGGAAATAACGCGCCACCAAGCGGTGGAAGATGCCTCCTCACCTTGAAAATTTCTTGAATTACTGTTAGCATTAACACGATATTTAATAAACGGATGAAATCCCTTATCTAAAGTTACCTTTAAAGTAACGCGATTTTTAATTTACGGCGGTAGTGAGTAGACGTAAGTTAATGCTGAAAAAGGAGATTAATGTTCGAAAAAAGTGGTAGCTGAGGTATAAAGAAAGACCTCGCCCTGGGGGCCAGGGTCTTAACTGGAATGTAGTTGGGTATAAGAACATTTTTTGGGTATTTTAAAGTAGCTGGAAGACGCTAAAACTATATTAAAGAAAATTGCAATAGAATAGGATAGTTTTTAAAGAAGCTGCAACAAAGACTCCAAGAAGACGATTAATATTCAAAATTGGTAGTAGCTGAAGTCCGAAATTTTTTTTTGTCGTTCATGTAGTAGCTGGAGAACCTAAGAAGTTGTTAGAAAAAAAAGTTCGTGAATCGGACCATTTTTAAGTAAGCTATAACAGGGGGCCCAAAAGGGCCCAACTGATAGTTGAGAGCAGGACCCTAAAATGAAAACATGTTTAACTGTTTTAGTACTTAGCGTTTTAGATCTTCAATTAGTCAAAATTAATCATAGGGTATGAAATAATCATTAGAATAATATTTTAATGAAATGCGCAAAAATGGGGTATATGCTTAAAAAGGGGCCCTAGAACCCCAATAAAAATAAGAGGGTGTTGGTCTAGGGGGAAGAGTCCAAGACTCAATTTTAAAATTATGCAATGAGAAGGTGAGAAAATTAGGATGTAAAAATGCATAGCACACAAAAAGTTCAAGGGACCCCGGATCGGGCCCTACAGGACCCTAAGGTGTCCCAGGATTTTAACTGGGATATAGAAACTACAGAATAACTAAATGAAAAAATGGTTCCAAAAATTAAGATCGGAATAAGAGGGGCAATTTATTAATAATTTATTGTGCAAAAGCTTCAAGGGGCCTCGTACCGGCCCCCAAGGGGAGAGGGACTTAAGTGGCATGTAGTTTGGTATAAATACACTTTTTAGTAGTTTTTAATGTAATCTTGTGTACGCTAGAACTATGGCAAAGCAAATTGCAAGAAATTCGGAACATTTTTAAAGACGATTCCCCAAGGGCCCTAAGAAGACGATTTATATTCAAAATTGGTGGTATTTGAAGGTCTGAAATATTTTTTTCTCGTTCATGTAATAACTGGAGAACCTAAGATGTCGTTAGAAAAAAAAAGCTAGTGAATCGGACTATTTTAAGGAAGTTGTAATAGGGGGCCCAAAAAGGGCCAACTGATAGTTGAGAACTGGGCCCTAACACGAAAACATGTTACAATGTTTTAGTACTTAGCGTTTTAGATCTTCGATTAGGCAAGATTAAGCGTAAGATATGAATTAATCATTAGAATATAATTTAAAAGAAATGTGTAAAAAATTGGGGAAATGCTTAAAAAAGGGCCCTAAGGCGCCAATAAAAATATGTGAGTGTTGGTCTAAGGAGAAAATTGCAAAACTTAACTTTAAAATTACGCAGTACGAAGGTGAGAAAATTAGGGTGTGAAAAACGCATGGCACACAAAAAATTTAAGGGGCCCTGGACCGGGCCCTACGGGACCCTATACGGGCCCATGGTATTAACTGGAATGTAGAAACGGGAGAATAACTAAATGAAGAAAGTATCCCAAAATGAAGATCGGATAGAAAAGAGGCATGTTATTAACAATTTAGTGCACTAAAACTTCAAGGGGCCCTGTACTGGGCCCCTTGCAAGGGTGCCAGGGTCTTAACTGAAATGTAGAAATGGGGCAGAAACTGAAAGGACATTTTTCTCCCAAAACGACTAAGATCGGATAGAAAAGAGGTATGTTATTAACAATTTAGTGTATAAAAACTTAAAGGGGCCGAAGGGCCCCGGCTCTTAAAAAATTAAAAATCTGAGACTCATGTGCATCAGGACCTGTCTTAGGCTATTCACATCTAAATTTTCAGACTTCTACGTGCAGTAGTTTTCGCTAGCCATCGCACACAGACAGACAGACAGAACGATTTGTACTTTTATTAGTATAGATTAATTGATTATACATACTTAATGATTTTTAGCATATTTTGATTTGTTTCTGCTGCTACAGTTAATTTTTTATCCACAGTGGGAAGTACGACTGAAAAATTAGTTAAACAGTGTTGATAGAATAAGGTTATATAAATATTTCTGGAAAATAATAATTAGAAAGATTCATAAAGAACTGTTTTTAAGGAAAATTTCTTAAAAAAGACGCCACTAGAACATTTAACCTAATTTACTAGGATGTGAAAAAATAAGGTAGTCTGATGAAACCTAAACAAATTAGTGTAAACAAACATATATTTTTTTTTAACACTTTCCAAGATATTTGAAAAGTGTTAATGAATTCGGTAGTATATCCATCTCTCTATCAGTCTTCTACCTTGCGTAAATATACTCGGATTGTCATGCAATTGATATAATGTCATTGAGGCGTGATTTGGCATGTTCGGTAATGAAAATGAAGTGTGTAGCTCGTTTACAGGGGCATTCAAATGAATTCCGGTACATTACGCTCTGTGGGGGAAAAAAGTCTTCTGCGGTGCATATTAATGATATTACACTATTTCAAACGTATTGGAGTTGATATAGATCACCGAGATGCACTACAAGATGCTAGTTATAGAACAGGGTGTGCTGCACAGCATTCATTGTTCATTTACAGGGGCACACAAAAGAATTCGGTTACAGTGCTCTTCATGAACAATATTTGCTGAAACTGCGTTTTCAGTTGTGGTACGTGCTTTTAAATGTAAACAATTTTCTCCATATTACTTGGTGTGTATAAATCCTACAGATCATATACAGGCTGCAAAAATATATCGATTGCATTTTAGCTTATTGACGGAAATTGTTGAAGCGTGCTATCATTGCAGCGTTTCATTATGCTATGCGGTTCCTAACTGAACTAAACTGCACGAAAGAATTCCAATATATATATTTATATATATATATAGATATATATATATAGCACATTATGTTTTAAATGCGTTTGTCGGACCCAGAATCCTGCACCATAAATAAACTAAGTATAACCATAAAACATCCAAGAAATTTAAACAGATATAACCTGAACAAGAAAAAAACAACAAAAGGCTGTGGCCTCTTCAGCGGTGGGCATTTTAGAAAGCACAGCAATGTTTCAGATTAATTACAATTTACAACAAACTATTATTCAGTAGTGGCAGTGGGTTTCGGCCAGAGTGTCGCAAAGCATAAATCAAATGCATAAAAACAATTGAAAACATATAGCGAACACTCCCCCACCGGACCCGACGCCACAATAAACAGTGCATCTCGAAGATACAAAAGATTCAGAACGTATGTGTAATGTATACTGAAACAATAAAATTATTTTACCCAAATCCGAGCAACACAGCCACAAAAAACAATAACTAAATTCCAGTGATCCATAATCTGTCCATAAACGTTCCATGTCTGTTGCCACACAATTGCAGACATCCTTGTAAAACCGTCCAAAAAAGGCTTTAGGTTATACAAATCATTAACTGTCAATCGCATAGCAACTCCTCAAAAATGAAGACTGTCTGTAAAACTAGTATATTTATTAATGGAATTCAAAGGTATATTGTTTTTGTAATACAAAATGCTGGTTAAATTAAAAAGTTCTTTACCTTATTCTTATTAAAAAGTCTTCAACCGCCGCGGCGAGCGGCCCATCTTCGTCCGCAACCCTTTATTCTTCTACTCTAGCCCGACTCTTTTGCGGAAGCAAGATTCCCAGGTGCCCAGCCACGTCCCGAATGAAAGACTCTCTAGCGAAAGCCAGAATTTAACCAGCATTTTGTATTACAAAAACAATATACCTTTGAATTTCATTAATAAATATACTAGTTTTACAGACAGTCTTCATTTTTGAGGAGTTGCTATGCGATTGACAGTTAATGATTTGTATAACCTAAAGCCTTTTTTGGACGGTTTTACAAGGATGTCTGCAATTGTGTGGCAACAGACATGGAACGTTTATGGACAGATTATGGATCACTGGAATTTAGTTATTGTTTTTTGTGGCTGTGTTGCTCGGATTTGGGTAAAATAATTTTATTGTTTCAGTATACATTACACATACGTTCTGAATCTTTTGTATCTTCGAGATGCACTGTTTATTGTGGCGTCGGGTCCGGTGGGGGAGTGTTCGCTATATGTTTTCAATTGTTTTTATGCATTTGATTTATGCTTTGCGACACTCTGGCCGAAACCCACTGCCACTACTGAATAATAGTTTGTTGTAAATTGTAATTAATCTGAAACATTGCTGTGCTTTCTAAAATGCCCACCGCTGAAGAGGCCACAGCCTTTTGTTGTTTTTTTCTTGTTCAGGTTATATCTGTTTAAATTTCTTGGATGTTTTATGGTTATACTTAGTTTATTTATGGTGCAGGATTCTGGGTCCGACAAACGCATTTAAAACATAATGTGCTATATATAATCTGTGTGGTTATATGCAGCTGTAGCGCTTATCGCATGGATTTTATTTTTATTTTTATATTTTACTTTTAGTTTTACTTTTGATTTTTCTGAGCTTATATATATATATATATATATATATATATATATATATATATATATATATATATATATATATATATATACTATTGATAGTAATTGGTGCAATTCTGTTTTCCAAATTATTTACTTAGACAACATTTTTTATTTTATTAAACGGTTAAGTTTTGTTGCTGTATTCTGAATACTTCGTAAAGTGTCTCATAATCTATGCTTGAAAGATGCTTTTTCTTTCTTTTTTATAGATAATTCTTGTAGTCCTACCTTCGCTACACAGAAGTAAGGAAATCCGATAAAATTTTCGCGTGTGGAAGATGGGACATATCGTTGAGAAGGCATTTGACGAATTGAGAAAAAAGGCATATAATTGGGGGAATAGAAGAAAGGACAGTAAGCTTGTAAATTTGTAAAACTTGCATTTTGGTCAGAGGTGTCCAAACGCATTATGAAACTTGTCTATGAATCTCTAAAAAGTTTCAAAATAAAACACAACTTTTTCCCTACCCCACATCATATCACCTTTTCTTTATTCTTATTTAAATTTATATTTAAAGAAATAGGATATTCTGCATTTTGAAAATATATCAGGCATGACCAGATAAAGATCTTGTGCAAGTTCTATGTTTTTAGCTCCAAAGTCATTCAAGTTGCATGAGTTTTTCTTACTTGTTCTTTTACTCTTTCCCACCAGTATATATTACAGGGTTGACACAGGCGACTATTTTTTAATTCTACCTCACACCACTTTCTCAAAACGAAAATTATCGACATACTGTTCCAGAACGTTTGCAAGAGAAATATACTACAAAATCTGATTTTTTCTTTTAATTATTATTGTAGTGCGAATAGAATAGAAAAATAGTCGCCTGTGGCAGCCTTGATATTACATGCATCAGATGCATTATAGCAATTACTCGTACAATAAATATTTTTTTATTTGCCGATTTCTGTGATAAATTGTATTTTATTAACATGCATGTTTTTTGAAGCCATGGTTGTAGCTGCAAAATCATTCAAGTTACATGAATTTTTATGTTTGTTCCTTTAATTTCTCCCATCAGTGTACATTCCATTAGCGATTTTTTACTTCGGCTTTTCAAGGTTAATATTAATCAGGAAAACATTAACTGATGCATTTCATTAACTACTCTTACAGCAAAACACGTTTGTTGAATTTTAAGATAAAAAAATATTTTATTAATATATAATGTTCCACGTGAATTTTTTTTTTTTTTTTTTTTTTTTTTTTTAACGTACTTAAAACGGGCTTTTTAATAGAGCCGGGCCATGGGAATTTGTTCCGGCTCTACCTCTCCTGTCTGCGGCCCTGGTTGATGACTAATAAAGAACAATTAATAGAAGCTTGTCAATTTTGTCCCTTGAAGTTATGGATAAGGATATAAATAATCGTCAGGATATGGAGGTGGAACTTGAGGATAATAATCAGGAGACCATGGTACAGGATCACGACGCTGCCAAGCAAAACTTGCTTGCCTGTTACAAAAAAAAAAAAAAGAAAGGAAAAATAAATAAGTCAATGATATGTATTAAATTCGCAGATTGCATACATTACTACCTGCCTTTTTTTTATTGTGCCATTGAGAACACAATGTAAATTGCAATAATGTTATTGAAATCTTTTTTTTTTTCAAATCAAATATTAATGGTACAGTGATGTGCTTTTTAAAGATGATTTCTTAACAGTACGAACCGTTTAAAATTCTTGTCTCATTAGAATTTAAATAAATAAACAATATGGCTTATTCTATTTGAAGGTAACAGTAAAAGTATAAAGGATCAGGGTCCATAAACCGCATTTTTGGCCCATGAAATAGACTAAAATTCGATTATGTTATACTGACTTAGTTATTTCACTTTTTAGTGTTAGAAAGTTATATATTGTGCGATTTTAACAATAGTTTTTGTATTTTGTTCAGATTTATATGACTTACACTAGCTCAAATTTCGTATAATTCGTAGTTTTGATGCAAAATATGCAATTTCTGATATTTTTACCTCAATTATTTATATGAGCGCAATCGTGCAACGTTTTCTTTTTGACATATATCATAAAACACATCCAAATATACAAAATATGTTAAAATAAAAGTGTTCCAATGCTGCGCTCATAGTAAAATATTAAAAATAGAGAGTAAATTGAGCTAAAAATAGCAGAAATTGCGTACTTTTCATCAAAACTACGATTATACGAACTTTGAGCTTGTATGTGTAAGTCATATAAATCCGAACAAAATACCGGGTATCCTAAAAAAAGACTGACTGATTTTAAAATTCAATAACCCACAAACGGTGGCACATATTTAAAACATTCTTGAAGGAGGGTTATATGTATAATGTCAGGAGTTTTTTTTCTGTGATTCTCGAATTTAGTTCGAATTACAAGCAATAGAAGGCGCTGCAAGCAATAGGCGTTAAATTTAAGCTGGAATTTTTGGAATTTCTCTTATCCCACGCCAAAAAAGGAGATTAAGATGTATTGAGTGGGTCCCGAAGTACCAAAAATCGGGCCTGGATTTAGCGCATATTGCTCGCAGCGCCATCTATTGTTTGTAATTTGAACTGAATTCGAGAATCACAGTAAAACAAACTCCTGACATACACTCTTGCAAGAATTTCTTTTTAATATCTGTCACCGTTTGTAAGTTATTGAATTTTAAAATCAGCCAGTCCTTTTTAGGATACCCATGACAAAAACTATTGTTAAAATCCTACAATATATACCTTCTAATACTAGGGAGTGAAATAATTAAGTCAGTGCAACATAATCGAATTTCAGTCTATTTCATATGACAAAAACGCGGCTTATGGACCCTGGTCCTTTTTCTTCTTTCTTAAAGGAAGAGGGAGTCATCAGTCATAAAATTCAAAAATAATATTTTCGTTTATCATTTCTTTTAAGAGCTTATAGAATTCTGAATCGAACAAAATGAACCGTATAAAAATATTCAGATTAGAACCGGGTCAATTTGAAATTGATAATTTGTACTTTAACACAGACTTCAATTGATTCTCAACTTTGTGTGTGTTTTTGGCAATGTGTTAAAAAAAAAGTATAAATAGATAGATTATTTCTTTGCACAGATATGCATAAAATGATCATAGTACAATCTCTGCCTACTATCTCGTCAACGTCAATTAAAAGACACAAATTTTATTTGTTGCAGTTACAATGGAGATTCTTAAAGGTGCAACAACGTAAAAAAAGAAAAAAAACACATTCTAATCGCAAATAAAAATTTGAGCATCTTTATTTACAAAAATGTAGGTAGAGATTGTAAGTATAATCATCGCATAAATACGTATGTAAGCAAAACAAATGATCGGTCAGCAAATAATGTTTTATTCTCTCATTCCATGTAAGGTTAGTTGGGTTAACTGGACCCACGAGGTAACTGGGCCATAGGCTATTTTATAAAAAACCGTTGATGTATTTTAAGTTTTAGCTTTTGTGAACAATAGCCCTTAACCTCTTGCTTCCTAAAACAACGTGTGTCAGCTCAATCATAACTCTCTCTTTGCTGTGATAGGTTGTCGAAAATTTACGTTTCTTTTTTTAAAAACAACGTCAATTTAGTTGAGCTCCCTCGGCTTTTTATTAAAATACTGTAAGTACATTTATTAAACAATCTTTTTTTTTTAAAGATTAGGCATATAACTACGTTAATATTATTAGGTTTCTATACATATTTACTTCATGTTTAAAATGTACGCCCAGTGTCCCAGTTACCCCATAAATTTTTCAAGAATGGGGTAACTGGGACACGTATCCGGGGTAACTGGACCATGCTGGATCCATTTACCCCAATAGTTATAAATAATTTTTTTGAGTTTCTCTTACAACGGGAAGTAAATTTTTCCATTGTTTTTTTGCTCACAATAAAGAAAATTACAGAATAACTTATTAAAATTACGTAATAAAATTTAAAAAAAGCATACTGGGTGATATCAAACCAAATTTCTTGACCCCTTGAGAGGCGGTGATGCCATTATGGCATCACATAATTTCAATCCCTAATTGCCAGATGGGCAGCGGAATTTTATAATGAAAATTTCACCTTTATTAAGTACGTGAAATTATACTTTTACTTGTTTTCAAATAGATTCTCTTGTAAATACTGGTGTCATTAAATTATTTCAACATTTTACGAATGCAAATGGGTCAATCCATTTCAAGTGGTCCAGAAAATCATCAATTCGATGCTCGACCATTTTTAAAAAAATCTAAAATTTTTTGTACAACAACCCTAACATGATGGAAGTTCAAAATGACCATTATTTTAATTTTATTAATTTTTGTTTGTACATGGCGGCCATCTTTGTTTCATCGTCTGCAGCAATTTTCTCACAAGAAGGGTTTACAGAATTGTAAATAATTCATCGGTTATTTATCCAATTCAACTGCGGAAATTTGTACAGAATACATTGGGCTAAAAATCTGGTAATGGAGTAGTTTCCGAAACTAACTGCTTATTGGTAAAATTTAAGCATAAAGTTTCAGTTTTTTTCCAAAATTTGTCCGTTTACAAGAGGAAATTTTTCTAACAAGGAATACTGTCAACATGAAATAATTCTTTTTACAAATAGGCCGAAAGTACTTGTACTCACACGCCGAGTTCCAGATCTGGGACTTGCTTTCTCTTCGCTAAAAAAAATCCCAAATTTTTCAAAAATGTCAAAAATCGCACTTTTCAGGCTTTGATATCTCTGGTGGGGCACGAGATAAAAATCTGAAATTTTTTTCTATAAGAGTATTGTATGGTAGTGTTATGCACAAGAAATCAGGATGGAGATTTGACTACAAGCTGAGATATGGCAAGGGCAACATGTCAAAACAATACTGCCAAACTATTGTTTTGTTGTAGTCACAGCTAAGTATTTATCTCAGAGTGTCATTTAAATTTATGTTTTTGATTATCTTTAAATAATAGTAAATGAAAATAAAGCCCTTTGCAAAGCTTAGCAATTAATTAAAAAAGTAATTATGCCTAAGGTCATACATTTTGTATGGTTTCAGTAATTTTTGTTGTATGTAATTTTAGTAACTAAAAGAAACCTCAGAACTTTTACATAAAGAAAAAAAATATTTTTATACAAGACCTGAGACAAAAACAACATAGGGAAAAAGAAAAGTTGTTAATGTTGTCATACTTGTTGAGACATGATCAAACGTGTCAAAACACATTCTTGCTTGTTGGTTCAAAAACCCCAATTTTGATCTTTCTCAAAATTTTATTTGTAGGAACCAAGTCTTGTTATCTCTTGATAACTTGATTGAAGATCTTGGCCCTGCAGGCTCATAGAAATATACTTTGAAATCACTATATGCAAGTTTGAATTCATTAATAATTCCAAGCTTACTTCTTATGCAAAAATGTGATTTTTCTGCAGTATAAATTTTGGAAAGGCTTTGGGTATCTTTACTTTCTGAAAATTACTTGAGGCTGATGCATGGTAACATCGCATAATGTTTCATTTACAGGAACATACTTATGGTAGGAACATGTTTCAGGGACTGGCAAGCAGCATTAAAATTGTGTTTTTTAAACCCACAAGCAGGAATGTGTTTTCACACGTTTGATCATGTCTCAACAAGTATGCCAGCATTAACAGCTTTTCTCTTTCCCTATTCTGTTTTTGTCTCAGGTCTTGTATATACAGGTGGTTATCAAAATAATGGAAACACTTGTGAATGAAAGGGACATTTAAGAATTCCCTTCGTAAGCATTAAAATATAATCTTAGCTACCAGATTCTTTTTAATATAAAAAGTACATGTATTAGGTAGTATGAGAGAGCTCTAGAAGAGTTGTCTACGTTTTGTTTTGTTTTTTTGTCAGAAGCGTAAAATGTCAGACCTCACAGATTTTCAAAGAGGCTAAATTGTAGGAGCCCGACTAGGTGGAGCAACGGTGACCGAAACATCCCAGCTTATAGGCGTTTCTAGAGGTACGGTGTCTAAAGTCATGACAGCATACACACAGAGCGGAAAGACAAGCTCAGCAAAGCAAAATAGAGGACGGAAGGAGAAGCTGAGTGAAAGAGACCGACGGGTATTGAAGCGGATTGTAATGTCTAAAAAGAAAACAACTGCAGCCAAAGTGACCGCAGAGCTCAATCAGCATCTGGATTCTCCAGTGTCAACAATTACAGTTCGGAGATACCTTCATAAAGAGAACATTTATGGCAGAACAGCAATTCCCAAGCCACTTGTCACAGATGCTAATGCCAAACGTCGTGTAGAGTGGTGTCACAACCACAAAACCTTGTCGATTGATAAGTGGAAGACTGTTATATGGTCAGACGAATCATCTTTCACATTGTTCCCCACAACAGGACGGGTACATGTCTGGAGAACACCTGCACAAGCGTATGATCCTGATTGCCTCCGTCCAACTGTCAAGCATGGAGGTGGATCGGTCATGGTACGGGCAGCCATGTCATGGTTCTCTGCTAGTCCAATCGTAAACCTGAAAGGAAGGATCACTGGGGAGAAGTATAGAGAAGTTTTAGCTGACCAGGTCCATCCCATGATGCAAATTTTGTTTCCTGCAGGGGATGGAATTTTTCAGGATGATAATGCCCCTATTCATGCAGCCAGAGTTGTCCAATCATGGTTTGATGAACATGAGGATGAGGTGGAACATCTACCTTGGCGCGCACAGTCCCCAGACCTCAACATAATCGAACCGTTGTGGTCTATTTTAGAGCTTTCAATCCGGAATCGATATTCTCCACCCGCATCTCTCACGGAACTTTCACAATATCTCCATGAAGAATGGTACAATATTCCTCTAAACACTATTCAGAATTTGTATGCTTCGATTCCCAGGCGAATCCAAGCTGTATTACATGCCAAAGGCGGTCCTACGCCATATTAATAAAGAATTCCTTCAAAATCTAGGGTGTTTCCATTATTTTGATAACCACCTGTATATATATATATATATATATATATATATATATATATATATATATATATATATATATATATATATGTAAAAGTGCTGAGGTTTCTTTTAGTTACTAAAATTACAACAAAAATTGCTGAAACCATACAAAATGTAGGCCTTAGGCATAATTATTTTTTAAATTAATTGCAAAAGGCTTTATTTTCTGTTACTATTATTTAAAGATAATCTAAAAAATAAATTTAAATGATACTCTGAGATAAATACTTAGCTGTGACTAGAACAAAACAATAGTTTGGCAGTATTGTATTGACATGTTGGTCTTGCCATATCTCAGCTTGTAGTCAAATCTCCATCCTGAAATTTCTGGTGCATAGCACTACCATACAATACTCTTATAGAAAAAAATTTCATATTTGTATCTCGTGCCCTACCAGAGATATCAAAGCCTGAAAAGTGCGATTTTTGACATTTTTGAAAAATTTGGGATTTTTTTTAGCGAAGAGAAAGCAAGTCCCAGATCTGGAACTCGGCGTGTGAGTACAAGTACTTTCGGCCTATTTGTAAAAAAAAAATTATGTCATGTTGACAGTATTCCTTGCTAGAAAAATTTCCTCTTGTAAACGGACAAATTTTGGAAAAAAACTGAAATTTTATGCTTAAATTTTACCAATAAGCAGTTAGTTTCGGAAACTACTCCATTATCAAGTTTTTAGCCCAATGTATTCTGTACAAATTGCTTTAATCCGCAGTTGAATTGGATAAATAAACGATGAATTATTTACAATTTCGTAAACCCTTCTTCTGAGAAAATTGCTGCAGACGATGAAACAAAGTTCACCGCCATGCACAAACAAAAATTAATAAAATTAAAATAATGGTCATTTTGAACTTCCTTCACGTTAGGGTTGTTGTACAAAAAATTTCAGATTTTTTTAAAAATGGTCGAGCAACCAGTGCTGGACCACTTGAAATGGATTGACCCAAATACCTTGCCCCTGAAAGCGAGATAGCCAAACCGTGAAACTGTAAGATACAGGGGTCGCATTCTATAGGGAAACTTTTATTGTTCCTACCACTATTTTGAAAATAATATCTTCATCGCACCTTTCTTTAGAATATGTTAAATAAAATAATCCTGAAGGAAACTAATTAAGGGTTCTGGTAGGAACAATAAAATTTTCCCTAAATAATGTGACCCCTGGATACAGATAAAGTACTGAAGTACTTACGTAGCTGTTTGTTCATAGATTTACCTTGCTATTTTTTTCATTAAAATGCCCATGTGACTTTTATACTTATTACCTATACTAAAGTACGTAAGTACTTACTTAATTTTTATGTTTTTTATATAAATAAATCTAATATTTTCAATTTTTAGTGCTTTTTTAGACACGTTGACAGCAAAGGTTTCCCTTACAACGCTCTTTATTGACATATAATTTACATGATCTGCCTTGTTTAAATTTTTTTAAGTTGTTTACACTTTTTCAAACTGGACCTGATATCCCATATGAAAAAAATAAAAGCGTGTGGAACATAGGCCCTCCTTGTCCACTTACTCCATTTTTATGGGGTAACTGGACCCATGAGGAAAGAAAGATAAAATATACATATTTTTATATTTTTAAATATTAAAATTAATTTTGAGCATTTCTATCTGATAGAGGGAACCTAACTGAACACATTTACAGAAGTTCAGACTTTAATTTAAATGAACCTTAGCTTTTTGAAGCTGAATTGTCAGAAGCTCCAGAGTCACATTGTAAAATCATGGCCCAGTTGCCCCAACTAACCTTATATCGGTATGGACATGACTGGCAATTTTACTCACAAGTTATAGATCGGGAGGCAACTGCACAGACTAGTGATGGGCGATTCTGGAAATTTCGGGAATCGATTAAAATCGACATCGTATAAAACAGAATAGATCACAGTAAAAATCGATTCCCAAATTCTAGAATCCATACTCCAATCGATATTTCGATATTCACAGATTCATACAGATGAGCTCCAAAATATTAATTTCAAAACTTCAATCAACAGAGTGGTAGTAACCGCTTCCCATACCTCCTATTTAGGGAGGATGGGGGTAACTAGACAAAGTTAGGGGCCCAGTCGTAAGCTATTACAGACTTTTAAATCGAATAATAAGGTTTTTTAACTTTTAAAATTATTAGTTTTAAGATGTAATTTTAATAATATTGTAATTTATATTTATTTAAATTTATTTTTTAATAAAGATCTCGATCAAATTTAAAAAAAAGGGTTTAATGATTTTTTATCATTAGGAAGTAATGATTTCATCTGGAACAGCGGTACTTCAACCAAACAGATGGGGACTTTCTTTCTATAATCGTCATTCTTTTTTAAAATGCCCAGATGGACAAAATTTTGAAGGCTATAAATTTTATTTATAGATTCAAGTAGTTTTTAAATCTTTTTTTAGAATCTCCTATAAGCGTGGGGGGAAAGGTAGATCCAATGTTAAAAATTTTAGGCTCCCAATTTTATCATTCTAAGATATACGAGTATATATATATCTAGCCTATATATATAAAATCCTAATGAAACGGCTGAAATGTAACGAATTTATGAAATGATTCTTTGAAACGACTGATTAAACAACTGATTATGTTTCACGGCGATTTCTCCTAAAATATGGAATACTTTGCAATGAAATTAACAACAAAAATCCGTATTGATCTGCAGATCTCAAAACTGGTATTAGAATTTTTAAATTCGAATTAGTTTTCGAAATATTAATTTTTTCTAATTTTAAATACATTTTTCTAATGAGGGCAACTCCAATTTTAATCGGAACAGATATTTTTCACTTAAATATATGCTAAGAAATGTATCATGCTACTTTTATTCATAATTCAATTTACTTGAATAATCTTTCGCCAAATCGAAAGATTCTGATTGGCGCCAAAATGGCATTGTTTTGATTGACATGGTAACCCGGCTATAACGACTATCTCGTTATATATGTTTGCATTTCATTCTCTCCCCCCCCCACCAGTTTCAATTAAATTCGGTTTAATAACTTATTTATTTTAGTGCACTATAGTCAAACAGTGCAGCCACTAAATTAAATTCAACATTTAAAAACTAAATCGATTGTATGAACAGCCCTTCACATTTAAATTAAATTATTCTAAGTACTCATCTCTTTAATAAAATAAAATCAGTGATTCACTCTCCATTTTCACTTTGTGAGTCACTCACACATACGATTTAACCTTGTAGAAAAACGTTACTGTTGTCTGTTAGAAACTAAAGCATTTTAACTTCGGGCATTTCCTTATTTGGGCATGAATATAACTCATCATTTAAAATCACTTTACATGCAATCTATTTATTAGAATTATCTTCGCTTCACACCCTTTTGTCCAGATGTATGGCAATTCTGCATTTTTGTGGTAAAGCGGTTCATCTTTGATCTAACATCTGCTCTAGAAAAATACATTCTCATGCCTTTTCGCCTAACGATTTCGATCTGTTACTTGGCTTTTCCAGAAACACTTTTATTTTTTTACATTTAACCGCAGCTGTATCAATGTACAGATTAGTCTGCGGCTATCATGACTCAGGAATGTATGCAGCCCACAATCTGCCCCCCCCCCCCCCCCTACACAATTAATATGGTAGAAGCCTACCGTATGTTTTTGGCGAACATACCAGCCAATGCTTCTCTTTGCCTCTTGTGCATGGCGCAAAAATACTTTTAGATTGGCGATATTGTGGTCCGCCAAGCAAGAAATTTGTAACTGTATATTCAACACTTTTCCGGCTCTATCTCTAGCCTCGTGATGACGTCTTAAAAGAGGCTCCTTATTGCTTTCCCCCTGTACCTCTCCCTTGGACTTTCATCATAAAAATAAACTATGTCTTCGTTTACCCGAATTGGAGTTTTTTTTAATAGGACGTGGTGTTAAAAGTTTCACCCTTGTCAACGCAAACGGCCATCTCTACACTGGCAAAAAACGTCTTCATGCCGGCTATTGTTGTTTATTTAATAATTTAATTATTGCGCGGTAGCGCAATATTTATTTATTTCCAATGTCACTTCTCAATGTTAATTTAACATGGAAAAGCCTATGGAGATCATAACTTTTTCATTTTTTCTTCCCACCTTTTTGTCCCTGATGCCACTCATTTTTTATTCTTTACTAATTCTAATGATATTATAAATTTAAAGTGTAAAAATGTTTGCCTGACGTCAGGTTCAAAACGAATGGTGAAATGCCTTTTCATATGGATGAATTATAACCCAGAGAGAAACATGGGCCAATTTGTTTTTACATTATTCAAATATTTTTCTTAATAATTCCAATTTTCGCTTTTTTCATTGAAAATCAACGGACATTTTTCATAGAAAATGTAACATTTTTACTTCATTGTTGCAAAAATTTCAAAAGCCGTAATAATAATTTATTTCTTTTTAGTTGAGAGATTTTCACGTGAAATATTAAATTGAGATAGTTTTTTTTTTTTTTTTTTTTTTTTCAAAAATTAAAAAGGTGAATGCGTCATTAGTCCAGGCAATAGGGAATTTTACCTAGCAAAATTAATGGTAGTACTGGAAATCGGCTTTCTACATGTTTTTTGGTTGCTAAATCCGAATTTGTAACTTCCCACCAAAATTTCCCCCGGCAACCTCCCCAAAGTTTGGTAAAAAGCCCCCCCAAAAAGGTTTTTATTAAAAAAATTTTATTAAAAAATTAATTTAGTGGAAAAGTATCTAGAAATTCAGAAAGTAGACAAAATTTCCAACAAATTAGATATATGACATTATGACTTGGGATGAACGGGAAGGGGGGATCTGCCTCGGAACCTGCGCGCGGTGCTGCGTAAACTAAGTTGCGCAATTCTACTTAACCACTCACACGTTTACATTCGCCCTCCCATCTCCCCTCCGAACTTTCTCTATAACGTTTACTTTAAGATTTTTGGGTCGCTGAATCCGAATTTTTAACTTTCCCCCAAAATTCCCCCCCCCCGAAACCCCCCACAAATAGTTGTTTTTAACTTAAATTTCTTATTGTTTTAGGGGAAAAGCATTACGAAATTCATAAACTAGACAAAATTTGCAACAAATAGGATATATGACATTGTGAATTAGGATGAACGGGGAGGATGAGGGCTGCCTCGGAACATGCACTGCGGCGCTACGTGCACTAAATGATGAAATCCAGGCAATAGGGGATTTTATCTGGCAAAATTAATGGTAGTACTGGAAATCGGCTTTCTAGATGTTTTTGGGGTCGCTGAATCCGAATTTGTAACTTTCCACCAAAATTTCACCCGGCAACCCCCAAAAAATTGATTTTTTGAAAAAATTTGGTTTTTGAGAAAAGCGCGCGGGGAATGTTCCGAGGCAGCTCCCCCTCTCCCCGTTTATCCTATACGTCATAATGTCATGTATCCTATTTGTTGCAAATTTTGTCTAGTTTTTGAATTTCGTAATGCTTTTCCCCTAAAACAATAAGAAATTTAACTGAAAAACAACTATTTGGGGGGGTCGGGGGGGGGAAATTTTGGGGTAAGTTAAAAATTCGGATTCAGCGACCCAAAAAACTTAAAGTAAACGTTATAGAGAAAGTTCGGAGGGAAGATGGGAGGGCTAATGTAAACGCGTGAGTGGTTAAGTGGAATTGCACAACTTAGTCCACGCAGCACTGCGGCGCATGTTCCGAGGCAGATCCCCCCTTCCCCTTCATCCTAAGTCGTAATGTCATACATCTAATTTGTTGGAAATTTTGTCTACATTCTGAATTTCTAGCTACTTTTCCCCTAAAATAATAAAAAAAATGGAATTTTTTAATAAAAACCTTTTTTGGGGGGCTTTTTACCAAAATTTGGGGGGGTTGCCGGGGGAAATTTTGGTGGGAAGTTACAAATTCGGATTCAGCGACCCAAAAAACATCTAGAAAGCCAATTTCCAGTACTACCATTAATTTTGTTAGGTAGAGTCCCTATACGGTCTCTATTGCCTGGACTACATAAGGAAATAAAAAGGATATTTTCAGAATAAGTTTTTGCTTTGGTCAAGTTTATATTTTAGTATAAAGTTTCTAATGGATAGCTATTTTTACGCAGGTAGCGAACTTAGTAAGTATATTTTCAGAATAAGTTTTTGCTTTGGTCAAGTTTATATTTTAGTAAAAAGTTTCTAATGGATAGCTATTTTTACGCAGGTAGCGAACTTAGTAAGTATATTTTCAGAATAAGTTTTTGCTTTGGTCAAGTTTATATTTTAGTAAAAAGTTTCTAATGGATAGCTATTTTTACGCAGGTAGCGAACTTAGTGGGGAATTACATAACTTAAATTTTAAAATGTATTTTTTTATCCGAGAGGAGAACCATTTATACCCCAAGTTAAACTTACGTAATAACTTTCTGATGTGTTTACATCATCCTTTGGTAGAGAATAAGGTCTAAAAATTTAAGTAAAACTTTTAATTTTTAGGTAGCTTTCTTTACAAAAAAGCTACCTATTGCAGCCGTTCGGAGGAAAGCGATTTCAAAAAATTTTGGTATATTTTCATCGATCATGACCATTTCCATCGATCATTTTAGTGGTTGATCGGTAGGTTTATCATTGCGTTTTCCTGCACCCAAAGACATGAAAACATGGGGAACTAGGAACAGGAAAACACAATAGTAAACCTAACAGTCAACCGCTACAATTGGGTTTTCAGGTATTTTCCACCAAGATATGGCTTGGCAAACTAGTTACATTTTAATATGCGAATCGAGTTTTAACTAATCCTGGAATTTCAGACGTCAACTCGATGAGGTGATGTTTTGTCTCCCTGTCTTTGTTCAGGGCTTTGTATTCAAATGTTTCAATGCGGAAACTTTTTAATTAAATATTTTTATGTTTAAAAAATATCTATCTACCGTAATATAGCAGCATCGATTTTCTAAATTATTGTTTTTAACACTTTTACAACATAGTTGAAAAGTGCTTATGACTTCGGTTTGTCTGACTGACGTTTGTCTGTCTGTGTTCTAACTCCTCTAAATATACTCGGATTGCCATGGAATTAGGTAGATTTCGTAAGAAATACTACCTATTGCAGTCGTTACCATGGTGCGACTTTTGAAAAATTCCTTCATAACTTTTCATTATAGGACCCAAGGAACCCAAAACCACCCCCCACCTAAAAAGTTTATATATATATATATATATTTATTTATTTATTTATTTATATAAAATCCAAGTCTCTGTGTGTCCCTCACTATTCCGGTAGGACCGCCTCATTGAAATGAGTAATTGTTGAAAAATATTAATGCAGGGTTACCACAGTAGCGCCAAATGTTAGCCAACTTGGCGATAGCTGGATAATTTGGCGAAGTTCCCATTTAAAACCATTAATCTTTCCTAATGGAGGTCACCGAAATTTAACTTAAACTCCACTCTTTTAAGATATTTTTTCGAAATCGATGGGTGAGAATTTAAAGTACATCTTTACATCTTCCTTCCGATGCTATTAATAAAATAACCGCCAATAGACAACGGTGTACTGTGTGAGCTCCTAACTGCGCGATTTTAATGTGCTTTAGGTACTTTTCCAGTATAGGTAGGTGTCTTGGCAAAAAAGGAAATTTGGTAACATATTTTCCGGGAAGCTATTCACTGTTTCATTTTATATACAAACGCATTTTTTTCGATATTTATACGATTTATTTAACATAAAAAAGCCGTTTCTCTAATTTTATACAGAAACAGATGTAATTTGTACATAAAAACATCAATAATATACATATAAAACAAACAAAAACGCTCATCAAATTTGTTTTCATAGCTGTTTATATGATTTGACAACAAATCTCGATATTTTTCCGTTATACGGACACCATGCCAAAATGTATGCTAATGCGCCAATTATTTCAAAATGCTAAAAGATATTTGTAATCTTATGCCAGCAGTTTAATATCAGTTTTATTTTATTGCTTTATTTTATAGCAGTTATTTGTTCACTTATTTTAAGTATATATTTGTGATTTGATGAAATAGTTCGTAAAAGTCTGGAATTTTCAAATGTTATATTTTTTAAATGCTCACTTTAGTATCGACAATGGTTTTTCTTTTATTTTTCAAATGCTTCAATTCACGATTTTGCGCCAACTATTACGCTTGGCGACAATGGTGTCCGCATAACGGAAAAGTACCCAAATCTCACTTTCTGATGCCCAAATTACACCAAGCTTTTTTCAAAAAAATGCCAAAGCCCCTACAGTGGAAAAGTACCAAACTGTCTATTATTTTGCGCTAACCGTGTTATAGTTTGTACTATATGCAAGGAGAGTGAAGCGAAGAGTTTAAATATTAAATATTAAAGTTTCGGCACAGATGTCATATACGCCCCATATTGGCGCGATTTTTTTCTGACGCCAATGTCATATACACAACGAGTACTTAACTGGCGCCAAAGTGTCGTAATTTTGCTTGATATGGTAATCCGGATGTTGTTGTATATGCTGTTGATGTTTTCGCCAAATTTGCGTCGGAAAAAAATCGCGCCAATATATGATAACGTGTATGACAACTGTGCCAAAATTTCTATAAAGCAGTATAAGACTAAAAAATTAAGAATAAAATAAATGCAAAATAAGACTAAAGAAGAAAGAAAAATCATGCGTTAGGCATAGAATATGAAACACTTTCCAACACATCCTGAATGCTTTAACAAAACTTCGTTATTTAGGGAAATAAGGTAACGTTACTTCTTATATATCCCGTCGACCAATTTCGCCAAATTATATAAATTGCCAAATCAATAGTAAAACATTAAGAAAAATACAAATAAAACGTCGAATTAATGGTTTTATTGGCCATTATTAGCATTTAATCTTACAATTAATTAATTAATGGCAACCATTATTGGCAATTAATCTTACAATTTGGCGACAGTAATTTGGTCGACGGAATAACTAAGAAGTACCAAGATAACTAAGTAAACATTTTAGAAAACGCATAAAAAAATTAAAAATTGATTTCAGCAGTTACCGTCCATAGTCAATAGTACCGTTATTACATGCCGCTATTTAGCTAAAATTTAGTTTAAACTACTCTTAAAACTGCTGAAATCACATTTCCAGATATTATCATCCATAGACGGTTATGTATCCAATTCTTTGCGTGACCATGTATATCATTTTATCTATATTCTACAAACATTTCTTAGGAAACTAAATGCAGTTCAGCGTAAAAATGCATAACTCCTTTAAAAACCACCTTTAAGCAATTTACTCTCATACTCAGTAACCCTTACGAATTCTTTTGTGTAGCCCTGCATATGAACTGTAGCATTTATACACACAGTAAAGTATACATAAATGCAGTGAAACATAAAAGCGCATATCATAATTAAAAATGCATTTCTAGCAATCATTGCTTATGTACAATACTTCGGAGGAAAGTATCTTGGCGAGAAAGAAGTTTGCCAACGTATTTTCTGGCAACCTATTTACTGCTTCATACTCACAAGCAATTTTTTCCATATGTATACAATTTATCACAGATGTCATATACGCCCCCCATATTGGCGCGATTTTTTTCCGACGCCAATTTGGCGAAAACATCAACAGCATAAACAACATTCGGGTTACCATTACAAGCAAAATAACGACACTTTGGCACCAGTTAAGTACCCGGTGCGTATATGACATCGGCGTCAAAAAAAAAATCGCGCCAATATGGGCGTATATGACATCTGTGCCGACAATTTAATATAAAAAAAGCTATTTACCCATTTTTATAAAGAAACAGAAGTAATTTTTGTACAGATTTCATATACGCATGGGGGTTGGCGTGATTTTTCTATGACGCCAATTTGGCGGAAATCTCGCTTTCGAATACCAGTTACTTATATATTTTTCAATTTTTTGCTATCATTTTGAAAAGGAAATAACTATAAATAAATAAATGTTTGAATAATAACTATAGAACAAAGCAGTTTATATAATTAAAAAACAGAAAATAAAAGTAAATAAACAATTTATTAATAAATAAAAAACAATAGCCGGGTTACCATAGCAGGCAAAATAACATCATTTTGGCGCCAGTTAGGTATCCCGGTTCATATCTGAAATCTGTGCCGTAATTTGTATATAGAAAAAATTATATATATTTAGAAACGATTTTTTGGAACAGATGTCATATTCGCCCCATATTGGCGCGATTTTTTCTGTCGCCAATATCATATAGGCAACAGGTACTTACCTTGCGCCAAAGTGTCGTTATTTTGCTTGATGTGGTAACCCGGATTATGTTGTTTATGCTGTTGATGTTTTCGCCAAATTGGCAACCGAAAAAAAATCGCGCCAATATGGGGCGAATATGACATCTGTACCGATTTTTTTTATGTATATAAGTGCATATATAAACAAGGATAAAAGTTCATTAGATTTGTTTTCATAGCTGTTTATATATTTTCCCAACATATCTCACTTTCTGATGCCCGAATCGCGCTAAGCTTTTTTGAAAAATGCGCTATAATGGAAAAGTACTTAAATAAATAATTAACAGAAATAACAAATTATTCAAACTAAAACTTTTTATTTCGAGATCAAAGCATTGTTTTTAATTTCGATTAAAAATACATATATCCTTGGATAACTTCAATTGAAATTAGGTTCACAGCTTAATATCTCATTCCATAAACCTAAACTAAACAAACACAAGTGATTCATTCATCGTGAAACGTCAAAAATATTAAATCATTGAGGTAATCATTCACAAAGTAAGTTCTCCAACAATCAATGGGTAATATTCTAATGACGTCATAGTAGGTAAAATGGTGGCGGTATCGTTCGTTTATGGTTTATAATCACAAAGATTTAATTTTGCAATGTCTCTTAGTTACATTATTTTATTGTCATATTTATGAGCTCAGAACAAAAGCCTATTTTTTCATTATTTAGTTATTAAAGACGGAAAAAAATCATAAACGCATGATTTGAAAATTTTAAATAATTTTCTTTCTTAATACTAAAAAATAACATCGGGAAGTAACAGCGGGTTTAAGTTAAATAAGTTTAACTGTTTAATTCTGTTGTAATATTCAAAATAACTGTATTTATTAGATTTCAGTGCTCAACATCAGGGCCCGATTAAACTTTGAAGTTAGAGGAATTACAATGTCATTTCAGGACCTTTCTTTTGGAGAAGCTTTTCAAAATTCCATATATATATGGAAAATCTTCAGTGTTAGAAATATTATTCCTAGGACTGACACGAGAACGGCCTGCAATTTTACACAAGTTTTTGAAAGCTACTTTATATCAGAAATTTTACTAAAAACTGGTTACTTTTTTGTTATAGCGGCCCACACTATTAGTATTATGACAAGTTGCAGCCAATTTCGCTAACGTCGTAACCAAGATCGTGAAGCACACATATATAATACCATATAATACCATTTCATGAAATCGTATAGGATAATTTAATAGTTTTTAACCATACTTCAAGTGTGTTATTTATTTATTTTTAAGACTCAACAATCTAAATTGTCCAATATATATAAAAAAAAATTGTAAACAAAGATTGAATAGACATGACCGCAAAAAGCCTCAAATCGGCATAACACTTGGAACCAAACTGTGCAGATTAGACGTCTTCTACTGTACACAGTTTTTCATAAATGTGTTTCGTTCTTAAAATGTGTTATTTTCATCTATCACTGCGGAACAAGCGAGAAAACTCATATTCTTGCACATGAGTTGTATGTATCTTTATATCTAAATTTCCGTCATTTTTGACGGGCTATCATTCTAGTATATATATATATATGTATGTATGTACTAAATTTTGTCCGCACGATAAAAGTCGCAATTATGCACGGATCGTCTTCAAACTCTGTAATGTATTTTAATAGGTTTGCACCTGATGGCAGTACATACTATGTAATAGTACTACTACTTTAACTTGGTGGTCTCGTGGTGTTCTAATAAAATTGCTAACTAAGATATATCATGGTGTCAGAAGTATAGTGACCCATGTATTTTTGTTAAATATTACAAAAGAAATTGAAGCAATATGGCAGGAAGTTTACCTAATATTGCAGCATTTGAACCGGGATCAAATCCATCCGAGTCATGGCGGTATTGGAGGCAAGATTTTGAAGATTACATAGAAGCTTTGAAATATGCAGGTGAATCCGAAAAATCAAAAACAGCGCTCTTCCGACATGTTGGCGGTGATGAGTTAAAAAAGCAATTTCGTGCATTTGATCTGAAGCCAGAAGGAGGAGCCAGTGAAATAACATTGAAGCAAATTTTGGACGAATTTGATAAATATTTTCAGGACTATGTGAATGAGATATATGCTTCATTTAAATTTTTAGAAATCAAGCAAGAAAGTGAAGAAAAATTTGCGGACTATTATTCATGTTTACGTAGAGCCGTTATTGAATGCAATTACGGCAACCTTGCGGATCGGATGCTTCGTGATAAAATCATTCAAGGGTTGGCTGATAAATCGCTACAAGAGCGATTAATTCGCGAAACTAGTAGAAAGAAGAAGACGTTGCAAGAAATTGTTGCTGAATGTAAAACGGCCGAGCATAGTAAAGTGCAGGCCGCGGAAATGTGCGATAAAATCAGCAGATCGAATGTCAATGCAATGAAGTGGAAGGATGGCCGTGCACGATATCATAAAAGAGAAATATTTTGTAAATACTGTGGCAGATCTCATGAACCAAAGAAATGTCCAGCCTTCGGTACAAAATGCAGAAACTGTGAAGGAAAAAACCATTGGTCGAAAGTATGTCGGAATAAAGTAAACAACAGTCAACAGGTGCGTCGACTAAATGCAGTGGAACGGAATAATGACAGTGATACAGAGTTTGTTTATTTGGGTGAACTGAAATATATAAATCAACTTGAGAGTAAAAAATCAAATTCTGTATGGCTACAAAAATTAAAAGTAAATGGAAATGATGTTATATTTAAGCTAGATACAGGTTCTCAAGTCAATGTTATTCCAAAGAGTCAAATATTAAAATGGAGTGAAAAGCCAATGGTGAGAAAATGCAAACAACCTATACTGGATTACTGTGACAACGTTGTACCAATTCTAGGTGAGTGTTTGCTTAATTGCAAAACCTTAAATAAAGATATGAAATGTAAATTTTTAGTAACCTCTTTAAACGCTAGTCCAATATTAGGGCTCGAAGCCTGTGAGAAATTAGAACTTATCCAAAGACTTAATAATGTTATAAAGCCCATGTATAATTTTTTCCATCAAACACCAGAAGATATTGTCCAACAGTTTTCTGATGTATTTACAGGAATTGGTCGCTTGAACCGTGTTGTAAAAATAAAATTAAAAGACCACTATATTCCTCACATAGCGGCCCCACGTAAGATACCACTAGCTCTACATGACAAAGTAAAGAATGAGTTGCAGAATATGGTAGAATCTGGAATAATTGCAAAAGTGGATGAACCAACAGAATGGGTAAATAATATGGTTGTCATTAACTCGCCTAAAAAATTGCGCATCTGTTTAGATCCAAGGCCTCTAAATGAAGTAATTCGTCGACCTCACTACCCTATACCAACAGCTGATAGTCTTATTGCACGACTTCAAGGATGTAAAATATTTACTATCCTAGATGCAAAAAATGGTTTTTGGCAATTGCCATTAGATAGAGAATCTTCATATTTAACTACATTTACAACACCTTGGGGACGGTTCAGATATTTAGTTCTGCCTTTTGGGCTTAATAATGCTGCAGAAGAGTTTCAGATGGCTATGGAGACACGTTTGAAGATATGCCTGAAGTAAACCCTTACTTTGATGATCTAGCCCTTGGAACATCCTCTATTGAAAATCACTGCCAGTTACTACATAAAGTTTTAACACGTGCTAGAGAAGCAAATCTTAAATTTAACCTTGCCAAGACCCAGTTGTCAAAATCTTCTGTGAATTACTTAGGCCACATATTATCTGACAAAGGAATAGAACCAGATCCTAAAAAGATAATGGCTATAACTGAATTTCCTGCGCCAAATAATCGAGAGGACTTGCAAAGGTTTCTTGGCATGATAACATACTTAGCTAAGTTTACGCCTCATCTCTCAAATCTAACACATTCATTGAGACAGCTTTTGAAACAGGATACACAGTGGTTGTGGGATGAAAATGTTCAACGGGACTTTGAACTAATAAAAGGTACTTTAGTACAAGCTCCATGTTTACAGTATTTTGATAAAGACAAAGCTGTAACCGTTTCAGTGGATGCCAGCCGTTATGGTTTGGGAGCTGTTTTACTGCAAGATAATAAACCAGTTGCATATGGTTCTGCATCATTAACTGAAACACAGCAACGGTATGCTCAAATCGAAAAAGAGTTACTCGCTGTAGTTTTTGGCCTTGAGCATTTCAATTATTATACATATGGAAGACCAGTTGCAGTGCAGACAGACCACAAGCCATTGTTGGGATTAAGCAAAAAGCAGTATGATGCCATATCACCGAGACTTCAACGTATGCTTCTCAGGCTTAATAGGTATGATTACAAGCTTGAATATGTCCCCGGAAAACTTCTTCTGATAGCCGATACACTTTCTCGTGCTCAGTTAGTCAAAGAATATTTTGCCGATGAGGAAGAATCAGACACAAGTGTTAAGATAAATCTGCTATCTCATGCATCAGCTAACAAGTGGAGAGAATATGCAACATTTACGACCAATGACAATGAATTGCAAGATGTTTTATACCACATACAAAATGGTTGGCCTGAAAGAAAAAATACACGAAATTTCGCTAAGCCTTATTGGCATTGCAAAGAAGAATTGTACTGTACAGATGAAGGTATAATTTGTCGCGGTAAAAGACTTGTTGTGCCAAAGATCGTAAGAGCAGAAATATTACAAAAGTTGCATTTAACACATAGGGGTATAATGGCTTGTAAAACGAAAGCAAGAGAATATTTTTATTGGCCATCAATGAACTGTGACATTGAAACTTTTATTGAGAAATGTAAAACCTGCCAGCAACATCAGCGTAACAATCAAAAGGAAGTTTTGCTTGATCATGATGTTCCAGAGAAGCCCTGGCAAAAGGTTGGCTGTGATTTTTTTTTATCTAAAAGGCCAGCAATATCTGTTATTAATTGATTATTTCTCAAAATATCCTGAAGTCCAAATAGTTAAGAATAATACTGCAGTAAATGTCATAATTGCCTTCAAATCTATTTTTGCAAGACATGGAATTTCAGAGGAGTTGGTCAGCGATGGGGGACCACCATTCAATTCAGAGGAAGTGAAACTTTTTTTTTAAGAATGGAATGTGGAACATATCCTCACATCACCATACTTTCCTAGAGCTAACGGTCAAGCTGAAAGAGCCGTGCAAACAATAAAAAATCCCTAATTAAGGCATTACAGGATGGAAAAGATCTATATATGGTCTTATTAGACTATCGTATTCAACCATCTCAGGATCTCCCCTCTCCAGCTGAACTATTAATGGGCAGACGACTGAGGTCTCTTTTGCCATGTCATCCAGAAAAACTTAGGCCAAATTTTCCGTTAGCTGAAGCAAAGGAGTCTTTAGAGAAGCGACAGATGATTCAAAATAAATATGCTAACAAGCATAGTGCACAACTCTCAAATTTGAAAGATAAGGCAAGAGTTTGGTTTCGCCAAAAGATGAACGAACCTTGGAAGCAAGGAACTGTCGTTCAGGTTGGTCCTCAACCTCGATCCTACATTATTAAAGGGATAGATGGTAATATTTACAGAAGAAATAGATTTTACATCCGCCCTGATAAATCCGAATTAAGTCAATCTGTGAGATCAGTAGAAGATTTTTATCCAGCAAGTACAGATTCAGATACAATAGATACAATAGATAATAAAACAGTTAAGTTACAAACGGTGTTGCCTCAAGTGCCTCTACGGAAATCTTCAAGAACAATTGTAAAACCTCAACGCTATAGAGACAACTAAACTAAACTATGTTAAATTTAGAACTTTAAATGATTTATAATTTTTAATACTTTTTAAATATCCATTGCCTTCATAACTCCCTTGTTTATTTAAAAAAGGGGGCATGTAATGTATTTTAATAGGTTTGCACCTGATGGCAGTACATACTATGTAATAGTACTACTACTTTAACTTGGTGGTCTCGTGGTGTTCTAATAAAATTGCTAACTAAGATATATCAGCCAACAACTTTGAGATGGCGAATATCTCGGCGGGGATTGAAAATGGGCAAAATCGGCCCAAGGGAATGGAAATGGGGAGGGTTCAAATTTTTGAATACCGTCTTAACATGATTCTGATAAAACCAGCTCTTACTCAACAATGACAGGAAAAAATTAATATTTTTCGTTATAGCAGTTGCCAACAATTAAAAAAAAAGCAATAAAATTCTCACCACAACAATTGCTTTTCTATTGCAAGGTTTCACGTGAAAAATTAAATTAAATAAGTAGTTTGAATAATTGAACCAAATTGAATATTACGTCATAAGTTTTCTAGAGCAAGATTTCCGCATGAAACCTCAAAATGAAATAAATAGTTTGACGAATTTAAAAAAAAATATTTAATCATATTGGAAATAAAACGGACCTCAGTAGGTGAATATATAACGTCATGTGAGTTTGAAAAAACGTATTAAAACATGATAACCGGCAATGGAAATATATTAACTTATTTTAACACTTTGAGGTTCTCTGAATTTGCTTTAGCTATTTTTTAAACCTATTCTATATACATGCGTGTATGTATTCGTGTATACTAGAATTTTCACAAAATGTTTAGCTCTCTAGAGCGCATACTTAGTGAAGGAACTGGGTTTATCTCTTATCTTGATTTAAGTTTTGTTGGTGAATTTAGTACTTAACTTCGAAATCTACCTCCGCCTATAGGCCCGAGCCGGCAGGGATTTTTTTTATATGTTTTGGGGATAAATTATAGAATGTTCGGTATTGAAAATTAAGTGTGTAGCATACATAGTCCCTTCACAATGACACACAAAAGAATTCCGTTGCATTACGATCAATGGGAAAAAGTCGTTTGCGATGCATTTTATTGATGTAATGATATATAAAACTTAATGAGATTGATATACATATATGTCACTGGCATTGACTACAACACAGGAGTATAGAATAAGTAGCTTTTATAGTTCATTTACAGAGACAGAGGAAAGGATTCCATTAAATTATGATCTATGAGCAAAATCTTTTGCGGTGCATTTTAATGACGTAATGATACTTCAAACATACTGAAATTTTTGAAGTGCACTTAATGTTATCCATAGATTTTAGAATACTTAAAACTTAATGAAACTGATATACATATACATCATTAGCATAGACTAGAACATGCTTTCTCAGGAGTTATAGAATAAGTAGCATTTACAGTTCGTTTACAGAGACACACAAAAGGATTCCATTACACTGCAAATAGAAGCGTCTTAAATTTAGACACATATGTGACTGAAAAAGAATTTTAGACACTTAAGTGTCTTAAACTGAAAATTCAGACATTATAGATGTCTTAATTTAAGATACATAAGTGTCTTACTATGACCATGGTGTAAATGAACTGAGAATAATGTCTATAATATCCGTAAACGTCTTATTTTAAGACACTTCATTGCTTTAAACGTGTCTTAATTTAAAACGTTTTGATTCTTCCGACGCAATAACCACCAAGGGGCACTCGCACTCCCAGTTGCGCATGCGTTTTAGATGTCTTCCTTAGAAGTAGTATACGTTGTAATTCAAACGAAGTTTGTTTTTATGTACGCGTGTATTTTAATTCGTTTTTTGCGAAATGTGAAGTACTGTGATTTTAATTCGTATTAACTTGGATTATTTATTTATTGAATACATACATCTGACGTGTGTGCTCGACATCAAATGTCTCTTAGAAGCTGTCGTCGATACAAGGGCGGGATAGACACAGAACAGAAGTAGACGACGGTTGAAGATTACACCCGGAAATTCTACAAAGCGTGTGCAATGGGCTTAGCGTTAACTCGTATCAATTTATATCAATAATATTGTGTTATTCATCTTCGTCCTGTCGAAGCTGGCAAAAAAAAAAGAAACTTTTGTCTGGCAGGTCCTGTTTTGAGGATGAAATATCTCATTTTTTAAATATGGCTAATCGGATGTATTATGGGATTACCTTTTAAACTAGTGCAAGTCTTTCCCCCTCACTGTGGTTGTGGTAGTTTTTAAAATTTCAAATCGAGGAATTTTTCTTACCTCTTGCAAACAGCGATTTAAGTAAGTGTTATAATTTCTTTATAGTACTAAAATTAGTGTCTTTTATGATTTTATTTATTGTGCTAAACAAAATCTTACATGAAATTTAATTAGTTTTGAATCTTTTTGAAAAAAAAAAAAAAAAAAAAAAAAAAAAAAACACTAATTCTAGAAGTATATATTTTTTAATTTATGACGTTGTCTTTTATTACAAATTATGTATTATTTATTCTCATCTTTTTTCTCAAATTTAAAGTAATAACATCACTAAAAAACAGACATATTTAAAAGTTAAGTTCATTCCCTTGTTTTGTTTTGTTTTCAATATGGCAGTTCTTAATTTCAATGACTAATGCTTATCTCATACTAAACGACCACAAGGAAATAGAAAAAAAAAACTTTGAAAGATCTCCTAAAGCTATCTTACTTCCTAGCTAGGGATTACAATCCCGGATTGAGATCCCGGGATCCCGCTTTAATTTTAATCCCGAAAATCCCGGGATTTTTACTGGAAAATTCCGGGATTTTCGGGATTGACTTTTTTTTTTCAATTGAACAATATTCAGCTGAAATTAAAAAATATATTTATAAACTTTCGCTTTTGGAAAAAAAATCACTTGATTTTTATGAAATTTATATATAATTGAAAATTAATATTTATCTCAAGTATTTCTTAGATATATTTCTAAAGCTATTAAATCCTTCAATGTGGAAATCTTTTCACTTGGAAACATAGAAGTAAGCCAGTCAGGAAAAAGGAAATCATTTGTTTATTTCAATTTCGCTGCGTGTGTGGATTCGAAGGTCATTTTCCAATTAGACTTTACTGATAAGCATCGCAAATGTGTATCATAGTGATATCATGAGCTAACTTTTTTTTTGCGTCTTTATTTTGCTTTAAATATGTCTTGTTAAGTAGCTCATAGGAATGATAACAATAAGCCCATGTCGCAATATAAATTTTTAAAAAATCTAATTTTTAAATGATAAGGATTTTCATTTTGGGGGGGGAAGGGGGGGGGGATTTTGTATGCAATTTTCGTAAAGCTGATACCTTAAATCTTGCACTGATTATAATGAAAGTTTTGAACTTTTAGAGTAGGACAAGATTAAAAAACGCAAAATATAAATAAACAAAATACCGAAGTCATTTTTTTCTCAATATTAACCCTTTGCACTCGAGGGCTCCGGAGCGGAGCCATTTAAAATTTGTCTTCAAACTCGAGGTCTCCGCTACTGAGACAATGCAAATAATTTTGTGATATCATGTAATCTTGGCTTTTCAAGACAGGTATCACAAAATTATTTGCATTGTCTCCGTAGCGAGCCCTCGAGTTTGAAGACAAATTTTAAATGGCTCCGCTCCGGAGCCCCCGAGTGCAAAGGGATAAAGTACAATATTTATTTATTTATTCATAGTTAAATAGCTGTTGTGATTATCATCTGATATATATGTAAAATTGCCTATGTGGCAATATAAATTTTTAAAAAATCTATTTTTAAATTATATGAAGTAGAGTAGGACAAGATTATGAGAAATATATATATTTATCCACATACTTTAAAAGCCCTCAATAGCCCTTGCCGTTGAATTTGTCCGATAATCGGAGATGTCTGCTTTTGTGAGGTAAAAATATACAAATATGTATGCCATGCGGATTAAAAAAGTATTCGCTAAATAGATGTTTCAGAATAGCTATTCGGGAATGTCCATTAACTTCCACAACGGATACTCCCGAATACCCGACATCTCAATTTAGATAACAATAATGCAGGGTTGCATTTTTTGCAAAAGAAATTCATGATTAAAGAATGAGTATACTAGGCCGTGCCTCCCCCCCCCCCTACGATTTTAGGCCCACAAATTTGATGTGCAATATTTATAAAGCTTATATTTTAAATCTGTTTCGAAATTGTATTGATTATAATCAATATTTTGAACTTTTAAAGTAAAATAAGTTTAAAAATAAAACAAATTTTAAAAATCTAATATTTAGATAAATATTTTTTGTTTTAATCTTGTTCTACTCCTGAAGTTCAAAATATTGATTATAATCAGTAAAATGTTGTAAAAGATTTAAATTATCAGCTTAACAAAAAATGCGTACCAAAATTGGGAGCACCAAAAAAATCAGGTTGTAGGGGGGGGGGGGGGGACCCCAGCTAAATATTTTTCCAGGATTCAACGTGGTCAAACATGGCTACGTATGATGCTTACAAAAAAATGGATGCTATTAAGACGTTTGAAGTGTCTGAAATTCAGACACAAAAAGTGTCTGAAAAAATTCAGACATTTTAAAATGTCTGAAAACTGAACACTCCGTTTCAGACACTTAAGTGTCTGAATTTCAGACATTTTAATTTACAGTGTACATTATGATCTATGAGAAAAATCTTTTGCGGTGCATTTTAATGCCGTTATGATACTTCAAAAATACTGAAATTTCTGAAGTGCACTCAATGTTTTCTATAGATTATAGAATAAATAACATTTATCGTTCATTTACAGAGTTACATAAAAAAAATTGGTTAAAAGACTGACTAAGATCGATAATTGCAGTAAGTGTGTTTTCCTATATGGTATGCATTTTCAAACTGATCTAATTTTGAGTGTATTAGATGTTGCGGATAAATTCGATCGATAGCATACAGAGCTACGCAAAAGACTTAGCACTCATTACCGAATAAGGACAGCAATTGCTGAAAAAGTATTTTTGTTACGTGGTTTTTATTTATTTTTTTTTTTAACCATTTGGAAAAATGGTTATTGTCCTCGTCAGGGTAGGAAATCAAAAGCATATCTGAAGCTTTTTATTGGTTGAATCCGCATTTTATTCGTTTTCTGATGGGTCTTATACAGTACTCTGTATTTCCCTTTACTTTCAACAGAGATGGATACTTCTGTTGCCACTATGACAAAAAAAGTAATAAAAACTACAAAAAAAATTTAATAAGTCAGAAACAATTTGAGATACGGCTTTCAAACAAATTGCATTTAAAAGTACATTTTTTTCTCGATACGACGGTGTAAAAAGTAATATTGTGGGATGTTTAGAAGTTTAACCCTTAAATGCTTGATTTTTCAAAAATCATTGTAATAATGTTTTTGGCTTTCATTTTTTAAATAAATCATGGGAAAAAAACTTTTAAAAAATCATATTTCGTTTTAAGTATAGTTTACGGTTAAAAAACAGTTTGTTACTCATCGGCAATACTGGTGTTTAATTGAAAAAATAATTTCCCTTGATAAAATTCTATAATATTAAACACCCAAGAATTTTATGAACTATAATAAGAAATAAATTTTATTTGCTCACTGCAGGTCAAAATAGGGTATTTCGCAAGCTTCCAAACAAAACAAAAAGAACAAGTAGCAACAGTTGAAAAAATAAATTTATCTTTATTCTTAAACGGCACAAGTGTTGCCATCTACATGTTGAAAATCGATTTAATAATATTTTCAGAATGTATTTTATTGGCAACATTAAGCATTATAGCTTCAATATTATTCTAATAGTATTTTAGAGCCTAAATTGGGTATGCTGCCGAAAAGCAACACCAGGCACTTAAGGGTTAAGAATGAAATTTCATTTAAAATTGGTCGTCAGATTTCCAAGAAATCTGACGATGGAAAAGCCTTTTCCCGAACAGCCAGTGAAATGCTTGGATAATACGTAAGTTTCAGGTGGATAATACATACGAGTCACAGGCGATTTTTGTCGCTTGCAATTTTTGCGTGTAATAACACTATTAATGTTTAATTCATGGCGTACGTAATGTATGTACAACTCCGTGCGATTTTTTTATGTCTTAAATTTTAGTCTTCGGGAAAATCATTTTCCAAATGGTCGTTGTAATTTGATAAACTGCTTTTTTTTTTAAGTTGCTTATTTAGATATCTCATTTCATTCTGGTGGAAAAAAATCTTAATAATATCCTCTTACCACTGGAAAACTTTTCATAATCTATGCCTGATGCATGATTTTTCGATCTTGAAGTAATTAAAAATATATTTTTTCTTTCTTTTGCGGGTGAAACATGCATGTCACCCCCGCAACACATGAAAATTCTTCTGTTTAGATTATGAAGTCCATGTTTCAGTAAATCAATGCTCTTATTTTACCTGATTCAGAATTATATAAATCCTTCTATATATAAAAAAAAGTTTTGATTTGGAAATGGACCAATGAAAATCTGCGTAGATATTCCGGGTAGAACTCATCCAATTTAAATGCTTAAGCCAAGGCCTCCTTATCGAAATAACAGGCCTCGCAATCGCTAAGTTTCCTTTGTCCACTGTACACGTGCTTAGAAACCACATAGTTTTCCATGACTAGCGCCATCTAACGTGAGAAACAGAAATATTTTTTAATTTGTTTTCCATTTGTCTTTTACCATTTTCTTTACGATGTGCTTTGTGGTTTGCAAATGATAGTTGTTAATCTTAAAATTTTCATATGTTCTAGACATTTTATTTAAAAAATGAACTTATTTTACTGTTAAACAAAAAATGTTTACTGCTGTATTCCGTTATGTAAATAAATGATGTTAATAATAGTAATAATAATCAGGAAAGAAAATTATTTTACCATGAATTTCTCAGTGATATTAGTTATTGAAATAAATGGATACCATCTAGATCCGGAAAATGTAAAATATTTCATTTTCTCTTTTACATTTTCAAATATGTGATTTATTTTATTTCTGCTATTTCTTTTTTTTTCACAATTAATTTCACCTTACAGTATTAATTTAACATCGCTCCTTCAATTTGTTTCAATGCAGTCTCATTTATTTATTTATTGGCCTATCATTTGTTTTATTTTTGAAGGTATGGGGGATCATTTCAGTTTAACATACTTTAGATGAAAGCTTCACTGTTTTTTCATATAAAGTTTGTATGTATTAATCTATGGAAAGTTTCATAATTGGCTCCACAGCCAATTGGCATATCTTGGCGGGCATAGTTTGGTGCGTAATTAATTTCCTTGTTTTAACTTACATATGTTATGTAAGTTTTCCTAAAATGTATCAAAGTATTTTAGGAAAGTTAAAACACGCATAGATACACATAAAAACAGACTGAAGGCATAAACACTTAAAAAATTGGAAAAATAAAGTTTAATAATTACTTAAATTCATACATGTCCCTCAGCTTTCCGCAAATACCGTATTCTTGTCATGCTACGATTTTGGTGTTTGTAAATCTTAATTTGAGTATTCTTCCTTAATCAGACCTAGAGCCAATTGGCGTAAGTGTAGTTTGGCGCAAAATTAATTTTATTTTTAAACCGTATACTTGATACCACATATTCCAGCATCGCGTTTTTGCAGTCAACTTTGACTGTGGTACAGATTACAGAACAATAGCTAATACTACATTATATAATAATAAATCGGTATTTTTCAAGTATAGGGACCTTGGCGAGAGAAGAAAATTTGGCAACGTAATTTCTGGAAGCATATTCACTGTTTCACATAAAGGAGCAATATTTTCCAATATTTGTACAATTTATTTAATATAAAAAAGGCATTTATCTATTTTATATACAAATATAAACAAATCGTATATAAAAAACAATAATAATATCTAGAAACTAAATTTATACATGTAAATTCGGCACAGATGTCATATTGGCACGATTTTTTTTCTGGCGCCAATGTCATATACGCACCGGATACTTAACTGGCACCAAAGTGTCGTTATTTTGCTTGATATGGTTATCCGGATATAGATGATATGGTGACGAGGTTTTCGCAAAATTGGCGTCGGAAAAAAAATCGAGCCAATATGGGGCCGTATATGACATCTATACCGTAAATTCTTATAAAACAAGCTGACAGTTCATAAGTTTTGTTTTCATAACTGTTTATATCAATCTGCAACAAATCGCTCTTTCCGAAGCCCAAATTGTGCCAAGATTTAAAAAAAAATAACCCGCAAAGTCCTATATACTGAAAATGGTACAGTCGTTGAAAAAAAAAAAGTAAACACCCCCTACTAACTCCTCAAAAAATTATCGTAGAAGAAAGTTACTGATACCGAACGATTGGAAATAAAGCCTACTTTTAAATGATGCATATAAAATTTGCTTAGGGGGCCACCTACATATTAAAACGAACCATAACTTTGTTTTTTTTTCAATAGCAGTACCCAATTCTGACAGCATAAATGAACTCTACACCCTTCAATTAGCCTAAAAACGAATTTTTATGCAATTCGTATTATAAGTTTCCGAGAAATTAATTATTTTAAAACGAACGTATTTTAAGGGCTGTATCCAAATTGAAGTTCCGTACTGGATTGTTAACCGAGAGAGCCGCTTCCTTGATCAAGGCACCTTAAGCGCCGCTCAAGGAGTCAATGAAGCGTGTTAGATTACAGTACGGCAGAATAAATTTCAAAATGTCTACTCACTTCCATCATAGACGGCCCCTTAAACCATCATTTTGCCGTTTTTTAAGCATAATTTGAAAACTACTTGGAAGAAAAATGTGAAACTTTTGAATTTCCATAAAGCAGGACTTAATAAATCTAAATCCATCAAAAAAATTGTAGGTTGCAATTCATAATTTTTTCGAATATTAATTTCATAATTCATAATTCATATCATAAAATTATAAAAATTGCAAATTCAGCTTATTTATGTTTGGGTATATTAGTATTATTACTACAAAAAAAATTAGCACATTAGGAGCATAATTTCGGGAGATATAAATAAAAATATGAAAATATAATTTAACATTAGAAGCACTAAATTTTGAATGTTTATAATTCAAAAACTTATCATTCAAATGACTTGAAATTTGGTGTCTAGGCATAGTTTGAACCGAAGATTTGAAATATCTCGGTACAATTGGGTATTGCCATTGAAAAAAATGAAGTTAGGATTCGTTTTAATATGTAGATGACCTCCTAAGAAAATTTTATATACATCACTTAAAAGTAGACTTTATTTCCAATCGTTCGGTACCAGTAACTTTCTTCTATGATGATTTGTTGAGGAGTTAGTAGGGGGTGTTTACTTTTTTTTTCCACGACTGTACTTGTTAGTTATCCCGTCGACCAAATTACTGTCGCCAATTTGTAAGATTAAATGCCAATAATGGTTTGCCATAAATTAATTAATTTTAAGATTAAATGCCAATAATGGTCAATAAAACCAATATTTCGACGTTTTATTTGTATTTTTATTAATGTTATACTAATTTATTTGTTTTTTCGTTATTTAAAATAAAAAATTGTGTCAATTTGTAGAACTTGGTGAGTAGTTTGGCGATTTATATAATTTGGCGAAATTGGTCGACGGAATAATTAACAAGTACCCTGAAAAAATATCAGTAAATCTTATATTTAAATTTTCATTTTTGATATGTTTCATTTTTTAAAGCCAGAACATAATTGTGCGAAATATTTTTTTTACGCCTTTATTTTACTGGAATTCGAAAAATATTTTATACAATTTTGCCAATAACACAACATTTTCAATTTTTTACTATGCATTTGTTTATGGAGTATTACCAGGAGTATACACCAGGTGGCGTAACTTACAGGACAAAGTCAGCTAATAAGTTGGCAATTATCGGGGACATTTTCACCCATAGACTTTCTCCGGATTGTCAAGTCTGTTTTATGATAAGGGAGTCTTGGCTTAAACATGGCCATAGCCTACTGTGATATATAACGGCCCGCGCATTTCGCCGAAAAAGTGAAGTCGGATCCAACTTCAAACCCTGAACCAAAACTTCACAACGTGCTCTTTGTTTACATTTATACCCTGCCCAGATAGAAGCTTGTTTCTCATCGTCGAGGTTTCAGAATCATTGATCGTATTTTCATGTAATAAATTAAATATTTATATTCTTCAATTTCCTTCGATTTAAAAGGCTATTTCACACAAATTGTAGCATTTTAGTGTTACACATACTTTTAAGATTAGCAAAATTATTTATTGTTTACCTTGATCGTTTGGTTCATTCATGAAAAATGCCGGTTCTGTTATTCTTTTTTTAATGTCCCGTATTTATATAAAAATAGCTTGGTTTCATATACACGTTTTAAAATTAAAATTCGATTTTTATCAAACTACAGTTCTCATAACTGACTTGAAGCAGCCATTTTTGATTAATTTACTGTTACCGGTAAAATATTTGTTTTTAATATCGCCCGAACCAAGAAGAAGAAGAAAAAAAAAAAAAAAAAAGGCCGATCTTCCTTAAACATTAAATATTCTTATTTTTAATCAGAGAAAGAAATGGTGATCACGGATTTAAATATCGTTGCAATATTCTATGTTATCCAAGTAATTTTGATTAAATCATGTAAGGGTATTTGTTACTTAATAAATTACATTTATTAATTATTACAAGGAATTTTATGAGTATTTTAATATATTAAAAAAATTTCCATCAGTTTTATTGTTTCAGCAGTGAAAATAGTAAATAAATGGTACTTAGTTATCCCGTCGACCAAAAATCTATAGCCAAACTATAAGATTAAATGCCAATAATGCTTGATCGTAAATGTCACATTCACTTGACTGTAAGCAAGTTACACGTGTTTATGTCATCAAGTGATTTTTATTTCGACGTTTTATTTGTATATTTATTAATGTTATACTAATTTATTTGTTTTTTCGTTATTTAAAATAAAAATTATGTTAATTTTTAAAATTTGGCGAGTGTTTTAGCGATTTATATAATTTGGCGAAATTGGTCGGCGGGATAACTAAATTGTACCAAATAAATTTGTGACATTCATGTTTTAGACTAAGCATGTGTTTTTTTTATTTATATATTTTTATGTGTGTTGGTTTAACAGTTTTAAAGAGAAACACATTATATTAGTCACTTAAATAAATAGAACTTTACATTTACATTGATATGGACAGTTTATAATAACCCTTAACAGCTGTATTCGAATTAGCTGTCATTTCTAAGCTTGATTGGAATGTCAGCAGAATTGTAAACGTAACCATGGCGACATGACGTAATTTTGGTGTTTGTTTACATATCTACCCTTCCCAGGTTGTTTCAGTTACGGTCAGAGTCAAATTTCAATTTTGGGCAGGGTATCAGAGTCCTCTGGCGAGCGACTTCATACATTAAATGCAAATCAGTCTGCCTGTAGTAGTATCTAAGTATGCCTTGAGCATGGCCTTTCTTCGTTAATATTAAAAAAACTGTCGTATACAAAAATATGGAAATCGGTGGTATTATAAAGAAAGATTTGATTAACACGCTGATGCAGACAGTTTTCAAATCGAAGAATTACTTTCAGAGATATTTAATGCTAAAGTTGGACAAAATCGTTCCATTATAAAAGTTTTATTGGAGCAAAAACTATACATGAGAATTTAATCATTTTTAGATCATTTTATAGGTTATAAGTTCCCGGTGTGCAGATTGCATTTATTTTTTTTTATTTGACCTTTTTTTTGAGGTTTTATTTCTATTTTAAATTCAAATTTTCAGTATTTTAAGAGATATTTTTTACAAATTTAAAAAATTTTATTAATTTAAACTGTTGCCAACTGTATAAACAGCGCAAACAATAATGTTTACTTCAAATTAAAAATTTATTTACACGGGACTATTGTAAACAGAAAAAAAAATTAAAATTAGAATTAAATGATTACATGTTAAAAGCAGGAAAATTGCGTCATAAGAACCATATTTACACTGGAATTTTAAAAGAGAAACAAAATGTTAAAATAAAAAAATCGTTACTATGCGTTAAAATCTGTAAATGGAGGAAATTACGTCATATTTAAAATAGCCAAAAATATGGCAAAACAATTTAAATTAAAAAATATATCTGCGCGAGACATTTACTTGATATTTTGAGATAATATTTTCAACTATTATCGTGAATTCGAAGACAGCGCAAATAATATTTCCTTCTAACATCAAAAGTATTTTCACGTGAATATTAATAAGAGAAATAAAACTTTGGTGTAAATTACGTCAGATTTAAAACGATACATTTAAAATGAATTATTTAAAAGAACTATCTTATAGCGATGTTAAAAAATATCGGGAGACAATGACACTGTTTACTTAATTCATTTTACATTAGCTTATTTTCGAATGTTTAACTAATTTTTTAATTAAATACGAAAACAGCCATTGTATCTTTTAACAGCAGCAGATATGGTCTTAAAAATCCCCAATACAAGAAATACGAATGGAAACCCGTTTACAGAGAGATCGCTACTGTTTTTTTTTTTTTTTTTAATTCAATATTTTTAAAGCCAATCAAATTAGCGTGCTTTTTGGATTTTGGTGTCCCTGAACGGGGGTTGGCGAGCGTAGCTCGTAGGGGGCAGAGCCCCCTAGTGTTTTAAAAAAATATGAAAAACTATTATTTTTTTTACGGTTTAAAACTGATGACTCTCTTGAATTAAACTCAATGAAATAATCGTGATTCTCTGTATCTCTCCATAATTATCGAAACGTCAGTTGAAGGCTTACTGTGGAGACCCGAAAGGTTTTTGGTTTCCATTTGTTTGTTTGTTAGTCTGTCTGTTCCGCGATAACTGCCGCAAAAAACATCCGATCAGCTTGAAATTAAGTAAGCATGTGGGTGAGGTACCCGGAATTAGCTGCATAGTTTTTGGTTAAGTTTCGTTCATTCGTTTGTGAAATATGGAACATTTTCTTTTGCGCTATAATGCTTTTCTATGGCAATTCAGACGATTTTCAAATTTCCATTTGTTGAAAGTAAATTGCTCATTTGACAAATGTATATAAATGGTAAATTATGAATGCTAAAATTTACAAATAATTGTTTTAAATTATTCCAATTAGTTTGGAATTTTGTCACTATATTTGCCAGATTTTTTTTAATTACTTTTAATATTTTTGGTGGAACTTTATGCATGTTTTCCAATAATATAAAGCATTTTGTTTTATAAATTCACTTACTTGACGTAATACATATTTCATTTTTTACCTTATCTTGCATCAGTTGCCTAGCAACATATTTGAGCCTAATAATATCTATATTATAAAGGACAAACATATCTGTGCGTAACGCACACGTCATTTTGCGAATGGCAACACTTTGAAATTTGAAATAAAATTTTGGTTTTGCAATTTTCTCTACTGCAAATTTTTAAACTTCTAAACATCGCACATTTTAAATTTTTATACCGTCGTATAAGGGGAAAAATGCTCTTTTAAATACAATTTATTTGAAAGATGTATCTCAATTTATTTTTGAGATATTAGTTTTTTTGTACTTTTTAATGCCATTTTTCTTATTGTGGCAACAAAAGTACCCCATTGCTATTGAAAGTAAACGGAAAATAGTCGAAAACAGAGATACTGTATTTTTTTGTTGCCATTTTCTCATAAAACCTGAAAAAAAATTAAATTAAAATATGGGCTTTGTCAAGAATATTGTCTATCATTCCGTGATAATGACGTCATATGCAAACTTTTCTATAGACGAAGTTTAAGACTGTATTGTAAAAGTGGATTGCTTTAACGGATGCAAATGACGTCATTTTATGAAAAAGCGTGTATTTTAATTCTTAAACCTGAATTATGTTTTGTAGAAGTACGTCATTTTCATAGCCCAGCTGCTTTGAAATTCTTCACAAGTGAAAATGCTTCACTTTTGAGAATAATGTAATGTTTTACAAAAATTTAGAGTATCTTTATAAAAGAGAGGTGACATGCAAATAATGGATAGATGGATTTGCTTCGCCGAGTTAGATAAGCAAACAAATAATTCGTGTTTTAAAATAATATCATGTTCCTGAAGTTTTTGTCAAAAATTCTCTCGAATAATAAAATGCTATTCTTTAGGACATTCTAATATAATTTTATAAAAATAACATAATTTGCTTAATTTAATTTTTCCTAATTTTATATAATCTATATATTTAAAACACAAGTATGTTTTTTAGTCATCTGCCCTGATCTTTCTGCTGAACCAATTTTCCTAATATATATATATATTTTTTTTTAACTAAAAGCTCTTCATTTGTAGATGTGATCGCACTATCTGTTTTTTTTTTTTAATATCCCCATTTTTATATTTTAATTTTAAAAGCATTTTATGAAATTTTTCAAAATGGTGAAAATTAGATAGCTTTCATTATTGCAGACAAGAGAGAAACAATGAGGTATTTTTATCTTTATTCATGCTATTTTCTGATAAAAATGCAAAATTGTTGATAAAAATTATTGTATAGGTTTAGTGGCGAAAAATCCCATTAGAAGCAGAATATTATATTAGGGGCATAATAACGGAAAATGACATACTGCTTTTGAAAACACGCATTTTTCCTCATAAATTTTCTATATTGTTTTTCCTTCTGCATGTGTACTGATACTAAGTTTCAGACACTAGGCGAAATGGTTATTAAATTGAAAATAAAATCATATTTAAAAGAAAGCGATCATTTTCTAAGATAAAACTAAGCATTTTAACAGAAATGCGTCTAAAAAACATAAATTACGGAAATTTTTACTCTCCGGAATTGAGATTAGAATCTCAAGTAAAGAGTAGGTTTGTTGACATAAAAGATATTGCTGACAATCTTGACTTCAAGTTTTCAGTTAAGATGATTTTTAAATGATCAAACAAAATGCAAATTTTTTAAAAATTATAAATATGGATATGAGTAGTGCGTATGCAAATTTTGAGAAGGTGAAAATTGCTGTTTTTCATTCCGGAATACCAAGCATAAGAGCCTCAATTGATAACCACATCCTAATAACTGATCTTTATTATATTTTACTGATTAAGTGTCTATATTATAAAGAACAAGCGTATCTGTGCGTAACGTTGACGTCAGTTTGCGAATGGCAACACTTCACGATAAAATTTCGGTCTTGAAATTTTCGCTACTTCAATTTTTTAATCTTCTGATCATTGTACATTTTCAATTTTCGTCACATAGGGAAAAAATTTACTTTCAAATGCAATTTATTTAAGAACTGTATCTTAATTGACTGATGTATTATATTTTCTGAAATAATTTTAAAGCATGATTTTTTTTTAAGTTTATCTTATCACTTGCCGGTTGCAATACATAATAATAATAAACATTTTGCACATAAAGGAACAAACATTTTTCAGCATTTGTTTCTGACTATTTTTGCATAACGAAATTAATACTTCCTTTATAAACAAATAAAAGAATAGTATTAAAGAAAAACCCACCAATCTAACATATTTGTGAAAGACAAATTAACGAAATTAATACTTCTTTTATAAACAAATAAAAGAATAATATTGAAAAAACACAAATCTAACATATTTGTAATAGTACAATTTAAATTTTTAGATCGCCAAATACGATTTTATTTTAAAATGGAATTTGTTTGCAAAGTTCATCTGAGTTTGCCGATTGTCTATTATTTTAAAAACAATGTTAAAGCGTGAAATATTTTTTAATTTATCTATATCGCGCGCAGCTCGATTACGGAAGATTAATCCGTTTGCCTTTAAAACAAAATAAAGAGTTCATCATTTTCTTACGGCTAATATCCATTTAAAAAACTTCCCTATGAATAAATAAATAAAATAATATAAATAAAACACAAATTTAACAGACATGTATAAGCTCTGAAATTATCAGAATATAAAAGGATGCCGTAAGTAGCAAATTCTTGGTCAAATAACTTTTAGCATGCGGCTAATAAGAAAATATCGCTTTTGATAAATTTCAAAAATTAATTTGATTATATAATTCGTATTTTCCATATGAAAAATGCTTTTATAATGTAAGTGGGCAATATAAAAAAATTAATGCATATTAAATAAAGATTATTAGTTTTCAATTTAAAAATATGTTTTCACCTATATTCTTTAAAACCCGGGAAGCCCGGGTACGATCCCCTAGTTATTATAAATGTTTGTATAATGTTTGAGTAAAGCCAACGTCAAAACGGATGAATTAATGCATTTCTATCTTCACATATATATGGATTTTAGCCCAGAAATAAAAGTAGGCAATATTTTATTTATTTTATTCAAATATTTTACTTAAAAATACAAACGTTCATTATTTTCATAGAGAATAAATTGACATTTTCCATAATATTTACCAATATTTCTTTAAACGTTGCCAAGAAAATCAAAACCCGGAATAATATTTTCTCTTAAACAATTTTCAAATGAAAGATTTTCACGCGAAAAAGGAAAATGAAATACAAAAATTAAGAATAAAAAAAATGAATGAAATTAAGAATATAAAAAATGAATAAAAAGAAAACTCTCATCTATTTCTTAATGTAACAAGGGGAAATGTTTTGAGTAAGTAGGAATAGCAGGTGTATTAGACGTCATTTATCGGAAGCAAAGATGTTGGAATAAAATAATCTTGGATAAAATAAAATTAACTATTATTCACAGAGTAAAGCGATAGATGGAGATGCAGTATTGCTGTAAAAACATATTGCAATATGATGCGCGTTACCGCTCAGATTTAAATGCCCTCATTCGGCCCAAACAAAACAACCACGTGGAACACCGACCGAATTCTTTGACTTCATCCGTGCATTTTTTCTCTAAATGAAAATGATCTGCTTACATTTAAGCATTTAGACCGCGAGCCGGCAGCACAGACGATCACCTCATCGAGTTCACAGATGAAATTCTAGGATTAATTAAATCTAGATTCGCATATCACAACGCAGTCGGTCTGCCAAGTCCTATCTTGGTGGAAAACACCTGAAAAAACGATTTTAGCAGCTGACTCGTAGGTTTACCATTCTGTTTTCCTGCATCAAAATACATGAAAACATGGAGAACTGGGAGCAGGAAAACACAACGGTAAACCTACGAGTCAGCCGCTAAAATCGGACTTTCAGGTGTTTTCCACCAAGATAGGACTTAGCAGACCGATTGCGTTTTAATATGCGAATCAAGATTTAACTAATCTTAGAATTTCATCCGTGAACTCGGTGAGGTGTTGTCTGTGTTGCCGGCTCCCGGTGTAATTCTAAAGTAGCATTTCATTGTATTATGAATTAAAAACTGTATTACTAAAAGTATTCTTTTTTTTTCCAAAAGCACGTCGTTGTGTTTGCGCCGAATGCAGCGGATTTTTGGGTTACATTTTTGACGTCACTTCAAGATTTATCGTCTGCGTACGGTTAACATGAAGATTTTATTTTTAACTTTCTTAAAACTTTTGCTAGTCCTTATAAATTTCAGCTTAAAAAAATCTAAGATATACTATAACCATCCGCACAATCAATGAAAAATTACGAATGTAAGTTTAAATAGACTACGAGGGGTTCAGGGGGGTGATGCAATTTTTTATTTAAAAAGTTACCAGAATAAGCAACTCATCAGAATTTCAAAATATGATTATATAACCACTTGTTTAACACTTAATTTCTGAAACTTTACGATGTATTTTTTATTCTCATAAATATTTATGTAAGTTGAATTTACGCAAAGAGTGCTAAAAAACAATGACTTGCAAAGATGACGTTGAGGCTCATGATCTGAAAATTTACAAGTTGTCGAAACGTCAGTGAAGTCTTACTGTGGAGACCCGAAAAGTTTTTGGTTTTCCTATGTTAGTTAGTTAATTAGTTAGACTGTCTGTTCCGCGGTAACTGCCGTAAAAAGCATCCGATTAGCTTGAAATTAAGGGGGCATGTTGGTGAGATCCCTGGCTTTAGCTGTATTGTTTTAGTTAAATTTATTTGATTCGTTCGGAATATACAGAACATTTTAGTTTGCGCCATAATACTTTTCTATGGCAGATCAGACAATTTTCAAATTTCTATTTGTTGAAAGAAAATGGCGCATTTGATCGATGTATTTAAATGGTAAATTATGGATGCTGAAATTACCAAATAAGGGTTTTTAATTATTTCTATTATTTTGGGATTTTGTTAATATATTTGTCGGATTTTTTAAATTAATTGTATGAATTTTGGTGCAACTTTATACTTGTTTTACAATAACATAAAACATTTTGTTCTATCATTTTACTTATTTGACATGATACATATTTCATTTTTTTTCTTTTGTAAGTTACCTAGCAACTACACTCATGCCCAAAACTAAGGTCACAAAAATAAAATCTGTCAAACCTGATGAACTATTCAATGTGTTGCCACGAAATTTGGCACAGAGGTATATTACAATAGGAGAAAGAATATAGCAACATAACAATATGGAAAAGATTTTAATTGTGAATTAATACACAGGGTATATCAAAAAGTATTAAATCATGAATCAGAGATAAAGCATTTATCTCGGGAAAATCCTGTCTAATATGGAGTGTGACGACTGTGCACTGCTATACAAGCCGCACAACGAGCTCTCATACTGTTTATAAGGCTGTCAATAAATGTTTGTGACAACAAAGTCCATTCTTCTAAAAGCGCGGCTTTTAAATCCTGGCGGGTCCTGAGAGGGTTTTTACGCTATGAAATGGCTCTTACTAGACCATCCCAAACATGTTCCATAAGATTGAGGTCCGAAGACCTCGAGGGCCAATTCATACGGCGAATTTTCTTTTCTTCAAGAAAATCATCAACAATATGAGTTGTGGCTTCGAATTATCGTCCCTAAACATGAAGGCCGGACAATCAGCACCCGGAACAACCTCATATAGGTTTCAAGGACTTCATCCCTATAGTGATATGCGTTGGCAGTACCCGCATCGAACACGTGAAGTGGTGTACGACTGCCCAACATTATGCCACCCCATACAAGGATTCATTTGCCACCAAATCTGTCGATTTATTTTACGTAGGAGGGATAATAGTGAGCTCCACGTTCTCTCCAGATGAAGATTCGACGAGAGTCACTCTGCGTGGTAAATCTGGACTCAGCACTGAAAAGAACACGCCCCATTCTTGTTGTGTCCAAGACTGATGGCTTCGGTTCCACAACAAACGCGCTCTCCTGTTGGATGCAGTGAAAGGGACACACACGATTGGACTCCGGTCGTTAGGGATGAGGTCATTGAAGCCTATGTGATATTGTTCGGTGGTGCTGTAGGCCCGGACTTCATGTTTGTGGACGATAATGCGAAGACACACAGAGCTCACATTGTTGATGATTTTCCTGAAGAAGAGAATAGTCCCCGTATGAATTGGCCCTCGTGGTCTCCGAGCCTCAATCTTATTGAACATGCTTAGGATGATCTATGAAAAGCCATTGCACACCGTAACCACCTCCCAAGACTCGCCGGGAGTTAAAAACCACGCTTTTGGAAGAATGGGCTTTGTTGCCACAAACATTTATTGAAAACCTCATAAACGGTATGAGAGCTCGTTGCTAGGCTTTTATAGCAGTGCACGGTGGTCATACTTCATATTACACAGATTTTTCCCGAGATAAATGCTTTATCTCTGATTCATGATTTAGCACTTTTTCATATACCGTGTATCTTAATTCAGAATTAAAACCTTTTCTATGTTGTTACGTTGCAATATTCTTTCTCCCATTATCATATAACTCTGTGCCAAATTTCGTGTCAACACAGTGAATAATTCATCATTTTTCACAGATTTTATGTTTGTGACCTTAATTTTGGGCATGCGTGTAGATAAAAAGTCATTTTAATAATCCCGATTATGAAACATTAAGCAGAAAGTCTGGCTGATGGACATAAAAAGTTAGTTAATATTTGATAATTTGGTGTGCAATATAGCTTTACGTCAAATATTAAAGATGTTAGTAACGTTAGATTTTTTAATTTAATGTAGATACTATTAAAAAGCTATCAAAAAAGACTTTTTTATCGCGACAAATCGATGCGATTTAGGTAACTAGCAGTGGACACGATAGTAAATGATTATCCAGTAGTTTTAAAAGTCTCCAAATATGCCTATTCCTTGGGATTTTTGTATGTTATTGCTATCGAGTAAATAAAGATGTATTTAAACTAAACTTTTAACATGCTAAAAGTGAAAAGAAGTACTTTTAAATGCATAAAAATGTTTTTAATAAACTGATCTGCGAATATGAGATGAGATGCTTTGCAAAATTAAAAACAACAGAATAAAATATTTCACGCTCACAAATGATCCTTTTTATTAGAGTACATGCTTTCATTATACTTGAAATCCCGTGATTTTTATTTTACTAAATTTATTTTTAAAAATTCTACGGACATATTTTTTTTAATTTAAGTATTGCGCGGCAGCGCAATACTTATTTATTTCCAGTGTCACTTCGCAATGATAATTTAACATAGAAAAGCCTATAGAGCTCATAACTTTTTCATTTTTTTCTTCCCACCTTTTTGTCCCTGATGCCACTCATTTTTTTTTCTTTACTAATTCTAATAATATTATAAATTTAAAGTGTGAAAATGTTTGCCTGACGTGAGGGTCAAAATGAAGGTTAAAATGCCTTTGTATATGGGTCAATTTTAACCCAGAGAGTAACATGGGCTAATTTTTATTTACATTTTTCAAATATTTTTCTTAATAATTCAAAATTTCGCTTTTTTCATTGAGAATCAACGGACATTTTTCCAATAAAATTTAACTTTTTTTTTTTCATTGTTGCCAATAATTCAAAAGCCGTACTAATAATTTGTCTATTTTTACTTGAATGATTTTCACGTGAAAAATTACTGAAATATTTTTTTTAAGAATTAAAAAGAAGTTGAATATGATAGTAGTCATAGTAGAAATAAAAATGACATTTTCAAACAGAATCGAAATAAATCTTAGACTTGTTTAAAGTTTTGTATTTTGCATGTATCTTATCATTTTATGTATAATCATCATAAAAATAATACAAAAATCTGCAATACAAATATTTATAACTGAAAAAGGGAAAAAGTCCAAGATTTATTTCGATTTCATTTGAACGTAATTTAAGTTTTTAGGGTATTTAAAATATCATGTTGTATGAATTTTATTTTTATTTTTTAATGTTCAATTGGTTTAACTTATTTGTTACAAAAATTTAACATTAGATGTAGAACGAATTGAATGAAATACCTTAATATCTGTCCCTTCTCGGGCTTAAACAATGTAGGAAATAAATTTTGTTTTTTTAATTTGTTCTTCAAATTAGATTTTTGTTTAATCAATATTTATCTTTAAAAAGTCGCCGATTGAGCATGCAAAACATGTAGACCAGTTTATTAAATCGGTATTTATATGTATTTAAATGTACTTTTTTTCACTTTTAGCATGCTATAGCTTTAGTTTAATAAGTGAAATAAGTGTAATAAGTGATTTTCTTGCGAAATTTTATAGCATCTATTTAGACTAGATATTACATCTAACTATTATGGAATGACTATCGAAACTATTTTTCGGAAACAAAAAATTGTAGAAAACATTAGATCCCTAAATTAAATAAATAAAATAGTTTCAGTATAAATATTATATAAATATATAAACATTGTATAAAAATATTGCACATAAATATTGCTATTTGCATATTACGATAACATAAAATCCTTGTCCAAACTGTTGCCTATCCTAAGAAAATTCAAGTGTAAAACAAAAATCAAGATACACTATAACCATTAGCCAAGTCAATAGGAAATTATTAATTTAAATTTAATAAGACTGCGGGGGGTGAAAATATGTATTTTTTAATCTAAAAAATTACCATAATAAGCAATTCATCAGAACTTCAGTACATCATTGTCACACCGTGTATAATTTAATGCTTCTAATTTTTGAAACCTTCCAAGACTTTTATATGTTGCTAAATATTTATATTATTAAAAAATAAGTAAAATGCGGATTGTAGGATGTTGAATATTATGCAGTGTGAGAATCAAAGGCAATGACGTTAAGATCTGACGTTAAAGCTCCTGATCTGCAGATTTACTAATTATTATCTTATTACTGTTTGTTTTCGGAAGGCAAAACCCACCACACATTTGCGCATGCGTCAAGTCTGCTTTGATTTTATCAAAATAGGGGTGAGCGGAGTTTGTTTCGCTGCATTTGGCTGAGCGCCAATCTTATTGACAACGTACAGGTGGACGACGAAGTAGAACTTCGGAAAATACCCATCTCAGCGTAACACCCCTTTGGATAGTAGAATCGTTTCCAGAGTGCTAGGCGTGGCTTTTGAAATAAACAGTATTATTATCATTGTAATTTATTTATTTATTTATTATTTTTATTTATTTATTCTATTTTATTTATTTATTTATGCTCATTTATTTATTTATTTTTGTTTCTATTTATTTCCTTATTTATTTATTTTAAGATTATACATTAAAAAATCGCGGCTTCACAGCTGATGCTCGGGAGCGTTTCGAAAAAAAGCTGCTTCGGGGAAAAGTACCTAATCATAACATTTTACTTTTCATTTTGGTATATTTTGTTTGATAAATATAAATGCATAACTTTATCACAGAACTGCATACAAGTAAATAAAATGTGACCGCTTCGAAAAAAGCTACTCCGTGGAAAATTACCTAATAATAATATTTTACTTTTTATTTTGGTGCATTTTGTTTGATAAATATAAATGCATAACTTTATCACAGAATTGCATACAAGCATATAAAATGCGAGAGCTTCGAAAGAAAAGCTGTTTCGTGGAAAAGCACCTAATAATAACATTTTACTTTTTATTTTCGTATATTTTGTTTGATAAATATAAATGCATAACTTTATCACAGAACTGCATACGAATATATAAAATGTGTAGTAGAGGATAAAAACAAAATAATGCATTATCTTAGAATATAATATTCCACAAAAGTAATTGTAATCAAACATTGAAGTGGAAATAATAATGACAGTGTAAATGTATTTTTACGACAAACTTAATGATACTTAAGAAGTACTTAATTCTTGTTTTAAAAAGAATGATAAAATCTTATTTTTGTAAAAGTTGTTTTTCAACAACAAGCGGTAATTTAACATTTTAAATTGTTTTTCAATTGCGAAGAGACTATTTAAGCAATATTAATACTTTTGCTGACGGTTCCTAGCTAAAAAATATTTTTTAATGATGATTTTTAAGAGTCATTGGATAGGAAATAACTGCAATTGTGACTTTGTTTCAAAGGATCTTCTCTGTCAAGTATCAATTAAATTAACCACTTAGCTTTTAAAGATTTTTTTAAATCAATAACTGCAATCTAATTTTAATTCACAAACATGTTAAAGGGATAACAATAAGGTTATCTTAAAAAATAAAATAATAGTTCGACGTAGAAAATAGAAATGGGAAAACTTTTAAAAATTAAAATTAAAATCCACATCCTTATACAGCATTAAACATTATATGAAATTCCTTGATGTAACTTATTGCCCCCTGTTATATTACACATAATACCACTATGTTATTTATAATCATTATGTTAACACATAACCTTAAAAAAAAAAAAAAAAAAAAAAAAAAAAAGCTGTTAATTTTCCAACAAAAAATTAATGAACAGCGGCAAGTAATACTGTTGCTCACAGGAATTTTTTAACAATTTTATTTAAAAATAAATAAATGTAATTTTAGAAATTTTTAACATAAGCATAAAGGAAACACTTTTATTCAAAAATTCTGGCACAATTTTTTTTATTAAAATGAAGTGGCATAAATAATATACCGCCCCTCCTTCAAAGGAATATAAAGGAATTTCGAACTGTGATTTCCTACGTTTTTAACCCGCTTTAAAACCCACAGAGGTGATTTCTCAAGTGATTTCGGCATTACTTATTATCCCAAAAGAATCGGTATAAAAATGTTGTTAATTTTCCAACAAAAAATTAATGAACATCGTGAAAATTCCTCGTATTCAATATTTTTACGACTTTTTTAAAAAACACGTGGTGTATGGAAATTATTATAAAAATAATTTGTGTGTACTTTGTATGAAAGTGAACTCGATCGCACCCAAACGGTACTTCAGACTGACTCCTGTTGGGAGAATAGGCATCGCAAGCACTGTAATTTTGTTTTTGTTTTTCATTGGACGACGAATTAGATACTTAATTGATTTTTAAACCCTTTTATAATTTATTCTACAGAGAAGATCACCGAGGAAATGCCTTAGAATATAACTGGTTAATATTGCGGCTATATCATCATGCATTAGTAGCGGATAAGGAAAGTCTCTCGTTTCAAAACTGGAGGTTCGACGTTTGAATCCAGCCGATTCTGTTGTGTCAGAATTTGATACAACTTTCCCCTTTTTTACGCTTTTCAACATAGTTTTAAAGGGTTTATGAATTCGGTTTGTCTGTCTGTCCGTCTGCCACTGTCCGTGCTCTAACTGGCATAAATCTACTATCATTGCCATACAATTGATATATGTTACTGAGGTTTACCACGGCATGATAGGTATTGAAAATAAAAGGCGTAGCATTTATAGTTAGTTTACAGACACTGGAAAAAATTCGTCACATTACGGTTTATGGGGGAAAGATCGTTTTCAATGCATTTTAATGATGCTACACTATTTCAAATACATACCATTTATCGTTCGTTTACACAGACACACTAAAATATTTGGTTACAGTAATGTCTATGAGCAATAATAGAAGTTCACGTTTTCAACTGTGGTATGCGTTTTTAAATTTAACCATTTTTTCGAATACTAGGGGGGTCTGGCCCCTTTCGAGCTACGCTCAATCAATACATATATAGAAAGAGATAGATAGATAGATATTACTAAAAAAATTAATGTAAAATATTATTGCGCATGCTATCTTTAAATTAGATATTCGGTTATTATTGGGTTATTCCGTGTCAACTGGCCTAGAGGCTCCTACTGAACGCCCTTCAATTTTTATATAGTGATTGATACAGGACATGCATATAGGTCTAGATCTAGATGAACATCTGCAGACTGTCAGAATCAGGGGTAGTATAGTTGGGTCACCATGGGTTCGTCTGTAAAATTCACTATTTCACAGTCGCATGAAAACGATCAACTCAGCAAGTTTGTCATCTTATTACTCATGATGAAAGAGATCTAATTTATTAAAAACATATGATCTACTACTACAGATTTTACTACTTTTTGTGATAAAAAGCATAATTGCAGTATTAAAGATCAGGAATCAATGCATGCATTATTACGTGGCTTCGAAAAGCCATACGGCTTGTAACGATGCATTTTACCCTTACTTTAACGAACTGTAACTACTAGGCAAATTACTTTAAAAGTTTGTCAATTTATCAGTAAATCTACCCTATATATATATATATATATATATATATAATCCTAATGAAACGAAATTATGAAACGGATATATGGAACGAATTTATGAAACGGATATATGAATCGACTGATTAAACAACTGATTATGTTTCAAGCGATTTCTCTTAAAATATGGAATACTTTGCGATGAAATTAACACCAAAAATCAGCAATGATCCGCAGATCTCAAAACTGGTATTAGAATTTTTAAATTCGAATTAGTTTTCGAAATATTAATTTTTTTTCTAATTTTATATACATTTTTCTAATGATGGCATCTCAAATTTTAATCAAACAGATATTTTTTTATATATATATATATTTCAGAAAAGGTTGACATGGTAACCCGGCTATTGTTGTTTATTTGATAATAAATGTTTATTTACTTTTATTTATTTTTATAAATTATATGAATAATTTTGTTCTATAATTATTAATTATTTTTTTTATATTTCCTTTAGAAAATAATAGAAAATAATTAAAAAATACGGTACTACTGAGTTATTCCGACGACCAATTTCGCCAAATTATATAAATCGCCAAAACACTCGCCAAATTATACAAATTGATATAATTTTTATTTTAAATAACGAAAGAACAAATAAATTAGTATAACATTAATAAATATACAAATAAAAAGTCGAAAAAAAAATCACTTGATGACGTAAACACGTGTAACTTGCTTAAAGTCAAGTGAATGTGACATTTACGATCAACCATTATTGGCATTTAATCTTATAGTTTGGCGATAGATTTTTGGTCGACGGGATAACTAAGTAATACCAAAAATGCATATGTAACTGGCATTTGAAAACGAGGTTTTCGCCAAATTTTCGTAAAAAAAAAAAAAAAAAAAAAAAAAAAAAAAAAAAAAAAAAAATCACGCCAAACCTGCTGTGCGTATATGACATCTGGCCAAATATTACCACTCGAAAAAAAAATTATAACTGGCGAGTTGAAGAAAAGCTATTGGCGATATTAGCATCCGGCTAGCGTATCAGTACCAAGAATTCTTTGCAACCATGGCAAATTTTATGTAGTTTTATTCGAAAAAAAATTTGATTTCTTTGGGCGATTTTTTTCTGACGCCAATGTCATATACGGAACGGGCACTTAACTGGCGCCAAAGTATCGTTATTTTGCTTGATATGGTAAGCCGGATGCATGGAGGAATGAAGACTGAAGGAGGAGACATAAATGACGTCACTTGAAGCTGGATGTTGTTGTTTATGCTGTTGATGCTTTCCCCAAATTGACGTCGTTAAAAAATCGCGCCAATACGGGACGTATATGATATCTGTGCTAAACTTTCATATGAACGGCGAAGGAATCAGACCGTATTTGTTTATGGCAGAGTTGGGCAGTATCGAAAATACATGTATTTGAAATACATTTTCAAAATACATTTGTATCTTGTATTTTGTATTTTAAACCGATAAGATCAAAGTATTTTTGTATTGTATTTTCTGATGGTTTTTTCTGATGTATTTTGTATTTTGAAAATACTCAAAATACATTTTTTCCAAATTTCAAACTGCCATGTTTAAACCGCACAGAGAAAAGCCGCGATTCACTAAAAGGAAATACACGACTGTCTGTTTTGATTAGTTTTCAAATTCTGTTCTGGAAGTTAATATAAACACACTTTTCGACTATTGCTGAAATAAGGAGGTTGATGAATATGTTGTTTTGATACAGCAAACGCATTCTTGCTGATTAGTTACAAAAATAACTTTTATATATCTTAATGTTGCTGTGGGAATTACAAGAAAAAAGAACATGTATTGTGATGGATCGGAAGGATCTTTCAGAGTTGCGCAGGTGCAGCGCTCTATTACCGACAATTGCCCGTTGACCACACATATAAGGAACTCAATTTTTTTTTTTTTTTTTTTTTTTTGGTCTAACAGTTTTATTTAAAAATATTGAAGAAATATTTCTTAAAAATTCGCCTGCTTCATTCACTATATAATTTTTGTAAAAAAAAAATACACCTGACAGTAACCGCAAGAAAATTGCTACAATGAACTTTTAAAGGAACAATTTGACTATGAAAAAATGAAATGTATGACTTTGCAAATTTTGCATTCGAAATATTCCTACCTTTTATAAATATTTTATAAGTGCTTTCTATTTATGAATGCAAGAGCTTTCATATTTTTTCTGCTCTATATTAAAAGTTTCAAGAATCATAGTAAGTGCAAATGATTTCTTATTTCTTTGCGCTTATATATTTTGATATTTTACCTGGTGTTTTAATTTTAAAACTGCTTTATGCGAAGAATTCGTACTTTTGTTAATAATAATAATTCAACTTTTGTTAAAGATTATTTTTTTTTTCATTCATATTTTTGCATTCAGTAATACATATTTTAAATTTCGTATGCTTTATTTCAAAAAAGCACCATAATGGAAAAATTGTGCAACAAATATTTTATTAGTGGATGGCCTAAAAAATCTTGCGTAGTTGGGAGCTCTTATTAAACACATGCGCATTATATAAAAAGAAAAAAATACATTTAAACTCATTTAAACAATTTTATTCGGTGTCATTGTACATATGAGATTATTATAAAATGTGTTCTTTTGTAGACATATACTAAAAAATTCTGATACTAGACTAATGTTTTTACATTCTTGTAATAAATAAGAAGAAAGTATTGGTATCGTGAAAATTTTCGACTTTCGTTTTTTGCTTGATTTACACGTTTCGGAATGTCTTGAACGCGATTTAACTATTTTTGGGAAATGTGTGTATGTCTGTTAGTCTGTGTGAGACACAATTTTTGTGGCCCTTCAATCTCAAGAACTAATGCATGGGGTTCAATAATAATCAAACTTCAGATTAAGATAGACCTATATATAACTTAGCTTTGGGTTTATTTCGCCCAACAGTCGGCACTGCTGTGCTTAACTGTTTTATTCCATGATAGCTATGTTGTATGAACCAATATACAGAATTTCATCAAACTGCTAGTAGGCCTGAACGGAAATACTTGCCGATTAGCTTTTAGCGTATATCGCTTAACAGGTGGTGCTGCTATGCTGGGTTTTTCATGATTTTCCCGATAACTATATCCAAAAAACTAATGGACAAAACTTAATCCAATTTCATTTTATTTTAGATCTTCAAATAAATTAATGCTGATGAAATTTGGGGTGCATCGCTAAGGAGGTGGCGTTCTTGTGCTGTGTTTTTATGATTGCCGTAACATGAATGTAAAACTCTTTTTTTTTTTTTTTTCTTTTTTCTTTTTTTTCCTACCATGTCAAAATGATCATATTTGTAAATCGAATTGAAATGAAATAAGTACCACGTAGATAAAAAGGTACCTTTTTAAAATAAATTTTCTGGCATTTATTTGATTTTAGTTATTAGAGGTTGGCAGGCCGTGAGAGCTATAATTCAAGAACTAGAGCACGGAATTTCATCAAACTTCGTCATATTCAGTTAGTATGGATGACATTTTGGTGTATATCGTCCTACAGATGATTTTTTTTCTGTGCTGTGTTTTTTACGATTTTCAAGATTTTTATATCTCTGCAGCCATTGAATAGAATTGCACCAAACTTTATGCTTTTTCTGAAAATCAATACTGTTTCAATTTTGGCTTCGAATACTCAGTAGCGGGCGGTGCTATCTTATGATTCGTGAAAGAGATTCCTTATCGATCCATAATCTAGAGGTCTGCGGGTCGGAATTTCCAGACACGGGTCCGGCCCGCCCCGCACAAAAGTAATCTTATCCCGGCGCGATGAAAAAATTAAAAGTTAGGCCCGAGCATGGTCCGGCTCGGCCCGTACAAAAATCAGGGAAAACAGGCCCGGCCCTTGGGAAAATCAATTAAATGAGGCCCGATTCAATTTCTACAAAAAAAAAATCAGATTTCTCTAAACATACAATTAAGATTCCTTTAAAGAATACTGCATACATATTTATGGAATAACTTTACAGTATATTTTTAAATTACTATGTGTTCGCAAGACAGAAAATACACAATAGCAACATTAATGGTTACTTAGAGTTTTCAATGTTTTAACATTCAAATAAAGATTCATTAAAAAATTAATGTAATTTAGAATAAAAGAAAAAGGGAGGGTTAAAAACATGATAATTTTTGAAGCTGTATAAGAAAAAGCAGATTTGTGAAACTATTTCTCTGCCATTTAATAAGGCTTTTCTCAAATCCAAAGGAGCTACTTTCTGATACATTTCAGAATTAATCAAACCGCGGGCCAGGCCGGGGACAGACCTCGGACCAAGCCCGGGTCCGTGCAGACATCTACCACAATCAATTCATGCAGTTATTCCTACTGAGCAACTATCTTTAAAGGGTAGTTTATTCATTATGAGTTATTCTTGTAACTTTCGTACACTTTTAAGCACATTGTTGCCCCAATGTTTCAGTTTTGTTTTTGTTATCTTTTGTTGAGGCTTAATTGATTTTGCTTCTTTTTTTGGAAATTTATAATTTCTAAAAATTTAATCAGTTTTGTAAATCAGCTTTGCATTTGACTAATGCAGTTTAATGCACAATCGTTTTTTTTTTTTTTTTTTTTTTGAAATGTATTTTGTATTTTAAATGTATTTTCAAAATACATGTATTTTGTATTTTGAATTTTTGAAATTTAGAAAGTATTTTGTATTTTGTATTTTAAGTTGAAAAAACAATGTATTTTGTATTTTGTATCGAAAATGGTTTTTCGATGTATTTTGCCCAACTCTGGTTTATGGCAGTTGGTGACTTGAACTATTATAATATAGATGAAATGATGGCGATAGAATAATATTTGGCGACTTATCACCTGTGCCTGGCTAACATTAAAGTACCAAAATGGCACCTAGAGTATAAAAAGCGAAGTGGTCCGCCTGGAACTGTTGATGATAGTCACATGACTTACGGTATTGTTATAGAGATTGTTTTAAAATACCGGGAGACAAAGACTCTGTATACTTAATTTATTTTATTTTAGCTTCTTTTCAAATGTTTAACTGATCCTCTTTAATCAAAAACGAAAACAACCATTGGATGTCTTAACAGCAACTGATTCGCCCTTAAATTTTTGCAATCAAAGGGAATTGAATGGAAACCCGTTTACAGAGAAATCTGTACAGCTTTTTTCAGTATAATTCAATCTTCTCTAATATTTTTAAAACCCATCAGATTAGCGTGTTTTTAGATTCTGCGGTGTCTGAACGGGGGTTGGCGAGCGTAGCTTTCAGGGGCCAGAGCCCCCTAGTTATCTATAAAGATTTCATATAGCTACTGAGGTTGTTTCTCTCCTTCTTAAATATTCATTAATTTATTCATCTTTGAAATCCTTTTTAAAAAAAAATCATAAATTCAATCCTTTTTTCAGAAGCCCATATCTCAAAAGGGATACTTCTTAATTACCTTTTACACCACTGGGAAAAACGCACTTTAATTAATAAGAAAATTTTTGTTTAATTTTGGATTTTTTAGGTATAAGGTAAATAAAGCAAGGTTTCAAAACATCTACTTTGTGTAGGATTCGCAATTATATCCGCCATAGAAATCGATTCTAAAAATGTGTCTTTAAAGTCTGCAGTAGAGTAATAATAACACAAAAGTAGGGTAGATCGGAGCTAGTTGGCCATAGGAGCATGTTGGCCCAGTCGCAATATTTTTTTAACTTTGCTTTAGATAACATTGTCAGTCCAGCCAAGTATGCGTTTCTTCGCTTTCCTCCTCCAACATAAGCACCATTGAAGTCGGACCGTCCGTTAAAGAATTATTGAGAATTTTCAAAATTTTGCAAAGGTGAGTAAATTTCCTATCTTATAAATAATCGTTTTTTATTTGTTTATAAATTACATTTTAGATTTTGATATATAATAATTCAGAAAAATAATTGTTCGTAGTTATTGTAGGGCATGTTTTTTTATTGAAATACTTTCAGAATAATTCGTTATAGTCATGAAAAACAAAAATGGCGATACGGGATTAGTTGGCCCATTTGGCACGGGGCATGTTGGCCCGCAACGGATTAAGGGAAATGTGATTTATTTTTCTTATACAATCTCCCTGCCTTCCCCCACACACTTTTTTGTTTTTAATTTCTTTATGCTGTAAGAATTGCTCCTATCAAAAGCTTGTCAATACAAAAATTGTGGATAATATTAAGAGGATTTATGATATACTTAAGTGAATTTGATATCTTGTGAATTGACGAAATTTTTTATTTCAATTTAGGAGGCTATATTGTGTTTTCGTTCGAAAGAAATAAAAATTAAGATTTGGTAAAATTTTGATCATTTCTTAAACTTTTACACTATCAGAACATTAAAAAGTGACGTGGGCCAACTTACCCCGCAATCGGGGCAGGTTGGCCCAAGCGACTTGGTGTCAATTTGAGCTTCTAAACTAATACTTATAGTTAATATTTTCAAACTTTACTATTGTTACTTCTTCCTGAAAGTACACTATCAAGTGGTAACATAAAAAGAAATTTAAAATGTTGAATTGTAATTTTTAAAAAATTATTAGAAGAAAAAGCGGGCCAACTAGTCCCGGTCTACCCTATATGAAATACGTGGGTTATTCCATGTCAAGTGGTCGGGTATCCTTGACCGGATGCAATGTAAAGTACCAGTACCCTCAAATATCTCTCGAACGAATAAAACTAGTTAGTAAAACAAGTGTGTATCTATAGTAAAATGACTATGCGCTATCATGTAAAGAGTGGCTGCAGCTACCGCTAGTGACGAAATTTGGGCAATTTCGTCCCTATCGCGAAAAATATGAGAGATAGCGAAAAATTGTTAATAAAAAAAGTTTAGAGCATTGTCGATTTAGTATTAAATGACGTTTTACATGTAAAAATAACTTTATTGGAAGCTCTGAAAATATCGAAATGATTAAAGGAGTATTTAAGCCAGTCATTGGTTATGGAAAAATTAACATTTCTTATGTTATGTCGATTACCACTGATGATAGAAATATATTTTCAATTATAAAAATCATGCAAATCAAGTGCAGCTTTTACTTATGGTATTTATTTTTGAAGGGGGTGTACGCACATTAGAATACGAAATTTATTTCTTTATACGGTCTGTGGGCCGTATACGTTATAGCCAAAAAGTCGAGAGAAGGCTTACTGTAGAGACGAAAAATTGTTGGTGTCTGTGTGTTTTGTCTGTAAGTTCCGTGATAATTATCGTAACAAGTCGGATATTGTACGTCAACCGTGGCAAATGAACAATGGCGTTCGTACAATGACTAGTTTTATAAACATTCAGATCGTGGGGCAATAGCTGTTGCACTCTCAGGAAGAAATGCATTAATACAAAATTTATTACAGTCGAACTTGGATAATTCGAAGTTCAAGGGACCAAAAGAAAAGTTCGAAATATCCAAAAATTCGAATTAAATATATTCGCTCAAAAAGAAGAGATAAATAAAAAAAGATTAACTCCACAATGAAATATTTAACACAAACTTTATCTAAGGATACTGCTACATTTTTTTTCATTAAATCAAACATTTAGCTTAATTATTCATTACTTTTAAGAAAAAAATCAGATATTTTTCATTGCTTTTTCGAATGCAATCTTTGAGTCATAGCATATGATTCCAACTTATCAATTGACACAAAAATAGAATCTTTTACATTGGACTGACCTTCAAAAAAGCGTCGAAGTTCTTGTATATGCATAATAGCTTCTAAGCAACTAGGTAAGGGCTTCTCTGGTATTTCATTGTTCTGTTCATCTTCAGATAGTCCGTCCTCAGCTTGGTTGTTTTCCGCCAGTTGAGCAACAATGTCAGCATCAGTTACCTCGCCACACACAGTCACATTTTGGTCCACGTTGACGTAGTCTTCATATAAGATTGATGGATCCGATTTTACATCTTCCCAATTATCGACAGTAAGTTCAGGATCAATTTCGTCAAAGTTTTCCACTACATTTACTCCTTCTGTTTCTTTCTTTACAAATCCCGCCTTATGAAAGCATTTCATAATCGTTATCTCACTGACCTTGTCCCATGCCTGCCTACACATTCTTGAAGCATGAAGAACGTTGAGATTCTTAATGTCAAAATCTCCGATAAGGATTCTTTCAACCAACAGACGCCTGTAGAAATGTTTAAGGTTTTTGATGATTCCTTGGTCCATTGGCTGAACCACAGATGTCATGTTGGCCGGGAAAAAAATGACTTCCACATTTTTCATTTTGGGAATGCTGTTGTGAGCCGAACAATTGTCAATAAAAAGGACAATCTGTCGTTTTTGTTTTTCAAATTTCTTGTTTATATTTAAAAGCCATTTTTGAAAAATTTCGGACGTCATCCATGCCTTTGTATTTGAATCGTAGGAGACAGGCTTAGACTTAACATTTTTAAAGCAATGTGGATTAGCCGATTTGCAATCATTAATAGTGGCAACTTTTCGGACCCGTCCATATTTGCTCCAACAAGCAACGTTACTCGCTCTTTACTTAATATATTAGTTTTCCACCACTGCATGTTTCTCCTTTGAAAGCAAGAGTTTTATTTGGAGTACACTTATAAAAAAAGTCCAGTCTCGTCGACGTTAAAAATATTTTTGGTTCCTTATTCTGAATAATTTCTCTTAAATGTTTTTTCCACTCATCAGCTGCTTGAATATCCACTGCACCACTTTCACCACACACTGCTTTGAAAGAAATATCGTTTCTATCTTTGAAACCATTCAGCCAACCTGTGATGGCTTTGAAATCTTGAATGCCTAATGCAGCGGCAAACTGTTCAGCTTTGGCTCTCATAATAGGGCAACTAATTGGAATGTTCTTATCTCGCGCTTGTTTAAACCATTTAAGAACACAACCGTCCACAACTGGGTTATCAGGTCCTCTCGTCCTTTTCCTATTTTTCCTGTGCCATTTTCGCTATTCAAAGTTTTATCTTTGTTCTTCAAATATGTCGATAATGTGTTGGGTGGAATTCCACATTCCTTGGCAATTTCCGATTTCTTTTTAAGGCCTTTTTCCACTTCATTAATCACCGCTACCTTTTGAGCTAATGTTAATGACTTATAAGGAGTTTTAGCTTTTGACAACGCCATAGTAAGAGAACATAAAAACAATACTTAAAGCACACACACAAAAACTTACAACCGCGTTAAATCATTCACTCACGTGACTCTGAGATAGAAAGAAATGTAGCTGCGCTTCTGGAGAAAAAAAAAGGGGGGGGGAGGGGAAGGGTTGGCGAAAATCTGCGATTGCAACACCTAAGCTGCGATCCTTTCAATGCGCAGTGAAATAGATTCCCCAGACGAAAGGGTGCGGCTAAGTCTTGGAATTTTGCCAAATAGAAAGACAATTAAAATAAACTGTTTTACTATTTTGAACCTTAGCTGAAAAAAGTCTCAGGATTAATATTTACCGCAAAATTCGAAAGGCAATCCTACGAAAAATTCGAATTATCCAAACTAAAATTCGAAATATCCACATTTTTTTAACATTATTTTAATACAGAATTCTAGGGACCAAGCAAAAAATTCGAATTAGCCAGAATTTCGAATTAAACAAGTTCGAATTATCCAAATTTCACTGTATGATTCTATATATTAAGTTCAGTAATACGGAAATAATAGGACTCCAACTTAAATAGAACGTCATCACCATGGCAACATTCATATCATGGGATACCATTAAATTAATTACGTATCAAAGGATTTAATAGAATGTTGAAACCTTTTAATAATTTTTACTTTCTTCTATCTTCAATAGAAGAAAGTATTGTAATCGAATTTTTTTTACTTTCTTCTATCTTCAATAGAAGAAAGTATTGTAATCGAAATTTTTTTCGACTTCCGATTTTCGATGGATTTGCATGTTTTAGGGGTCAGAGATTCCAACAAACATGTTTATAGAAAATGTCTGTCTGTCTGTGTGCAGGGCCGTGCGAAGAGAAAATTGCGCCCGGGGCAGCGTGTCAATTTAGCGCCCCCCCCCCCCCCCCTCCTTCAAAATTGATAAAGGGCAGAAACAGAAATAAATTATATTGAATAAATATTTTTCGTTTATTTTAGAACTTTAAAAGATTTTATTTTAATTCAGAAATTCCAAACAACTAAATAACTGAAAAGAAAATTGCACTTTGTTTTTAATGATATCGTGGTGCTTTGCAACAGATTTTTCTTAACCTTTCTCACATATTTTTCTAGCCATTTTTAGTTGTTTTTACTCTTTAAGCTGCAGAACATGGGTAAAAATCGCTAACAACCAGATTGGAAACAAGTAGTCCCTTCAACCAATAAGTACTAAAAAAGCAAAACAAACAAAACACCTGCAGAACATAATGTAAAAGATAAATATAAATTATAATTTCGGTACATTAATTAAGATAACTGAAACGATGTTTTAAATAATATAAAATAAAATATAATATCAGGCAAATACATTTACTTCCATTTTATTACTGTCTTCTATCTTTACAAGAAGAAAGTATTGGATTCATGAAAATTTTCGAATTCCGGTTTTCGACAGATGGGGTCAGAGATCCCGAAAAACATGCTTTTACAAAATGTCTGTGTGTGTGTGTGACACAAATTTTGTGGGCGCTCTATCTCAAGAACTAATGCACGGAATTTAATAAAAAATTGTTATTCAGTTAGTCCCTAATACAAATTGAAACTGATTAGTTTTTGGTGCAAATCACTCAACAGGTGACGCTGCTATGCTGCATTATTTACAATTTCCGCAATGGCTCTATCTCAAGAACTAAGGCACGGATTTTCATAAAATTTCAGATTCAGTTAGTTCTTGATATGAATTGATGCCGATCACGTGTTGATGTAAACCGCTTAACAGATGGCGCTGCTATGCTGCATTATTTACGATTTCCGCAGTGGCTCTATCTCAAGAACTAATGCACGGATTTTCATGAAACTTCATTTTCAGTTAGTCCTTGAAATAACTTGATGCTGATTACGTGTTGGTGTAAATCGCTCAAAAGGTGGCGCTGCTGTGCTGCATTTTGCGCGATTCCCGCAATAGCTCTATCTCAAAAACTAATGCACGAATTTTCATCTAACTTCAGATTTAGTTAGATGTTAACACAATTTGTTGCTTGATTAGGTTTTGATGTTAATCCGCTGCTATGCTGGAATTTTCATGTTTTTCGCAGTAACTATTTCAAAAACTAATGCAAGGATTTCCCCCAAACTTTCAGTTTTTCTGTTTTGCTCGTATAAGGACTCTACATTTACGGACATAACCAAATCTTCGCTTTCTTGTTCAAAAATTTCCTCTCTTATTGTCTAAAATGTGTTTTTTAGTGTTTCAATCAGTTTGCTGGCGATCAAAACTTGAGAGTTTTTTTATTTTTATTTTTATTTTTTCGTGAGAATAATATTAACTATTTCATTTAAAATGCTGTGTCAAACTACTAAACCGTAAATAAAGGGGAATTTCTTTATTTGCTTTATTAAGCTTTTTGCTCCTGAGTAAGTTTACTCATTTTACTTCATTTCTATAAGGTCTTCCAGAGCTTTTAAAATCTGTTGCAATTGTTCGTAAACTGCAGATATAGCTTTATTTTTTCATGACCATAGAATATCGCAATGTTTCTTTAAATAAACTGATAAGTGGGACATAAGTATATCCCATCTTTCAGTAGAAGAGAAGAAAAAAAAACACATTTTATGCAGTTCCGGACATTTTTGGACATACAACAGCAGCACAAACTCAAAGTTTAGAGAATGTGCAGAACATGGTAAAAAAATAGACGAATTTATTTACTTCGACGATTCTAGCTTACACAATATTATATTGGGAAGCCATATTTGCACCATATCACAACATTGAGCTCTGAAGTGTTAATATTGGTATTGTTTATGACAAGTTTTTATCTACAAGTTGGATATAGTAGGCCCAGTGTTGAATTCAGACACTTTTCTCCGGGCGCGATTTCTGCGATTCCGGGAGGGTTGGGAGATTATAGAGCTCGGGGGTATAAATTGTACTTTTTGACCATTGAAAACACAAAATCTCAAATCTTCCGGGGGGGGACATCTCAATGCTCTGGGGGGGGAGAAATGTTCCCCCCAGGCCATCCCTGAAATCAACACTGAGTAGGCCGGAATGGGATGGGAGTGTCCTCTGTAAGGTCTTTCTAAGGGAACCTAACCCGTATTTACGCAAGGTTCGAAGAAAACTATGGACAATTTCGAATGATTAGGCTGACGTGCGCAATTGGGTCGAACTCAGCACCTCCCGTCTACCATCTTTGAGAACAGAACCTCTCGTGCAGCTGTGAATGTCGAGATTGTCGGACATTAGCTTATCTTAAATTTCTTACGCTATTTTTTTTCTTTTGATTTGATGTAGTAAAGAAACCTTTCCTCGAATGAAAATTTTCTATTTTCGGTATCGCATAATTTGCGTCATTTATTCTTTGTGAGGTGTACTGGATTCCTAAACTGGACTGTGTTTAAAATTCAATAACTTGAAAATGGTGACAATTATTAAAAGAAATTCTTTCAGGAGAGATATTAGAAGTATTTTTATTGCGGTTCTCGGTTTTAGTTCCAAATAGCAGAGATAGGTGGCAAGCAATATGGTGGCGCTCAATGGCGGTCTAAATTGAAATCCCCTAGCATCATGCGAAGGAAGAAGGTTAAATATATAGAATAGGCCCCTAAAAATAAGATTGTATTGGAGAATGAGACCAACTCCATACATTTAACCTCTTCTTTTCTCATCAATGTTGGACGATTTCGGTATTGGCCTTGATTGAGCACCTATGGCGCTAGATGTTGTCTTTATAGTGCTTGTGTGGTTATATATTGCTGGCATAATTGTCAATTCAGTATAAACTTGATTGATTTTCACGAATATGGTTTAATAAAGTATACTGCTGTAACCTGAATTCACAATAAACCTGTTTAATTCTTCAACAAATCATCTATATTTATGTTGTAATGTGAAATTGTAAAACTGCAGTATAAGAATTGAAAAAGTCATTTGTAACGCGAGAAACTAGTGGATTGGTCTGCCCTCGGGGTTGCACTATCACTTTAAAGCGTAAGCTGAGTTCCCGAGGTGGGTTTCCCTGCTTGCAGCGCTATGTATAGTTGCTATTTGGAACTAAAGCCGGGACTCGAGGTAAAAAAAAATACTAACATTTTACATTACCTTCCCGCATTTTTTTTTTTTTTAAATAGCTGTCACCAATTACAGATTATTGAATTTTAAAAACAGCCAGTCCACTTTAGGACACTCGGTATATGGAGTGCGATCGAACGAAATTGAAAAATACCTTGCTCTATTAATTTCTTCTACAATCGTTTTTCTTACTTCATTGGCAATAAGGTTCATAATTTCATCCTGAATATATTTCGCCATTTATCTTTTTCACTTTCAATAATTTTCACTTTTGCTCTTTTCAAATTTACTGTCGATTACATGATTTAACTTTAAACGTCTTCTCTCAAATTTCTTTTAGCGAATGCATGCATTCCTGTGTTCTAGATCATTTTTATGCTCAGGAATTTTAGGATTTAATTTCTTCCACATGAAAAACCCACAATCTGTATTGGCTAACTTTGGAGGGCGATTATATAATTGGTGAATAATAAACAGAGAAAATAAAATATTCTGATTCCCTTAATTAAGTTATCCAATAAGCCGCAAACACGGTTAATAATTTCTCCACTAGGTATAATTTTCTTGAACGTTAGTTTGGAAAATTGTCGTCCTTCTGCAATGGCAGATTTCATGTAATCAGCATTTTCATCCTGTGCTGGACCTTTTTTTAACAGCAAAGTAATGACCGAATGACTATAAGAATGATCCCATAGTGGAATCAGAATAGGTTAGCACAGAAACTTTCATATACGATGTAAAAGGGGCCGCAGAGTGCAAAAGTTTAAGAAACACTGCAATAAAATATCACAAAAGCATATTATAAAATCATCAGATCTAAAGAGCTCAATACAAAGTAAATGTGAACGACGCAATAACTTGGAAATACAAAATGTACATACTTCCATTGGGAAAAAAATTCCCGCTATGTAAATACATACATTTAGTTTTACAAAAAAAAAAATAGAATATCAAAGAGTGAAAAAAAATTCCAATGAAAATGATCGACGGCAATAAAAAAAAAAAAACGAAAATTGGTAGTACAAATTTGGCGCCCCCTAAATTTCCGCGCCCGGGGCGACCGCCCCCTTCGCCCCCCCCCCCTTTCGCACGGTGCTGTCTGTGTGTCCGTCCGTCCGTCCGTCCGTCCGTCTGTCCGTCTGTCTGTCGCCATTGTACCATCAAAAAGTGTATGAAGTTATGTATAGAATTAAACCAAAATTTTATTATAAGTTTTTGGCTATGGCAAGCAGGTCCTCCCGGAATTTGGAAAAAATTCGCCGGTAGGGGGCGCTGATATAACAATTTTTGTGCTATTATGAATATTGTACCATCCAAAAGTGTATGGAGTTATGCATAGAATTGAACCAAATTTTTATTTTAAGATTTTGGCTATGGCAAGCAGGTCCTCCCGGAATTTGGAAAAAATTCGCCGGTAGGGGGCGCTGATATAACAATTTTTGTGCGATTTTGAATATTGTACCATCCAAAAGTGTATGGAGTTATGCATAGAATTGAACGAAATTATTATTTTAAGTTTTTGGCTATGGCAAGCAGGTCCTCCCTGAATTTGGAAAAAATTCGCCAGTAGGGGGCGCTGTAATAGCGATTTTTGTGCGATTTTGAATATTGTACCGTCCAAAAGTGTAGGAAGTTATGCATAGAATTAAACCAAATTTTTATTTTAAGTTTTTGGATATGGCAAGCAGGTCCTCCCTGAATTTGCAAAAAATTCGCCGTTAGGGGGCGCTGTAATAGCGATTTTTGTGCGATTTTGAATATTGCACCATCGAAAAGTGTATGAAGTTATGCATAGAATTGAACCAAAAAAAAAAAAAATTAAGTTCTTGGCTATGGCAAGGAGGTCCTCCCTTAATTTGTAAAAAAATCGCTCGTAGAGGGCGCTGTAATAGCGATTTTTGTACAATTTTTGTACCATTTTGAATATTGTACCGTCGAAAAGTGTATGAAGTTATGCATAGAATTGAACCAAATTTTATGTGTTTATTTTTGGTCATGTCACGAAGGTTCTTCCTGAATTTGGAAAAATTCTGCCGGTAGGGGGCACTATAATTGCGATGTCTGTACAATTTTCATTATTGTACCATCGAAAAGTGTATGAAGTTATCCATATAATTGAACCAAATTTTTTGTGCATGTTTCTGGCTATGGCAAACAAGTCCTCCCTGAACTTGAAAAAATTCCGAAAGAAGGGGGCGCTATAATTCCGATCTCTGTGCCATTTTCATTATTGTACCATCGAACAGCGTATAAAATTATGCATACAATTGAACCAAAATGTTTGTGCTTGTTTTTGGCTTTGGCCAACAGGTCCTCCTTGAATTTGGAAATATTGCGCGGTAAAGGGGCTCCGTGTTAGCGATTTTTGTATACTTTTATGATTTTTCGTAGTTCTATTGTGCATCGGCGGCTCATGCAGCGGCGGGAACTCTCTTCCTGCTAAGCCGGCTATTCGCAAACAGCTGATAACAACAGAATAAGGAAAAATTAATAATTTTAACAAATATCATGATATAGATTAACTCGTTTTTAGTCCGTTTAATGGACTTGAGCAGAAATTTAAGATGAAAATCAAAGTTGGTATAGTATTGAACTAATAATATTGAAGTATTAACATGTGTAACTAGGTTTTGAAATATTAAGATGTATAAGATAGAAGAAAGTTTTGGGATTGGCACATCCAACTAGTTAAGTTTTGATTTGATTTTCATAAAATTTGAAATGACTCGACAAAATTATGCTACGATTATGTATATTAGATTTCCAACCATTCGGTTGTGTAGTTTTTGCGCTGTTATATGCGGACAAACAGACAGACGGACGGACCAGATGACGATTATAGGTGCTATACGTATTTATATAATTACGAACGCACCTAAAGGGCGTACAATTACTTTTATATTTGGTAGATATGTTGGTGGGATACCCGGAAATAGCTGTATAGTTTTTTTTTTAATTTCGTTCATTCATTCGAAAAATATAGAATATTTCCTTTCCTGTTACAATGCTTTTCCATGGAAATTCAGACGATTTTAAAATTTTATCGTTCAGCTGCAATAGAAATGGCACATTTGAATAATTGATTTAAACACTAAATTATGAATACTAAATTTCCTAACGGGAGATTTTAAATTATTTCGATTGCTTTGAAAATTTGTCAACACATTTATTAGAATTTCGAAATTAATTATATAAACTATTGGAAAATATTATACATCAATTCGAGAAATATAACACATTTTAATTTCTCATTTTTTAAAAAATTTCAAATGCATTTCTTTTTTCTCTTTTTACATTAATTAAATCGTTACCTACACTGCAAAAAAATCCGACCAGTTTTCTGTAGGAATCGGAAAAATAGTTGCCCTTATCGTACCGGAAATTTTTCCGACCCAGCTCGGAATAAAATCCATAAAAAAATGAAATAGTCAATAAAATAGTATTTTACGGATTTTTTTCCGAGCTGGGTCGGAAATTTTTACGGTACGATAAGGGCAACTATTTTTCCGATTCCTACAGGAAAACTGGTCAGATTTTTTTTACAGTGTAGACTCTGCATTTCAAAGCATATCAAAAAAAAGAAAATTCAAGTAAATTACATTATTTTGGCGCAACAATGTATTAACAAAATAACTTATTTTCGGGTGATTTTAATTTTTACTTTCTTCTATCTTCAATAGAAGAAAGTATTGTAATCGAAATTTTTTTCGACTTCCGGTTTTCGACGGATTTGCATGTTTTAGGAGTCAGAGATTCCAAAAAACATGTTTATAGAAAATGTCTGTCTGTCTGTGTGTCCGTCTGTCCGTCCGTCCGTCTGTCCGTCTGTCCGTCTGTCTGTCGCCATTGTACCATCAAAAAGTGTATGAAGTTATGTATAGAATTAAACCAAAATTTTATTATAAGTTTTTGGCTATGGCAAGCAGGTCCTCCCGGAATTTGGAAAAAGTTCGCCGGTAGGGGGCGCTGATATAACAATTTCTGTGCGATTTTGAATATTGTACCATCCAAAAGTGTATGGAGTTATGCATAGAATTGAACCAAATTTTTATTTTAGGTTTTTGGCTATGGCAAGCAGGTCCTCCCTGAATTTGGAAAAAATTCGCCGGTAGGGGGCGCTGTAATGGCGATTTTTGTGCGATTTTGAATATTGTACCGTCCAAAAGTGTATGAAGTTATGCATAGAATTAAACCAAATTTTTATTTTAAGTTTTTGGATATGGCAAGCAGGTCCTCCCTGAATTTGCAAAAAATTCGCCGTTAGGGGGCGCTGTAATAGCGATTTTTGTGCGATTTTGAATATTGCACCATCGAAAAGTGTATGAAGTTATGCATAGAATTGAACCAAAAAAAAAAATTAAGTTCTTGGCTATGGCAAGGAGGTCCCCCCTTAATTTGTAAAAAAATCGCTCGTAGAGGGCGCTGTAATAGCGATTTTTGTACAATTTTTGTACCATTTTGAATATTGTACCGTCGAAAAGTGTATGAAGTTATGCATAGAATTGAACCAAATTTTATGTGTTTATTTTTGGTCATGTCACGAAGGTTCTTCCTGAATTTGGAAAAATTCTGCCGGTAGGGGGCACTATAATTGCGATGTCTGTACAATTTTCATTATTGTACCATCGAAAAGTGTATGAAGTTATCCATATAATTGAACCAAATTTTTTGTGCATGTTTCTGGCTATGGCAAACAAGTCCTCCCTGAACTTGAAAAAATTCCGAAAGAAGGGGGCGCTATAATTCCGATCTCTGTGCCATTTTCATTATTGTACCATCGAACAGCGTATAAAATTATGCATACAATTGAACCAAAATGTTTGTGCTTGTTTTTGGCTTTGGCCAACAGGTCCTCCTTGAATTTGGAAATATTGCGCGGTAAAGGGGCTCCGTGTTAGCGATTTTTGTATACTTTTATGATTTTTCGTAGTTCTATTGTGCATCGGCGGCTCATGCAGCGGCGGGAACTCGCTTCCTGCTAAGCCGGCTATTCGCAAACAGCTGATAACAACAGAATAAGGAAAAATTAATAATTTTAACAAATATCATGATATAGATTAACTCGTTTTTAGTCCGTTTAATGGACTTGAGCAGAAATTTAAGATGAAAATCAAAGTTGGTATAGTATTGAACTAATAATATTGAAGTATTAACATGTGTAACTAGGTTTTGAAATATTAAGATGTATAAGATAGAAGAAAGTAATGGGATTGGCACATCCAACTAGTTAATACTAGGGGGCTCAACCCCCTACGAGCTGCGCTGATCAACCCCCGTTCAGACACCAAAAACTCTAAAAACAAATTAATTTGGCCGACTTTAAAAGAATTACGGAAGATTGAATTATATTTATAATTAAAAAAGTTGCGATTTCCGTGTAAACGGGTTTCTATTCATTTTCAGACTGGGGATCCATTCATCGGAATGGGGGAATTTTAAGGCTGGATTTTTTTACAATTGGCAACATTTTAAAATAATAACCTTTTAAAAATATGGAAAAAATATCTTTTAAAGTGGTGAAAATTTGAATAAAAATTTGAGAAAATCCCTCAAAAAATGAGTCAAATTTAAAATAAAAAATAAATGCAGTCTGCACACCGCTAGTTAATACTGTATATCCTTAAAAAAAATAAAAAATATTAAATTCCTATGCATAGTTTTTGCTGATATAAAATTTTTGTAATGGAACGATTTTGATCAACTTTAAAATAAATATTTCTTTAAAATATTCTTCGATTTAAAAACTATCTGCTTCAGCTTGTTTATCAAAAAATTCTCTGTAATAATAATATCAAATTTTATATCTTTGATGCAGTAGTTTTTTTAATATTAGCGAAAAAGTACCTCCGTCGCAAAAAAAAATCATTCATGGCAGCTTTAGCAGCGGTGGCAGTGTTAGTTACTTTTTTTAGAACTAGGGGGCTCGGCCCCCTACGAGCTACGCTCGCCAACCCCCGTCCAGACACCGTAGACTCTAAATGCACGCTAATTTGATCGGCTTTAAAAAGATTTCGAAAGATTGAATTACAATTTAAAAAACAGTGGCGATCTCTCTATAAACGGATTTCTATTCATTTCTCTTTGATTGGGGAATTTTAACGCCAAATCCGTTGCGGTACTACTTGATTATCCCGTCGACCAATTTCGCCAAATTATATAAATCGCCAAACTACTCGCCAAATTATACAAATTGACATAATTTTTATTTTAAATAACGAAAAAACAAATAAATTAGTACAACATTAATAAAAATACAAATAAAACGTCGAAATAAAAATAACTTGATGACGTAGACACGTGTAACAACATTTCAAAATAAGCTAATATAAAAGGAATTAAGTAAACAGAGTCTTTGTCTCCTGGTATTTTTTAACAAAGTGAAAAGAAAGTTCTTTTAAATGAGACATTTTAAATTAATCGTTTTTAATCTGACGTAATTTTGACCAAACTATTCTTTCTCTTTTTAATATTCACGTGAAAATACTTGTGTTAGAAATTAAATATTATTTGCGCTTTCCTAACAAAAATAGTTGAAAAGTATCCTCTTAAAATATCAAATAAATGTCTAGCGCAATTTCTAAATTTAAACCGTTTTGCAATATTATTTTGTGTTCATTTTATGTAATAACTGTAATGTGACGTAAATATGACGTAATTTCTCCTATTTAAGACTTCTAACGCATGTTAATAAATTTATTGCTTTACAAATTCCTTTCTCTCTTAAAATTCACGTGTAATTATAGTTTTTATGACATAATTTTTAATAAGTTCCTGCTTTTTGTACATAATTATCTAATTCTAATTCCAAATGTTTTTTTCTGTTTATAATAGTCACGTGTAAATAAATTTTTAATTTATTTACACGTATAAATATTTTTTTTAAGCAAACATTATTGCTTCCGCTGTTTATACAGTTGGCAACAGTTTAAATTAATATCACTTTCTAAAATCTGTTAAAAATATCTCTAGAAATGCTGAAAATCTGAATTTAAAATAGAAATAAAACTTCAAAAAATTAGTCAAAATAAAAAAATTAATGCAATCTGCACTCCGGCAAATTCCAACGCATAAAATGACCTAAAAATGATTAAATTCCTATGAACAGTTTTTGCTCCTATAAAACTTTTTTAGTGGAACGATTTTGTCCAACTTTAGCATTAAATATCTCTTAAAATAATTCTTCGATCTGAAATCTGTCTGCATCAGCGTGTTTATCAAACATTTCTGTATAATACTACCGATTTTCATATTTTTGTATGCATTATTTTTCTTAATATTAACGAAGAAAGACCTCCGGTCACAAAAAATTCAAAACCGGCGGCGGCGGCGGCGGCGGCGGTGACAGCGGTAGTTACTTTTTTTTAGAATAGAGAGATAGTGAGATGCTTTTTCTATTTTGGGGATTTATTTTAACTAACACAAAAAAGTTGATTAAAACTGTTTTCCAAACTAAAATTATAAAAATATTGAATGTGCAAATTGAACATATGAAGTGTCATAATGAAGTGTGAAGGAAGTGCCATAAGAGTAGTTTACATTTGTATATTTATTGCACGAAATTTTATTCAATTTTTGCAACATATGATGATATTTCGTGGTTGTAAAAAAAAAAGTATACTTTTAAGGAAGAATAAAATCTATTGTACAATGAGATGGTTAATGTAGTGAAATTACAATAGTATACGTGTACCGTGAAATACCAAAATCTGGAGAATGTAGACTTTCACAGGTGAATGTCAACATTCACATAGTCGCTTGGTGTATCTATAATAATAAAGAAAGAAGTTTGAGTGTGAGTGAGTGAGTGAGTGTGTCGGCGGTGTTCTGAAGAGACCGCTGCACGTAGAGCTACAAAATTTGGGGAAAAGGTATGTCTATATATGAAGTTTTGCACCTCGAAGCCCGATTTTCGATTTTTTGATTAGATTTTTTAATGCGATTTTTTATGCGATTTTTAGCGCTTTTTTATGTTTCGAGGCGATTTTTCCATATAAGTGAGAAGAATGTGGTTTTTTTCTTTTAACCCAATATAGTAAATTTTGTTCTCTTTTCAAAAAAGTTTATTCGGAATTCGTGCAGCGATTTTTGAATTTTTAGCGAATTTTTTCTGCAATTATTGAACAGTGTTTAATGCATTTCCATACCTATAAGGAGGTTACCGTAGGGGGACATACTTCTGTCGCCAAATGCAGCCAAGTTTCTCGCCAACTTGACGGTATATCGCCAAATTTGGCGACCAAAATGAGTCGCCAAAAGTGACGCCAACTTGGCGATATCTCTAATATTTCGCCAAATTCCCATAGACTTCCATTGTAAACCAATATGGATTACTTTCTTACAGAAAATCTACAAATTGAGATATTTTAATGCAACAAAAACTAATATTAACTTAAGAGATTATATTAATTCGATTTTTCCACATTAGGAAAAAGAATGCGGTTTCTTTCTTCTAACCCAATATAGTAAATTTTGTTCTCTTTTCAAAAACGTTTATTCGGAATTCGTGCAGTGATTATTGAATTTTTAGCGAAATTTTTATGCGATTATTGACCAGCATGTAATGCATGTCCGTACCTATAAGGGGGGATCCAGTTCTGTCACCAAATAACGCCAAATTTGGCGACCGAAATGACTCGCCAAAAGTGACGCCAACTTGGCGATATCTCTAATATTGCGCCAAATTCCGATGGACTTCCACTGTAAAACATTAGAGTTTACTTGCTTACAGAAAATCAACAAATTGAGATATTTTAGTGCAACAAAAACTAATATTAACTTAAGGGATTATATTAATTATATTTAAGGGAGTCCAAGTAAATTAATTACGAATAAAAGTAACATGATCTAATGCTTAGCATGATTTCCAAAACATAAATTTTAAGAGAGCCCACAGGTCAAAGGAATTAGATTTGAAACTTTTATCCAATTACAGTAAATTTTGACTTTCGTGACTTTTGAACTTTTTGCGATTTTTAATGCGATTTTTACGTTTCTTCGCGATCTGCTGCAATTTTTTGACATTCCATTTTTGACTTAAAGTACATTCTGCCCTCATTTCAATAAAGTTTATTCGGATTTCGTATAGCAATTTTCGAATTTTTCGGGAATTTTATATGTGATTTTTAGTGTATTTTAGCGATTTGCTACTATTTTTCCACATTAGTGAAAGGAATCAACTTGCAATCTTCGAACATAATATACATATATATTTTTCTCTTTTCAGAATTTGAGAAGCGATTTAAAATTTTTTCGCGATATCTTATTGTGATTTTCAGAGTTTTTCGTAATTCCTGCTGTTTTTTGACGTACCCGGGCAACGCCGGGCAAGTTCGCTAGTCTATAATAATAAGGAAAGAAGTTTGTGTGTGAGTGAGTGTGTCGACGGTGTTCTGAAGAGACCACTGCACGTAGAGCTACAAAATTTGGGGAAAAGGTACATCTATATATGGAGTTTTGCACCTCGAAGCCCGATTTTTGATTTTTTGATTAGATTTTTCTTATTTAATTTTTATTCGATTTTTAGCACTTTTTTAAGTTTCGAGGCGATTTTTTCATAAGTGATTTTATAAGGGAACGTCCGCGGCAAAAAAAAAAATTGCTGAAATTTTTTTTTAAACGGAAATGTAAGTGTGATACATCAATTTAAAGCTAAGGAGTTTAAGTATATGAATTTGTAAGTTTTAATTACATAAGAGCAAGTGTTTACTGAAAATGAGCTGGGTACTAACAGTATAAAACTACATTTACGTTTGAGCTTAAAATACAACTTATTGAAATGTTTGATTTTTTTTTTTTTTACTTTTTAGAATTCAATAAAATTTACTATGCGTTCAAATCAACAAACTATTATCATATCTTTAAGATCTACATAGATAAAATCTTTTAGATAATGTCTTTAATATATTTTTGACTCTATTTAAGCGTTAATACTTAAATGTCACAAGAGTAACGGAAAACATACAAAAGTTTTAATAAATAAAAAACTACTAAAAGTTTTTACCCAAAACTTCTAATTCTCTGATTTCGAGGTATAAGACATATTTTACATTAAATATTTTTTTTAGGCTATGCATGGAATAGGCCCTGGAGAGTTGTCACAAGAGTAACAAACATCTGTGTCACAAGAGTAAAGCATAATACTTTTGTCGATAGTTTGATATAAAACTGCGTTACAACCAAAACAAACAGAATGCTTAAAGTTTTCTTGTTTTTCTTTATTATTCGAGCAGTTCTTGAAATAGTTTTAGCTATAACTAAAATTATTGTGTAAATTTTAAGGAAGATAAATTATCTTTATTGGTGTTTTTTAAATGGGTGGATTTATTGTTTTTCATTTTTGGTATTACTTAAGATCATAAAATAATCATGACAAGTAATTAAAGATATAATAAAACAACTCAACTCGTGTCATTTTTGTGTGCTTTCTTTTGGTTTGAAGCACATGATCTTTGATTAGATATTTTTTAGGCTTTGTAAAGCTTCGTTTACTAAATTCTGCTGTATAACCTACAGAGGTTCTTATAGTAACGCTTGTGGAAAGGATTCTGATAGTATATTTTAAAGGAAAGATTTTAATATTGTTTCTTTTACACTACATTGTTTTAAAGAGCAGGAAAAATTCTGCTAAGCGCCAAAAATTGTAGAGAAAAAATAAGAATGAAATTAAATATGTTGTTGCGAGAAAGAGCAAAACAAAATATATTACGATAAGGTGAAGAAAATCTTAGAACCAGCAAAAGCTTCAGCAAGAAAATGGAAATATTAAGAAAAGGAAAAAGTAGCGAAACAGCTAACCTCAGATACTGTAACGGAAAAAAATCTAACTCCACAGCTTTGGAGAATTTTATGTCGATGAAGATTTAAGAAGAGGTCATTCTTCAGCTAAATCTACGTTAGTTAAGCGTGAAAAAGGTCACATAATTTCATCAATTCTAGGAGACGTTTAATAAGAGGATATGTTTTTGTTTAAAGAAGCTTTCCTAAATTGAAAAATTGGAGATTCCTTTGCAGCTTTAAAGCCTAGTTTCATAAAACAATAGAAAATTACTCATCAGAATATCTCCATTCGTTGCTGTCACGAAAACATTCAAGCAATTCATAATGTAGTAACTGGTGTATTTCCTGCATTAAACTTTCTTGTGATGGATTTAAAGACTTTGTCTGCCGAGATACATGATAATTAGAATTTAGGAATTCGGAATGTCTAATTTGCGGAGATAACATCGAAGATTTGTTTGAAACGGAAGTCCAGAATACAGAACTTCTTATAAGTTATTGTAAATAGCAAAACGTTGATAGACGTTTTGCTATTGACAAAACGTTTATCAACATCTTCTCAATACAGTTAAAGAAACCATTTCTGATTGTTTAAAAATTTTTTAAAGCAACTAAATCCATTTCTGTGCCACACATTCATTGAAACTTGTACAAGGGATTATTTTCGTAATGCCAAAAAAAATAACCATTTCTCAAAGAATAGTTATGCCAGTGTATTTTCTGGAAACTGTTTTATTTTCATGCCAAGACGAAATTTTGGTATGAAATACTACATTACTGGTTAAATCCACAAGCGACTGTATTTTCAGATTTTTATTTAGTATGATCCCAATAAAGTAAAATCTTATGCTATTATTTTAGACAATATAACTCATAATCAATTTTTTGTAAATGTTTTTGTATGTAAAATTTCAACATTGCATCTTTAGGGTAATTTGTATTTTCCTAAAATATAACCATGCAAATATGCCTGCAATGAATCAGACTCCTTTCTCAATTAACTTAAATGGGCATATTTTTTTTCAAATACTCTTGGTATAGATGCTGTAGATTTATTTTGTGTTGTTGTATAATGATATATATGGAATGAAGTGCATGCTAAAAAAGCAATTCTAAGGTATACTGCTTATTTTGCAAAAAGAAATAAGACAATAAAGTTTCATTACTGTGAGAGAAAATACCAACAGCGAAGGGCATTCAACAAATACAACCAAACAAACAGAAAAAACATTTGTTAAAACCATGAAAAATGGCACTATCTACTACAAACCTTACACTAACATGATTCCTACAAAGAATTTGTGTTCCATTAAGTAAATCATGATACGGGAGAAGTTGCAAGTGGTATTATTGATAATGAAGACAATGACGCATTCTGTTAAGTAGCAGAAACTGAGAGGTTGCTATGTGGTTATAGTGTTTGTTAATTTTAGAATTTTTTACATTCTTTTATGTTATTTTAAAATTAAACCACCATTAAAAGTTGTTCTGTATGGAAAATAATTTTTTAAAACTTATTTTAATTATTTTGTTCAGTATTTAAACTGAATTTTTTCTAAAATTACATTATGGACAAAATGTCACAAGAGTAACACTTAGCATTTTGCAAAATCAAATGTAACTAATTCATGTGTTATCAGATGAGTTCAATCATTAGTGCTTTTTAAAAAGATATAATTACTCTGCCATATTCTGTAAATTTTATTTCTACAGTCTCATATAATTCACAGAATTTCTGCGTCAAACACAATTTTTGAAAATTACATTTTTTTTTTTTTTTTTTTTTTTTTTGTGGTCACAAGAGTAACAAAATTTTCATCTATTATCTAGCCAAGTAAAATGCCTTTTGTTACAAATTGTATATGGTTTATGAAAGCGGAGTACATGTATTTTTAAGAAGTTGCATCAAATTTATCTTAAATATATTTTGTAATAAAAGAATTGGAAATATATGTGGAAATTTTCTCTGGTGGCCACAATAGTAACAGTGAACGTTCCCATAAGTTTTCCATGAGGCGATTTTTTATAAGTGAGAAGAATATGGTTTCATTCTTTTAACCCAAGATAGTAAATTTTGTTCTCTTTTCAAAAAAGTTTATTCGAATTCGTGCAGCGATTTTTGAATTTTTAGCGATTTTTTTATGCAATTATTGAACTGCATTTAATGCATTTCCATACCTATAAGGAGGTTACCGTAGAGGGACACAGTTCTGCCGCCAAATGCCGCCAAGTTTCTCGCCAACTTGGCGTTATATCGCCAAATTTGGCGACCAAAAGGAGTCGCCAAAAGTGACGCCAACTTGGCGATACCTCTAACATTTCGCCAAATTCCCATAGACTTCCATTGTAAACCAATATGGATTACTTTCTTAGAGAAACAAATTGAAATATTTTAATGCAACAAAAACTAATATTAACTTAAGGGATTATATTAATTATATTTAAGGGAATCCAAGTAAATTAAATTGTGAATAAAAGTAACATGATACAATGCTTAGCATGCTTTCCCAAACATAAATTTTAAGAGAACCCGCAGGTCAAAGGAATTAGATTTGAAACTTTTATCCAATTATAGTAATTTTTTACTTTCGTGATTTTTTTAATTTTTGTGATTTTTAATTCGATTTTTACGTTTCTTCGCGATCTGCTGCAATTTTTTGACATTCCATTTTGACCTATAATACTAAAGTAATTTCTATCTTCATTTCAATAAAGTTCGTTCAATTTTCGAATTTTTCGGGTATTTTGTATGTGATTTTTAGTGTATTTTAGCGATTTCCCACCATTTTTCCACATTAGTGAAAGACGTTGATAGAAGTTGAATCAATTTTCAATCTTCGAACACAATATATAATTTTTTTTCTCTTTTCGAAATTTGTGCAGCGATTAAAAATTTTTTCGCGATATCGTATTGTGATTTTCAGAGCTTTTTCGCAATTCGTGCTGTTTTTTTACGTACCCGAGCAGCACCGGACAAGTTAGCTAGTGTCCGAAATATTTGTTAAATATCCTTATTTCTGACATACACCGGCAAATGTCGACATTCACCATGACTATTGGTGAATGTTGAATATGTCGAAATTTTGCATTTACTTTTCCGTGTTTCAGGCTCGATCATTGATTTTTAAATCATAAAAACGTTTTAACCCTTTCGAGGGCGGTGTCCTTAAAAAAGGACACCTAATTTTTATTCCAAGAGTGACAAATGGCACCAAGAATATTTAATTAAAATTTTCCTATTATAATGTACGTGAATATAAGCAAGTTCGTATTTTCTAATAAATTCGTTTATAAATTCCGGTGTCAGTCCATTATTTCACCAGTTTATAAACAGAATTACTCCGCACCGGTAAGGGTAATCGTTTGTAACCCAAAGGTCTGCTGCACGCATATTCACAATACTTACTCCGTATGTTTTTCTGGTATGTAATTTTGAATATTCTGAAATACATATACAGGCGATTGCTATCTCACACAAGTTTTGAATTATTATTTAACCGTTTGAGTGCGGAGCAGCGCGATAGCGCTCCTCTTGTTATGTGCCAAAATTTCAGAAAGCGCGATAGCGCTCCTCTTGTTATGTGCCAAAATTTCAGAAAGCGCGATAGCGCTCCTCTTGTTATGTGCCAAAATTTCAGAAAGCGCGATAGCGCTCCTCTTGTTATGTGCCAAAATTTCAGAAAGCGCGATAGCGCTCCTCTTGTTATGTGCCAAAATTTCGGGAAGCGCGATAGTGCTCGTTTTGTTTTATGCTAAAATTGCGGAGAAGGTGATGATAGTGCTCCTATTTGTTGTCTCACAAGGAGAGGGCCAACCTTGCTCATCACAGATTTTGATTATTTTAATATATGTTGTAGGGTAGAGACCCCTTAGTGTCAGGTTCAACGGATTTTATCCAACGGTCCTTAGTTCTTGAAAAACCGGGGGGGTCCAATAATAGTACTGCCCCACCAGTGGCCGAGAGGTTCTGCTCTCGAAGCTGGTAGACGGGAGGTGCTCGGTTCGATCCCAATCGCGCCCGTCGGCCTAATCGTTCGGAGTTTTCGTGGTTTTCTTCGAGCCGTGGATCTTCCATGCGTTAATACGGATTAGGTTCCCTTAGCAAGGCCCCCACGGAGGGCACTCCCCCCGGGCCTATATCCCTCGTGTAGATAATTGGCCGTCAAAAATCAACCCAACCCAACCCAATAATAGTACACGACTTAAATACTTACTTTGCAAGAGGAATGATAGGTTGGTCGTAGCTCAGTTAGTATGGCGTTTGCCGGCTGATCCGCGGTCCAGGGTTCGATGCCTGGATGCGCTGCATTTATTTTTCTCATTTTTTGTTTTATAAATATACTTGTAAGTATAATTAAAAATCTCATTGTCAATTAAAATTTATAATATTGTATATCAATTATAATTTTGACCTATTTATTTTTTTTACTTTTAACTAAATAGTCGTATAAAACATCATAAAACTGTTAATTTTTTTAAAAATCACTTTTAAAATGTATTTCATATATTCTTTATCGATGCAATGATATTGAGCAATTGTGTCTATTCGTGATTTTAAAGAAACATCATTTACGCATTGCTTTAACAAAGGAAGTCAATGCAATAATACTATTATTCTGTTTTTAAAGTAACAAGCATAGTTATATTAAAAATTAGCATCATAATTAAATTACAACCGATTTTTTGAATATTAAAGATTTTTAAATTTATAATACGTATGCTTGCGCTTTCAATTATTTTGCTTTGACCTTTATCTTCTTTCTGCTTTTATTTTTATTTTATTTGAATATTCTCTTATTTTATCATAACTAGATGGCACCACAACATATTTTGTCACGATTTCGGGATTTTTATCATTCAATAATAGATCCAATTTCTTTTTAAACCTCTTTAAAGGATGAGAAATAATAGTTTAAAAATAAAAAATGATACATTTAAGTTTGTTAACATTTTAATTAATGTATGATATTAAAATTCGTAATTCAAATTATTAATTTATAATTACAAGTATATTTATAAAACGACAAATGAGAAAAACAAATGTAGCGCGTTTGAGTATCGAACCCGGGCCCGCAGATAAGCCAGCGAACGCCGTACCAACTGAGCTACGACCAATCTGTCATTGCGGCTGCAATGTAAGTATTTAAGTTGTGTACTATTATTAGACCCCCCGGTTTCTCAAGAACTTAGGAGCATTGGATAAAATCCGTTGAACCTGACATTAAGGGGTCTCTACCCTACAACATATATTAAAATAATCAAAATCTGTGATGAACAAGGTTGGCCCTCTCCTTGTCAGTGTGGTGTGCATTTAAGTTGGTTGCACTACCGAAGCATGCGATTTTTGTATATATTGTCGGCTTACAAGTAATTTTTTATTATATATAAACCCAAACACGTTCGCATTTTCGGAATATATCCACAAGATTTGTTCCGCACTTAAACGGTTAATCCATTCGAGGTCTAACGTCCTATTAAGGGTCTCAAGATTCTTATAGCTTTAAAATTTTCGAAATTTTATTTTTTTTTATAAACTCGTATCTTTTCTTAACATTTTGATACAATTGTTTCTTTGAAATTCCCTTTAGAACAGAAGTTATGGATTTTAGAATTATACCCGCTTAATAGCTGAAGGGGCGTTTCCAAAATTTTGAAGTCATTTTTCTCCAAATGACGTTTTTGGGCATAATGCGCACGATATCTCATAAACTCCTAATTTATTTCATGACATTTTCAAAACATATGTTTCATATTAGTCTGTATGAACTGAACCTAAAATTTATTTTTTATTGTTAAAAAAAATATATTTCTTTAGGTGATTATACTGTTGAAATTTTCTAAATTTTGCATTAGCTAAATATAATATTGTATTAAAAATATAAAAATGCTTTAAATACAAATTTATTTAGGTTCAGACTAATTATTACAATCTGAAGTATAAGTAGGCACCAAAATTTTCGTTTTAGTTGCAAAATTTATTTTGTAATCGTGCGCGTAATCTGTTATACCGATTTTCTGCATCTTTCATCTCAATAAATATTGTGTCTTAAAATTAAGTACATTTTAAGGTATTAAATGTTGAAAATGGTCTTTTTTGTTTCATTTTTTCCAATTTTAAGAGTCCTGAGACCCTCTTAAGTGATCATGGCCACTGAGTTTATTTTGTCTTAACAAGTAGTTTTGTTATTATCTCCATGTAATAATGATAGAATCCTAATATCCTAATTCTAGTAATGTATCCATTATCCATTCAATTCTTCCCCTCTCTCTCTCTTCCTCGCTCTTTTTTTTTTTACAATGTAGAAAATTTTTACTTAAGTTTATAAATTTTGGAGGGATTGTGTTTCTGTTTTTTTATAACCACCTTTTCCTCCTAATAGCATATTTGCCATAACAATTCTAATAATAAATAAGGCGAAGATTACTATTTGTTAAATAATATTATAAAAATCTAGAAAAGTAATTACCCGAAAAAACTGTTTCAGGTATATTTGTTATATTGGCCAATATTTTTAGTCACCGCTAACAGAGTTGGCAATTTAGCGGATATTCTGGATTCAAAATATTTACCACTTTTTTTTTAAATGGCAATTTTCATTGTATTTATTCTATGAAAGTCTGCCATTAAACAAAGCGAAAATTAATATTAAAAAATTCAGGTTTTTTTTTTTTTTTTAAGTACGCTTAGTTTTCCATACTAATTGCTAACATTTGAACTGAAATACCAATATTGATAAAATATTAGGTTTACTTTGGAAATTTTGCAGTGTAACGTGAATGCTGCATAAAGGTTGCTGTACATTGAAATGATCTCTAATAAAACGTCAATATTGTAAAAATACTTACTCTATGTTGGAAATATTAGTAGTGAAATCGCAAAATATTTTTTGAAAGTACTGCACAAATATACACAACTGTAAGTTGAAACATTTAACTTAAAGTTTTATTTTATCTCATAGAAACAAATAAAATATGTAAATTTTATTAACTTTAGCACATTAGGAACATTAGGCACATTAATTTATTATTATTTTGAACATTAGAAAAAAAAATTAATGCAACGGAGGCAAATTCAAAGGCATTTAATCATCTGTTTTATTGTTGACTTCAACCATACCTTTTCACACTTTCACATGTATAATATTATTCGAATTAAAATACTATCATTACTACATGGAGATAATAACAAAACTGTTGGTTAAGGCAAAATAATACTAAATGAAAAGACGTGTTCTCTTAACCGCATGAGGGGCGGTGGAATATATTATATACCACCTAATTTTAATCAAGATTTGCACCAGAAACATGTAATTACACATTTATTTTATAGCTTTGGTGGAAAGAAGTTATAAAATAGCTTTTCCTTATTTTAGTTTTTTTTTAATATATTTCGGTGTGAAATC